>CM062819.1:1548042280-1549242280 GCA_031772625.1 Pinus tabuliformis
TTCCCTTCCTTCCTCAGTGTTCAATTTTTTTTTTGTTCGGGGATTTTCTGTGTGTGCCCCCTTCCTCCATGTTCATTTTTTTTTATTGTGTTTGTATAGTAAGATAAAACAAAATTTTCAGTAATATAAAATATATTTATTTTTTCGTAAAATAAATTTTTGAAAATAAAAATATTTTGGCAGACATAAATTTTTACTCTACATTTTTCATGAGTATTGGCTGCTGCAAAATCAAAATTAGTCGTTGTAAAATTTTCAGCAGTCATCCAAAACCTGATAAAACCTTTAGAAGGAATTTGCAAAACTGTGGTGCTATCCCAAATAAGAGATATCAAGAAGAGCTATAAATAAAGAGAAGTAAGCTAGAGTCCTAACTCTTTAACCGGTTATAGGTGATTACCATCGTCCAAGGCCCTCCTTCCCCCAAACTGTGAACATTCTCTTTTGAATTTGGCCCTCAACTTCGTATTTCAAATACTGAAATACTGGTTCATTCGGGAAACCAAGAAGGACCACAAAGTCTTATGCCACTGGCTAGATCTTTTTAAGCTAAATATAACGAAAAAAATAAAATAATAGAAATTAATTATTATTTCTTTAAATGGATTGCTCAACGTTTTTAATTTTAATTTGAATGGTAGATCGGTTGTTATTGAGCATTTTTATGTCCACTTCCTAAACATATATTTAATTTAATAATTTAATATATATATATATTTTATAATAATTTTTTATTAAATATTATTTATTTTTAATAATAAATATTATAAATAATATTAAAAAATTATATAATTAATGTTTTACATTATACATTTCAAACCTTTTCTCAAATTCATTTTCACCAAAGTATTTGAACAATTTACTATCGATTAATTCACAATCTAATAATGCATGAGAAAAAGGTAATATCCATTTACATTGATTTTGTACATTTTATTGATGTCTTTGATAAGCAATGAGAATTAATAGAGAGAATGTCCATTTTTAATGTGTGGGTTTATAATATTATATGATAAAAAATGATATATAAGAAATTTAAAATTAATTGGTCTTTATAATTCTAACCCCTCAAATTTCTTGATATTTAATATATGTAGAATATAATTTTTCCTTTGAGAGTTGAATTTTTACCATATTTAAATGATATTGACTTTAATTTTTCTTTGAACTATGTAGTAAAAAAAAATAAAAATTCAAAGACATAAAATTATTTATTTTCCCATAAAATAAGTTTTTGATAGAATATCATAACTAAATTTTTACTATAATAGTGAAATAAATGTCCCAAGAACACATTTTTATTTTGAACAATGTGTCAAGAAAGATGTGTTCCTGAAATATATATTGTGAAATTTAAATGCTTTTAAATTAAAAAATGTATATTTTAGTCTATATAAAATTTATTACATTGTATTGTTAAAGTATAACTGTTTTTAAATTCAAAGATGTATATCTAAGCTAATATAAAATTTATTACATTGTTTAAGGATGCATATTATTTATCATGTATTTAGAAAAATTTTAATTTCTTATAAAAATAAATCAATAATTTTGGTAATGTCTCATGTCATGTCTTGTTTTGTCCATAACAAAATGTAGGACAAGTTGTCTGTATTCTATATATTATCCTTCAATATTGTTCAGACACTTGAGTTGTTAGGGAATGCTGCCAAGGACAACAAGAAAAGTAGAATTATTTATATATTTATCCTTCAATATTGTTCAGACACTTGAGTTGTTAGGGAGTGCTGCCAAGGACAACAAGAAAAGTAGAATTATCTAGGGAAAGGTCCTTCTTCTCATGAAAAATGATGACAAATTAAACAAGTTGTTGGAAAATGTTACCATTGCATATGGAGGTGTCGTTCCAAACATCCACCATGTTCTCCTTCCAAAGAAACCAATGGAGAAGTTGAATGCTAAGGAATCTCTAAAATCTAAATAAACTTTTTTCTTTTGCCATAATTGTGAAGCATAAGTGTTTGAAATAAATAGAATTAACCTAAATGAATTAAATCCTATTGGGTAGGAGACACCACACATCATAAATTTTAAGGATGCAATAGTGTTCTAACTTTTATCCAATAATGTTTACTGTTTACTGCCAAGGACAACAAGAAAAGTAGAATTATCCTATGCCACATCCTTCTTGTCATGAAAAATGACAACAAATTAAGCAAGTTGTTGGCAAATGTTACTATTGCATATGGAGGCGTGGTTCCAAACATCCACCATGTTCTCCTTCCAAAGAAAACAATGAAGAAGGGCACGGCTAAGAAATATTGTGAGATCTAAATACACTTTTTTCTTTTTTCATAATTGTTAAGCATGAGTGTTTGAATTAAATAGAATTAGCCTAAATGAATTAAATCCTATTGCATGAGAGACACCACACTTCAGAAATTTTGAGGATCAAATCCATATATAGTAAAAGTGTTCCAACTTTTATCCAATAATGTTTAATGTTTACTCGTTAAAGAAAACAATTGTTGCATATTTCAAAATAAATTAAATGTGAGGGCACTTTGGATGAAACTCTTAAGGTACATGTAGTTTTCATCATATTAACCACCTTGGTATAAAATGTCTATAATTAATAAAGACAACTGTTTGGATAGAATGTGTCATTCTGAAAGTGTGTTCTCTTGAGGTAACATGCTAGAGGTAAGTACAAAGCTTGGTTTCATGTATGCTCTTTTGATCATGTTATCAGCCTATATAATATATATATATATATATATATATATATATATATATATATATATATATATATATATATATATATATATATATAGACACACACACACACACACGTTTTTGGATGGGATGTGTCATACTGAAAGTGTGTCTTTTAAAGATAGAGTTAAGTACAAAAACTTGGTTTTGTTTAATATTTATTGAGGGTGATTGAAGGTCTATTTTTGAAATGGTCACACTTTCCCTAAAGAGAACATGTCAAATGCAGAAACATTGAAGATCATATGAGAGTGATTAAAGGTTTGTCTCTAAAGTTATTATTATTTTTGGATGGAAAAGGGGGGCGTTAGATCTCTAATAGAATTCATTTGTTTTTATAACATGAATGATTAATATAGGCTTTGGCTATGTGATAATACATAGTTGGTAAGTGCATTTTTCTTTTTGAATCCAAGACAATTTTCTTGGACTCCTGTGCTTCTTGATATCGTGCAAGATTAACTTCTAATGTTAATGTAGTTCTAGATTTGAAGTTCAAATGAAACGAAGGTAAAAACCACTAGTTATAGTTTGCATCCAATGATTTCTATGGTTCCCCGGATCCTCATGAATGTTTCTAATGGAGTTATTCATCATGTTTTTGTTGTTTCACATTTGTGGCAAGGGTCTTGGCTCTTAATATTTGAACTAGATATTCCCACATTTATTTTATGCATATGTAAATAGTTGCTTGATGCTTTGTAGGTGGTGCTGAGACTTAAGAGAAAGCACATTGGTGGTACTCTTATAAAGAAGAAAAAGTGTAGCAAACATCTAAGTTCTTATGCAATTTTGTTGTATTTGTTTTTGGAACTTCTCTTTAAAAGTATTAAGCTTGGTGATATGGCATCCTATGTGCATGATTTTTACTGAGATTTACCTTCTTGGCCGGGTAGAGAGCCATTGGATCTATCAAGAATAGAACAAAGATGCTATTTGGGGCTTGAGACTCTAGGTGGAGTAATACAATTAAAATGCATGAAGAAGATTGTTCATAGAATATGCACATAATGGTTTGCACATTTTTTTTTTAGCACAAAGTGAGAAATTCAGACTCATGATCCCCTCATATTGACATTAGCTTCTTTCTAAATTTGTCTAAAGCTAGATGGACCCTAATTAATGCAATGTTGTATAAATAAATTGAATGTTATTTTTCATTTCCTATTCAAAACAATGTACATAGTCCAACAAGATTCAAATGCACCACATCATCTTAAACTTCATCAAAACTGAGAAAATTTTCTTTGAAGATAATTATTTGACACCAAAATTTTTATGTGTACATTAGGGTTACATTCATCAAGAACATAGTAAATACATTATTTTCGGCTTGAGATTGTAGGTGGAGTAATACAATTTGATTGCATAAACAAGATTGTTCATAAAAAATCATAGGTTGGGGTTGCATTCATCAAGAACATAGTAGAGATGTTATTTTGGGATTGATTATGTAGGTGGAGTAAAATGGTTTGAAATGCATGAAAAAAATTGTTCATAGAATATATGAACAAAGAGGGTTTCACATTTGTTGTTTTAAACATAAAGCGAGAGATTCAAACTAATCATCTCCTTATCTTGACATTAGCTACTTTCTAAGTTTCTTTAAAGCTACATGGCCCTTTATTAATGCAATGTGTTATGTGCCAAATATAAACTAAACATTATTATACATTTCATAATAAAAGCCATGTACATAATCCAACAAGATTCAAATGCACCAACACATCTTAAATTTCATCAAAACTGGAAAAAAAAAGAAAAAAGAAAAAAAAAGAAAAAAAAGATGTTTGAAAAAACTTGTGCTTGAAGATAAATGTTTGACACCAAAACTTTTACAATGTATAGATTGCAGTTGCATTCATCTTTAAGAATATGCATAAACTGATCCTGCTAATTATTTGAGAGTATAAGTGTGAATGAAAGAGAGGTGATGAACAACAAAACAAGTACAATGATAACAATCTGACACAACACACTTCCTTTACTTGAATGTGTAACAAATACAATATTAAAAATATCAAATAGCATAATTGTATGAAATGAATAAGCCTATTACAATGTGTTATGTTGTATGTGCTTATAAGGGTCTATAACACCTTCACTCTACAATTCCTTTTATAATAAATCCTTTCAAATTCTATAGATATAACCATTAAGATGTATCTTAAATTATCAATTTTAGGTCTAAATTGAAATTTGACCCAAGCATTATTGATTTCCCTTGTTGGAAATGCATGTTTTACTTTTGTTATCTATTAAAATTAATGCTAACATAAAAATACTCATCCATGCTCATGAACATCTTGTGAGCATCATTATTGATAGACACATATAATAAGATAATACACTTTATATGAGATGATGTTATCGCAGTTTCCAAAATTTTAGTTCAAAATGATTTATTTTAATCAATACATATTTCTTTAAATTGTTTTAATGTCAAATTAACGATGTGGTAATTGCATTAGTTCCGAGAAGCATGGTTTCATGTGGTATGGAAAGTGTTTAAAAAATATTTCTTATACATTGGTGATTTACTCAACACGAAGCGTTAGGTTTTTTTTTTAACTTTATAGATTTATAAAATGTATATGGATCATATCATCATAATATAACTCTCACTTGCCTAAGTAGTTCCATAACCATGAGGGGAGGAATAAATCATTGATGATTTGTCCTTATGTTTTAAAAGAGAGAGTTGTGTTTGTAAATTAATATAAGAAACTTTCTTCAATTCAAGTCTATATATTAATTTAACAATAGAATAATTTTGCATTTTCACTTCCAATTTCCCATCATTGAGATATCTAAAATTTTTAATTCTTCATTTAAATCTTTATGGAAAGAAAGAGATCCCAATAACAAAAGCTTAACAAAGCATAACAATATTAACATTTCTCTTTTACTCAAATTGAACTACATTTAGATCACATAACATATCATATCAAGCTTCATCTATGAACTTTTTTTTCACATAGGCTTAGTTTTCATTACAACATTTGGTGCAATTGCTAATTTAATTTTTTGAGTTATAAATTTAAATTGTTTAAACTGTATATTTTAATTGTTTCAAGTAATTTTGAAGAAAATATATTTATTTAAAATAAGAAATAACAAAAGTTAAATATATTTAAAAATAAAATAAAAAATCCTAATCTTATGAAAAAAATTTACCACCAAATTCTAATTAAAAAAAATACAAATCATAAAAAAAAAAAAAAAAAAACAAATCATAAAAATACACCAGTATAGCTATTATATTTTAATTTGTTTAAATCATAAATGTGAGTTGTGTAATTTGTATAATTTAATAATTTTGTGTTTTTGAAAATAAATTGCTATTCAAAAACAAAAAATCAAAAAAATAAAATATATTTTAAATAAATAAAACAAATATAAAGTAAAAAAAACTTTACCACCAAAATCTCATTTAAAAAAAAAAAAAAACTTAAAAATATAGTAATACAATTATTATGTTTTAATTTGTTTAAATTATACATTTGAGTTGTGTAATTTATATATTTTAATTGTTTTGAATGTTTTGAATATATATATATATATATATATATATATATATATATATATATATATATATATATGACATAATAAGAAAAATAACAAGTAAAAATATTTACAATTAAATTTTCTTTTAAAAATAAACCAATCATAGAAAATGTATATATATATATAATCTCATTTTCAGCTCACTACTAACAAATTGATCTATAAGATTCTTTATTTGTAAACCAAAAAAATTATTTTTAATAAAACTATTTAACTTCTACATTCATATATATGAATGTATTACCTTTTGTAATTAAACTATCCATTTCAATGGGGTTGAGAATTAATAAAATCCTAAAGACGCTTTTTCCAGATTCAACACAGATTTTGTGGACGTCCTGATTTACGTCGGATCTAGGGCACCCAGGCTAGATGGCGCAGAAAGCTATGTAGTCATTTAACATCACATCGCGATAGGCTTCGAACCTGTCCTACTAATTCTTTCAGTACGTCGTTACAGATAAGTTCAATGGTCAATCGACAGTGGACACTATTTTCTTCTCATCGATCGCTTTTAACATAATAATCAGTGCTGGTACAGCCATTGAAGAAGAGGAAGACGTGTAATATTCGATGATCGATTGTGTTACTTTCAGTCTGGTTTAACTGTTCTTTTCAAGTCAATTTGCTTGAAATTTTGTAGGTATTTTTTGAAATTGCACATTTTAGAGATGTAATTTAGTGTCTTAATCTCTGGCGTTAAATTTATTTATAGACATTAAAACATATTGTTTTCTGGTGTAGATAGTAGTAGCTATTAGCGGAGTTATATAAATTAAATGATTGTTAAACATGGATAAATGTATCAATGGTTATTAAGTATGGATAAGTCTATCAATGCATCATAAACATTAAAACATTTAATTTATAATACATATATATGAAGTATATATATAGCTGTAGTTTAACTTATAGACTAAATGACATTTTTCATCACATTTTTTCTGGTTAATTTTAATTAAAATTACTTTTAAAAGCTTTAAATTGTTTAATCTGCATAATTAAATTGTTTAAACAACAAAAATTCTTGAAATTGTATTGCAGGATGAAAAAAACTATTTGGTAAATAAGTTAGACTACCCCTATATATAAAACAAGATATTTAAACATGAAGACTCACCTTACATTATGGGATAGATTAAGTTTAGTACAATACCATGTGCCAATACCATAGTTTATCAACTTAATATGACATTATTTAGAGTAATAATTAAAAAAGAGAAAATACATAACTAATATATATATGATTTTTAAATATGAAGATTTACCTTGTTTTATGAGGTATATTGAGTTTAGTTTATCAACATAATATGATAATTTTTTGGTAATAATAAGCTACATTGGTTAATTAGAAAAAAGTCCACAAATGTTTTTTAATGTGATTATTAATTTTTTTTTTAAATTAAATATACATCACAAAAACCAACTCTATTATAATAGGATATTATTTAAATTAATAATTAAAAATAAAAAATAAATAACTACTCTATATACAAATATATAAATATATAAATTTCTGTTTTTAATTTGTAACTACTCATAATTTAAAAAAAAAAATAACTAATGCGCCCTAAATATAACTAATCGCTGCTCTTAGGCATTGTCAGTTAGCTGCCTGGAGGATTATCCAAATGGGCAGCGTTAACTATATTTTATTTTCTTAATGAGCATGTTTAAACGAGTTTTCAAACAGGATTAAATGGAGAAGAGTACTGAAAGGAAACGTTCATATTTACTTAAATGAATGAATGCTTTTCTTAGCTCCAATAAATTGTTATCATGAGGTCGTAGCATATGTTTAGTTCTAATAGTTTAGAATTATTTTACTCAGAGTTTTTTGGAAGTAAATTGCGTATCAGTTGAATCTTATAGTTTAATTTGTCTTTGATGATGCGAGAGTTTTTAGTTTGAAATTTTATACTTTGAAAAGTTTAGATTTAAAGAATATTTTTGAAATTAATAGTTAAGAAAAAGGTTAAATAATTAACATGTTTATTGATTATAGAATTTTGATGATGCGAGAGTTTTTAGTTTGAAATTTTATACTTTGAAAAGTTTAGATCAAAGAATATTTTTGAAATTAATAGTTAAGAAAAAGGTTAAATAATTAACATGTTTATTGATTATAGAATTACGAGATATTCTTAGAATCTATAATAGACAAAGATGGCATAAAATTATATACTCTATTTTTTATTGTGTAAAAAGAGTATAGAATCACTCAAATTTAACATATTGGGCATAACATTGTTTCCTAAAAAAGGTTAAAATTGAAATCCACATAGTAAAAATACTAATACAAATGGAAATCACTGTGGAATCTTAGATTAATAGATAGCGTAAACTGTGAACATCGTAACGAATATGAAGATATATTAACAAGCAAACAACCAAAAGCCACATATTTAGGACATCATTTGAATGCTTTCCATCATGAGTTTACGTGGTGTTATGACGTGCAACAGAAACCTAAAATATAAAATATACACAACATGGAACATTGACACTCTGACACAATCTTATTTGCAACACTTATTGTTTCCTTGATTGACATGTTTACGCACCTCGATATGGTCACATCAACGTTGCCAGCAACTATTGACATTCTCACACTTCATCTTATCTGCACCACCTTTTTCTCCCTTGACCGACAAGTTTCCAATGGTTAGATATAGTCACGTCAACCTGACCAACCTGTATCAACTTTGCCAACAAATCCCACGTTAGGGAATGCAACGGACGTAAATTGACAAAAGCAACATTGAATTTAGGTGCATCATACATATTTATATTTTTCTCTTAGCGTTGCAATGTATTTATTTCATTGTGGGGAGAGGTTTTTTCTCGTGAGTACAGAAGAGATGAGATGTAATAATATTGTATTATAGAAGAGATGTAATAATATTATATTATATAAATATTTTGAGTAAGTTAAATTACATAAAAATAAAAATAAAATAAAATTGAAGTTATTAATTATAAAATAAAATAATGAGTATAGAAGAGATATTGTAATGTTATGTTATATAAATATTTTAAGTAGGTCAAATTGCATAAAAATAAAATGAAATAAAAACTATTAGTTATAAAATAAAATAAATTTATCATGGGTTGTTTTCGGATTACAAGGTTTGATAATGGTTTTATGCACCTCCAAACATTTTATTCCTTTCACTATTTCATAAATTCAGTAAGTTTGTATAACTAACATAAATTTGAATTATATATTTTCGATAAGTTTTGTTCTTAAAACATGACATACTTTTATTATTTATGTGAAAAAAAAATTACATTTTTAAATGTTTTTTCAAGTATTTTTTTTATAATTGTTTTTATTGGAAATATTTCAAAAAAGAAAGTTTCAAAGTATGAGGTTATTGTGTTTCACATAGATTTAATATATCAAAAATTTAGTATCTTAAGAAATAAAACTTTATTATATAGAAGATGTAAAATGATGAAAGTGTTGTATATTGTATTTAAAAAATAAAAAATATTAATATATATATGTTTTGGGTTAAAATTGTAAATAAAAATGTCGGCGGGGTGCTCTATTAGGGCAATTTTGATGTGAAGTCACTGGTTCAATTCCCCACCTCGATCGAGGTGATATATTGGAGATGTTGAAGATGTAGTCCACAAGGCTTTAAAAAAAATTGTAAATAAAAATAATTAATTCTATCACACCATAATAATAATAATAATAATAACAACAACAAAATTCCATAGGGTCTTAGATAGATGGTGATCGAGTGATCTGTTAAGGCACTCCTTGATGTGAAATCCCCTATTCAATTCCCTGCCCTGATCGGGGAGATATAATGGACATGATGAAGATGTAGTCCTACCAAGCTTACAAAAAGCAAAGCTCAAGTCCCACTAGCACAACCGGTTGAGGATAGGCCTCGTCGACAAGGTGACCCAAGATCAAACCTCATGAGTGGTGGTTGTGCCCTATGCTAGGGGGAGGCGACATGTTAAAAGATCCTCAATTGGGGTGTGAGAAGATAGTTGGGCAATGCTGGGATCTATTCCATGGATGAAGGTTCAATAAGAAAGGACAGTGGGCGATTGTTTTATGACCCTCACACACTTGTGCTTAGCTGCAGGGTGGCAACACACATGAAGGACATTAATGGTGATTGGAGAGGTCGACGAGACATGTCCTTGCTGGGATTTTATGCTATGATCTCAGGTCAATTGGAAGGTATTCTTCTTGGCATTGTTACAGTTCTCCTCACAAACTTTGGGTCACACGAGAAGATATCACTTTAGGTCCGCATCCAGGTACAGGCGACCTCACCCTCTTCCGTATGGATGATGACTGTGGGTATGTTAACTCAGTGTGTTTCTCTCATGCCCTTATCCATGTGATTCACTTCTATCTGATGCTTCACTAGAGAAGAGTCTCTGAGATGATGTCTTGGGTTAGAAAGGAAATCTTCCATGAAATTTGGGAGGAAATAATTGTTTTTTCTAATGGGCTATCTAAATATAATAGAATTATCTTTGTCTGTTATGGAATTTTACTTTCTAGGATGTGCATGTATTTTGGGTCTGAATATTGGAATTCAGTCTGCACTTCTTGCATGGGTGATTTTGTCCATTATCTTGTCTTTATGATGTACCTATTTCCCTTTAAGAGAAGCAGTCTCCTAAGAAAGGATATGCCCAAATGGATTATGGGTTTTACTTCAAGAGGGCTTGGGAAGCCATGGGTTGTTGAGTTCAGTCTATCCCGGCATACCATCTCATAATGGTGGGAAAAAATTGGTTTATAGCCTTATCACTTACAATTATATGGTATTCTAATGTGGCAATTATACAAGTTTGAATTCTCAGTGTCTGCGCCAAGACCCTATGCTACTCTGTCGCCTCGAGCTATAGGGCCTACCATTTGATATTAGGTGATCATATCACATACGTGGTTGGCAAAGTTGAAGCATGACGCATCCATCTTTGGCAGTAGCACCTCAACAATGGGAGGTCAACGGAGGAATCAAAGTGTTGGTCAACGGTGGGTACGAAACCATCCCCAGCCACGTCCAACTAGGGGATGAGGCTCTAAATCAACATCTGCCCTTATTCGGGAATCTGCTTAGGCCTATAAGGCCAGTACACAACCTCAAATCTATGAGTTAATTTTTCAGTGGGAAGCGGATTTAAACCAACAAGCAGCAAGCATGGATTTAGATGTAGAGGAATGGTGATACCTGGTGTCGGACCGTGGACATTCGAGCGGTTGGTCCTCTCAATACAAATAGATTGTTTTATATATACTCGTTGATGAATAATATATTGGCTAGAGCCTTGGCGACTCCTTGAGAAGACCCTTCCAAGACTAATCCCCAAGTCTAGGAAAATCATAAGGAATTTCAGTTGATACAATTCGAGATTCAACAATAGAATGCCACCTTAGCCGCATAGAGAAGCACATTCAATGTCTCCCTCAGATGGAATTGCCAAGTTCTAGTGTGAAGGATCTAGCACGTGTGGACTCATCTAAAGGCTTTGCATACATTCATATTATGTTTTAGTTATCTAGTCACTATGAGAATTAAGGATAATCAAACATATATAGCTATGATATACATTCTTAAACTCTTTTGTTTTTGGATGGCTTATAATGCGGTAAGGTGACGAATAGACTTGGTTTCCCAATGTGTAGGTTAAGGCCACCCAAACATTTGAATATGGATGTAACCTAACTACTTTTTTATGAAAAAATGAATGAAAAAAGTCCTAACAAACTTACGAAAAAAATTAATAATAACAGAGAATTTTAGATGTTTTTTCCAATTTTTTAAACTTAATCTACTCGGAATTTGAACTTCAAATCTTATGATCTACATAATATTTCATAACATGATATTAAGATTTAAATTTAATTATTAATTATTCCAAAAAAAATAATTTATAATAAGAAAAGAAATATTCATAAATATAAATAACAATATATTCTGATTTAAAATATATCTAGCCTAATGTTTATCCACTTAACAAATAGATAATTTTCCATATTGGAAATGTAACTTTAATATTTAAAAAGTATAATAAATATTTAAAAAAAATGTTAATTAGAGATGATAAAAATATATGACCGTTTTTAAAATATCATTATTCGTTAAAAAATAAAATAAAAAATATTTCTTAAGCAATATCAAAAAGCCAGAGGAAAATAATTGACTCTGGCAAAAATAGAAAAAAGTGTTTGATTAGGAATTTAAGCTGGCTCTGCTAGAGGAACAGGTTAAACAAATTATATTGATGTAATTCAAATTTTAATATTTTTATTAATAAATCATATTTATATTATTAATAATAATATTTAAATAATAAATAATAAATAAAATAAAATAAATAATGATATTATTTAAATTGACAAAATTATAATAATAAAATAATTTTATTTCATTTTAAAATTTCAATTAATTACCAGATTAAATATTTGTTAAATTACACATAAGGAGAAATCATATGACTAAGATTTATTTTATACCAAGATATTATTTTTCAAAAGACACTTATATCTATATATATTTCTTTTTAAATCCTATATTATAAATATTCAAAAAATATAAATATAAATTTATAAAATTGAGTAAGCGATCTATTAAAAATGGAAATAGATAAAAATAGAATGAGCATAACATAGCATTCGAATTTGAATATGGCTGGCACTTTCAATTGATTTTTACGGTCAAGCAAGTGTTATCTGAAATTTTTCCAATAAACAAAATTTAGAATTTAGACTGTCTGCATGCAACTTGGAAATTGTAATTTCATAAGAATATTTAAAACTTTGGAAACTGTAATTTGATAAAAATATTTTCAAAATAAAATATAATATTTATTCCTTAAAATCCATTGTAAAATATACCATATCATAATTTTAAACTTCCAGAGTCTCGAGGAATTAAATAAAATATAATATTTATTCCTTAAAATCCATTGTAAAATATACCATATCATAATTTTAAACTTCCAGAGTCTCGAGGAATTAAATATAATGGCTAATGGATTCAACGAATCCGAACTGGCAATCCCCACTGTAGTTATACCTTTGTGCGTTGAATACTATCACAATTTCTTTATCACATCTCCCAGTAATCAACTTAATGCTTTTTAAATTGTATATTGATCTTGATCTTCTATCCCTATCATCTTATTTATCTATCTATCTCATAGCTATGGTGTCTTCAAGTTTTACGTTCACAAAAACACCAGTTGTGGTTACAACATAATTCTGGTTCGTACCTGGAAACACAAACACATGATTTACTTTATGTAATCTATATAATCATTGAATGGGAAGTTGGAACAATTAATAAGAAGACCGTCATCGAGTTGGAAGTTGAAACAATTAATAAGGAGACAGTGGATTAATAATTGATAAATTTGTGATCTTTCTCAGGGATATAGTTTTTCTTTACGCAACTGACCTCTTTAATTTCTATTCAAGCTGTGTCTTTCTTCCACTCTTTTTCAAAGAATTTCAATTTTCATAATAGTTCATCTCACCTAACACATTTTTCTATGATTTATTTCCTCATGAGTTAGTAATTATGAATTGAATGTTTAAATTGATCGCTGAAAGGTTGAGAGGGGATCTTAGCTGGTGGCGGAAATTATTGTGGCAGATAAAATGCCCATCTAAAACTCCTTGTGTAATTGGTGCATGTTAGATAACAAGGTTTCAACCTGAGATAATCAACTGAAAAGACAAATAGAAGGTCTAGGATTCTCTTACTGATCTGTGGCACAAATCTTTGCAATTTTCTTTAGTTTACCCAAAAAGATCAGCCTGGGTTGTTAGAGAGGTAATTGCAGAATAGGTAGATAAGTGTGATACAGTGGGAATTCTTTGATAAGGCCTTTCAAATAATTACACTGAACTTATAACTTTTAAGCAACATCTGACTTTTTTCTCCAAAGAAAAGATATGTCTTTCTCTTTAGGTGTTTATGAACTTTCTGATTGTGATTAATTGGATCAAAGAGGTTCAGAGGTGTCACCGCCATCATTTAGTTGAAGAGGTGCTACTTATTAAATGCACATTTGAAATTTTCTTTTTTTGTGATCAGCACCATCATGATATTATGATTTTTATCATTATCCTTTCATAAAGGGCAGCTTTCAACATCAGTTTTGAATTATGCAGCAATGACACTTTTTAGCTAACAATTTTTTTGTATAATTATGGTACCTATATACTATGATTATGATTATTGTGAAACACATTTACTAAACACTTTTATGTATTATCGCCAAGATAGCAGATTATTTTACCCACATAATCAAGTAGCAGATCTCTTAGGATGTAAAATCATACCATCAGTAATTCTATCTCTTTATCTTTTCATTTTAATTATTCAAATTATCTAAAATAATAATAAAATAATCTTACTAGTTAAGATTGTTGTTACATATTAAAATAAAATTCTACGTTGATTAACGAGAACTAATTGAACTAATTATAAAACCAGCCGCAATGTCTCCGGGATTCTGATTCCACATGGCTCTCATTTGATTAGAGAACGCACTCATTAAATACTTTCAAATAATCTCCCCCTTACCATTGACTCACGGCCTCTTCATTGGCTGGATTGAAATCCCCCTTAGCATTGACTGACGGCCTCTTCATTGGCTTGATTGAAATCCTCAAGACCTTTTTTTGGGACACATTTATACTGGGATGAGATGCAATGTGATTTTTATGTATACATTGTGAGTTATATATATATATTTTGACGATAATATATAATTACAGTTTTTTCTTATATTTTTTTTATATTTTTTAATAAAATTAAATATTAGAATTAGTTAAATTTAATATTTTTTTTATGAAATTTAAATATGTTTTAATTAAATTTATAATTTCGTAAAAATTATAAATAGAGATTTAATTTTTTCCCTTTTAAATAAAGTTGATTTATTAGTTTTAAATTTATTTTATTGTAAATTTATAAAAATATAATTTTTTATATTTGATTTTTTTTACTTTAAAATATATGATGAATCAATATTTATATAAATTAATTATCAATTTGTTTTTTAATGATACTTTTAATTATATTTAACTTTGATTTATAAATAATTTTTTAACAATATTTTTTTGTTTTCCATTTTTTTTTTTTATATTTTAACGGGTTTTAAATAAACTTATATAAGTAACCATATTAGTTCAAATTCAATTTTTATATAAAAAAAAAAAAAAAAAAAAAACAATTTAATATCATTTTGTTCACATAACTTTGAAAATGTATCAGACAAAATTCAAGTAGTAAGATAAGAAAGTGATCATATAATTTAATAATATGAAATGGAAATTCATTAATGTGGTAAATGAAATATAAATTCAATAAATATTTTAGGGATAATAAGAATTATCACTGAATTTTTGTGAATTAAGTATATTAAAATTTTTATTTTTAAATAGTTTAAAAAAAATATTGCAATATATTTATATTTAAAAAAAATAAGTAAATTGAATATAAAAATTTGAAGTTTTGTAGTTAAAAATTAAAATGATTTTATATATAAAGAATGAGATTTTTTTGAAAAATTTATAACTTTAAGATATACACCTATTTTATAAATCCTACAAAGATCCAATTACAACATGTTTAGGGAGACTCAAACCCACATAATATGGTGAAACTAAATGTTCACCAAAACAATATAGCTAAGATCCTTTGAATAGAAAGATTAATTATATGACATCATTACATTTTTATTTGTTTTTTAATTACAATTTTTGTTTTATCATGAATTTGATGTATTTATTCAATTTAACTTTAACTAGATTATTATTTTTTATTTCTATATTCGTTATTGCACTTTAAAAAGATTAAATATGTGTAAATTAGAAAAAAAATAAGAATAACATATAATTATCGATTATTGATGCATTCAATTTCTTGCAACATTTTAATCAAGTATGTCATATCTTGATTGAAGTTGATTTTCAACCACTTGAAGACAATGAATCTAATAGTTTAGAGTTTGGTGAAGGAGAAAAGCGATGAAGGAAACAAAAAAAACATCCAAATATAAATGGAAGAAAAGATTTCCAAGGGATTATGTTGAAAACAATTTTAATAGTAATGAAGGAATAAATTGTTCTGGTTGTGTAGAATTTAAGAAAGACAGTTTGCTAAAAAAGAGTACTATCAAGCTTCAAATTAGTGATCTAAATAAGAACAAAAAATTAAAAGCTCATCAATTTTCTTTCCATATTTTAGAAGGATGAAAGCATGAATTGAAATAGGAAGAAATATATGATTAATTATATTACATATTTGAAAGATGAAGGAATATTCTAATGTGTAACAAAATTCATATGATTTCTTCAAATAAAGGATGAGACAACACACCCTATGTATAATGCTACCATAATTATTTTAGGAGAGATAAATTTGTCTTTGATGAAGTTAGTTGGACTTGGATTGATATGCTATCTTCTATAAGGGGTATAAGGGGTATCTGCGAAGGTTTATCTATTAAACTTCATTAAGATACTCTTCATTTATTAGAGATCTATTTCATAGGTGATAGAGAAGTATTGAGAACAAATAACACTTTATTTCATTTTTTAAAGCTACAATAAATTGATAAATTTGCAAACAAAGTTTACTCATAGCTTAAAAAAATTGCTAAAAGAGGAGAATTGAAAGAGATAATCTAATAATTTCAAATCACTAATATAGAGGTGATACAAATTCCCCATATTATATTTCCCTCTAGAGGCAAGGTCATGGAAAATAATTTAAACTCATTCCTTCTTTATTAAAAGATTGTAGTTAGGGGAGAAAAAAATGTATGAGTTGGAAACAATATTCAAGTACAATTTTGAATCATTTACTTGTATACGTACTCATTGAGTTAAATAATCTAAATCAAAAGTTCTAAAAGGATCATGTTGACATTAACTCTATGAGAACTACTTTAGATGTTACTATTAATATTCTTAGTATACCCTTATTATAAATCACATTTAGGGAAGGTGCAATGCACATTTCCTTCTTTTCAATCAAAGCCCAAGGAGAAACTCTTGAGTTTGAGTATAGCAAGAGTATAATGCATTTACATCCATCGAGGTTTGAAAGAGTCGAAAAGATATAAAGATCAAGGACATGAGATGATTGCATTCATTTGGAAAATTGTTTTGTTATGAAGGTGATTGAATCTCTACATAGGAAGTCCACATATTTACCTATATTTAATTCTACCATTGTCATTGTCACTCTTATCAAGAAATAAAGGATAAAATATTCTAAAACAAAAATATGGTTGCAATGTTTATGTGAAAATTTTAGTGTCAAGGACTCATGTATTAAATCCTACCTAAAAATTAGTGTCAACGCCAATGTTTGGGAGAAATGGATGAATTTAGTTGTACTACTTATAAATCCTACCCAAAAGTGCATATGTTTGGAGCATTGGATCTATGTTGAGATGAACCTAAATGATTTAAAATATTTTATTTTTTTATTAAATTATGGCAAGCTATTCATTTTATTCCAAAATGTACACAAAATGTACAACACTGTGTGTAAGAGGCTTTCCAAAATTAAACATGATAAAAATAGATGATAGGCAATACATTCATTCATGACATTATATATGTTAATGTGTCTTCCTTTGGTACACCTCATGCTCCAAATGAGGTAGATTGGAATGTTATTTATGATTTATAAAAAGAAATGAAAGCTAAAAAGTCTTTTTTTATTGGTCGAATATATTAATGTTTTCAATAATGTGAGCTTAAATGCTTTTGGAAAATATCAAATGAATGGAAGAAATAAGTGATTTCTTAATTTATTTTTTTTATATTAAAATGTATTCACTCATGTAAAATACTAATATTTTTGTAGAGAATATCAGTAAATAAAAATTGATTTATTTGTTAATTTTATTGAAATCTTATAAAAATTTAATTTAACTATTGTTCATTTTTTAAAAATTGTTTTACATTTTACCATTGAAGTAAAAATACTATTATAAATTTTTGGTTTTGGAGTGCTAAATGATTATATGCCCTTCCAACAAGAATTAAGACTAGACTTTTAGTTTTGATCACTTCTACAACCACATTAAAAGTGGTTGATGTATGTTGATTAACACCATTTTTTACCTTGAAAAAAAATAACATCAATAAATGTATATCAACCAGTTTTAGTGTCATTGTGCTAGTTGATCTTCAACATGGGTGGAAAGTTTTAGTAGATCATGATCAATTATTGTTGACCTAGGTTAACAATGTTTTACTACAGTTAGATATGTTCAATTTATCGTTGAAAATGGTTTATTATGGTTATCATATGGTTGATATGGGTGTTTATAGCTAACCAAATTTAACTATAACTTACTATGATATATTGTGGTTAACCATGGATGACCATGGTTAACCACAATTTTCCTATGGTTTCTTGTGATTGACCATGAGTACCAATGTTTTGACCATGATAAACATGGTTTAACCATGTTTCACCATGTCAACTATGGTCCACAATGGATGACCCTAAATTTCCATGTTTGACCAAGTTGACCATGGTTGACCATAATCAACATGTTTGACCATAGTTGGCAATGATAGATCATAGTTGACCATGTTGACAATGGTTGGCCATGAATGACTATGTTAAACCATTTTGAGTATGTTTGACCATGATTGGCTATTTTGAGCATGGCTAACCATGGGTTAATGATGTTGACTATGGTTAACCATGATTCAACCATGTTTCACCATGTTTCACCATGGTTCTCCTTGTTATTTATGGTTCAATATGGTTGACCATGGATGACCATGTTTGACCATGTTGAACATGGTTGACTGGGTTTTCTTATGGTTAACCATGGTTGGAATTTGTTCATAAGATTGTGACATTGTGATATGCTTAAACCATTGCGGTGTTGGAAACTATGTTCACCATGGTTGTCAATGTCATCTATTGTTTACTATGGTTGACCATAGTTGTTGATGTTGGCTATGGTTTACTATAAGTTACTATGATTAACAACAGATGGCCATGCTGGACCACGATTAACCATGGTTGGACTATATTTTCCCCATTACAATGTTGGATTCCATTTGACTCAAATTTTCATTGGGATGTGTTTAGCACATTACCCCATTAGTTTGCACTCATGATATTCTAACATTATTCTATGTTTATCACACTCTAATAACATTGGGTTAGGTTTGAACCATTATGTGATTAGTCAAAATGACATAAAATTAAATATGGTTATGAACATTTTTAGGAAGGTAGAAAAAGTCCACCCCACCATAGCGAATTATGAAATAAGTAGTCTATCGAGACCACTAATTCGCCCACAAAATAATGGAAATTTCGGCATGATTTTTTCAAAAATCCAACAGAGATTTTGGGAAATCTAGATTATAGCTATCAAACTTTAATATTTTGGGTGTTAAGGGAGTTTTTATGGTGTTGAATCAATTGACACCATCAAAAAACAATTCAAACACTCATATGATCAGATTTAAAAAATTATATCTTGTGAGGTTGTCGGGAAAAATAACTTTCTAGTTGAATTTGTAGCCTTGCTATTCAACACCATTATGAAAATCTAAATTCCATTTCACTAGTCCACATCATGCCTATTTATTATTCAATATATAAGACTTCTTATTGTCTTCGTGATTTAATTTTGGCTGAAGTCACAGTGAAAACGAAACAAAATGGTCACTGTGAAATTGAAACAAAATGGAACCTCATTACCTAAGTTGGACCTTGGAAATAGAATTTCTACTATGAAATGGAACCAAACATTTGCAGTTGATTGTGGAATTTGAAACCTTGAAAATATACAATGAAATTTAATGTGAAATATTAACGTTAAAGAAAATTAAAATACCTACTTAAGTAGAAATGATCATAAATAAGATCCAAGGTTAACTCAATTGGTTGAGTTCTATGATGTATACTAACTTCATAATGTTGCCTCATGGTCTTCTCTAATTTTTTTCTTGGAAAAGAAAGATTAATCAACACTATTTTCTTTTCTAGATGTTTTTTTTCATTGCAAGATGTATGGATAATAGCAATCAAGGGTGATAGGGTGGCTACACTACTTTACCTTCATACTGGCATCCACATGTATATTTTTGTCTTGACTACATTATACAAGGTACTCATAGCAATGAACAAGCTTTGCCATGGCCCAACTTCATGCTTTCTAAACACCTTGTGGAGGGGGAATTAATACCTAGATAATAGCATATTTAAACCTTCAATCGTATTTGTGGAAAAATAATGTGTTTGATGAATTATAACCCCATGATCGTGCTTCTATCATTAAGATATTTCACTATACTTCTACTCATCTGTTATTATAATAGTGTTCAAATTCCTATGTGATATGACATAGTACCATTTGGCTAAGGGCAACATAGCATGTCGGTCTTGGCTCATGGGGATTTCATTTAATGAACCTATGAAAATTCACATCCATTTGTGGCATACTAAACATTACCCTTAATTTGATTACATATTGGAAAATATGTTTAAAAATCACATTATTTAACCCTCTACCAATATAAACCTAATACACCTTCCCAATTAAAAGATCTCTACTTTCACTACATATTGTAGGTATCCACTTTTTCATTAACATTTTTTATACCCCTTTATATTTTTTCATTAACTTTGAGCTCCATTTTTTATGCCTATCAATATAAAAACACTTTACCCCCTATTATGTTCTCAATATATTTTCTCATTTTTTCCTCAATATATATCCCACAATATGAGTGCACGTAGTATGGTATTGTTCCTCGAAAAAAATGTCTTGGCTCCCCCACTTGATCTATTAACCCAAAATTGTTGGGATTTCTTGAGGCAATCCAATAATATATATATTGTTAATGAGAAATTAGGTTTACTACCTAATATGTGTATTGTGTGTCATTTGCACTATCATAGTTTGGTGGCTCGGAGCTCTGCAAGTTCCACAGGAGGGTTTTACTTACTTCTAAAATTTGTTTTTCCCATATTTCTTGGATCCTCACTCTGGGCCTTCTGAGAATGCTTGTGTTCATTTCCTCTCATCGTAAACTTGTATCTTTTAAGGCATCCGAGATGATATTTTTGTGGTCGATCAACCATTTAACGATTAGATGTGAGCATAGTGCACCTTTTCAGGTAACGACCAGTTCTTTGTTTGAAATTATTAAGGGTTGATGGTTAAATCATAGAATTTGTTTCCCATTGCAAGTTTGATGGAGATAAGAGGAGTTCTAACCCTTTCCAAACGAAATATGATTACATGTCTCTATTTATGGTATTCTTATTATTTATTGCTAAAATATTCTCTAAAGTGATATTACAATTCCAACTCTAAGCTCTAGCTCCATTATTCGATGCATGATGGTTATACAATTGATTTAGTGAAGATTTATTTGTTTCCATTCTTTTATTTAATTTTTTCCCTCATTTGGGTTTATTGAACTCTTATTTCCCTGATTTTTTTTTAATAGCTCTGAGTGAAGTTAATTGTGAAACCCTTATCCATATTTCTAGACCTGAGTCTTGGTGGAAAGAATTTGTAGGTAATTTGTCACTGCTAGGTTTTTCATGCCTCGATGATTTAGTTTATTTCATTTGAGTGTTATTATGGTGATTTTCTCTTGGCTTTTGTCCCACTAGAATGATATCATTCTAATATCTATTTCTTTTAAACCCTAGCCCAACCTTATTCAATTCTAATATTCCCTTTGTTTTTCTATATGGGTTTCTTCCTAACATGGTGTCCCATGTCTCAAGTAATATGAATATTCTTACTTGGTTAGATACAACCAAAGTCAAAGATGGCATTTTCCTTTTACCACAATGTTCACATAATTTATAAAATTTTATTCTTGTAGGTGATGGGGATTTCAAGGGAAGAAGAGGTATTTACCAAGTAAGACTTGGTAATTTCTGTATTCATGTTTTACTTTCAGTGTTGAAAAATCTTATGCATATTCTATTAACACAAACTTCCTCTATTGCCTATCATAGGTTAGCATTAATACTAACACGAGGTAGAATGGATTTAACATTACATTCAAAATATTCTAGGTACCTTATTATGCCTTGAACTCCTCTTGTTGCAGGTTCTATTTGAATTTTTTTTTATTGGCCCTTAATAGTCAAAGCCTCAAATGGCACAATTTTTTATCTTGGTGTGTTTAAATTTTAGTACTAAGCTTTTTATTTGCTCAATAATATTGTATATATAACAAGGATTAATACACGATTTCAACATTTAATTTGTATATATGTAACTTAATGTGTTTAGATTATACAATTACCTTTCTATCAAGTATGTTGGACTACTTGTACTATAATTGAGTCTTATATGTTGCTAAACAACCTCATTGAACCACCTAACCTGAAATTCTTGGAGTTAATCAATTTTCTTTTTCTAGGCTTTTCGTTTTTCTAAAATATTATGAATAAAATAATTTTCTTTATCAACAAGCAATGTAATTCCATGTATCTTGGCATTATCTAGTAATTTTAGAATTTTCCATGTAAAAGGTGAAACTTATTAGGTTGCATCCATTTGGCCTTACATTTGAGGATTATATCTTTGATCATATTTAGTTACCTAGCCCTTAATTTAAACATATTCCTATCATGATTTTTATATATGTAATCTTTCCTTTGTCGCTAAGTAATTATAGAGTGATAAATATCATTCCTTCTTTTCAAACTAGGTGTTCCTTCATTACTCATTATCAACATATCTTTGTTGAACTTACTTATTACTTTATTATTTTCATCATTTAGCCTAGACATACTTGAACACTAAGGGTATTATTCATACAAATAGCTAACTACAGGGTCCCATGTCCAAGGTTTGCTACCATGATTTGTTAGGAATATCCACACTAAAGAAAGAACCACATTTTTCAATGGGTAGTGTTGAGGATATTCTTCTACATAGGCTCAAGACCTAGCTAAAATTGCTTATAGTATTTATCAAAAAACCATTTAGAGATAGTTCTTTCCCTGCTTCTAGAATATATAGATAAAGCGATAATTATCTAAAGGATTTGACTACTTACCTAACCTATTACATGTACAATTTCCTATTCCTCTAACTAATACATACATACATATCCTGTTTAAAAAAAATAATTCTTGAAAGATGTGAATAATCAATATGCCACTTATCTGAGTATTTGAAAATATAATAGGAGCAAACATGTTCCTCCCAACTAGATGAAATACTGCTATAATATTTCCCCGTGACCCCCATGCTTATCCTCGTGTCATGAATCTAATCAATATTTTATTTGTTTCCTCCTTAGGTCCTAGTAGCATGCTCACAAAAAAGTTCTTAGATATTTTTCTTATGTCCTCTCTAGTGGAACTCATTATTTCCTCAAATAGCCTTTCTCTCTTGCAATTCATTTTATTCCCCCATCACATGACCTTTATCTCCCTACATGTTATTTCTGGTGGTTGGAATTCTTGGAAAGACTAAGTTTTAATATTGCGACAATTGTCAGTTCATAGATTATCCCTTCTTGGACCCCAACTAATTTTTAAATGATTTCTTGATAGTGGGTAGCTTGACTACTCATGTGTTGGCTTCTCTTATATTTTCCAATAAGAAATAAGTAAAATAAACAATATTTCATTCATAAGAATATTTTGATACTTACATATATCATCCAACTTAGTCTTATCCCAGCAACTATTATTATAATTTAAATGTATGCAAGAAAAAAAATCCATTAAGTGTAATAAGGAAATAATTACATCATGGTTACTACATTTCCACCCCCCTTAAATGAAAACCATCCTCAGTGCTTCCTCTGCAATCATCACTTTGGGAAAAGTTATAGAAATTTTCTCCCATTTTTCTCTCATTTCTCAAGTATCCTCCTAACGAAAGAAATTCTTTCATGGAATTTTAATGTGGAAATGTTTCAGTTCTTGAGTAATGTTCACTTTTATCCAACATTCATATTCAAATTTAACATCTCTTCAGATATGCTAAGTAGAGTTTGTCAATTTTTCATTGGTTCACCCAACAAGGGTCAGAAATATTAGTGTAATCACACCATCAATAATAATTAACAACAATATGTTACTTTGTACACTTACCCAATGAATATTCCAAGTGGCATGGAACTCATTAAATGAATTCACTAATTAACCTCAAAATATAGGAATTACCAATCCCATCTTTATACCATTCACATAGTGGTCATAATATTTTTAAGGATTAGTTACTTAACTTCCTAATTATGATGGCTCGCAACTAATGATATGTCACATCAAACAACAACATTATTCTTTTACTTTGATTTCACAATTTTAAATATACATCAACCATGTATTATTAAAGTTTAGGATAACTTCCTTTTTATGTCATTTCCATGGCTATTATATCATTTTCTATTTTGTTGAAGTGGACTCAACCATGTCCATTTTAGTTGTTCTCTCATTTTCTTTTGTCCCATTTCCACCAATTATTTTATGCATAATTTTTGATGAGGGACTTGCGTTTTTGGTTGGGTTTCTTATTTAGATCTCCTTCCATATCTCATTTTCTCTTTCCTTCCTCACACCCAAAAAACAATCAAAACCATACCACGAAAGGAAAAATTAAAGGAAGTGACTCATAGAAACATAAACGAAAAAACGAGAAGCAACATAACCATGGTTAAGGTAAACAACCAAAAACAACAAGAAAGTTGTAACAATAAAGACATGTAGAACATCCCCACTCCCCCACACCTCATTCATGAATTTCCAACAAACTCACTCCCTAAATTTTCCATCCCTTTCTCCATTGCAAACTACTGGTTAAGGTGTTTGGAGGTTGTATGCGCTTTTCTTATGTGCAACAACTATGGGGTCTTTTCCCCTTGCACTTCTATGCATATTATTTGTCTTGACAAACATCGTGTTGGTAAAATTGTCTTAAGTATGACCATTCCTTATTGTAATCTCATAAGAACATATTCATATCAAACATTCAAACAATACTTCATATGTGCCTACAATTAAAGAGTCATAATCAATAATTTTAGAACACTTATCTAGAGAACCAGTGACTTGTATCACATCGCTTCCTAATGCACTCACAACGTTGACACAACATGCATGTCAATGTGCATAGGTGTTACTTTTTCCAATTTATCATCAAAACCTTATTTTCCATAGCCTTTATTCCTAAAAAATACATGCAACGATTCCATTGGTTTCCCAACTAGCTCTCAACCTATTCTTAGTAACATTTTTAGCATTACCTTCTATTGGTCATCTAACTCATGTTAGTACAACTAACTCCTAAGATTATTTATGTATGAATATCCATTATTTTACGTACTTAACATACCTACATGAACATAGCATCAAATTATTTAATATCTACTTAGTGGCCATGCATCTTTGAACTATTTCATCTTTTGCATTTTTATCATGCTTGTACTGTCATTCATGAAATTATTACAACTTCTCAAATATTTAATAAAATTATGAAACTATGAAGTGTAAGGTTAAAAGTTTCCCCTAATCATTGTGACTGCATCATTCAGCTCAAAAAAAATTGCAACTCTTTTGGGTTACTCTAGGGAATCTAATCAACATCCTACCTATTTATCGTCCTGCATCAAATCCAATCAATAATAAAGTATAGGAGTTATCAAAAATAATAGTTTTAATGAATAAAATCTTAGAAACTTCTTTGACACTTTTGGTTTCTTACACTCTTAACTCATTTTGTTTTATGAATATGTTATCGATTAGGCTAGCTTAAAGAAACCTTTCATGAATTTATGATAGTAGCCTATAATCCCCATAAGTCTATGAGGTCTACTACATGTTTTAGGTACATCCAAATCAAGGATTTCTTTGACCTTTTGAGGGTCTATTGCAATTGAGCATAGTTACCAATCAAATGAGAACTTTACCTATTTATTTGACGTAGCAAAAAACTCATCCGATTTTGAAAAGTGTTGATTGAGAATATTTCTTTTTTTGAGCATATTTTTGACATTTTAAATTTTCTTATGTATCATGTATGAATATATTTTTTAAAATGTTAGTCATTTCATGTTGATTTTGAAAAGTGTGGATGCAACATCATCCCCTTTTTTTAGAGGGCTTATTTTTGAAACTTTAAATTTTCTAATGTATTAAGTGTGGATATTGTTTTCTAAATGTTGGTGTTTTTCATGTGGATTTTGTAAAACATCAATATTTTTTTAAGGCATATTTTTGACACATTAAATTTTTTTTATGTCCTAAGTATGCACAATTTGTTTTTAAATGTTGATTATTTAACCATTTTTCAAGTTGTCTTATTCCTCTTCTTGTTTTTAGTCATAAGATGTTTTTTTTTAAGCGTTTTCCAAATATGTGTTTTGTTTTCTTTCCAATTCTTTTTATAATGAATTTTTGTTTTTACAAAGTTATAAAAAAATATTAATATTTTGATGTTAGGGTTTTTTATAAACTTATATGCCGTGAATTAATACTTTAATACACATAAAATAATTGTTACTAAAAAAGAATATTTTTAAACACTCATCAAAAAATACACATTTTGCATATAGATATAATTAAAAAAAATATTTATTTCACGACCTTTTCGCTAAAAATGACATGTTAAATAGAATATTTTTGTGAAAAGTTTAACAATAAAAATTGGAAAAATAACAAATTTTATGAAATTTTATAAAAAAAATGATGATGTATTTTTTTTTTCCAAAAAAAAACTATTCACATAAAATTGTAAGTAAAAGAAAAAAGAATAAAACATATAATTAAGACAAAGAAAAAAAAATATTTGAAAATAAAAATTAAAAATACAGAAGATTCAAAAATTAAAAACACATCTAAAGTAAAGAAAAAAACCACTAAAAAATAAAAAATAAAAATCTTCTTAGAAAACAAATAAATTCAAGGAAAAAAATACATTAAAAAGAACAAATTAAAAAGGATTAAGAAAAAAACAATAATTTTAAACAAATAAAAATTAGTTTAAATAACATTAAAAAAACATAAAATAAATAAAATAAATTATTATTGTTATCTTAAATAATTAAAATTAAAGAAAAAATATCACTTCGCAACCGCGTAGCTAACGGTCGATTCCGGGAATCGAATCTCAGCTAAGCATTTTAATTAATTTTAAAAAATTAATTAAATTTATTCTTTTAATTGTTTTTTTATGTATTTTTTTAAATGAATATGATTTTAATTAATTTAAAAAAATTAATTAAATTTATGTTTTTAATTGTTTTTTATGTATTTTTTAAATGATTATTATTTTTTTAAAATCATTATTATTATTATTATTATTATTATTATTATTATTATTATTATTTAATTTCTATTTTAAATATTTTTTTTCCCTTATAAATGTTTTTGTTTATTTTAAATTTTTTTATGCTTTTGTTTTTTCTATTTAATGTGATTTTAATATATTTTATTTATTATTTTTTAATTTAGGTTTGTTTGTTTATTTTTTATTTTTTTCATTTTTTCATTTATTTGTTTTTTAATTTTTTTTAGCGTTAAATTTTAAATTTTTTTATTTAAATTATGTTTTTAAAGTAATTTTTTTTTTTGCTATTATTTATTTATTTTATTCTTGATTTTTTTTTGCTTTTTATCTTTTTAATTTTTTTAATGTTTTAATATATATTTTTGTTTATTAGTTATTATTTTTTAAACCTTTTGTTTTTGTTTTAGTTTTAACTTCTTTCAATTTTTTAATTTTTCCTTTGTCTTGTACTTTTTATTTTTATTTATTTATCTATTTATTTATTATTTGTTTTATTTTTATTTTTTTGCAGGGTCTGTGTGATCTAGACCCCATTATGTGTTAGTTTGATAGCTGATTTTCAAATTTTCATTATAATGGGTCAAGTCTGCCCCCACACTGTGTGAATTTCTCATTGAGTTTTAAGATTTCATTGCAATACGCCTACAGTGCAAGTCAATTTGATGGTTGATTTTTAAATTTTCATTGCAATGTGTCAAGTTGTCTTTGGCTAATATTTTAAAATGGCTATACTTTTAGCATTTAAAAGAGAAATTACTCTTGGTATAATGACTCTTTCATTCACTTGTTCATTTTTAAACCTTTTTTTAGTCATATAATTTTTCCACAATGCCATTGTTGAAATATATTTAAAACTTAAGGTTTTTTGTAGTCATGATATTTGATTTTAATTCCATGGTTGAAAATTTGCCAAAATTTAAGGTTTTTCTAAGTCGTGATATTTTATCTTTAATGCTATGGTTGAAAAGAGTTATAAGTATTTTATTTTTAATGTCAAGGTTGAAAATTGTTGCAATTTTAAGGATTTTCAGAGACATGATATTTATCTTTAATGCCATGGGTGGAAATTGATGGAATTTTAAGATTTTTCGGAGACATGATGTTCTATCTTTGACGTCATTGCTAAAAGATGTTGAAAATTTCCCCCCAAAAAATGTTATTCTAACATCAACCATTTTCATTTTTAGGGTGTTTTTTGCACCAAAAAATTGACTTTTATTGCCTTTTACTCTCATTTTAAAAAAAATGTTGAAAATTTGCCCCAAGAAAAAAAAAGGTGATGATGAAGAATCAACACTTTTTGTTTTCAAATTGTTTTTTCATGTGTTTTTGGGGTTTTTCGGCTAGAGTTCTAGTTTTGAAGTAATAGTTCTCGTTTTATCAATAACGTTTTTATTGCTTCATTAGAAATTACATGTTCCAAATACTGATTTTGATTTTTACATTTATTGAATTTGGCCTAAAGCTATGTTGTCTAAGTTTTTGCAGCACTATTCTTAAATGGTATTCATGCTTTTCTCGAGTATTGGAATAAGCCAACATTCCATAATCACTTCCATTTTTATTTTTATTCTCTCAAGATTCTTTACTTTCTTTCTTATTTTTGATAGTATTTATTTTCTCTCATTCATGAATTATTGTAATATTTTATCCCATATTACCAACATTCTTTGTTTTTGAAACAAGAATTTTAAACCAGTAATTCTTTTGCAACATATAATTAACTATTTTCTCATGTTTTCTTTTTTCTTTCGAAATATCACTACGCATGCTCTGTACCACAATTCTGAGCTTAGTTCACAATGGTTATACTAAAAAATCCCCATCACACAATTGTGTACTCTAAAACTTAAGAAATTTAAGCTACAAGAAAATCAACCTTTGTAATTCCATAATCAAGGAGGTCAAAAAGATTTCTCTTGAAATTCCTAGAAACTTTAAAATGTGAGAATAATCTCACTACACAAAAAAATGTTACAGATTTCAAATGGTTTTAAATGGAATTAGTGTTTATTACAATTTGTATTCTAATGGTTCTTACCAAGATTCCTTTGGCTACCCTCATGAGGAGAGCCTCTAGTTAAGAATATTTCTTCGTTCATTGATTCTCCCATAGTTGTTATCAATCATGAAAACCATTGTCGACTCATGATCGTCATGGATATTTATTTACAGCCATATGGTATAACATTTAACACACTCACAATTGGGTTGCGCTATTACTATATTTTTTCATATATATATATATATACATACATATATATATATATATATATATATATATATATATATATATATATATATATATATATATATATATAAACAAGTTGTAATAATGTTAACATTAAGTAAATTCACACTAACTCTTTTTGAGTACATATATTTTTTATGTGCTATATTTTTCTTTTATATAATACAAGGTTCTCAACCCTCCTTGTAATCACGTTTTGCATTGGTATATGCATGCCTTAACCATGTCTTGTATACATTTTATTATGGGCATGTACTCTATTTTTTCCTTCAATTCAATCATAAATTTAAAACTAGATTATCTATGTCCAAGATTTCCAAACATTCTTAACATATATGGTGTGATTGCTCTTTTAACTAAAAACCTGAGTATATAAACATGCAACTTGTAAATTGTTCTAATTTCATAATTATTCTCAAACATCTTTATTGTTCTCAAACATCTTTCACATGACATACATATCTATTTCTGTTATCTATTATATTATCTATGTTTGGTTTTTCGAAAATCTCTATGTTTCATAGCATTGTTGTAAGCTATGTCCTTTTATGCCTTACTTCTTGTTACTCCTTGGTCATTAACATACAAGATTAATCTTCCATTTTGTTGGGCATTAGATAATCCAGCACTCCCCATGTGTTTTGTGACATGGACTAACTTCCTCTCGAGGATCCGTTAAATCCGGCGATGCGTCCGTTTACTAACACCTACGGGTTTTGGTATAACGGCAATTGTCATCCCAACAAGTGGTATCAGAACCAAAGGTCTCGAGTTTGAATCACACCCAGCTCACGTTGGGGGGGGAGATTGTTGGGCATTGGATAATCCAGCACTCCTCGTTTGTTTCGTGACATGGACTAACCACCTCTCGAGCATCCGTTAACTCTGGCGATGCGTCCGTTTACTAACACCTGCGGGTTTTGGTGCAACGGCAATCATCATCCCAACACATTGGAGTCAGTAAATTTTTCTTTTTCTGGTAATAATTCTCCTCATCCTTTTTATTTCCTTAGTTATTTCTTCTCTCTAAATCATTTAGTCAGAACCCAATGCTTGGGAGCCCTTTCTAAGCAATATTTGTGTGAAGAGCTAGTTGTGGACTACCTATACCCATAAAGTTCTATAACTAATCTCCAATATTATTTAGCATAAAAATTAGGTATTACATATTTTAATACCAAGAATACATTCTTATGTTTTTCCTACCTCCCTTCAATATAGATTGCATTAGATATGTAATATAAGACATCTATGCATATCAGTAGTGTAAGTCATATACCAAAATTAGTTTTGTGCAAGGTAAATAGATCTTACAAACATTAACAATACCACAAAGGGTTATCCTTGTACATTAAACTTCACATAACATATGGCAACATCCAAAACCCCATCAACATATACAATGTCCTGCAATGCTAACATGTAACCAACATACATGTAATTTCAAGATTTTCGGAATAATTTCATACGTAAACATCCCAACTTATGTTGTGAAGATATTCATATATTTTCACTAACTCTTTAACACAGTAAGATATATAACTTTACATATTTTTTTAGCACATCTATACATGTATGTTTTCCTTCGATTTACTATTTTAGTGTTTTATCAATTCCATAGATTATTAGCTTCTTTGTCTCCTCAATATACAAATAATCATGGGATAGACTTAAGTAGTTAGGCTGTATTACTACTCAATTGATTTATTAGAAAATTTCTTGAGCTCATGGTTTCCTAACATAAGTATTCCTATATACGTGGTATTGTGAGAATAATTGGTTACTATTTTTACAAAATTAATCCACTTAATAAATTCATATCAAATACTCACAGTACATAGTTTACTTATCTCTGCCCTTATTATATAACACAAATGTTTACTGTGTTCCTCATCACATAAGAAAAATTTACTATGTTCAAATCTATCTATGATTTGGCTCATATGCCACAGTGTTGTAACCCAACTATGATACCATATCTAATGTACCTCAAAATTCAATATATATATATATAACTTGAAATTTTTTTGGTTGGTAAATGTACACTACCATCTTTATCATCTTTGTATAAGTGTATAACACTATGATGTATACCAACTTCATAATCTTGCCTCATAGTCTTCTCTAATATTTTTCTTAGATAAGCAAGATTAATCAACATTATTTTCTTCTGAAGACTCTTTTTTTCATTGCAAAGTGTATGATTAAAAGTAATTAAGAGTGATAAGGATGCTATACCACTTTACAATCCTAACAAATATCCAGACATATTTTATCTTCACTGCATTATACAAGGTACTCAGAGAAATAAACGAGTTTGGCCATGGTTCAAATTCATGGTTGTTAAACGCCTTGTAGAGGGGAATTAATAATTAGATAATAACATATTTAAATCTTGAATAGTATTGGTGGAAAGATAATGTGCTGTATACATTATAACATCGTGGCCATGCTTCCGTCATCGAGATATTTCATCGTCGTTCTACTCATCTTCTATTGTAATAGTGTTGGAATTCCTCTGTGATATGACACAATAACAGATGGATGACGGTAACATGGCACACTAGTCTTGGCTCAACCACATGAGCTATCAAGCAGGAACGACTGGGATCTTTTGAGGTAATCCAATAGTATATTTTTTTGGTGATCGATTAAGGTTACCAGCCCCTCCCTTCCTACCTGTCTCGTTCGTCATTTTCACTGTGGTAGTTTGGTGGCTCGAAGCTCTGCAGGAGAGTTTCACTTCTAAAATTTGTTTTTCCCATAATTCTTGGCTCCTCACCCTACTCCTTCAAAGAATTTCCTCTCATCTTAGAATTTTTTTGTTTATGCATTAGATATGATTATTTATGGTGTCTTATCCATTTAACGATTGAATGTGAGCATAGTAAACCCTTTCTAGTAACGAGCACTCTTAATATTACTTAGGGTTTTCAAGTTATTAATTCTTTGTTTGAAATTATTCACGGCTTATGGCTAACTAATCAACTATGTTGCCCTCTGAAGGATCAAGGGGTTTAAGAGGAGTTGTGATCCTTTTCGTGTCAAACCAAGGTTACACGTCATTGATTATGGTATTCTTATTGCTTATTACCAAAATACACCCTAATATTCTAGTTTCAACTCTAACCTCTAGCTCCATTATTCAACACATTAGGGTTATAAAGGTGATTTAGTGAATACTGATTGTTTCCTTTCTTTTCTTTAAGTTTTTCCACATCTGGGTTTATTGAACTCTTACTTCCTTAATTTTTTTTTACAGGTCTAAGTGAACTTAATTGTGAAACCCTTATCCATATTTCTTAACCTGAGTCTTGGTGGCAAGAATTTGTAAGTAATTTTTCATCGTTGGGTTTTTTTAATGTTGTAGTGACTTGGTTTGTTTCATTTTATCTTTATTATGGTGATTTTCTCTTGGCTTATGTCTGGTTGGAATGACGCCATTCTCATTTGTCTTTCTTTCTTTTAAACCTTAGTCCAACTTTATTTAGTGTTGATATTCCCTTTGTTTCTCTGCAGCTTTCTTCCTAACAATGCATCATGATTCTAAGATGATATCAAGATTATTGCCTCGTTAAGTACAACCATAGTCAAAGCCCATAGTGCTCATAGACTTTATAAAAACTTATTCCTATAGGTGTTGAACGTTTCAAGGGACTAAGAGGTCGTACCACGTCAGACTTAGGATATCTTTTTTTTCATGTTGTACTTTAGGTTTGAAATAGCTTAGATATAGTATGTTAATAGGGACTTCCTCTGTTTCTGTAACAAGTTAGCATTCATGCTATCACGGGTTAGTTCCGATTTAAAATTATGTTCAAAATATTCCGAGTAGCTTAATATCACTTGAATTCCTTTTGTTGCAACTCATGTTTTAAGGTTTTTCATCAACACTTAGTGGGAGAACCTCACAAGGCATAAATTTTTACCTTGGGGTGTTTAAATTTTAGTATTGAGCCTATTATTTGCTGAGAACTATTAATATATACAGATGTATATAACACAAGCTTTAATACATTATTTCAACTTTTAATTTGTATATGTGTAAACAAATGTGTTTATATGATATAATTTCCTTTTTATGAAGTACATTGGATTATATGTATTATGATTAAGTCTTATATGTTGCTAAGCAGCGTCACTAAACCACTTAACTTGAAATTTTTAAAGTTAATCAATTTCTTTTTCTAGGTTTTCTATTTTTCTAAAATTACGTGAATGTAATAATTTTTTTTATGAGTAAGTAATATAATTTCGTGTATCTTTGTAGCTATTTACTAATTTTATAATTTTGCATGTAAAAAGTGAAACTTATTAGGTTTTATCCATTTGAACTTACATTTGAGGATTACATTTTTGTTTATGTTTAGCTACTTAGCCTTTTCTTTAAAAAAATTACCTATTATGGTTTCTATATATGTAATCTTTCTTTTGTCACTAAGTAATTACAAAGTGATAACCCATGTTCCTTCCTATTCAACAAGGAATTTCTTTAGCACTAATTCTAAACCTTACTTTGGAAAACTCACTTATTTCTTTATTATTTCCATCTTTTAGCCAAGAAAAACTTGCACTCTAAGGGTGTTATTCGTATAGATATCCTAGCTACAGGGTTCTAGTTCCAAAGTTTTCCAGCACAATTCTTCAGGAATATCTACACTAAAGCAAGAAATGAATTTGTCAATGGGTAGTGTGGAGAATATTCATCTACACATGCACAATACTTTTCTAAACTTACTTATAGTATCTATTAGATAATCATTTAGAGACATTTATTTTCATATTTCTAGAATATATAGAAAAAGCAATAATTATGTATAGAATCAATTTCTTACCTCATCTATTACATGTCCAATTGTTTAGTGCTCTAACTAATACATACATACATACAATACATACATATCTCGTTTAAAAAAAAAAATCTTGAAAAAATTCAACAATCAATTTGTGACTTATCTGAGTATGTGAAAATGTGGAGTTGGGTTACACTTTTGGACCATTTTTTAGAAAACAATATCATTTTTAGAAATCTTTCAACTTTCGGTAAGCAAAAGTAATTTTTCTTTTTAGAATTTAATTTTATAGTAAAAACAAGACTTGTCATAAATTTTATTACATTTTTATTACTTATCTTTTAGATTTTTTTTATTCACATTTGATATTTCAACTTAGCAACTATTTGACTGTGTGATCTTTAAAAATCAAGGGATTCACAAAAGGTCATGTTTTCTTGCCCCAATGTGTTGGCTTTAGGGGCTTAGACCGAGGTTCAAAGATAGCTATGCTAACCCACAAAACCATATACCACTAGCCCTTTCAAATTTAGAACCGGGTTTCTGCATCCAGAGGGGTTATGCAGTGAGGTTGTAAGGTTTCTTTAATTTAGGGCTTAATCGGACCTTTGTGAACCGTTAATCTTATTATTACAGTCATAGAGCATTTTCCTACGTAAGAGACTTGTGAGTTGCGTGTAACTAGTCTAACATGTATTATTCATCATATAAAACAATACTTGAACCTTTGCGATGCAATTTGAAAAGAAATGTACAAAAATGAACCATAAACAGGCTAAAACATAGAAACTATGCGAACATAAGAAAATACACAGATCTGTCTCAAATTCTTCTTTATTTGTTCTCGTCTTCAAAGATATAGTATTTCTAGCCCTGAGCACACAGCTGCAAGGACCGACGCACACATCTGCATAATAACCAAGGTCTCTACGCACACTGCCGCAGGAGCCTTACCCTTCACCCAAATGTAGAAAGATCTCACAATTTCAGACTCAAAAACATATCATCTCCTCAATTAATTACCTTAGACTTGCTAAGACATCCCTTTCTATATCCTTTACTCTTACAATACCATGGTCTGCAAACCACGGGTGGTGCTAAAAATATTCTAAATAATTCCATCCCTTTACAAAATAAGGGGCTTTGGCATGCCCTAAAGCCCCTTTGACTTTTCTCCTCAAAACACAGAGACTTTACACGACTTAGACAAAAATTGGACCTAGGGGACCCCTACCCAACAAGCCCCTAACACAAAGATGTTACTTTTCCTCGAGTCACTAAGATGGTATGTCCTTTATCTTTTCTTTGAGGCTATTGTATTCAGACTTCCATGGATGAGGTGTCTCTATGCATTATGATGTGGCCTAAGGAACTTCTTCTACAAGCTTCTTTGTTGTCAACCCTTCTGTTGCTAGATCGATTGTTTAATATGTTTGCTACATGCTATTCAACTTTCTCTATACTTTCTTAGAGAGATGGCAGGCCTCATCTTCCCAAGGTTGTGTCCGTGCAGATATTATATGTGCCTTCTGGCGCGACTCATCAAGTTGTCCCTGAAGAAGCGTTCCTTCATGAATACGGGTGAATTGTCACACAGGTGCTAAGGTTCGTGTCATGGCTTTGAGCTCATTTAACTATAGTTGTTTGTCCCTGATTTCTACCTTGATATTCTACACATGGGGGTCCTCCTGCAACAAGGCCCATATCTCCATTGTATCCTCAAAATTTGACCATAGTCCTTGACTGCAGTTCCTATCTTATCGATATCAACATGTTTTGTAGCTTCATGTTGCTCTCAAAATTCTGGTGGTGTTGTAGGTTGCAGCTTCATTTGGAGTTCTATAATCTGCATCTGTAGCTAAAATCTGACTTTGCCCACCTCTTCCTTTGACTCCTTGATCGCTACTGCCAGCTTCTAAATTTATTCTGCTGAGGTTGGCTCTTCTAGGATCTATCACTGTAGAAGCTCACTTCAAACTTTAACAATAGCCTCTTCCAGCTGTTGGCTGCATGCATTTGCCTAATCGTGATCCTGCACAACTTTATTCTTTTCTTCGACCATATGTTGGTTGTCATTTTTCACTTCATTTATGACAAACAAAGCTCATTGATCCCAAATCTTCAATTCATCAGAGACTCCCTGGTGTAAATCGTGCAACGCTTGAATGGGGAACATCACAATTTTGAGACTTAGATTTTTCCAGTATTGCACCCGCTCCTTCTCTTCATATGTCTCAAAATGGAAAGACACCTTTGGTAGTTGCACTGCTCAGAGATCAAATGTGATTTCAGTAGTGGTACTAAATTTTGACATGCTCGATTGACCCATGCTCACCTAAGTCATGATTGCTTGAAATGCACTTGCCTGAGCTTATAGATTCCTCAGGCCCTCTTGGACCTTTGTCAACACCACTTTGTACTGGTCCTCAATGTTTCCTAGAAGTCCTCTGTCATAGCTCAGACTATGTCTCCTATCTCATCGATGTCCCCCTCAGTGAGCACCATGGGCTCTGCGCCAATGGATCTGTCAAAATTCTTCTTCTTTTGTGAGACTCCAACACTTTTATTCGTTTGTATTTTCACCACAAATGGGGAATCAATGTCCTTCATGTCCAAAAAAGGGTCTTCACCACCCTGATCACCCTCATCAGTCTCCTGCTCAGCCTTGCACTATGTTTCCTACGTGGTGTTCTTCTCTAGGTCAAATATGACCTTCTGAGGTACCTTCTCCTTTACCGTTGACTTTTCGTCTGCGCACTTCTAGTTTCTTGACGTGTGTTACTTGTTCCTACCTGCTTTGGATCTTCTATAGTGGGAGTGAGCCAATTACTAGACCACTTGCTTGATGACAAGCAACAAAACCATTTGTTGGCTTAACAAACTTAGACCTAGGTTAGTTAGCTATGCTAACCAACAAAACCCTATATCGCCAACCCTTTTAACAATGACCTTCTTGCACAGACCGCAGTCTCACCTGAGGTGATATTGGGGGATGTTAGAACCAGGTTTCTGAATCTAGAGGGGTTATTCAATGTGGTTGTAATGTTTCTTCAGTTTAGGTCTTAATTTGACCTTCGTGAACCATTAATCTTATTGTTATAGTCATGCATCATTTCCCTACTTAATAGACTTTTGTGCTGTGGATAGCTATTCTAACATGTATTATTCATCATATAAAATAGTATTTTAACCTTCGCAATGCAATTACAGAAGAAATGTAAAAAAATTAACCATAAACACACTAAAACACAGTAACTACGTGAAGATAAGAAAATACACAGATGTGTCTCAAATTATTCCTTTTTAGTTTAGGACTTCATAGATACAATCTTTTCTGACCCTGTGCACACAGCTGCAAGGCCTGCGCACACAATTGGAGACTTACCAAGGTAGTCTCACCCGAGGCAATATTGGGGGATGCTAGAACCAGGTTTCTGAATTTAGAGGAGTTATTCAATGTGGTTGTAATGTTTCTTTAGTTTAGGTCTTAATCTGACCTTCATGAACCATTAATGTTATTGTCATAGTCGTACATCACTTTCCTACTTAATAGACATGTGAGTTGTGCATAACTAGTCTAACATGTATTGTTCATCATATAAAATCGTATTTTAACCTTCGCGATGTGATTGCAAAAGAAATGTACAAGAATTAACCATAAACAGACTAAAACATAGTAACTACATGAACATAAGAAAATACACAGATGTGTCTGAAATTCTTCTTTATTAGTTGAGGTCTTCACAGAGACAATCTTTCTTACCTTGTGCACACAACTGCAGGGGTATGCGCATACAATTGGAGACTTACCAAGGTCTCCGCGCAAATGGCTACAGGAACCTTCCCCTTTGTCCGAATACAGAAAGATCTCACAATTTCAGACTCAAAAACATATAATCTCCTTAATTAATTGCCTTAGGCTTCCTAAGCCATTCTTTTATATATCCTTTACCCTTACAATACCATGGTCCACAAACCATGAGCGGAGCTCAAAATATTCTAAATAATCCCATCCATTTACAAAATAAGGGGCTTTGACCCACCCTAAAACCCCTTTGACTCCTAGAACTCTGCATGAATCGCGCTCCGCTCCTCAAAATGCGGAGACTTTAGATGACTTAGACAAAATTTGGACCTAGGGGATCCCTATTCAAAACAATGTATTCCTTGTTAACCTTGTGTTTTTGAAAAAAAAACATGTGTTGCAACAATATAGATAGACTCTACTTTGGTATGACTATATTTGTGAAACTAACAGATGCATATCATAATTACTAGAATTTTTTGAATTGAACCAATATGAAAAAGCTACAAATTTTAAATATGTTTAATAAAGCACCATCTTTCTCGACATATTAGTTAAAAAATAAAATATAAAAACTACCCATTAAAGAACACAAACCAACATAATGCACCATAAATTTTCCATAGTTTCGTTTTGTCTGAAAGCTATAAATAAACTAAGCAAAAATATCATTTAGTCACTCACACCCCCCATGCGCAGCTATTAAATAGAAAACTTCTTTGAATCTAACAATTTTTTTGAAAGTAAATATTTTTTGGTTGGATTTTGAAAGTGAATTTTTTCGAGTAACAAATTTCTAGAATAGGTAAGTAAGATTGTTGATAGCATATTTGTATATGCAATTCTTGTTTACAATTTTTCTATCATATCTTTCATTGAATTTTTTATTGAAGAATGGTGAATAGTTCATTTAAGCTAAACTTCTCAAAACTCTTGATTCAAGGTTTGGTTGTATGAATATTTAAAATGTATTGAAAGTGTTGGTTTGCCATTATATTTCTAGATCGAATTATTAATCAAGGTTATTAATGTTGGCAATTACAAGGGTTTACTACTAAAGCAACTAAGTTGAGTGTTACTAGCTAGGGTTTGGTTTAATGATATTTTTGTTGAGTAGGGCACATTGTTTACTTATGTTTGAGGATTGATAACATTGAAGTAGAAGACACGGTTTTCATTTATATGCTCAAAAGATTTAGCAATTTTTTTTGGATCTACCTTTTATATATTGAATTTTTTTGGGCTAACTTTTAAATAATAAATATTTTCGAGTAGCAAATTTCTTGAATAGGGAAATAAGATTGTGGATAGCATAAGTAATATTTTTTAAGGTTTTAGTATTAATTTTTTTTTCAAACTTTTCTTTTAATGAAAATGTTTATTTCTCACTTTCTTATCTATGATTATAACTATTTCTTTTTATATTTCTTTTTAAACTATAGAAAATTTTCTTTGAAATTATATTTCTTACTATAAAATTTTCATTATTTTTTTTAAAAATTATATTGATTGAATTATCATCGGGAATCAAATAAATTTCAAGATAAAATATGATCGAATTATAGACATTGATGCTTGTAGAAAACACTTGAGAAACTATTACAAAAGAAAGAAGGAAAAACTATTAAGTATTGAAAGGGCAAATCAATCTCAACGATAAGTTGAACGAGGCATGTAAATGTAGATATTATCAATGATATTTAAAATTTATTAGTGTATTGTGAAATTTCAATTTTATTTGATGAACTACTTTGAGAAACATTTTGCAATGTAAACAAAGAGAGATTTTACTCATAACATTGATGATGAGTTTGAAAATGTTGAAAGATAAAGTGAGGAAGAAAATGAACTAGTTATTCATGATGTTGTTGAAGATGTTGAAAGAGATTCAAGTGAATAAGTTGAACCACCCATAGGTATGTATATATGTCATGTATTATTGAAACTATAGATATTTGTTACTTTCAATTTCACGAACTCTATTTTTTATTTCAACTATTTAATGTATATTTATACTCATTTACATTAAATTTTGATATCTACAGATGAAATCAATATTAATGATGATATGTTAAAAAATGTCGACAATGGAACATATAGAGATAAAAAAGTTGACCTTGTTATACGATATCATGTTAAGCTCATTATTGATAAGTTCTTCAAATGTGAAAATGTGACAGTTCAAGCTCAACTTTTGAGAGACATCTTAACATGGAAGGAATCAAAAGAAGCTACAATTCCATTGGGCATTAAAAAATCAACAAAATATAACAAGGTGAAGGAAAAGGTGATTCAAAATATTAGTGTTCTAAAGTCAATTGGAATATCTAGAAAGAAAAGTGATTTAGATGCACGTAGAGCAATAAAAACAACAGTGGTCTCATCAACTACTAAAGAAAGTCAATTGATAAAATAAATGGCAAAAGAATTAGGGAGATCGGGGGAAACATTGCACAAGAATAGGAAATTTCGATTGCAAATAGATGCAAATGATGAGCTTTCTTGCTGGACAGTTATTTGTAGGCAACCATACAAAGATAGACTTAGAGAAAACATTTAAAACATGATTTATGAATATTGGGTGAAAAATTCACGTGTTTCACCAAAATAAAGGGATGTGATGCGATGAAGAATAACACAAAATCAGTATGAAGAACATGCAAAACATATCTTGGACACGACTCAGATAGAGTTTTTCAATAAGTTCAAAGAAGAGAATCGTGAAATTAATGTCTCAAACTGTACCTTTTTGCATCAAAATCCATGGTATGCTAAGCCTATCACTATACATGACACTTGTTTTTGTTGTTATCATGTTGAAATTAAATTATATTATGAAGGATTCCTTAATTTTGGTAAAACATTTTGGAGAATTTCACCTCCTCCTTTCATTGTCCATGATTTCATATCCCAAATTCTATGTGGAAGAGAAAATCATGAATTATTTTACCAAAAGAAATGTGTTGGTCGTAAAAAATGTGATCACTGTGGAAATTTAACTTTGTTTAAAAAAAATATCTTGTTGGTATGAATTCTCAATCACTATCCAACATCAAAGTGGAATGGGAGAGATATGAATATATCTATACATTGATTAGTGCTAGTTGCAGTACAAGTGCTTAGGAGTTAGTACAATGAACTCCTAAGAGTATTTATGTATGAATATCCATTATTTTACGTACTTAACATACCTACATCAACATAGCATCAAATTATTTAATATATACTTAGTGGCCAAGCATCTTTGAACTATTTCATCTCTTGCATTCTTATCATGCTTGTACTATCATTCATGAACTTATTACAACTTCTCGGATATTGAATAAAATTATGAAACTATGAAGTGTAAGGTTAAAAGTTTCCCCTAATCGTTATGGCTGCATCATTCAGCTCAAAAAAAAATTGAAACTCTTTTGGGTTACTCTAGGGAATCTAATCAACATCCTACCTATTTATCATCCTACATCAACTCCAATCAATAATAAAGTATTGGAGTTATCGAAAATAATAGATTTAATGAATAAAATCTTAGAAAATTCTTCGACACTTTTGGTTTCTTAGACTCTTAACTCATTTTGTTTTGTGAATATGTTATCGATTAGGCTAGCTTAAACAAACCTTTCATGAATTTATGATAGTAGCCTATAATCCCCATAAGTCTATGAGGTCTACTACATGTTTCAAGTACATCCCAATCAAGGATTTCTTTGACCTTTTAAGGGTCCATTGCAATTGAACATAGTTACCGATCAAATGAGAACTTTACCCATTTTTTTGAGGTAGCAAAAAAATCATCCGATTTTGAAAAGTATCGATTGAGAATATTTCTTTTTTTGAGCATATTTTTGACATTTTGAATTTTCTTATGTATCACGTATGAATATATTTTTTAAAATGTTAGTCATTTCATGTTGATTTTGAAAAGTGTGGGTGTAACATCAGCCCCTTTTTTAGAGAGCTTATTTTTGACACTTTAAATTTTCTAATGTATTAAGTGTGGATATTGTTTTTTAAATGTTGGTGTTTTTCATATGGATTTTGTAAAACATCAACATTTTTTTAAGGAATATTTTTGACACTTTCAATCTTTTTGATGTCCTAAGTATGAACAATTTGTTTTTAAATGTTGATTATTTAACCATTTTTCAAGTTGTCTTAATCCTCTTCTTGTTTTTAGTCATAATATGTTTTTTTTAAGTGTTTTCCAAATATGTGTGTTTTGTTTTCTTTCCAATTTGTCTAATAATGAATTTTTGTTTTTACAAAGTGAAAAAAAAAATATTAATATTTTGAGGTTAGAGATTTTTATAAACTTATATACCGTGAATTAATACTTTAATACACATAAAATAATTGTTTCTAAAAAAGAATATTTTTAAACACTCGACAAAAAATACACATTTTGCATATAAATATAATTAAAAAATTTATTTATTTCATGACCTTTTCGCTAAAAATGACATGTTAAATAAAAGAGTTTTATGAAAAGTTGAACAATAAAAATTGGAAAGATAACAAATTTTATGAAATTTTATAACAAAAAATGATGATATATTTTTTTTCCAAAAAAAATGCTTCACATAAAATTGTAAGTAAAAGAAAAAAGAATAAAACATATAATTAAGACAAAGAAAAAAGAATCTTTAAAAGTAAAAATTAAAAATATAGAAGATTCAAAAATAAAAAATAAATCTAAAGTAAAGAAAAAACCACTAAAAAATAAAAAAATAAAAATCTTCTTAAAAAATAAATAAATTGAAGAAAAAAATACATTAAAAAGTATTAAAAAAACAATAATTTAAAAAAATAAAAATTAATTTAAATAACATTAAAAAGAAACATAAAAATAAATAAATAATTATTATTATCTTAAATAATGAAAATTAAAGAAAAAATATCACTCGGCAACCGAGTAGCTAAGGGTCGATTTTGGGAATGGAATCTCAGCTAAGCATTTTAATTAATTTAAAATAATTAATTAAATTCATGCTTTTAATTGTTTTTTTAATGTATTTTTTAAATGATTATTTTTTAAAACCATTTTATTATTATTATTATTATAATTTTTTAATTTTTTTTTAAATAATTTTTTTTCTTATAAATGTTTTTGTTGAATTTTATTTTAAATTTTTTTATGCTTTTGTTTTTTCTTTTTAGTGTGTTTCTAATAAATTTTATTTATTTATTTCTAAATTTAAGTTTTTTTGGGTTTTTTTTTTTTTTTTTAATTTGTATTTAATTCTTTTTTGTTTATTTTTTATTTTTATTTTTTTTCATTTATTTGTTTTTTAAGTGTTAAATTTTAAATTTTTTTCCTCGGAATTTTTTTTGGGAATTTTTTTTAGTTAATTTTGTTCTTATTTGTTTATTTATTTATTTTATTTTTGATTTTTTTTCTTCTTATCTTTTTAATTTTTTAATGTTTTAATATATATATTTTTATTTATTAGTTATTATTTTTCAAACTTTTTGTTTTTGTTTTTGTTTTACTTTTAGTTTTTTCAATCTTTTAATTTTTTCTTTGTCTTGTACTTTTTATTTTTATTTATTTATCTATTTATTTATTATTTGTTTTATTTTATTTTTTTGCAGAGTCTGCGTTGATTTAGACCCCATTATGTGTTAATTTGATAGTTGATTTTCATGTTTTCATTATAATGGGTCAAGTCTACCCCCACATTGTGTGAATTTCTCATTGAGTTTTAAGATTTCATTGCAATAGGTCAAATTCACCTACAGTGCAAGTCAATTTGATGGTTGATTTTTAAATTTTCATTGCAATGTGTCAAGTTGTCTTTGGCTAACATTTTAAAATGGCTATACTTTTAGCATTTAAAAGAGAAATTACTCTTGGTATAATGACTCTTTCATTCACTTGTTCATTTTTAAACCTTTTTTAGTCATATAATTTTTCCACAATGCCATTGTTGAAATATATTTAAAACTTAAGGTTTTTTGTAGTCATGATATTTGATTTTAATTCCATGGTTGAAAAATTTTCAAAATTTAAGGTTTCTCTAAGTCACGATATTTTATCTTTAATGCTATGGTTGAAAAGAGTGATAAGTATTTTATCTTTAATGTCAAGGCTAAATTGTTGCAATTTCAGAGACATGATATTTATCTTTAATGCCATGGGTGAAAATTGATGGAATTTTAAGATTTTTTGGAGTCATGATGTTTTATCTTTAACATTATTGCTAAAAGGTGTTGAAATTTTCCAAAAAAAAAATGTTATTCTAACATCAACCATTTTAGTTTTTAGGGTGTTTTGCACAAAACAATTGGCTTTTATTGCCTTTTACTATCATTTTTAAAAAATGTTGAAAATTTGCCCCAAGAAAAAAAAGAAAAGGTGATGATGAAGAATCAACACTTTTTGTTTTCAAATTGTTTTTTCATGCTTTTTTGGGGTTTTTCAGCTAGAATTCTAGTTTTGAAATAATAGTTCTCATTTTATCAATAACTTTTTTATTGCTTCATTATAAATTACATGTTCCAAATACTGATTTTTATTTTTACATTCATTGAATTTGGCCTAAAGCTATGTTGTCTAAGTGTTTGCAACACTATTCTTAAATGGTATTCATACTTTTCTCGAGTATTAGAATAAACCAACATTCCATAATCACTTCCTTTTTTATTTTTATTCTCTCAAGATTCTTTACTTTCTTATTTTTGATAGTATTTTTCTTCTCTCATTCATGAATTATTGTAATATTTTATCCCATCTTACCAACATTCTTTGTTTTTGAAACAAGAATTTTAAACCACTAACTCTTTTGCAACATATAATTAACTATTTTCTCATGTTTTCTTTTTTCTTTTGAAATCTGGCTACGCATGCTCTCGGCCACAATTCTTAGCTTAGTTCATAGTGGTTATACTAAAAAAATCCCCATCACACAATTGTGTACTCTAAAACTTAAGAAATTTAAGCTACAAGAAAATCAACCTTTGTAATTCCGTAATCAAGGAGGTCAAAAAGATTACTCTTGAAATTCCCATAAACTTTAAAATGTGAGAATAATCTCACTGCACAAAAAAATGTTACAGATTCCAAATGGTTTTAAATGGAATGAGTGTTTATTGCAATTTGTATTCTAATGGTTCTTACCAAGATTCTTGTGGCTACCCTCATGAGGAGAGCCTCTAGTTAAGAATATTTCTTTGTTCATTGACTCTCCCATAGTTGTTATCAATCATGAAAACCATGGTCGACTCATGATGGTCCTGGATATTTATTTATAACTATATGGTATAACATTTAACATACTCATAATTGGGTTGTGCTATTACTATATTTTTTATATATATATATATATATATATATATATATAAACAAGTTGTAATAATGTTAATATTAAATAAATTCACACTAACTCTTTTTGAGTACATATATTTTTTATGTGCTATATTTTCCTTTTATATAATACAAGGTTCTCAACCCTCCTTGTAATCACTTTTTGTATTGGTATATGCATACATTAACCATGTCGTGTATACATTTTATTATGGGCATGTACTCTATATTTTTTCCTTCAATTCAATCATAAATTTAAAATTAGATTATCTATATCCAAGATTTCCAAACATTCTTAACATATATGGTGTGACTGTTCTTTTAACTAAAAACATGAGTATATAAGAATGCAACTTGTAAATTGTTCTAATTCCATAATTGTTCTCAAATATCTTTCATATGACATACATACCTATTTCTGTTATCTATTATATTATCTATGTTTGGTTTTTAGAAAATCTCTTTGTTTCATAGCATTGTTGTAAGCTATGTCCTTTTATGTCTTACTTCTTGTTACTCCTTGGTCATGAACATACAAGATTAACCTTCCATTGGAGTCAGTAAATTTTGTTTTTTCTTGTAATAATTCTCCTCATCCTTTTTATTTCCTTAGTTGTTTCCTCTCTCTAAATCATTCAATCAAAACCCAATGCTTGGGAGCCCTTTCTAAACAATATTTGTGTGAAGAGCTAGTTGTGGACTACCTATACCCATAAAGTTCTATAACTATTCTCCAATATTATTTAGTATAAAAATTAGGTATTACATATTTTAATACCAAAAATACATTTTTATGTTGTAACCCAACTATGATACCATATCTAATATACCTCAAAATTCACGTGATATATATATATATATATATATATATATATTTCAAACTTGAATTTTTTTTATTGGTAAATGTACACTACCATCTTTGTCATCTTTCTTTAAATGTTTAAGTATATAACACTATGATGTATACCAACTTCATAATGTTGCCTCATAGTCTTCTCTAATATTTTTCTTAGATAACCAACATTAACCAACATTATTTTCTTCTCAAGACTCTTTTTTTATTGCAAAGTGTATAATTAAAAGTAATTAAGCGTGATAAGGATGCTATACCACTTCACCATCATACCAAATATCCACACATATTTTATCTTCACTGCATTATACAAGGTACTCAGAGAAATAAACGAGTTTGGCCATGGTTCAAATTCATGGTTGTTAAACGCCTTGTAGAGGGGAATTAATAATTAGATAATAACATATTTAAATCTTGAATAGTATTGGTGGAAAGATAATGTGCTGTATACATTATAACATCGTGGCCATGCTTCCGTCATCGAGATATTTCATCGTCGTTCTACTCATCTTCTATTGTAATAGTGTTGGAATTCCTCTGTGATATGACACAATAACAGATGGATGACGGTAACATGGCACACTAGTCTTGGCTCAACCACAAGAACGATTGGGTTCTTTTGAGGTAATCCAATAGTGTATTTTTTTGGTGATCGATTAAGGTTACCAGCACCCGCCCTTCCTTCGTCATTTTCACTGTGGTAGTTTGGTGGCTTGAAGCTCTGCAAGTTCCACAGGAGAGTTTCACTTCTAAAATTTGTTTTTCCCATAATTCTTGGCTCCTCACCCTACTCCTTCAAAGAATTCTTGCGTTAATTTCCTCTCATCTTAGAATTTTTTTGTTTATGCATTAGATATGATTATTTATGGTGTCTTAACGATTGAATGTGAGCATAGTAAACCCTTTCTAGTAACGAACACTCTTAATATTACTTAGGGTTTTCAAGTTATTAATTCTTTGTTTGAAATTATTCACGGCTTATGGCTAACTAATCAACTATGTTGCCCTGTGAAGGATCAAGGGGTTTAAGAGGAGTTGTGATCCTCTTCGTGTCAAACCAGGGTTACACGTCATTGATTATGGTAATCTTATTGCTTATTACCAAAATACACCCTAATATTCTAGTTTCAACTCTAACCTCTAGCTCCATTATTCAACACATTAGGGTTATAAAGGTGATTTAGTGAATACTTATTGTTTCCTTTCTTTCCTTTAAGTTTTTCCACATTTGCGTTTATTGAACCCTTCCTTAATTTTTTTTTTTACAGGCCTAAGTGAACTTAATTGTGAAACGCTTATCCATATTTCTAAACCTGAGTCTTGGTGGCAAGAATTTGTAAGTAATTTTTCATCGTTGGGTTTTTTAATTCTGTAGTGACTTGGTTTGTTTCATTGTATCTTTATTATGGTGATTTTCTCTTGGCTTATGTCTGGTTGGAATGACGCCATTCTCATTTGTCTTTCTTTCTTTTAAACCTTAGTCCAACTTTATTTATTGTTGATATTCCCTTTGTTTCTCTGCAGCTTTCTTCCTAACAATACGTCATGATTCTAAGATAATATCAAGATTATTGACTCGTTAAGTACAACCATAGTCAAAGTGCATTTTCCTTTTAGCATAGTGCTCATAGAATTTATAAAAACTTATTCCTATACGTGTTGAACGTTTCAAGGGACGAAGAGGTCGTACCACGTCAGACTTAGGATATCTTTTTTTTCATGCTGTACTTATATATAGTATGTTAACAGGGACTTCCTCTGTTTCTGTAACAAGTTAGCATTCATGCTATCACGGGTTTGTTCCGATTTAAAATTATGTTCAAAATATTCCGAGTAAATTATTATCACTTGAATTCCTTTTGTTGCAGCTCATGTTTTAAGGTTTTTCATCAACACTTAGTGGGAGAACGTCACAAGGCATAAATTTTTACCTTGGGGTGTTTAAATTTTAGTATTGAGCCTATTATTTGCTGAGAACTATTAATGTATACAGATGTATATATAACAAGCTTTGATACATTATTTCAACTTTTAATGTGTATATGTGTAAAAAAATGTGTTTATATGATACAATTTCCTTTTTATGATATACATTGGATTACATGTATTATGATTAAGTCTTATATGTTGCTAAGCAGCTTCACTAAACCACTTAACTTGAAATTTTTAAAGTTAATCAATTTCCTTTTCTAGGTTTTCCATTTTTCTAAAATTATGTGAATGTAATAATTTTTTTTATGAGTAAGTAATATAATTTCATGTATCTTTGTAGCTATTTACTAATTTTATAATTTTGCATGTAAAAAGTGAAACTTATTACTTTTATCCATTTGAACTTACATTTGAGGATTGCATCTTTGTTTATGTTTAGCTACTTAGCCTTTTCTTTAAAAAAATTACCTATTATGGTTTCTATATATGTAATCTTTCTTTTGTCACGAAGTAATTACAAAGTGATAACCTGTGTTCCTTCCTATTCAAAAAGGAATTTCTTTAGCACTAATTCTAAACCTAACTTTGGAAAACTCACTTATTTCTTTATTATTTCCATCTTTTAGCCAAGAAAAACTTGCACTCTAAGGGTGTTTTAGTATAGATATCCCAGCGACATGGTTCTAGTTCCAACGTTTTCTAGCACAATTCTTAAGGAATATCTACACTAAAGCAAGAAATGAATTTGTCAATGGGTAGTGTGGAGAATATTCTTCTACACATGCACAATACTTTTCTAAACTTACTTATAGTATCTATTAGATAATCATTTAGAGACATTTATTTTCATATTTCTAAAAGATATAGAAAAAGCAATAATTATGTATAGAATCAATTTCTTACCTCATCTGTTACATCTCCAATTGTTTGGTGCTCTAACTAATACATACATACATACAATACATACATATCTCATTTAAAAAAAAATTCTTGAAAAAATTCAACAATTAATTTGTGACTTATCTGAGTATGTGAAAATGTGGAGTTGGGTTGCACTTTTGGACCATTTTTCAGAAAACAATATCATTTTTAGAAATCTTTCAACTTTCAGTAAGAAAAATTAATTTTTCATTTTAGAATTTAATTTTATAGTAAAAACAAAACATGTCATAAATTTTATTAGAATTTTATTGCTTATCTTTTAGAGTTTTTTTTATTCACATTTGATATTTCAACTTAGCAACTATTTGACTATCTGATCTTTAAAAATCAAGGGATTCATAAAAGGTCATGTTTCTTGCCCCAATGTGTTGGCTTTAGGGGCTTAGGCTGAGGTTCAAATTTAGCTACGCTAATCCACAAAACCCTATACCACTAGCCCTTTTGGCAACGACCTGCTTGCGCATGCAACAATCTCACCTGAGGCGATATTGGGGGATGTTAGAACCAAGTTTCTGCATCCAGAGGGGTTATGCAGTGTGGTTGTAAGGTTTCTTCAATTTAGGGCTTAATTGGACCTTCGTGAACCGTTAATATTATTATTACAGTCATAGAGCATTTTCCTACTTAAGAGACTTGTGAGTTGCGTGTAACTAGTCTAACATGTATTATTCATCATATAAAACAGTACTTGAACCTTTGCGATGAAATTTAAAAAGAAATGTACAAAAGTGAACCACAAATAGGCTAAATCATTGAAACTATGAAAATATAAGAAAATACACAGATCTGTCTCAAATTCTTCTTTATTAGTTCTCGTCTTCAAAGATATAATATTTCTAACCCTGAGCACACAGTTGCAAGGCCTGACGCACACATCTGCATAATAACCAAGGTCTCTACGCACACTGCCGTAGGAGCCTTACCCTTCACCCAAATATAGAAAGATCTCACAATTTCAGACTCAAAAACATATCATCTCCTCAATTAATTGCTTTAGACTTGCTAAGACATCCCTTTCTATATCCTTTACCATTACAGTACCGCGGTCAGCAAACCACAGGTGGTGCTAAAAATATTCTAAATAATTCCATCCCTTTACAAAATAAGGGGCTTTGACATGCCCTAAAGCCCCTTTGACTTTTCTCCTCAAAATGCAGAGACTTTACATGACTTAGACAAAAATTGGACCTAGGGGACCCCTACCCAACAAGCCCCTAACACAAAGATGTGACTTGTCCTCAAATCACTAAGATGGTACGTCCTTTATCTTTTATTTGAGGCTATTGTATTCAGACTTCCATGGATGAAGTGTCTTTGTGCATTATGATGTGGCCTAAGGAACTTCTTCTACGAGCTTCTTTGTTGTCAAATCTTCTGTTGCTAGACCGATTGTTCAATATGCTTGTTACATGCTCTTCAAATTTCTCTATACATTCTTAGAGAGATGGTAGGCCTCATCTTCCCAAGGTTGTGTTTGTGCAGATATTATATGTGCCTTCTGGCGTAACTTATCAATTTGTCCCTGAAGAAGCATTCCTTCATGAATACGGGTGAACTGTGGCACAGGTGCTAAGGTCCGCGTCATGGATTTGAGCTCATTGAACTACAGTTGTTTGTCCCTGATTTCTACCTTGATCTTCTACACATGGCGGTCGTCCCGCAGTGAGGCCCATATCTCCATTGTATCCTCAAAAGTTGACCACAGTCCTTGACTGCAGTGCCTATCTTATCGATATCAACATGTTTTGTAGCTTCACATTACTCTCAAAATTCTGGTGGTGTTGTAGGTTGTAGCTTCATTTGGAGTTCTGTAATCTGCATCTGTAGCTAAAATCTGACTTTTCCCACCTCTTGCTTTAACTCCTTGACCGCTACTGCCAACTTCTAAATTTTTTTTGCTGACACTGGCTCTTTTAGGATCTATCGCTCTAGAAGCTCACTTCAAACTTTAACAATAGCCTCTTCCAGCTGTTGGCTACACGCAACTGCCTAATCGTGATCCTGCACCGCTTTACTCTTTTCTTCAACCATATGTTGGTTGTCATTTTTCACTTCATTTATGACAAACAAAGCTCGTTGATCCTAGATCTTCAGTTCGTCAGGGAATCCCTGGTGTAAATCATTCAATGCTTGAATGGGGAACATCGCAAGTTTGAGACTCTTATTTTTCCAGTATTGCGCCCGCTCCTTCTCTTCAGATGTCTCAAAATGGAAAGACCCCTTTGGAGTTGCACTGCTCGGAGCTCAAATGTAATTTCAATAGTGGTACTAAATTTTGACATGCTCGATTGACCCATGCTCACCTGAGTCATGATTTCTTGAAATGCACTTGCTTGAGCTTATAGCTTCTTGAGGCCCTCTTGGACCTTTGTCAACACCACTTGGTACTAGTCCACAATTTTTCCGAGAAGTCCTCTGTCATAGCTCGGACTGTGTTTCCTATCTCATCGATGTCCCCCTCAGTGAGCACCATCGGCTCTGTGCCAATGGATCTGTCAAAATTCTTCTTCTTCTGTAAGACTCCAACACTTTTCTTCATTTGTATTTTCACCATAAATGGGGAATCAAAGTCCTTCATGTCCAAAAAAGGGTCTTCACCACCCTGATCACCCTCATCAGTCTCCTCCTCAGCCTTGCACTATGTTTCCTACGTGGTGTTCTTCTCAAGGTCAATTATGACCTTCTCAGGTACCTTCTCCTTTACCACTGACTTTTCGGTCTGCGCACTTCTAGTTTCTTGATGTGTGTTACTTGTTCCTGCCTGCTTTGGATCTGGTATAGTGGGAGTGAGCCAATTACTAGACCACTTGCTTGATGATGAGCAACAGAACCATTTGTTGGCTTAACAGGCTTAGACCTAGGTTAGTTAGTTGTGCTAACCAACAAAACCCTATATCGCCAACCCTTTTAACAATGACCTTCTTTCACAGACCGATGTCTCACCCGAGGTGATATTGGGGGATGCTAGAACTAGGTTTCTGAATCTAGAGGGGTTATTCAATGTGGTTGTAATGTTTCTTCAGTTTAGGTCTTAATTCAACCTTTGTGAACCATTAATATTATTGTTATAGTTGTGCATCATTTTCCTACTTAATAGACTTGTGAGTTGTGCATAACTAGTCTAACATGTATTGTTCATCATATAAAATAGTATTTTAACCTTCGCGATGCGATTGCAGAAGAAATGTAAAAAAATTAACCATAAACACAGTAAAACAAAGTAACTATGTGAAAATAAGAAAATACACATATGTGTCTCAAATTATTCCTTTTTAGTTTAGGTCTTCACAGATACAATCTTTTCTGACCTTGTGCACACAGCTACAAGGGCCTGCGCACACAATTGGAGACTTACCAAGGTAGTCTCACCCGAGGTGATATTGGGGGATGTTAGAACCAGGTTTCTGAATTTAGAGGGGTTATTCAATGTGGTTGTATTGTTTCTTCAGTTTAGGTCTTAATCCGACCTTCGTGAACCATTAATCTTATTTTCATAGTCGTACATCATTTTCCTACTTAATAGACTTGTGAGTTGTGCATAGCTAGTCTAACCTGTATTGTTCATCATATAAAATAGTATTTTAACGTTCGCGATGTGATTGCAGAAGAAATGTAACCAAATTAATCATAAACAGACTAAAACACAGTAACTACATGAACATAAGAAAATACACATATGTGTCTGAAATTCTTCTTTATTAGTTTAGGTCTTCACAGATACAATCTTTCTGACCCTGTGCACACAACTGCAGGGGTCTGCGCATACAATTAGAGACTTACCAAGGTCTCTGCACACATAGCTACAGGAACCTTCCCTTTTGTCCGAATATAGAAAGATCTCACAATTTTGGACTCAAAAACATATAATCTCCTCAATTAATTGCCTTAGACTTGCTAAGCCATCCCTTTATATATCCTTTACCCTTACAATACCATGGTCCACAAACCATGAGAGGAGCTCAAAATATTCTAAATAATCCCATCCCTTTACAAAATAAGGGGATTTGACCCACCCTAAAACCCCTTTGACTCCTAGAACTCTGCATGAATCGCGCTCCGCTCCTCAAAATGCAGAGACTTTAGATGACTTAGACAAAACTTGGACCTAGAGGATCCCTACCCAAAACAATGTATTCCTTGTTAACCTTGTGTTTTTGAAAAAAAAGGTGTTGCAACAATATAGATAGACTCTACTTTCGTATGACTATATTTGTGAAACTAACGGATGCATATCATAATTACTAATTTTTTTTGAATTGAACCAATATAAACAAACTGCAAATTTTGAATATGTTTAATAAAGCACCATATTTCTCATCATATTAGTTAAAAAATAAAATATAAAAACTACCCATTAAAGAATACGAACCAACATAATGCACCATAAATTTTCCATATTTTCGTTTCGTCTGAAAGCTATAAATAAAGTAAGCAAAAATATCATTTTGTCACTTACATCCCCCATGTGCAGCTATTAAATAGCAAACTTCTTTGAATCTAACAATTTTTTTGGAAGTAAATATTTTTTGGTTGGATTTTGAAAGTGATTTTTTTTTCAGTAACAAATTTCTAGAATAGGTAAGTAAGATTGTTGATAGCATATTTGTATATGCAATTCTTTTTTTACAATTTTTTTATCATATCTTTCATTGAATTTTTTATTGAAGAATGGTGAATAGTTCATTTAAGCTAAACTTCTCAAAACTCTCGATTCAAGGTTTGGTTGTATGAATATTTAAGATGAATTGAAAGTGTTGGTTTGCCATTATATTTCTAGATCGAATTATTAATCAAGGTTATTAATGTTGCCAATCCCAAGGGTTTACTACTAAAGCAACTAAGTTGAGTGTTACTAGCTAGGGTTTAGTTTAATGATATTTTTGTTGAGTAGGGCTCATTGTTTACTTATGTTTGAGGATTGATAATGTTGAAGTAGAAGACAGGGTTTTCATTTATATGCTAAACATATTTAGCAATTTTTTTTGGATCTACATTTTATATATTGAATTTTTTTGGGCTAACTTTTAGATAATAAATATTTTTGAGTAGCAAATTTCTTGAATAGGTAAATAAGATTGTGGATAGCATAAGTAATATTTTTTAAGGTTTTAGTATTAATTTTTTTTTCAAACTTTTCTTTTAATGAAAATGTTTATTGCTCACTTTCTTATCTATGATTATAAATATTTCTTTTGAAACTATAGAAAATTTTCTTTGAAATTATATTTCTTGCTATAAAATTTTCATTAATTTTTTAAAAATTTATATTGATTGAATTATCACAGGGAATCAAATAATTTTCAAGATAAAATATGATTGAATTATAGACATTGATGCTCGTAGAAAACACTTGAGAAACTATTACAAAATAAATAAGGAATAACATTTAACTATTGAAAGGGAAAATCAATCTCAACAATAAGTTGAACTAGGTATGTAAATGTAGATATTATCAATGATATTATCAATGATATTTAAAATTTATTAGTGTATTGTGAAATTTCAATTTTATTTGATGAACTACTTTGAGAAACATTTTGCAATGTAAACAAAGAGAGATTTTACTCATAAGATTGATGATGAGTTTGAAAATGTTGAAAGATAAGTGAGGAAGAAAATGAACTAGTTATTCATGATGTTGTTGAAGATGTTGAAAGAGATTCAAGTGAAGAAGTTGAACCACCCATAGGTATGTATATATGTCATGTATTATTGAAATTATAGATATTTGTTACTTTCAATTTCACGAACTCTATTTTTTAATTCAAGTATTTAATGTATATTTATACTCACTTACATTAAATTTTGATATCTACAGATGAAATCAATATTAATGATGATATGTTAACAAATGTCAACACGGGAACATATGGAGATAAAAAATATGACCTTGTTATACGATATCATGTTAAGCTCATTATTGATAAGTTCTTCAAATGTGAAAAATGTGACAGTTCAACCTCAACTTTTGAGAGACATCTTAACATGGAAGGAATCAAAAGAAGCTACAATGCCATTGGGCATCAAAAAATTAACAAAAGATAAAAAGTTGAAGGAAAATATGATTCAAGATATTAGTGTTCTAAAATCAATTGGAATATCTAGAAAGAAAAGTGATTTAGATGCACGTAGAGCAATACAAACAACAGTGGTTTCATCAACTACTAAAGAAAGTCAATTATTAAAATACATGGCAAAAGAATTAGGGAGCTCGGGGGAAACATTGCACAAGAATAGGAAATTTCGATTGCAAATAGATGCAAATGATGAGCTTGCTTGCTGGACAGTCATTTGTAGGCAACCATACAAAGATAGACTTGGAGAAAACATTTAAAACATGATTTATGAATATTGGGTGAAAAATTTTGCGTGTTTCACCAAAAGAAAGGGATGTGACGTGATGAAGAATAACACAAAATCAGTATGAAGAACATGCAAAACATATCTTGGACACGACTCAGATAGAGTTTTTCAATAAGTTCAAAGAAGAGAATCATGAAATTAATCTCTCAAACTGTACCCTTTTGCAACAAAAGTCATGGTATGCTAAGCCTATCACTATACGTGACACTTGTTTCTGTCGTTATCATGTTGAAATTAAATTATATTATGAAGGATTCCTTAATTTTGGTAAAACATTTTGGAGAATTTCACCTCCTCCTTTCACTGTCCATGATTTCATATCCCAAATTCTATGTGGAAGAGAAAATCATGAATTATTTTACCAAAAGAAATGTTTTGGTCATAAAAAATGTGATCCTTGTGGAAATTTTACTTTGTTTAAAAAAAAATATCTTGTTGGTATGAATTCTCAATCACTATCCAACATCAAAGTGGAATGGAAGAGATATGAATATATCTATAAATTGATTGGTGCAAATTGCAGTATAAGTGCTAGAAGGATTTATTTAAAACAAGAAGAAATTTTGTGATAGATTTTTTGAAGAAGTTTGATTTTTTTTTTATAAATACACCAAGCATCCTCATAGAGGTCGATGGCACAAGTTGCAATTCAAAAAATCCCGTGAAATCTTTCCACCAGGGACAATTTTGTCAATAGTTGATTTTGCAGATAATTACACATTTGTTGCACAAAATGAAATAGAGAGTGAATATTATCATTCTGACCAAGTCTCTATGATTTTCCATGTTCTATATAGACATGATGGACAAAGTGTTGATCATATGGAAATCACCAGTGAGAATCGACATGTTATTAAGGAATCATTTTTATATAAACAATGGCCGTACACATGATATACATTTTATACAAAATTGTTTTGATAAGATTTATGATTCATTGAAAGGTCATGGAATAAAATTCAATGAACATTGGATATGGTCAAATGGATGCGTATTTCAATTCACATCTTCACAATCATTATTTTTGTTGCGTCATCTTCATGTGCAAACCAACATTAAACATTGTTGGAATTTCTTTCAGACTGTTTATGGAAAATGAGAACATAATGGTGTAGGGGTATGTATCAAAATAAGCACTTCAAAGATATCAAATGGACCACTTTGCAAATCAAATTGTCTCAGTTGATCAAGTTGTTCAATGGTTCATTGTTGCACTAATCCATGAGACTAACCCATCAAGGGAGGTACATAAGTATGTACATATATATGAACTTGAATATATTATTAATATCCGATGAATTTTACTAATTTTGAAGCTTTAAAATTATAGTTTAAATAACTGATCAATTATTATCTTTGATATATAAATTTTATTTTAAATACCATAATTAAATTATTGTTTTAATTTACTACACGTTCTTTCTGCATATTGAAGTCCAAGAAGTAGATAGGTCGATTCCATATGAAGCTGAAACAGTAAAAGGGACTCGAAAATTGCATTCAATTAAAACAAAAGAGTATTGAAATGCATTTGCATTTGATAAAAGAAACGAATATAGTTTCTGTCTTGTTTTCATAATGGACACAAAATTCAATGATGTTTGTGAATCAAGGAAAAAATTAAATTTAAAAAATGGAGAATGTCAAAAGGTAAGCATAAACTGATCGATGGGGATGACATTACATTAGAATATTTTAAATTGAACTAGCCAACAATATCTTCTCCTTGTTTTCATCTCTAAGAAAGAGTTCAAGTACATTTTAACCTTTCTTTTTTTGCACTCTTAAGTTGTCCATTCTAGATACTACTAGGTATTACATAATTGTTTTCATTAATGTGGTGTTTTTTTTATTAAGTTAAAAGGAAATTCAAAGATCCCAAATACTACTATAATGTAAGGACATAGCATCACAATCTTCTTGTTTAGTGTTGATTATACACCTATCATGTTTGCAATGCATTTTTATTTTTTTATGTCATCTTTGTATATTTTCAAATATTTTTAGTGCTATATTAGTGACATTATTTACTTTATTAAAATCACATTACTATAAATTTCAAATGTTTTGTATCTCCTGTACATATTGATAGCTCAAAAAACTGCATTTTATTGTGTTTGTCCTATACATGTAGTGCATTAATCATGTATATGTGCATTTCATAATATCCATTATATGAACCTATTAAAACTGGCAATGCATGTTCCATACATACTATTTAATATTTGAAAAATTCATTTACTAAGACAAAAGTTAGGCCCACATTGAGATTAATGCAACTCCAGTTGATTCAACATTGCATCTTTAATTCTCAATCTCTAAGCGTTCTCAAATTTCATGAAAAATACAATAGTAAGATATTTTAAGACAAATAAAGTACTTTAACTTTAAAATGTATGCATTTAACAAGCTTAATGGAATTTCCTTTTGTAAAAAACACATATATCATATATATGTACCATAAAGCATGCATTCTACTTATCACTTGATGCATTCTACTAATCATTTAACATGAAACATGTACATCACTTGAAAATTTGGTATGGGGAAACATTAACTATTAAAAAGGGTATCAAAAGTCAGGTTCTAAAACTCTACATATGTGAGCCATACAAAGTACCAACTAAATGAAAATTTAGTTTCATTGCTTTATATTGATGACCCTAACTGTATAACCTTTAAGAATCAAACCATGCATCGTGCAAAATGTACCATGTTTTATAATGTCTCAATTGTTGATTAAATTCACAAACAATAACTTGAAACCTTACATCAAACAAAGAGTTGGAAGTTAACTATAAAAACCAAGAAAATGTTGATTAATGAGAACTTTTGTGGGTAATAATGGCATCCAAAATGTGACTTCTATGTAACTACATTTTTTTACAATTCTGATCCATTCTACTTATCCACGTTTTAACTAGATGCATTCTACTTATCATTTAACTTGAAACATTCATCACTTGAAAATTTGGTATGGGGAAACTGTAACTATTACAAAGGGTGTCAAAAGTTTGGTTTTAAAACTCTATATATGTGAGCCGTACAAAGTACCAACTACATGCAAATTTAATTTCATGGCTTCATATTCATGAACTTAATTGTAAAACATTAAACATCAAACCATGCATCATGCAAAAATGTACCATGTTTTATAATGCAATTTAATAATATGTTGTCTTTGAGGAACTTTATATTAAAAGTTAAATATTAACCCACATCCATAGTAACTCTTCTAAACAAGACCATCGTAATATTCATGAATGCAAAACATACTGTATTTTATAATTTGCAATTTTACTATTCATTGAACAACTTGGCAAAACAACTTCACAAAACCTAAGAATCAATCCAAATCCATGTTATCTTCAACCAACATTATAATAATGATGATGAAAAATGTATAAAATCCAAAATTTGCATATTAAAGATCAATTCATAATAAAGAGTTCTATTTGAAACACTTCCAAATTAAAATATGCATCAAAGAGATCAATTCATAATAAAGAGTTTTACTTAAAATATGTCCAAAATTTATATCATGATGTTATCGGGAAATCTAGTGTCTATGTAGAGCTGCTAGTCCCACTAAGGCTGGTAGCTACCTTAGAAACAAACAAACTAAAACCACTTTCGTTTTCCTTTATGAGATATAGATAAGAGGGGAAAGAAGGAGACCAACCTCTATCTTGCGCTTGGTTCCTAGCTTGATTCCTCTCCCTTCTGGTAGATCTTTGCCACTTGCTTCCTCGTCTACCCAGCTTCAAAGAGTACTTGTAGAATCAAAGCAGCATAACACTATCCAAGAACATAGATCTACTATCATAAACAATATAGGACCAGATATATATTGACCACACAAATGCATATATCATCAAGCATACAAGAATGTGGAGGAAAACTTGAATAGCTTCATTAATAATCAAGAATAGCAAAGAGGATTACAACCAATTGTTCTGACCCAGCGTCATCCTCTCAGCAAGAAATCCCTTCTTCACCTCATGAAAATCTTAGATCACCCAACACTATGATGTTACACCAAGAAACCAACAGCACTTCCTTACAAGATAGAAAATTCCAGTCTCTGGATCTCTGGGATGAGGGATCCATATATAGATGTTTGCAAGGGGGGTGAGTCAACTTTTGAGATTTGATTAGTGTCCTCTCTCTGATAGTTCTTGATTCCACTTGGAGATTGATGATCTCTTATCCCTGGGTGAATGCAGGGAGGCAAGTGTCACAAGAGAAGTTTATGGAAGATTCCATGATCCTCCACCTTGCAGATTGACCCTGCCATTTGTCCACTCTCACCCATCCACCATGGTGAAATTGGTAGACACGCTGCTCTTAGGAAGCAGTGCGAGAGCATCTCGGTTCAAATCCGAGTGGCGGTATTTTTCCAGGAAGATCTCATCAATCACTTCTTCCTATGTAACAATATATGTTCAATCTATTTTCATTGTGATGGATCAATCCTATCTTTCCATCATAGATCTCATCCGGGAATAAAACGAATAAATGAGTTTATTATGATATTCATAACTTTAGAACATATATTGGCTCACATCTCTTTTTCTCTCATTTTGGTTGTCACTCTCATTTATTGGGGAACCTTAGTTTATCGAATTGAAGGACTAAGTAGTTCGGGAGGAAAGGGCATGATAGTTACTTTTCTTTGTACAACGGGATTATTAATTAATCTTTGGCTTTATTCAGGACATTTACCGTTGAGTAATTTGTATGAATCATTCATATTCCTTTCTTGGAGTTCATCCGTGTTCCATATACTTCTAGAAGTACGGAGTCGAGATGATCGGTGGTTAGGTGCAATCACCGCGCCAAGTGCTATGTTAACTCATGGGTTTGCTACTTTAGGTCTTCCGGAGGAAATGCAACGATCCGGAATGTTAGTACCCGTGCTACAATCTCATTGGTCAATGATGCATGTAAGTATGATATTGTTCAGCTATGCAACCCTTTTATGTGGATCCCTAGCATCCATAGCTCTTCTAGTGATTATGTCCGGAGTAAATAGACAGGTTATTTTTGGTGTGATGGACAATTTATTTTCCCGAGCCATTCTTCCCAATGAAAATTTTTATTCACATGAAAAGCAAAAAGGTGATTTGCAATAGACTGTTTATTTTTCATCAACGAATTATCGTAAATGTCAGTATGCATCGCACCTCCCGTGTGCATTTAGGTGGGATGCAGCGCACTTTGACCATGGAGCAGGTGAGATGGTCCAATTTTGACCAGTTCTGAGTAGTTTTTCATGGAGAACTTCTGGGAAATGATGTAATCAGCTGACCTTGTTCTTCTAGGGGTTGGAACAACACTTTTAGGGACTTAAGAGCCCTTGGTTTATGGACATTTATGATTGGGGTTGCAGTGCCCAAAAATGTCCATAACAGTTGCCCCCTAAAGCATGAGGTCGTTAATCTTTTTTGATGTTGGGTGAAATGCTTTATCATGAGGATCCGAAGTTTTTTCAAGCTGGAAGGCGACCTGTAATAAGATACAACACAACACATTATCTTCATATCATTTTCATGATCTAGCTGAGGCGGGCATTCCCATGCTCAGCTTTATAAATTCATTTTCATGTACATAAGATAGACAATCGTCTGTGCGCAGACTGATGATTCTGGTAGAGCCATCATCCCTTGGATTAGATGATTATCTGTGCAGTAATGATGTGCATTTGATGTCTTTATTTTTCTTGAATATATATCGCAGCTCGGATGGATGAAACTAGATCCGGGGTCTTCAATCTCGTTCGATCTTCACTCAAAGTACAAGTCGATCCATGTGAGAGATGTTCTGGAGTCGAACATGGAAAGACATCGCCTGATTACTAGCCAATGATGTAAGCTGTTAACAGGTGCGAGAGGAATCACCGATAATGATGATGACCCTCAAGGTACTACAGTACAATTCACGTGGTGTGAATAAGGGACTTGGCATCGAACACCATGTAAAATCTTTCGGTCGAAGGCCATTGATGTAAACCTTTCACTGGAAGTGAGAAACTTGCCATTGAGGCATGCAAGCTTCAAAGTACTGAAAGGGTTGTTCCTAGATCAACTTCCTGGATAATGAGCTGATGTCGACAAGAAGAGATTCGTCATAGGAGGGCCTTAGTTAATCCCACATCAATGACACGGAATGGAGCAAATGATTTTAATGGAGGTGAAAACGATCTGATGACATAAGATTCAGGGTGGCGGTCATGAAAGAATGGAGCGTAAATGTATTGCAGTGGATGAGACACAGGTAAATTCTCTGAGCGACTTCTCTTGAACATATCGGCGACACTGACATGATGGATTGGTAGCGTTAACCCCAAATATGGATGGTGTGATAGACCAATGGTGATATGACCAGTGAATGGAACAACCCAACCTGACTCGGATGCGGAGTGAAAGTGTCATGTTCAAGAGCGACTTGCTACCAATAAAGTTTCTTCAAGTTTTCTTCCCAATTTTTCCCCAGTCATTGCTGACCAATACCTCCTTATTTTTGTCAAGCTTGAGGAGGATAACATATGCTTGTTCTATAATCTGCCCTTCGGGCAAACCCATTGCTATGTTTTAACGAGCCTAGTGATAGTGAAACTCGTTCTTCTCTGTATGGACAACTTTGTCGCTATTTGGTTCTAACAAGTTTAAAGACAAAGATAACTCGGTCCTTTTCAATTTTAGAGAGTCTAAAAAAGGGACGTAAAGAAAACTCCAATAATCCTTTTTCGTCATATAATCCCTTGAGTCCAAAAAAGTATAAAATAATATAAAAGGGATGAATTTTTGGTAATTTTAACGAGCCGAACAAAACAAGCGCTCGATCTTTTTGTGTAATAATCCCTCTGGTCCAAAAAGATTAAAATCTAAAGGAGGGATAGCACTTCCGGTCACTTTAACGAGCTGGAGAGGCCAATTGCTCGACAATATTTTCATATTTTACGAGTCAGTTGAAAAGAGCTTAAAGGAGACTCGTTTTTGAGGAATGAGTGATAAATTTGGGTAGCAGCTAATTCCAGGTAAGGTTTGGAATTTCCAATCAAGGCAGTGTCACAAGGATGGCTAATAGGATCACTCTTCACAGCTGTTCCTCATAAAGGGTAAACAATCAAGTGGAGGTGAATGATCGGCCAAAATAGAGTGGAAGTGATGATGATAACATGACCAAGGCTTCAAAGGCTGATGATAATACATTCACGATGGTTATTTACCAGAAATTGGTTCATTTTTTAATGAGCTTAAACTCTAGGGGAACATTTGCTCATTGCTTATGTTTATTTTTTAACGAGCTTGAATTTCGCATTAAAACTGCTCGATATAATTGTCATTGATTATTTTGATTTTACCATTGACAACTTTTGTTCCTTCAAAGGTTGTAATACCTGCTCAGTTACTTCATCAAACTAGTTAGAAACAAACAATATATGTTTGAAAAATGAGTCAAAACACTAATATTTTACTTGAATTATGTGAAAAGTAATTTAAAAGTGGTTTTTTACCTCTCATTTTACCATTTCATTTCAACTTTGGTTTGTTGGAGCTTTGGAGGTGCTTCCCCCTTTATTTTCACTAGCTGATTCCGGGAGATTCTGTGGACGATTCTCGGCGCTTTCTGGACGAGGTAGGAGCTAAACCTGACCTCTTCAGTTTCATCCTTTCCCTTTTGAATTCTGAGCATGTTTTGTGGTTTTTCTGATCCTCTGGGGTTTGAGAAACTCGTCGTAGCTCCATCGCACCTCTTCTATATCGAAAGGTGCGATGCATGCTGGCTTGGCCATTGGCCAGTCAGCATGCATCCCACCCAGAACACTGCTGGGGGTGCGATGGGTGCAAAGAGGGAAATTTATGCACAGTTTTTCTTGGAAATTTTTGCCTGTTTTTTCACCAAATTAGGATCCTGACTCTTCTCTTGTTTGTTTCAGAGACATAGGAGCAAAATGCCTGTTACATGGTGAGAACGTGAGCATGACGAAGAGGACATGCTTGCTTTACATGATCTGGTTATGGTAAATGCACTGCGGAACTGTGGCCTGTTCAAGTTTTTCCGCATCTCTAGCATGAGGCAACAAATCAACTTGTTTCAATATTTTCTCGATGCATGGGATCCTACCACCCAGTTGTTCCAGATTAGGGGCAAGTCCATCCCCTTGACTGTCGTGGACATATATTTTTTGACCGGCTTATCGACGTGGGGTGCCCCTATCTCATTATCAGGTTCGGCCCGTGGGGGTGAATCTGTGAGAGATTACATTCGCAGGTATTGCAGAGAGGGATCTCAGCCGAGTAAGGACGGTAAGATCAATATCTGAGATGTCACTGACAGGTCCCTGAGGACCATTCTGTTCACTTTTGCTAGATTGGTTGGTAGTGTGGCTCTCCATGTGGCCAACAGATCTTATATGCAGTATGCCTTAGAATGCCATGAACCAAAGGTGTTCAACTGGTGTGATGCAGTACTCTTTGTGATGAAAGAACAACTGACCAAGGTGAAAAATGGAAGATTGAAGAACTTTGGATATGGTTCTATCTTGAAAGCTTTCGCCTTGGAAAATATCCCGCTGATGCAGCCATAGTATGTTTAGCTTGGTTTACCTCCACCGACTGAGCCACGGATGCAGAGATGGATCGACCTTATGGCCAGACATGCTGGTCAGTCCCAGGTTTCCTTTTCTGATACCTTTTTTGAGTGGTTCAACCGTCAGGAGATGGTTTTTTCCAAGTATCCATATGGTGGTATGGATTTCCAGGGTGATCCGGATTTGGTACTGCCGGCTGGCGAGCAGTGGGGTGTCATTGGTAAATTTTCTGACCATATCTCTGTTTATCGTTTCTTTTTATAATGTTCTTGTGCTTTCTTCTATCAGGACTAATCAAAACTCATGTGCTTATGCAGATGTTGGACCAGTTCGACTAGTAGTACACCTGAGAGTGCCCGTTGCCGCTCCAGCAGGATAGGCTGTGGGAAGGGCTATCCTTTGCGACCTTGATGTGGCCGAGACTCTTTCAGCATTGCAGGATCAGGTCGAAGGCCTCAGTCTTGGTATTCCGGATGTGAGGACTGACGAGCTGCCTCTGAGGTTGCAGTGACATACTATCGGTGTGCCGAGTCGATGGAATAAGCCTTTACGCATGATTGCACATGCAGTGACTTGTTATCACGAGCATCATTAGACTAGGGTGCCCCCTAGCGCTTTGAGTTTTGGGTCATCTGACCAATTTTGTCTTGGTTACAGAACATTATATGTAAACCATAAACAGTTATATATACATATATATATATATATATATATATATATATATATATATATATATATATATATATATATATTTCTGATTTTCGGAGTTTTATTTTGGTTAAGTTACATGATCCTGATGCAAATATTGATGAAATGCTTCTTTTTATAAATGTTGCAAATGTCTATCTAACACATAATTTGCCAGCGAGTCTGTTAATGTGTTTAAGTTTCTGGAAATATGCTGATATTGAATAAAATAAAATTGCCTTTCCAAAATCTTCACCCTTAGGAACATGCGATAGATAGATGTGTTTCAGACGGAGTAGATACCAGTGAGTTGTAGGATGACTAGTTGTGAGTCTAGCCTGACGACAAGTCAGCTTATGCCATCGGTGATGGCATCAGAGAGAAGTTCTATCAACGTGCTATATTCAGCGATGTTATTTGTTGACCGACCAATACATACACCTCTGAAACTTACTAACTCACCGCTTGGATCAAAAATGGCCCAGGCCGCAGAAGATAGGTTCCGCGTACTACGACTCGCTCCGCCAGCATATCCAACAAAAGATTCCAATAGGTTCAACATCTGCGACAAATGTAAAAGGTGGATTACTTGACCAAAAAAATTACCCTTAGCGAAAACAAAAATGTAACAAAAGCATACGGGTTACTACACTGAATCATGCGTAGTAACGCTTAAGGTACAACCCGTTATGGGGTTGCGCCAGTGGAATCCCGTCATAATCCATTAACTCATAGGCTCATTTTGCTAATACACACTTAACAATATAGGGGCCCATCCACAAAGACTTGAATTTACCTGCTCCCAATTTATCGGATTCCTGGTCGTAAAGTAAGACCAAGTCACCTTCTGAGAAGACACGGGGTTTGAAATTTTTGTTGAACTGCACCTTGACTTGTTTCTTATGGGCTTCGTTAGCCAATGTGACATCACGACGGGTTTTATCCAATTGGATTAGTTCCAAGAAATGAGCCTCCTCTTCTGAAGTTCCGGGGAGAAGGTCGACTGCGAGTTTGAGGGACGAGATTTCACACTGAACTGGTAAGATTGCTTCTAGGCCATACACCAGTTGAAAAGGTGTGAACTCGGTTGCATTCCTTACCGATGTTCGGTATGCCCACAAGGCTGAGTACAGGATCAGGTGCCAACTCCTTTTGTGGACTCCAATCATCCTTTGCAGCATCCACTTCAGGACTTTGTTGATTGCTTCAACTTGTCCATTGGCCTGTGGATAATATGGAGTAGAGGTGTCGTGGGACAACCCCAATTTGGTAGCCAATTCGACCATCATGTGATTATGAAAATGCGATCCATGATCTATGACTATAGCCTGTGGAACACCGAATCTGGCGACTACATGATTGAAAAATAAAAGGGTAGATGTTTCACCGGTGTTATCTAATGTAGGCATCGCCTCGGCCCATTTGGTAAAATAGTCTACTGCGACTATGATATACCCATGCCCCCCGGTCGAGGTGGGGTTACATGTCATGAAACCAATGCCCCATTTGGCGAATGACCCAACAACAACTATCGGTTGCAGGGGTGTGGGTGGTTTTCTGGTTTTGCTATCGAAAATTTGACATGCATGGCAACTTCTGACTGCGGTTATGCAATATTTGAACATTGTTGCCAGAAGTATCCTGCTCGTAAAAAAATTTGTGCTGTAGCGTAACCAGATTGATGCCCCCCACATGCGCCTGAATGGCAGTCATTCAAGACTTTTTCGGCCTCCTCGAGGGTGAGGCACCTCCTCAGAACTGTATCGACACCACGACGGTAAAGCATATCACCGACGATCATGTAGGCTTTTGATTGGTATCGAATACGTTTTTGTTCCGAGCGAGAGGTATTAGACCTATATTTTTGGGTTTGGAGATAGATGATTATATCTCCATACCATGAATTGCTTGAAGATATCAGAAACAAAGATTCATCCACGATGGTTTCTTCGGATGTTTCATCGTTGGATGACGATGGGAGATCACATAGTAATTCCGTGAATACCAGGGATTTCTTCAATTTGGATTTTACAAATTCCAGATCAAAATCTTGAAGAATTGCTATCCATTTTGAATATTTTCCCCCCAGCAACCGTCGCGACAATATATAAGTCATGGGGTTGCAATCTGACAAAATGGTAGTTTTTCGAAAGAGGACGTAGTGTCGAAATCTCTATATCACTTGAACAGCTGTGACAGTCAGATTTTCAACATAGGAATACTTGCTTTCTGTATAATTTAAGTTTCTACTCAAATAATATATAGGATGTTCAATTCTGTTGTCTTCTTGAACTAAAACCATTGCGATGGTTGTATATGTTGCAGCCAGATACATGTTAAAGTCTTTTTGATAATGAGGAGTGTACATTAATGATGCTTTCATTAGGGATTCTTTTAAAGCATCAAAGGAAGCTTGTGCGACCTGATCCCAAACGAAGGGTACTTCTTTTTTCAATAGACGTCTATAACCTTTAGCAAGTTCAGCATAATTTGGAATGAACCTCCTCAGAAAGTTTGCTTTCCCTTGGAGTTTCTGAATCTGAAGCAAATTTGAAGGTGGAGGCAAATTTATGATTGCCTGAACCTTACATGGGTTGAGACGAATCCCATCCTTTGAGACTACAAAGCCAAGTAAACGACCAGAAATGACATAGAACACACATTTGTGTGGATTGAGTCGTATCTTGTAGTGTCGGAAACGTAGAAATATTGCTCTCAAATGCTGTGGATGATCGGTCCGCTTTCGCGAATGAGCCGGAAGATCGTTGAGATATGGTTGAATGATGTTTTTGATGTCATGGAAGGCATAATTCATTTCCCTTTGAAATGTTGCCCATGCGTTCTTTAAACCAAAGGGTAACTTGCGATACGCAAATGTGCCCCACAGACAAATAAATGCAGTCTTTCACTGGTCCTGCGGGTGGATATTTATTTGATTATACCTGGAGAATCCATCCATAAATGAAAAGATTTCACATCCGGCGCATTCATCAATTATCTGGTCAATAAAGGGTGTAGGGTAGTTGTCTTTTGAACAAGCTTGATTTACATCCCTATAATCGACGCACACTCTAATCATTCCTTGTTTTTTCATTACACGAACAATGTCCGATACCCAATCGGTTAGAGGAACCGGGTAAATAAAACCAGCATGGAGAAGTTTTTCAACTTCTGCCTTAATGGCAGCGGCTTTCTTGGGGTGCACCTTCCGTAGCCGTTGTCGTACTGGTTTGACATCTGGATACATCTTTATTTCATGTTCAACTATACTCAAGTCAATGCTTGGCATTTCATCATATGACCAAGCAAAGACATCTCTGAATTTGCGAGAAAGAGCGTTATATATTTCCATCTCTGAAGGAGAACAACATTTGCCAACATAAATATTCTCTACAACATTTGTTTTTGTCAAGATATTTATGGCGATAGTCTCTTCAATATTGGACAAGTTTCGCTCAGAATCCACCGTGTTTACAGTATTTGATATGAAATCAAAAACTGAAGGATGATGAAGGTCATTAGGATTATCTTCTTGACAATCCGGAAGATGGGAACGATGGTGGTAATTTTCCCATGGCGCCCCGTCAATTATCATTGACTGAAAAATTCCTTCGTCGGTGTAATGCACTTGCGACCAAGGATCTGAAGGGGTGCCATATTCCTTAGACCTATCTATCCAAATGCTTGATGAGCATTGATTTGGGTCTTCCTCCCATGCCAAAAACATTGATTGCTACAATATTTCTATTGGGCTTGGAGGCAATACCTGCAGATGATCCATGTTAATATCGTTTTCTGAGATATTTTGAATAGAAGATATCATATTGCAGGTTCCTACCATCGCCACTTCCGCTAGATTGATTGGTGGTGGGAAGGCAAAAGTCCCCATTAATATAGGGTCTTTTAGTAGGCCTACTCCGCTATTTTGAAGCGAATGGGGGCTTCCATGGATCATCGGAATGCTTCCCGTAACTTGGGAACTATTAGGGAGAAATGTTTGTTGGTCAACGATTGTAATTCCTCCTTGAAAGGGAAATGCATTCTTCCTAAAGTAGGTCGACACAACGGCAGCCATAGCATATATCCAGGGCCTTCCCAGCAGGATGTTGTAATTGAGGTTTCTGTCGATTACTTCAACATCTATTTCTACTGTTTTTCCTCCTAGTTCAACTTGCAAGTTACTTAAAATACCATACAGGGTATATGTTTGTCCATCAAATGCTCTTAATGTTGTCGAAGATCGTGACAAGGTCGGAGATCCTAAAGTTTTCCAGCAACTCATTGACATAATACATGTAGATGCCCCCTCATCAATAATTGTTCGATGAACAGTTTTGTTGAGGGCTTTCACTTGAATGAGGAAAGCTAGTTGAGCTGGTAATTGAGGATCATATCCTTTGTGATTAAAGGATACAAGATTAGAATCCTTTGGGTCTATCCCACCTATTGCTGATAATAAATCCTACTTTTGGGAGGGGCAATTTTGCAGTACCTCAAGTGTCGACATAGCGGATCGCGATTGGGCCAGATCTTCCACTATATTATAATGTTGTGCTGCCCTCGCACGCGGATTAAATGTCGACTTGTGTACTACTCCCTTTGGCGGTTTTATTGTTAGCTCTGGAATGATGGGTGGCACAACTTCTGTAGAAGTTGTTGTCGAACTACTAGGTTGATCTTTATCCTTGTTGTTCGACAGCTATGGATTCCCGTTATCTTTATTCCTTGTCGTTATCAAAGCATCATTTTGTTGTTTCGAAATCGACAACATCAACACTTGGGACGGGGAAGCATTATCACTAGCAACCAGATTTGTTCCTGGATTTGGAAACAGATCAGTCAATACTGCCGAGGTTTTTGAATTCTTGAAGAATTTTCTAATCTCAGCTTTATATGGACAGTCTCTTGTCCAATGATCCTCATCACATATAAGACATGGACGATTTGGTTTCTTATCTCCAGAAGGGTTTGCAGAAGATTTTTCAGGTGATGATTCCTCCTGTTTTTTCTTCTTCCCTTTGTTTTTCTTCTTGCCTCCTGGTTTCTTGGTTTCTTTACCTTTGTCAGTTGAGACAGCATTTACTTCGAAGGCGAGAAGTTCTTCTTTTTGCATTTTGACTAGAAATCTTACCGGCCTTTTTAGATGTAGCCTTTGTTGATTTCGTGTCTGTTGTACCAATCACGCCATCGTCGACATGAGAGTCATTGTTCGATTTAGCAGGAGGAGGAACGGAAAATTCCGATTTGGGAGCATCAAGGATTTTATCGTAGAGCATGCCAGACTGAGTATAAATCAAGTCTAAATATTGCGCACGAGCAATAACTTGCTCTTCAGTGATGACTCATCCCTTTGCCACATCTTCTGTAATGGAAGGTAATAATGACTTAATAAACCATTCAGCTAAAAGCTAATCAGGAACATACGTTTTTTCCATTCTACGACGACGTCGCCACTCATGAATATGATCGGATATGTGAGTGGCCGTCATTTGTTTGAAATTGGTAAGAAGTTCTGTTCCCATTTCGTACCTTATTGGTAACTGAAAATGGGTTAAAAATGTCATGGCTAGGGTACTGAAGTTATCAAACGAAGCTCTAGGTAATTCAATATACCATTTTGTTGCCGGACCAGTTAACGTCCTCTGAAAAAGGCAAAGTCTAATTGAATCATCGTTTAGGGTGTTTGATGAACACCACAGATGAAAGGTCATCACATGATTCGACAGGTCTTCACCCGGATTTCGATTAAATTTAGGAATATATGATGGAAGTTTATGCGGAATCGTTGGCCACTAAGGGGCGTAAGCAATCAGATCATTCGTTAGCCGATTTAGATCCAGTAACTCTAAAGTTCCCACGAAGGGTAACTGTTGGTTCAGGTTTGGCGAAGCATACCCAGGATAAGATGGAATTGCCTGAGTAGTTGGTCTTCGCATACCAGCATAATGCATTTGATGCTGGTAACTTTGATAAGGTTGATGGGCATAACCATTGTAGAATGGTTGATTCTGACCATTTTGAATATACGGCTGCCCATTATTTGCAAAGATTTGTTGCTCAGATCCTTGGTAAACTTGTTGGAATTATGGTTGTTGATATTGCGCCAGCCATGGTTGGGAAGCCATGTGTTATTGTCCAATACTGGTTGTTTGACCAAGATGAGGGGTAATTGTACCCATTTGGGCCTGTGTCATTCCACTAGTTGGCGATTGTGGTTGAGTTGCAGGGACAAGAGGTTGTTGCATTACAACCTGAGAAACCTGAGGTTGGCATACAACAGGAAACGCTTGTACTTGCAACACCGTCACAATAGCCGGCGTAGTTGGTATATTTGACATAGCTAAACATTGTTTCATTGAATATACAACTCTTGGTTGTTGAGGCAGTATTGGCACCCAACCGCTAGATGTAATTCCAGCATAACCTGAATTTTTTTGTGAACTCTCGTATGGTTTTCCTCCCGGAGGAGACAATGAAAGGCTATATTTCCCCCCATATGGCGGTAATTTGGTACTCAAAGGAATGGTTTGTCCTTGAGGACCGGACTGCCCAAATTGACACCGTGAAGGATCAATTTGCTGAGACTCAACATAAGAGTTCTCAGATATTATTCCGGATGAACGAACAGGAATGGACCATACTGTCGAAATAGCCCCTGAGTGGGCCCCATCCAGCGATTGAGAGCTAATTGGGACAGATGGTATGTTGGCCAACATTGTTGGAGTGACAGCAGGAAGTTTTGTCGTCGCTGTGTCTGATGACACAGTCCTAGATGTCGACGGTTGTTCAGACATTTCTAGTCTATCCAAAAGATTTCCTAGCGATTCTACAAGAGCTTCCGATAATGGTAGACTAATTTCTGATGAAGAAGGATATAGGGTGATCCCGACTCCAAATTGCGATGGAGTACTAGATGGAGGATCCTCCACAATCTCTTCTATAGCAATCAGACCAGGTGGAAGAGGTAGACTGCCAGGTCCGTAAAATATTTCTGGTGCCGAAGAAGGTATAGAATCTATAGTGACAGATGTTTTGGGAATAACACCTTCCGAATCAGCTAGAAATGGAGCTGGTTCAGTAATACAAGTGTTTACCTCGACACTAGGATTAGTTCCACTGTCCTTTGGTGGCTGCGGAACTTCTTCTATAAAGGCAGGGGTACCAAAAATGTTTGGAGTAACCGACGTCTCCGATGGTGTTGGAACACTTGTTCTAACTTTAGCAGGGGATTTGGAACCGGTTAAACGAGTTCACTTCATCCGTAACAGTTTTGATTCTGGAGACAAAGACGGTTGACTCGTAAGCCCCTGTGAACGACGGGGTTTCAATTGAATTTCTTCCACGATTGCGGATTACTCAATCAACTAAAAATCAAGGGGAAATATGTTTCCGAATTAAATGAATTTTAGACGCTTTGACACAACTTGTTTTTTCAATTTTTAAGAGTCGAGAAGAAACAAAAGATGACTCTAGTCGCATTCGATTTTTAATGAGCTTGAAGTGACAAGTGCTCAGATGGACCTTTTCCTTTAAGGAGTCTGAACAGGAATGAAAGAGACTACTCTGGAAATCTAGACAGAGGGATTACCAAACCAATCGCAAAACTGCATAATACTTTTTACGGTATGGCAGTCAATCTTCCCGAATGCTGTGTTCAGTGCATTGCGATCGATAGGGCGACAGACACGGCTTCCTATGGATAAAGGATAAAGCCTATTGTGGTCTCCCAATATATACTCGACGGTACGTGGGAGCACAAGTCCGTATTGGCACTTGTCATCTCAAAGTGGAGGAATCACCCAACCAGCAATGAAAACAACAGTTACCAGACTTTACGATGTTGGAATACGTCTCTAGCCTAGACTTCTAAATGTTGTGCGTTAGGTTCTAAAGCGTTTTTAGATTCATTAAATTTATTTTACAGTTGATCTTGCTTAAGAAATTTTCCTTTCAGGTTCACCGCGTGATGTAGATATACAATTCCTAAAATGCAATCTAAGATGATAAACAATCGTTTAATCTTCTTTCTGCAATGAAAATCCTAGCTACTAAGGAAAGAGAGACGATATTCTTTCAACATAGAGCAGAGAGCACACACTATATGCGCTGTCCTAAATCAAACCAACAAACAGTCTAAATGCAAATGCACATGCATGTATTTGTTTTCAGCCTTCTTAATGTGTGAATGATAAAAAGGAAGCTAAGCGCAAATCTGAATTATTTTTCAAAGCGACATTACTAACAAGTTTCTTTTCAAAACAAAATGAAGACAATGATGACACTTTGCGATTGGAATTGAAAACTTGCTTTCGACACTTGAAAAACTATTAATTCAAATCAAATACAAGAGTAACAGTGTAATTGACTATCAAGAACAATTGGATTCTCTTCTATGACTGAAAATGACACTTGCGACACTTCCAAATCAAGAAACAACAGTTCAATTATGCTACTTCTTTGTAAAAGAGAACTGAAAATGGCTCAAAATACATAAAAACATTTACAGTTCTTTGCGCAATGGAGGCGGAATAATGGTAAGGAAGGGGGTTCCAACAGAGGTATACTGACTACAGACAGCAAAACTCCTGAATAGAACTGAAAAGAGTGAACACAGAAACCAAAATCTAAGAGGAGAAGAGGTCTTGTCTGATTAGCGCACCTGTAACACAGGGAAAGTGAGATGCAGCGCACCTACTACACACGGGAAGTGCGATGCATCCAGATTCCAAAGAAGAGACAGTGCGATGGTCCAGGGACGAGACTTCAACTGGGTTCTCGATCACAGTTTGCAGCTCAGTTCAAGGATTTAGGCCGAGCAAGTGGTAATCAGTAAATAAATCACAGGGGTAGATCTAAGAAGGTTACTAGAGCCACCACAAGGGCAATTAGAGAGCTTGTAAATCGATTGTTCAGTTCATAAACAAAACCTGGAGATAGACTGAAGCAACATTGATCTATTTTGCACTTGCATAGCAAATGCAGTTCGAAGGCTAGCTGGCTTGACTTCAGACTCCGTCTTTAAGTTTATAAAGCAAAAAAATATAGACAAACAAACAATCTATTCGATCCCCAGTGGAGTCGGCATTTTGTTATTGGGAAATCTAGTGTCTATGCAGAGCTGCTAGTCCCACTAAGGCTGGTAGCTACCTTAGAAACAAACAAACTAAAACCACTTTTGTTTTCCTTTATGAGAGATAGATAAGAGGGGAAAGAAGGAGACCAACCTCTATCTTGCGCTTGGTTCCTTGCTTGATTCCTCTCCCTTCTGGTAAATCTTTGCCACTTGCTTCCTCGTCTACCCAGCTTCAAAGAGCACCTGTAGAATCAAAGCAGCATAACACTATCCAAGAACATAGATCTACTATCATAAACAATATAGGACCAGATATATATTGACCACACAAATGCATATATCATCAAGCATACAAGAATGTGGAGGAAAACTTGAATAGCTTTATTAATAATTAAGAATAGAAAAGAGGATTACAACCAATTGTTCTGACCCAGCGTCATCCTCTCATCAAGAAAGCCCTTCTTCACCTCAATAAAAGCTTAGATCGCCCAACACTATGATGTTACACCAAGAAACCAGCAGAACTTCCTTACAAGATACCAAATTCCAGCCTCTGGATCTCTGGGATGAGGGATCCATATATAGATGTTTGCAAGGGGGTGAGTCAGCTTTTGAGATTTGATTAGTGTCCTCTCTCTGATAGTTCTTGATTCCACTTGGAGATTGATGATCTCTTACTCATCCCTGGGCGAATGCAGAGAGGCAAGTGTCACAAGAGAAGTTTCTGGAAGATTCCATGATCCTCCACCTTGCAGATTGACCCTGCCATTTGTCCACTCTCGCCCATCGCACCCCATAGAAGGGCTTTTCAGTATGCATTGCACCTCCCGTGTGCATTTAGGTGGGATGCAGCGCACTTTGACCATGGAGCAGGTGAGATGGTCAAATTTTGACCAGTTCTGAGTAGTTTTTCATGGAGAACTTCTGGGAGATGATGTAATCAGCTGACCTTGTTCTTTTAGGGGTTGGAACAAAACTTTTAGGGACTTAAGAGCCCTTGGTTTATGGACATTTATGATTGGGGTTGCAGTGCCCAAAAATGTCTATAACACACGATAAAAGTAAATATAATAAAAAAGTTGTCAAATAAAAATATGCATCAAAGATAATCTCATTACAATCTATCATCTATCATCATCCTTGTCCTATCGCCATCCTCATGGTGCCCTACACAACATGTGTAATACGAATATATACATAAGATTGTTTAAAGTTAAATTAAATTTTAATATATTCAAATTAAATGGAAATTGTAACCTCAAACTAAAATTATAAAAAAATTCAAATTCCATGCATTACATCGCGGTGTTTCCCCTCCATTGCACCATCATGGGAGCCTTATACAACGCATGTAAATGTACATATTAAAATTTTAAAATTTCACATGAAATTGCATGAATCCTAATATTAAAAAAAAAAAAACAAATTTTTCAAATTGTCTAGACAATCCAATCCCCATAACTCACTCAGCTTTCAAATTCCATCCAATACCTCATTGTTTCCCCCCTACATTGCGCCATCATGGATTCCGTTTACAACACATGTACATGTATATATTAAAAATTTAAAATTTCACATGAAAATGCATGAACTATTAATATTAAAAAATTTGTAACAAAATTTTCAAATTGTCTAGAAAGTCCTATCCCCATAGTTAACTCCATCACTACTATCCATGGAGAAGCAAAACTATCTCAACAAACCTAAACTACCAAAATTTTAAAATTGTAGCATATATTTCATTTTTTAAATAAACTTGCTTCAATTTATAACAAAATGAAGATGAAATATTCATTACTTATGACAAGCCATTATGTGACACATCTCTTAATAGGGAGGAAGACAATGGTGTTGTGTCGAAAATGTGAGATGGAATGGAAATCTCTTAACATATAACTATGTAATTATTTATTTTACAAAAATGTCTTCATAATATTGATATTATAAAAGTAAATTAATATTATGAACACGTTATTAAAAAAAATAACATCTCTCAACATATCTTCATTTCAACTCGAACCCCACAACATAATATTATCAAAATGTTTGTTCAAAAAATGACTTATCTACAAATGGTAAACATATGATACGCTCCTATTAGATTATATGTGAAAAAAATTACAAAATATATGTGAATCAACATTAACACATACATTACATTACATTAAAATATAGACCCTAAACATTAACACATACCGATCCCATGGCCTTTTCTGACAAATTAGGTATTTCCTATCATCACAACAAGCCTTTTCATATGCTTTAACCTCTTCAATATTCAGATTATCTATTTCCACATCTGATTTGAATACAAAAGTAGCAAGTGCATCAAATAGTGCTCTTTGTCGCCTTAGACTGACATCAATTTGAGTCAATGTAGTTTGTATGTTGTCTATAATGGCATCCATTGATTCTCGATCAATCTCAGAAGTGGCATCCATCTCTGACTGCAAAGTTACCAAACGTGGAGGTTGAGGTGCCAAAGGAGGCGAAGGACTAGGAAATTTAGTATCCCTTAATTCACCCTTACCTTCGTATGTATGACCTTTCTTCGTACCATAAAATTCATATTGAAGGTAAGTATAATCAAGTTTCATACCCAAAACAAATTCTTCATAAAATAATTTATCAAAATAATGTGGAACCTTATCATTCCATGGCAGATTTCCATACAGTACAAGGAACTTATCATACAAATGGTGGGCTATTTCAAGGTTCTTTAAATATTTCACCTTCAACATCTTACTTTTCATCCCTAGGTTGAAATTAAACATAGATTTGGACTATACTTTTGTAACCGTCTTGTTTACATTGATCCATTTATCCAGAACCATCATTGTTTCCTTTCTATGGATAATCATATCTATAAAGCCATCATTTGGTGGCACAAGGTTCGTGTAAATATCAACAAATGTACTTAGAGAGTGTAAAACTATTTCTAAGCTTTTGTGACTCTCTGCAGGGATCTCCAACATTCCAAGACCATTCTTCAATTTTGAATAAGGAGTTGTGCACCTCTATAATGTACATTTTTAGATATTTGTTTCCTAAGGAAGATCATGGGAATATCAGATGGATAGGTGGTAAATGGTGTATGGTATTCTTATTGAATTTCCCTCCTTGGCCTATGTTGACATTGGTCAAGATTTTCACCCTATGCTTCAATATAATAACATAAATATTTAAAAATTTCAATGTAGGCTTTCCTTAAAGCCTACAAGAATTTGGGAGTTAAGAAAGAACCTAAAGATCGAGTCCTAGGAGTCCATCTACCTTTTATCTAAGGGACCACTAATAGGATTGCTAGGATTCTTAAGAAGCATAACGTTCGCTCGACCCTTACACCCCTTAACACCATTCGTAATTCCCTCCGATCAGTGAAGGATCCAGTCAACCCTAAGGACATGAAGGGTGTCTATATTATTCCTTGCTCCTGTGGAACCCCCTGCATTGGTGAGACTGGTCGTTCTATTAATCAAAGGATTAATGAGCATGCAACAGACCTAAAGCATGGGAGAACCAAGTCTTCTGCACTAGCAAAGCATTCGGGGAAAACTAAACGTCGTGTTTGTATTGAGGAGACCCAAGTTATTGCTAAGGTTGCGCAGTTCCATCACCGAAAATTTAGAGAAGCCATTGGGATTGAAAAAAGACGAAGAAATCTCAATAGGGATGACGGTTGAAAGAATAGTAGTTGTTGGATCCATACCCTCTCTTCCTAGTCATTTCTTCCCCTTCCTCCCCCTCCATCCCTATTGACTTGTTCTTTTTTTTCCATATTGAATCTTCTACCTAACTTTTTTTCTTTATCCATTTTTAATTGAGTTTTTGATCCTCTTTGGAGATCTCCCTCATTCTCTTTTCCTTTTTAAGATGGTCCTTTTCAGGACTATCTGAATGGGTTAAAATTATCTAGTAATTGATAATTATTTAAGTTTAAGTAATAACTTTATGCTCAATGAGATAACTTTACTAATAAATTTATATTAATTAGTCACCCAAACCATTAGTAATAAGAATTATAATGTTATTATAATAATGATAATAATATAATAATAATTAATATTATTATTTTAGTTAATATTAAATCCATACATTAGTAATGGTTATATTTCCTAGATCTATTAATATTTGTTAACATTTTACTCATTATGATTCTTTTTATCTCTAGATTTATTTTAACTCAACTTTGATTAGCATGTTACTTAAAATAACACAAAATTCAAACCATAAAGTATTAAAATAATATTTCTAAGCATTATTAAAATTCAAAACATTATAAAATATAATGATATCCACCCTAAGATAACTATTTATCTAATTATATTATTAAATAATTTAACTAGTCAAAACTAGCCATTTTTTGCTCTATTATAGCTGTTTTCTAGTCAAACCTAGCCATTGGAAGATCTGCTATCCCTATTTAACATGTAGCCATGATCTGATTCTTCAACTTGTAGTGACAATGAACCACACTCGTTGGTTTGAAATGCGTCAACAAATACATTATCATGTGATTTACACTGAAAAATTATTTCTCATAAAATTTCAATGTACTAATACACATGCAAAATAGACATGCATGTATATGTACATACAGTTTATTTATGTGCAAACTTGTTTTAACATATAAAAATTTAAATTATATAATTTATAAAAATCACGATCATGATGATGTGATTGAGATTCATGATTATACGAAGATGGTTGAGCATCATCAAGCCTAGGTAGATGAGTTGATTGAGCTTGTTGACCAAAGGGATAATGTTTAGCACTCTCACACAATGAACGAGTGAGACATGCTTGTAAAAAAATAGAAAATATAAATTAATTAGGTTAAATTGACAAAATTATATTCAATATGTATGTACATATGATTCTACCAATTTATCATTCAAGTATAAGCACATAAACATATACATACACCATACCATCATGATGTGAAACATGGTCCTCGAGGTACTCATCAATCTCGTCATCAATCTCGTCGGCATGCATAGAAAGTCTCCCTCTAGTCTATACTTAGTTGATGCCATATCCTATTTACAATAATCAGGTGGTGATTTCACATGTGATGATTGAGACCATCCATCCATATATATCATATTTTAAAAAAACCCAAGCTACCTCAGGCTGCATTTAGAAATCTTTAAAATTACTATTTAAAAAGATAAAAAAATTCAAAAAAATTAATAAGACATAAATGTAACTATCCAAGGGTTTGTTAAAAAAATTGGTGTAAATTCTTCATTTGAAATATATTCACTCACTAAAAATACTAATAGGAAATTACACATCTTGAGAATAAAATACAAAATTTTCTAAATCTGGTGAGGTCTTGATAATTCAACCAATAATTCACCAAGTTGCCATTACATAGTGGGGGCACACTTAGTATAGTATTGGAAGAAATACATGGTCATGAAAGATGCCACATTTATAATTAAAATACACATAGATATAAGGGATATCTTACAATGCCCATCAATAATTTTTGAGGGAGTTCTTTTTCACACTAATTCCTTTCACATGCAAATCTTAAATTGACATTGCCTCATAAATAGAAGATTAAATCACTAGACATCTTATTAACATTTACACAATGGTTTAAGCTAAATGATTGAGGTTGACTAGCAATAATATTTGCTTCTCTTTGTAGTTGTTTTAACTTCTCATTTTTGACTTGGTACACCCCTTTAATCTACTTGCACACAAGTTCATAATTATTGAGAACTACAATTCCATTGGATCCATACTCCCTAGATGTTCCTAAGTGTTCTATTAGTGCAATATATTATGCTTCATTGTTTTTTCTCCTTCCAGCTGCATCTCTTTTCTTTTTGAAGACTTTATTAGGTGCTATATTTTATATCACAAAAGTAATCATTACTTGTCCTTGATTGGGATAACAAGAAACTTAATGCATAATTCCCATTTTTCAACCATGTTTAATGGTTTTTCTCATCCTTGTAAAAATCAAATTCGATAAAATGAATAATATATTTTTTTTGGAAATGCCTTGGCCACAAAAAGTTTGATCAAGAACTTTATGGGAAATATGATCAATAAAATAGATATTTGAAATAAATTGGAAAAATTAAGATTAGATTTGATATGAAAAAAGTTCTAGTTTCGAAGTGTTGAAACTCAAGAAGGATTTGAAAGGATGTTTATGATTTTTTCCTAGAAAAAATCAACTCTCAAAAATAATTTTTACACACTTCATTGCACATTGGAAGAAACTGTCATGGAAATATTTTAGCCACATATTTTAACCATATAGTGTAGCAATCTATTAAAGTGTTATAGGAGCTTTTGACCAAATAGAGAGGTCATGTACTAAGAAACAATGAATTTAGAGTGTATAGTGTAATCTACATTTTTGTTTTGTAGGAGCAAAATTGAACTAGAAATTACCCTTAAAGGTGCAAAGATACAATGAAGAAGTAAAATATTTGTGCCTATCCACCCCCATGCCATAGATAGACATTTTTGCTGTAATTATGTTCTTTACTTAGATTAAATATGTTAATCCAATAAGGAATGATTTTAGTTAATGGGTTGTTGAGTAGAACTTTCTTCCATATGACCTTCCACCAATGTTTTGATAGCCAACATGATAGACATTTAATCCAGGTAAATGATAGGCACATTTCTATCCAAATTGTTCATCAGGTGTCAAATTATTTTGGTCCACAACGATTAATTAGATTAAATATTTCCATCACAAAATAGGAAAACACAAAAATATTTGTGCAGTGACACAACAAGAACCCTACAAGAACTGTAGGTCAGCACTCTAAAACAAGTTTTTTTTTTTTTTAATGTCTTTTTGGGCTTTTGGGTTGTCCTTTTGTGTTTATGGGTATAAAGTATCAAATACCTAAGCTATATTATCAAAGACAACCAAGCATAGATTGAGGGTGTAGTTGTACAGAAAAAGGTTGTTGTGTTTCATACTACTATAACATTTTGGCACAATAAAGACCAATACATTCTAATTCTTTTATGGTAGAAACCATTCAATTCATCATTATTTGAAAACTTATACACTAGTTGAATTATAAACAACAATAATTTCCTTTCTTATATTGCCATGATCTAATAGAATTTTCTGACTACTCCAAGGCTAAAACAGTAAGAACATGAACAAAATAAAAATGAGTGTTCTAAAGAGATTCAATCAAACTAGCATCAATGCACCAAATAAAAATTGAATCTAAGAACATTTAGATTTCAAGGATTGGACACTATAAACAACAAAGAGATGATATTGAAAATCTCAACCTTATATAAAAGGTTTTCAATTTTGCAAAATACTATTAGATTGCATAGTTTAATTGGATCAATGAAACTTTAAAATTATTTTATTGGTAGAAAAATGCAAAAGAAGTGTTATTTTAACCTAAATATGATAAAGGCACAAACAAAAATGTTGTAACATAACTATGAAATTAATACCAATGGTTAATGGTTGCAGGGACTATAATTTCCTTGACCAATAAAAAAAGGGATAACAAGTTTCAAGTATTCATATTTCAATGGAAAAGCCAAATAAAAAAGATTAAAAAATATTTGTATTCATTTTGTGTGTATTTCAAACTAAAAAAAACAAATGGAATTAAAGTATATATATTTTTAAATAGATTTAAGGCATAATATACAACAAATTGATAACGGTTTGAAAAAATTACCCTCAAAACACTAAATCTTACTTTTGTGGGACAAGATAGCACCTCATTAAATCATGTGATGATTTATCTATTCTCTAGAAATAAATTAAAAGCATTCATTTTCATTAGACTAAGCTTACATAATAAACCCATAACAAAACAATCCCAGACTGTAAGCTAATAATATTGGATTGCCATATTTTGAGGCATATGTGCCTTACTTTTAGTTGAGGAAGAGAGTGTGATAGGACTAAAATAAAATTAGTACATGAATGTTTCCAACTAATGAGATTGGGTGGAAAAAAGTGACAACATGCAGGATAGAATTCCTACCATGAAATTTTAGAACTAGTTCATTACTATGGTTGACATTTTTTAATTTGTTTATGAAGATTTATGTTATTAAGGCGTGTTTAGAGTCTATGGATTAGGTTTTGATTGATATCTAAGCACCACCATCTCTCTGTGCTCTATGATCCCAGACATCTGGTATCATAGCTAATGATTTGTGTTTGACAACGTGAAGTTCTCTGACTGTGACCATGAGAATTAGGTGTGTAGTGGGATCAACTAAAAATATTTTTTGATAAATAAATGGTGGTCATTCAAGCATTTTCGGGATGGCCGCCTGCGTTGATATGAGGTTTGGCCAACTAATTATGGCAATATGTTTTTGAAACCACGGGCAGAGCCAAGATTAAATGGGCTACAGAAGCCTTGGAAGCAGTGCGAACGTAGAAAGAGAGGTACCCAAAACACTGCCACGACGATTAGCGGGGACACTAGTGCACCTTTACACATCGAGCCTATAGAAGAGGATGAAGACCAATAAAAGGTAACAGAGAATGTCAACCTGTTGCAAGTGAGCCAAAATGCTCCAACAATACATTTATTGCCATAACAGGTGAAGGAGAACATGGACATTGCCAGCATTAGAGATACAAATAACATATCGATGGGGGCTGATTTGTTATTAATGCAAGAACTTTTGTTATCTATTGTGAATATCTGCATTTATTTAAGCAGTTTGCTATTTTATCGAGCAAATTTTGGACAGTCTCTAAAGGCATGTTTTTCTCATCAGCAAATACCTTACAATAGAAAAAAGAAACCAGGTAACGCATTTCAACAAAAAAAAAAAAGTGTGAAATATTTGTTTTTAAAATACTCAGAGGTTTTATCTCCATGTTGTTAAATGGAATAGTCCATTTGTACTATAAAATGCTTGCTTCATTTGTTTGACGAGACGTTCCATGAATTTATAATGAAGAGTTACAAGTTGACAATGTAGGTACTATGATTAATCAAGATAACATGAAATTGATGCCTATAATTATTGATATTGAATTGATCTCCAATTGGATACTAATCATTTTACTGGTTACGGAAAAGAGGTACAAATTTGATGAACTTTCCCGAAACAGGTGTGAGAAGTGTGAATGCTGAAATATTTCCAGGACTTATGAAAGTAGTCCATGAGTAGGTTAGAAGGTAGCTACAATGAAGCAGCGTGAACTATACAAAAAAGATGCAATTCTGAGGAAAGGAGATTAAATTCGCTAGAGACATGGTGTCAACACATTTAAGGAAATAGAGGTTCTCAGCAGGAATGTATAACAAGATAAAATTAAAAAGATAGGGCGCTGTAGAATTTTGAAGAACTTTTCAAATAATGCATACAAGCTTGAGTCACTGGCAGTTTTGTCTCATCGATTCCAATATGGGAAATTCGTATGACTACAATGAAGGTGTTGATTATGAAGAAGAAGAAGCACGAGCTGCGGATTCGAAAAAGAAATGTTGAAAAAAGGAACAAGTTGAAGTGGAAGAGATCCTTGAAGAAATATTTCACTAAAGGCTAATGAGGAATGGGTACAAAGAATATTTGGTTGGTTAAAAGACAGAAGATGCAACATGGATTTTTGAAGCGAAGTTGGACCGTGACTCACATTTTGTATATACAGATTACCATGACTAAACTAAACAAAAAATTTACAATCTAAAGTTCATAAAAAAACTAGAACACTATGACTCACAATAAACCCAAGTTATTGTTCTTTACTTATCAATGGCTTGTTCATTAACCCTAGGGTGTTTTATATTTATAGATTTTAGAGTATTAAATTAGATATAATTGTTTTTATGAAATTTAGTAAGTATTTAACTAAATGATTTAAGATGAATTGGTGATACTTTTTACCAAGTCCAATTTGATTTAATAATTACTTTAAAATTAATACATTAAACCATATTATATTCCTATATGCATCGACCATCAACTAAGGTTTCATCATCAATTTTGTGAGCATGATGTTTACATTTTAATTTACAAGGTAAGTTTGATGTAGGAGGATAAGTGGCTTAGTGACAAAGAGGCAAATTACTGTGGAGTGGTTGATAAAATTCTTGATAAAATTCTTCCATGGCTGAACTCATGTAGTGTCCAATCCGTCCACAGAAACAAAAACTCTAAAATTTCAATGTAGACAATAAAAAACACCAACAAAATGCCAAAACCAAATGAAAATGACAAGGTGGTAATAGTTTTTAAAGTGGGAAACGATGTAGAAAAAGAGCAAAATCTTACAATGCGTTCATGGCCTCCAATCTGCTGAAAAACCTAGTGGCTGGATTCTAGCAAAATCTTACAATGCGTTTATGGCCTCCACATAATAATAATAATAAAAATAAATAAATCTGCCAAAAAACCTAGTGGCTAGATTCTAGCTGCTGGATTTTAGCCTAGCTCTACCTAAAATAGGTTGCATGGCCTCCACCAAATAATAATAATAATAATAATAAATCTGCCCAAAAACCTAGTGGCTGGATTCTAACTGCTGGATTTTAGCCTCGCTCTGCCGAAAATAGGTTGCATGGTATTGCAAGGTATTCAATGCTGACGTTAATTTTAACATTAATTTTTTAGGCCAAAAAAAACTTCACATTTTTACTCATAAAACGTGTTCCTCCCAACGAGATGAATCACTACTACTTTATATTTTTCCTCCTTATGTCCTAGCATTGTTCTACTAATTTAGAGAAAAAAAAAAATCTAATATTTTTCTTATAGCCAAACTTCTCTCCATAGAACGCTTTCTTTCCTCACGTCTTTTCTCTCTTGCAATCCCTTTTCTTATTCCATTGCATGACCTTTATCTCACATCATGTTATCTTTGGTTGTTGGGAATCTTGAAAAGATATAAGTTTAATATTGGAACAATTGTTACTTCAAAAATGGTCTTTTTGACTCTAATTAGTTAAATTAATTCATTTGATTATAATTAGCTCTTTTATATTTTCAAACATTATTCATAACAATATGTTAATATTTACATTTATCATACAACTAAGTCTTATTCCAAAGACTATTATTCCAATTTAATATTTGTAAAATAAAATCTCATACAGAAATAATTAAATCAAGGGTACTACAAAGGAGGCTTTTATGGTGCAATGGAGATGAGGTTATTCAAATATTTAAATTTTGATTTCAAATAATAATGGAGATAATGATAAAAGAAGAACTATTTAGGATTTTTTTTTTCTAATTTATTATTGATTTTTTAATAAAATATTAATTAATTACCTAATATCTATTGATAAAAAATTATGTCATAAAATATAAGGAAAAAATAAAGGCATTCAATTACTCCAATCTAAAAAAATTATCATTTAAAAAATATAAATATAAATGTATTTAAATCTATTAGCTCTACAAAAATATGTATTAAAAAAAAACATTATTGCACATCAATAATTATTATTATATGATATGATATATAAAGTATGTTGATTAAAAAATTAATAATAAAGATATATTATTTTTATTCTATAATGTTAAGAAGTTCAATTTTTAATCAATATTTTTGCTTATTCAAATATTGTTTAAAAATATAGTTTATATATAAATAAAAATAAAATTTCATTATATTTAAAATAAATTATAAACCTATATAAATATTATCTTAAATTAAAATATATTAAAATTATCATGAATCAATAATATAACATTAATTATTTTTAATAGATATTAAAGGTAGAAACTGTAAATATTTTTTAATATGCATCAGAATGAAATATAACTATTTAATGCCCAGGGGCTTTGGATTCGCGGTGCACTGTTAAGACACTATTTAATATTATATTTCAAAAATATATTAAATGGTTTATTCAAAAATATATTACTTGGTTTATTTTTGAACTCAATTTTCCAATATAATTGCATTTCATATTTTTGAAATTTCACAATGTGACACAAGATGACCATAATGACAATCTTCTTTTGAACTCTCTTATTATTATTTTTTTTTAGTAATTTTAATATATTTTTACATAAAAATATGATATAAAAGAATTAATAAAAATTATTATTATATAAATAATTGTATTACATATTTATTTAAAAAATATTGTGCTACATATTTATTTTATTATTTTTTAAATTTCACAAAGTCAAGTCAATGTAGTCAACTAACATTAATTATATCTAACTAGAGTTAATTAAGAATGGTAATAAATCATAATCACTAAAAGTCATCAATAATCCACAATCACCCATTATTTAGCATATTTAATTATAGTATGTGAATCATTTTTAACTAGTAAAAACTAATAATAGTCAACTATAGAAAATCAATTTAAACTAATATTTATATATGTCAAAAGATAAAATTAACCATAATTAGAAATAGGTAACCACAATAAACTAAAGGAAACTAATTTAAACTAATCACAATTAATGATAGGACCATATAAAGGAAATAATATGAATTTTTGGAATTTTGGTCTAAATTTAGTAGTAGTAAACCAAAGTTAGCATATAGTCAATGACTAAGAATCAAAAGAACCTATTATCAACCAATTACAACTAAGATTAGTAGAATTGAACCAATGGTATATAAAGTCACACAAAGTCAACTATAGTGAATACAATTAGCTAAAGTCAAATAAAGTAAATTGTATCTAATCATAATCAACCATGATTAACAAAATGCAACCATAATCAAGTATATAGTCTACCATACTTAATAAAAGTAAACCATGATCAACTAAAAAAGGATAGTAATCTAAAATTAATATAAATCAATAAAAATAATCAAAATTAATCAAAATTATCAATAAAAATATTAAAAATAGTAAGTGGAATTCAACCATGCATAAATCACCTTAATTTTTCTTATGTTTTAATTATAAATATTATTATATCTGATCAATTTTAATAATAATAATCTTTTTCAAAATATATATATATATATATATATATATATATATATATATATATATATTAATATTAATATTATAAACCTAAGCAAAACAATCTAATGAAGATCTTTTTATATATAAATATATGAGAAGCCACATCTAAATATCCACAACTAAACACAATCTCACGAAAAAGAAACTAAGGCTATCTATAAATTCTTCTTATTAATAAGAGTAATCTATACTACCACACACACAAAGAGTACTAGAATGTTATGATAAAATATAAAAATTTAAAATCCCATTATGGGATTTAGAAACGAGGCCTATCTAAATTCTCAATAAACTATTGTTAGAGATTAGTGGTCGTAGGAGGAACTTTAATGAAGGTGTTCACCATCACTAGTTAAACTTCATCTAGAAAGAGTCAATAGAGGTTTCCATATATCTAAGAGAAGTGGATGCTACCAAAGATGTACCACCGAGAACCCTGCCAAATTATATAACTAGCATTTGCACCACATGTTGCAAAGAAAACGCCGTAAGGCAATGATGAGAAACAATAGCATAGAAGAAAGAAGTCAAAAGTTTATGCGATTTTGTTTCTTTATTGATGTTTTTTTTATCATATGTTATGTTTCAGGGAGATTCCAACGGGGATATCTTCAAAGTGAAGGATTTATGAAATTTTTTGAAATTTTTTTGCCTGGATTCCGACCACTTTTGGCGGTCCAGGCAATTCCTCCGCCTCGATAAACGCCTCCGGAAATATCACGAGCGGCTCTGCTAGCTCGTGCTCATTCGGAAACAACCTTTGATTCTGGCAGTCACTTAAAGCGCCTTTTGACTATTTCACTTACTCTTCAAATCTAGTCAACAGCTTTAAAACTTTTGACTATTTAATTGACTTTCGAAATTTAATCAACCCTGGCATGCTGGATCTAAATAAACTCAAGGGTTTGAGGCAATTGGAGATCATTGAATGTCCTAGAGTAAGTTTGTTTCCAACAGAGTTTGGTCACAAAGGAGCATTTCCTCTTCTGGAAACATTTTCTCTTGCTTGGCTACCTACATTAAAGGAGTTGCCTGTAATAGAGAAAGGTGCAATGGCTTCACTTAAAATATTTAATATAATGGCATGTACAACATTAAATATATTACCAGAGAGTTATATGGATCTGAAGACACTTCAGAAAGTAAGAATTTTTGGTTGTCCAATAAGAAATATAGGAACTAGAGAGAACACTAATGTAGAAGTGATGGCAATGTCTATGGTAGACATGGAAGAAATTACAAAGAGATATTCCCAATTGTGAGATAAAAGGGAAAGTTGGTTGTATGGTGAATTTTGGTGCAATGAGCTCTTCTTCTTCAAGTACTTCCCATGGCCCTGTTGTTCCAACAGGGTCTGCAAAGATGAAATTGATCGAAGAGCCCCTTATAGTGGGACGGGATAAAGCATTTTCGATTCTCGAAAAGCTGGGGTTGTTGGCAAGGGTGGATTTGGAAAAAACTCTTCTTTTGAAGACGCTCTTCAATAGCCAAAAGGTACGCAGTAATTCTAAGGATGGTTTATTACTTTGGCTCACTGTTTCCCAAAGTCCCTCTTTTACAAGTCTTAGAAATGCACTCCGTACCCAAATAGCCACACAAAAAATGTAAATTTGGGCGAAAATATGAACGAAGAAGAGGTAAAGCGATGGTTGAATCAGACAGTGCACCAGAGCACCAGGTTTATTTTGTTATTAGATGATGTATGGGGATGCAATGCTGCAGAATTGTTAGAGGAATTAGGTGTACTGTGCCCTGTAAGGAACTACTCCACCTCCAAAGTCATTGTCAGTTCCAGGGTTCGCGCTGCACTCTTAAAAACAGGTGTGGCAGATAAATACACAATAACAATGGAGGACTTGTCGGAAGATGAGAGTTGGAAGTTGTTTGCTTGTCACACTTTTCCATATAATAATGGAAATCTGCCAGCAAACATAGAAGAGGGAAAAGCCAAGCTTGTGTGTAAAAGGTGCAGAGGGCTTCCCCTCGCTATCAAAGTGGTTGGCAGGGCAATGGCCGGGAGTACTCATCCACAACAGTGGGAATGGGCTGTCCAAAGGCTGCCAAACGTGGACAGTGTGTACAATTGTGTTAGGTTGAGTTATGATGCACTCGGCTATGAGGATGTTGACCTGCAATTGTGCTATTTATATGGAAATCTGCCAGCAAACATAAATACCATGGTTGAGAAAACTAAGGAAATTATTACACAAGATGCTTTAGCTCTTTTATTGATTTTAATTTTGTGGAGCATGTGAAGTACATCATTGTTACAAAGTGGAATGGCTTTTAACACTCCATTGTACACTTTCACACATCCTCTAAATCCAAAATTTTATGATAAAAAATTCATTGCTCAAAGCAATGGGAAGAGGAAGACCCAACATAAGAACGTGACCAATGGAGTGAAAAAATTCTTTCAAAGGTTGTACTTCTTTACAAATTGATGCAAAGGAAGAATTTGCTTGTTTCGTTGCTCGGTTAGAAGATTTTGTAGACATCAGTTTTGGATGAAAGGAGGACAATGAACTCATTTAAATGGAGGACTTGTCATGGGGCAAATGGTGTTTATTTGCAACGACTTGCCACTCGTATGCTATCACAAGTGGCAAGCTCTTTATCAATGGAACAGAATTGAGCTCCTATAGTTTCATTAATTCTATGAAGCACAACAAGTTGGGATTGTAGAAAATTGAGGATCCTGTATATGTGCATTCAAACCTACACCTTGTGTCTCATAAAGGTAAAGAATGTACAAGTGGACGGCCAGCAAGTCCCCAATAATTTGAGAGTATGTGCATTCAAACCTACACCTTGTGTCTCATAAAGGTAAAGAATGTACAAGTGGACGGCCAGCAAGTCCCCAATAATTTGAGGATATTTCTTAAGGATCCAAAAACCCAGGAACTCAGAGACACAAGTTACATCGGTGTTTCTACGGACAAATTCCTTACAACATAGAAAAAAACAAACCCAAACATTTGAGAATTGATATTTATTACTTGTACGATAGTAAATGAAACATAAAGTGCTTTCTTTTGGTTCATGCCCATTCCAGAATACATAACTTCTAATCACATCAATACTTGCTTCCTTGGCCTTGGCAGTCAAATCTGGCCACATCTGTCATACCCTATAGCAAATCAGTGAGGCATATGTTGGACATTTAAAGTGAGGCCCAATGCAAACTTTCCACGCTTTTATTTAATGTTACATGCCAAATGTATGGAAAACAGTGAATCAATAACAACAACCCAAACCCAATATGAGTTTATCAGTGTGAGACTCAGGGGTACTTCCCACACACTGTTCTTTTATGTATGCTCTCTCAGCTGCATGCTATAGCACAGTGTACCCTTTGATCTATGGTACTATAAAACTTGAATGAGAAGGGCATGCCCTCTCTTCAGGGCATACAGAGGTGGGCTATGGAATTTTACTATTCAACCCTTCATAGAGTGACTTTGTTGGATCCAATGAGGATGATTTAGAGAGTATTCCGGGTCAACAGGATTACTCTGAGCAAAAACGTAACCAACTAGATAGTGATACTGTTAAGATGTTACCCAGATTAGGTACGAGGCCACAAGATAATTTAGACTCCATTACAGCCATGTTGGAACCATTGTTGGCTTTGTGTATGGCTGTTTTTAGTTATAGCCTATCAGGGTCTTCAATCTCGTATGCAAACTAAACTCATCCACCTCTAATTACCACCTTGAATAGAGATACAAGACCCCCCAGACAGACTATGCACTCCCCTTTATCAAAGACTGCATACATATTTAATATAGTTTTCATGAAACCACTAGCACATCATTGCCATTATCATCAATTATCGTTCTGCAGTTTAATATGTTCAGTGAGTCGTTAAAACTACAATTCCTTAAATATGTGATGCCATGTTGTACGGAAGCATATCAGTGAAAAAATTTCACAATGGAGTCACCTCAGACTTGACAACTGCTGATTTTACATGACCAGTGTAACAACTGCCCTCCATAAATAACTTAATAAGTTAATGGAACAGTACTTCATATATACATTAAATTAGTTGACTATATAGTGTATACACCATGAATCTGAAACTTAACACAGCACACTACAGGACTGATTCCTATTCATTGTTTACTCATCAGTATCACAGTATTTCATGTTATTACCATCAGAAAAAACAGGTAAATATACAAACTACCACCTTGAATAGAGATACAAGACCGCCCAGACAGACTATGCACTCCCTTTATCAAAGACTATGCATACATATTTAATATAGTTTTCATGAAACCACAAGCACATTATTGCCATTATCATCAATTTTTGTTCTGCAGTTTAATATGTTCAGTGAGTCGTTAAAACTACAATTCCTTAAATATGTGATGCCATGTTGTACCGAAGCAAATCAGTGAAATAATTTCACAATGGAGTCACCTCAGACCTGACAACTGCTGATATTTACATGAACAGAGTAACAACTGCCCTTCACAATAACTTAATAAGTTAATGGAACAGTACTTCATATATACATTAAATTAGTTGACTATATAGTGTATACACAATGAATCTGAAACCTAACAAAGCACACTACAGGACTGATTCCCATTCATTGTTTACGCAACAGTATCACAGTATTTCATGTTTTCTTCGTAATTTATGTTATGACCATCAGAAAGAACAGGGAAATACACAAACTCACTACTGATACACTCCTAGATTGACAACAGTATTAGCAGAACAATAATCAACCAACATATACTGGACAAAACAAAAAAACCAGCAAAGGGAGTGTGGCAAGTACTCAATAAAAGGTGATACAATGATGAATCAGCAAGAGAGTTTACCTCAACTTTCTTAATCAATTGGTTGCAAATATTTAAGGAAAGCACACACTGTTGCTTCGTGTGATAACTACGCGCTTTCTAAATATTAACACGATATTTGTGGTTGCTTGATAACTTTTGCTTGGTGTCCTAATTTTCTCTACCAATAGACAAACACAAGCTTTCTAAATCTTAACACCTGACCAATCAGACCCCTAATAATAACCACCTTCATAGCCCAATAAAATTATCCCAGACAAAAGTAGAACTTTTCAGAAATGTAAGATGATTATGCAATACACAAAATGATGAGTAGGAACACTGCCAGATGGGTAACAGTTCAATGCCAATTCAATCAACCTTCATGCAACCAAGGAAAACCAACTCACCTTTGCAGTATTGAATGCCACATTCTTGCAATGGGATATATGCTGACAGACCATGCAGGCAAGTCATATGTCAAATTATGAATGGTGGCAGTTATATCAGATCTAAACATCCGTGTTTGACAGACAAGCAACACATAGACCTAGTTTTCTTCTGTAAACATGTGCATGTAGCATCATCCAAGCAACGCTTTTCAATCATGCAAATTCAGACTCTTTGGTAGTGAGCAATGCCTCATCCCCATAAAATGAACTTCAAACAATATTCCAAGTTGAAAGAAATTTTCCTAATGTACACAATTTTTGTGTTATGCACCTCTCATAAGGCCAACTTACTAATACAAGCATGACAAATATTGAATATCTCTAGAGAAGGACCTAATGAGAAATCCTCAGGTTTTCCCGCAAGGCAGGGCATTGCTGCTAATCTCAATTGCCACAAGGATCTTCTTTCGAATGTTGTGGCTCTTCTTCCTCATCTCCATCCGTGGTTTCCTGTACAACAATTGTTAACCAAAATTTATAAGAAAAGGCCATACATATTAAAAATCTTATACATTCATTTAACCACCATCACATTTATAACAGAAAAAGATGAAAGTTTAAGGATAAGAATTACAGTTACTTACAGTTCCTCAGTTTTCTGAATAATTGTTCAAGGCGCAGTTTCATGTTATTCTCTTTGCAAAATATTGTTTCCTGTGACTCAAATTGGGTAGCTTCTCCAAGGCTGTTGGAAATCTTTTCGAAGGTCAATGATACATGTTCAAGACACGGACAGAGTTTGGGCAGTATCGTTCCACAGTCTATTGTTTGATACCCATGGTAACAATCCATAATGAAACTGGGTAGTTTCTTCATGTCCTCCATATACTGGGGAAGATCCTTCATTACCCCATATAAATTTTCCTTGGTTGATGTCCTCCATATTTTGGGGAAGATCTTTCATTACCCCATATAAATTTTCCTTGTACTTCAACCATAGCTGCGTCATCTCCAGCCAATTCCCCACTATGCTTTCTTTAATTCCTGACTTTATCCTGGTTTAATATTTGACAAATAGATGTGACAGATTTCTGAAACCTTCAAACTCCAAACCCCATATAAATTTTCCTTTCAACCATAGGTGCGTCCTCTCCCGCCAATTCCCCATTATGCTTTCTTTAATTCCTGACTTTTCCCTGGTTTAATATTTGACAAACAGATGTAACAGGTTCGTGAGACCCTTCAAACTCCAAACATTTGCAGAAGCTTCAGTTTCTACACTTAATCCAGGAGTTGACTATTGAATATAGAGTGCTTAGTTTAGAGATTTCATGTGAAATCATCCATAAGTTCAAGCGTCCATTTAAATTAAGAAACTTGAGATTTTCAAGCTCTCCAATCTGAGATGGGAATGATTCTAAATATGCAAACAATGAAAGCATTAAATAATTGAAATCTAGAAATATAGCAATCTCTAGAGGCAAACCCTTGAATCATTATGTGAAGAACTCAAATGTAAATTGCCATATCACGAAGAACATTATCATGAGTTCTTCGATGGCATGCCCTATTGACTTCCTAAGTCCCCTTATTTTTTAAATTCTGAAACAAACCACGAGCTCCCTGAAGATTTCCATAGTTGCACCCAATGGCCATGCCCATTAAATAGTTTCTCTTTTTTGCTCAAAGCAAGCCCTTGGGCAATCTATATTTGTACTAATTTGTCCACATCGAATCTGCGTCTCCCATAAGAATGGCAGAAGAGAAGAAGCAAATCTCGACGTTTGAAAGGGGCAAAGAACCATAACTCCATTTTAATCGCTGATACAGGTCTTGATCAACGGGAGCATGAGTGTGTGTAAAAGATGGATCTGAGGGTTTCAATCAAAGGTAAAGAAATCTCCCATTCATCTACACATCTTTTGCCCTTCATGGCTGCGGATACTGCGTCTAATGCCAAAGGAAAACATTTATACTCGTCCGCAACGGAGTATTCCAACTCCATAGGAGCATGGTCCTCTTTGAAAGCTATTCTTGCAAACATCACCGCTTCTTATCCAGAGAGGGGCTGTATTTCAATGGACTTCTCAGCGTCAGATCCTTCCTCCGAGTAGGGAATGCGATCGTGATTTCACAACTCGGCCAATACCTCAAATAGTTTCTTGTTTCCTGCAACAACAATCAACGATGTTTAAAATCTTGAAAAACTGTGACCCAAATAGCATCATAGAGGACATTACTGCCCTTAAACTTGTTACAGATCATTTATAACAAAGATGCTATCACAATGCCAGCATGCCATTACACCATTTAAACGAACTCGGTCAACATCTGCAAGCCACGTCTTTCCCTAGGTTTGAGCATCCTTAATCACAGAACCTACGATCCCTAAGGTTGCACAGCACTCTAGTCCCCTCACCCTGCTTAAAACAAAATTACTAACACAGAGGATATGGACGGATCTGGCATCTTCTCAGTTTGAGCCAACCTATCAACATCAGCTGTTGCCCATATTGCCAACCCAACCCGTGCTCATGATGCCCATGAAATGTGAAGGCAAAAATAACAAGCACAACAGCTGCCAAGCACCCCACCTAAAACAAATATGCTAAAAAAGAGAGATGCGATGGATGGATCTGGCCTATTCTCTACTGGAACCGACCCAGGGTCGGGTGCCCTAATCATGCATTCTATACGCTGGACAGAGGATCGAAAAACTTGGTTTCCTCAAATGACCATCCACCGCCAAAACACAATCAAATATTCAGAGAAAAATAAAAGAAGGGAAAGACTTACACCTCACAGCACTGTGAAAAGCTTCGCTTATAGATCACGCTATAAACATTTTGTAACTGCTATAAATCGTTCCTTCCGTTTCAGAAAGGGCCATTGATCTGATATGACAAACATGGGAAGGGAAAGAAAGATCAGGTCTATAGGGTTTGTAAAATCTTACCTGAAATTCCGCACCTGGGAGTCCATCGAGAGGTCCAATTCGATTGATCTGTTTGCGCACTCGACAATCTCATCTAATACAAAACCTTATAATTGCAAAAAGCAGAACGACGAATGGGATCTAAGTTGTTAATTTATTTAATTTTTATTTTGAAAAGAAGACTCTTCCCTTTGGGCGCGTACCTATTGGGAAATAGAATATCCACTGTTTAGAGGCATATGGCCTTCCCCACAACCACCGTGTTTCTTCCATCTCAAGGCTTGTAGCTTCCCAGGAACCCACCACCATAAGAGCCGAAAGAGAGAGTATTATCATGTTGTGAATTGCGGGAATAGGACCAAGGCGAATTGGGTATGTTTTTTTCTTCATTATGTGCCATAAAGTTGCAGTTAGGAGCAAATAACTTACCATTGCAGCGATCAAAAACTGCCAGGAGGCCCCCCAGGTGCTTGTGCTGCTCCATTGAAAGTGGGTGATTGTGAGATATTGTGCTGTCCAGTACCTGATATCCCGAGCCAGGTTTGAGAATGAAACCATTGCCAGGAGGCCCCCCAGGTGCTTGTGCTGCTCCATTGAAAGTGGGTGATTGTGAGATATTGTGCTGTCCAGTACCTGATATCCCGAGCCAGGTTTGAGAATGAAACCATTCTGAAATCAGGCGCTGAGTCTATCAATCCTAAACTTTTGGTGGATAGATCAGGAAAACCAGGCGCTATACCCAAGGAATGGTGGCCACGGGCTCTGTAGGATACAGAGCAGAAGGAGCGTCCATGTAACTGTATCGATCTTCGCCGGAGTTGTGACATTTATTTATCCCTCTCATCACTAAGATCAAGGGATACCAAGTCCAGTTACTGGTTACCCCAAAAATCTTCCTCGGTATTGAGGATGGGGTTTGAGACCTGCGTTTGGTTAATTTTCCACACTGCCATCAGACCACAAACTCATGTCAATGTTATAATCAAATTTAGACAACAAGTTCATGTCCTTGTCATGATCAAATTTTAAAATGGGGGGTTGAGAACGGGCCCTCTGCTACAAAACACCATCTGAATGTCACTCCACCTTCCTTGCTACGCCTACCCTCATTTTACCTTTCCTGTATTGCCGCTTATGGAAGTTGAAAAAGAGTACTAACAGAGATGCATTGAACAGAGCATTAAAAATCCAAGCTCCCATTCCAGCACACCCATCCCCAGTGAAATGTAGCCACAGAAACACAATGGAAACCAAGAAACGGAACAAGAACTGCACAGTCTGGCAATTCGTGACAAGTTTCTTCCATGGAGGCTGGAACCCAATGCTACACAGAAGATAGTATGCATACATCAGAGTATGCACTGATGCATTCGTAATCAATGCAATCACCTGTAGGGACTGTGAATACTCCAACCACAGAAAGCACATTACAACCACTACTGCGTGACGATAAACATGAAGAAAGGTCAAGGGCCTCTTTTTGAGAACAAGGATAATGGTGTCCATGAATTCATAAAATTTGCTTAGATAAAACACATACGACCAGAAGAAGACTCTTCCCTTTGGGCGCGTACCTATTGGGAAACAGAATATCCACTGTTTAGAGGCATATGGCCTTCCCCACAACCACCGTGTTTCTTCCATCTCAAGGCTTGTAGCTTCCCAGGAACCCACCACCATAAGAGCCGAAAGAGAGAGTATTATCATGTTGTGAATTGCGGGAATAGGACCAAGGCGAATTGGGTATGTTTTTTTCTTCATTATGTGCCATAAAGTTGCAGTTAGGAGCAAATAACTTACCATTGCACAGAGCATTAAAAATCCAAGCTCCCATTCCAGCACACCCATCCCCAGTGAAATGTAGCCACAGAAACACAATGGAAACCAAGAAACTGAACAAGAACTGCACAATCTGGCAATTCGTGACAAGGACTTCTTAGTGTTAGATCCTTCCTCCGAGTAGGGAATGCGATCGTGATTTCACAACTCGGCCAATACCTCAAATAGTTTCTTGTTTCCTGCAACAACAATCAAAGATGTTTAAAATCTTGAAAAACTGTGACCCAAATAGCATCATAGAGGACATTACTGCCCTTAAACTTGTTACAGATCATTTATAACAAAGATGCTATCACAATGCCAGCATGCCATTACACCATTTAAACGAACTCGGTCAACATCTGCAAGCCACGTCTTTCCCTAGGTTTGAGCATCCTTAATCACAGAACCTACGATCCCTAAGGTTGCACAGCACTCTAGTCCCCTCACCCTGCTTAAAACAAAATTACTAACACAGAGGATATGGACGGATCTGGCATCTTCTCAGTCTGAGCCAACCTATCAACATCAGCTGTTGCCCATATTGCCAACCCAACCCGTGCTCATGATGCCCATGAAATGTGAAGGCAAAAATAACAAGCACAACAGCTGCCAAGCACCCCACCTAAAACAAATATGCTAAAAAAGAGAGATGGGATGGATGGATCTGGCCTATTCTCTACTGGAACCGACCCAGGGTCGGGTGCCCTAATCATGCATTCTATACGCTGGACAGAGGATCGAAAAACTTGGTTTCCTCAAATGACCATCCACCGCCAAAACACAATCAAATATTCAGAGAAAAATAAAAGAAGGGAAAGACTTACACCTCACATCACTGTGAAAAGCTTCGCTTATAGATCACGCTATAAACATTTTGTAACTGCTATAAATCGTTCCTTCCGTTTCAGAAAGGGCCATTGATCTGATATGACAAACATGGGAAGGGGAAGAAAGATCAGGTCTATAGGGTTTGTAAAATCTTACCTGAAATTCCGCACCTGGGAGTCCATCGAGAGGTCCAATTCGATTGATCTGTTTGCACACTCGACAATCTCATCTGATACAAAACCTTATAATTGCAAAAAGCAGAACGACGAATGGGATCTAAGTTGTTAATTTATTTGATTTTTATTTTGAAAAGAAGACTCTTCCCTTTGGGCGCGTACCTATTGGGAAATAGAATATCCACTGTTTAGAGGCATATGGCCTTCCCCACAACCACCGTGTTTCTTCCATCTCAAGGCTTGTAGCTTCCCAGGAACCCACCACCATAAGAGCCGAAAGAGAGAGTATTATCATGTTGTGAATTGCGGGAATAGGACCAAGGCGAATTGGGTATGTTTTTTTCTTCATTATGTGCCATAAAGTTGCAGTTAGGAGCAAATAACTTACCATTGCAGCGATCAAAAACTGCCAGGAGGCCCCCCAGGTGCTTGTGCTGCTCCATTGAAAGTGGGTGATTGTGAGATATTGTGCTGTCCAGTACCCGATATCCCGAGCCAGGTTTGAGAATGAAACCATTGCCAGGAGGCCCCCCAGGTGCTTGTGCTGCTCCATTGAAAGTGGGTGATTGTGAGATATTGTGCTGTCCAGTACCTGATATCCCGAGCCAGGTTTGAGAATGAAACCATTCTGAAATCAGGCGCTGAGTCTATCAATCCTAAACGTTTGGTGGATAGATCAGGAAAACCAGGCGCTATACCCAAGGAATGGTGGCCATGGGCTCTGCAGGATACAGAGCAGAAGGAGCGTCCATGTAACTGTATCGATCTTCGCCGGAGTTGTGACATTTATTTATCCCTCTCATCACTAAGATCAAGGGATACCAAGTCCAGTTACTGGTTACCCCAAAAATCTTCCTCGGTATTGAGGATGGGGTTTGAGACCTGCGTTTGGTTAATTTTCCACACTGCCATCAGACCACAAACTCATGTCAATGTTATAATCAAATTTAGACAACAAGTTCATGTCCTTGTCATGATCAAATTTTAAAATGGGGGGTTGAGAACGGGCCCTCTGCTACAAAACACCATCTGAATGTCACTCCACCTTCCTTGCTACACCTACCCTCATTTTACCTTTCCTGTATTGCCGCTTATGGAAGTTGAAAAAGAGTACTAACAGAGATGCATTGAACAGAGCATTAAAAATCCAAGCTCCCATTCCAGCACACCCATCCCCAGTGAAATGTAGCCACAGAAACACAATGGAAACCAAGAAACTGAACAAGAACTGCACAATCTGGCAATTCGTGACAAGTTTCTTCCATGGAGGCTGGAACCCAATGCTACACAGAAGATAGTATGCATACATCAGAGTATGCACTGATGCATTCGTAATCAATGCAATCACCTGTAGGGACTGTGAATACTCCAACCACAGAAAGCACATTACAACCACTACTGCGTGATGATAAACATGAAGAAAGGTCAAGGGCCTCTTTTTGAGAACAAGGATAATGGTGTCCATGAATTCATAAAATTTGCTTAGATAAAACACATACGACCAGAAGAAGACTCTTCCCTTTGGGCGCGTACCTATTGGGAAACAGAATATCCACTGTTTAGAGGCATATTGCCTTCCCCACAACCACCGTGTTTCTTCCATCTCAAGGCTTGTAGCTTCCCAGGAACCCACCACCATAAGAGCCGAAAGAGAGAGTATTATCATGTTGTGAATTGTGGGAATAGGACCAAGGCGAATTGGGTATGTTTTTTTCTTCATTATGTGCCATAAAGTTGTAGTTAGGAGCAAATAACTTACCATTGCACAGAGCATTAAAAATCCAAGCTCCCATTCCAGCACACCCATCCCCAGTGAAATGTAGCCACAGAAACACAATGGAAACCAAAAAACTGAACAAGAACTGCACAATCTGGCAATTCGTGACAAGGACTTCTCAGTGTCAGATCCTTCCTCCGAGTAGGGAATGCGATCGTGATTTCACAACTCGGCCAATACCTCAAATAGTTTCTTGTTTCCTGCAACAACAATCAAAGATGTTTAAAATCTTGAAAAACTGTGACCCAAATAGCATCATAGAGGACATTACTGCCCTTAAACTTGTTACAGATCATTTATAACAAAGATGCTATCACAATGCCAGCATGCCATTACACCATTTAAATGAACTCGGTCAACATCTGCAAGCCACGTCTTTCCCTAGGTTTGAGCATCCTTAATCACAGAACCTACGATCCCTAAGGTTGCACAGCACTCTAGTCCCCTCACCCTGCTTAAAACAAAATTACTAACACAGAGGATATGGACGGATCTGGCATCTTCTCAGTCTGAGCCAACCTATCAACATCAGCTGTTGCCCATATTGCCAACCCAACCCGTGCTCATGATGCCCATGAAATGTGAAGGCAAAAATAACAAGCACAACAGCTGCCAAGCACCCCACCTAAAACAAATATGCTAAAAAAGAGAGATGGGATGGATGGATCTGGCCTATTCTCTACTGGAACCGACCCAGGGTCGGGTGCCCTAATCATGCATTCTATACGCTGGACAGAGGATCGAAAAACTTGGTTTCCTCAAATGACCATCCACCGCCAAAACACAATCAAATATTCAGAGAAAAATAAAAGAAGGGAAAGACTTACACCTCACAGCACTGTGAAAAGCTTCGCTTATAGATCACACTATAAACATTTTGTAACTGCTATAAATCGTTCCTTCCGTTTCAGAAAGGGCCATTGATCTGATATGACAAACATGGGAAGGGAAAGAAAGATCAGGTCTATAGGGTTTGTAAAATCTTACCTGAAATTCCGCACCTGGGAGTCCATCGAGAGGTCCAATTCGATTGATCTGTTTGCGCACTCGACAATCTCATCTGATACAAAACCTTATAATTGCAAAAAGCAGAACGACGAATGGGATCTAAGTTGTTAATTTATTTAATTTTTATTTTGAAAAGAAGACTCTTCCCTTTGGGCGCGTACCTATTGGGAAACAGAATATCCACTGTTTAGAGGCATATGGCCTTCCCCACAACCACCGTGTTTCTTCCATCTCAAGGCTTGTAGCTTCCCCGGAACCCACCACCATAAGAGCCGAAAGAGAGAGTATTATCATGTTGTGAATTGCGGGAATAGGACCAAGTCGAATTGGGTATGTTTTTTTCTTCATTATGTGCCATAAAGTTGCAGTTAGGAGCAAATAACTTACCATTGCAGCGATCAAAAACTGCCAGGAGGCCCCCCAGGTGCTTGTGCTGCTCCATTGAAAGTGGGTGATTGTGAGATATTGTGCTGTCCAGTACCTGATATCCCGAGCCAGGTTTGAGAATGAAAACATTGCCAGGAGGCCCCCCAGGTGCTTGTGCTGCTCCATTGAAAGTGGGTGATTGTGAGATATTGTGCTGTCCAGTACCTGATATCCCGAGCCAGGTTTGAGAATGAAACCATTCCGAAATCAGGCGCTGAGTCTATCAATCCTAAATGTTTGGTGGATAGATCAGGAAAACCAGGCGCTATACCCAAGGAATGGTGGCCACGGGCTCTGCAGGATACAGAGCAGAAGGAGCGTCCATGTAACTGTATCGATCTTCGCCGGAGTTGTGACATTTATTTATCCCTCTCATCACTAAGATCAAGGGATACCAAGTCCAGTTACTGGTTACCCCAAAAATCTTCCTCGGTATTGAGGATGGGGTTTGAGACCTGCGTTTGGTTAATTTTCCACACTGCCATCAGACCACAAACTCATGTCAATGTTATAATCAAATTTAGACAACAAGTTCATGTCCTTGTCATGATCAAATTTTAAAATGGGGGGTTGAGAATGGGCCCTCTGCTACAAAACACCATCTGAATGTCACTCCACCTTCCTTGCTACGCCTACCCTCATTTTACCTTTCCTGTATTGCCGCTTATGGAAGTTGAAAAAGAGTACTAACAGAGATGCATTGAACAGAGCATTAAAAATCCAAGCTCCCATTCCAGCACACCCATCCCCAGTGAAATGTAGCCACAGAAACACAATGGAAACCAAGAAACTGAACAAGAACTGCACAATCTGGCAATTCGTGACAGGTTTCTTCCATGGAGGCTGGAACCCAATGCTACACAGAAGATAGTATGCATACATCAGAGTATGCACTGATGCATTCATAATCAATGCAATCACCTGTAGGGACTGTGAATACTCCAACCACAGAAAGCACATTACAACCACTACTGCATGATGATAAACATGAAGAAAGGTCAAGGGCCTCTTTTTGAGAACAAGGATAATGGTGTCCATGAATTCATAAAATTTGCTTAGATAAAACACATACGACCAGAAGAAGACTCTTCCCTTTGGGCGCGTACCTATTGGGAAACAGAATATCCACTGTTTAGAGGCATATGGCCTTCCCCACAACCACCGTGTTTCTTCCATCTCAAGGCTTGTAGCTTCCCAGGAACCCACCACCATAAGAGCCGAAAGAGAGAGTATTATCATGTTGTGAATTGCGGGAATAGGACCAAGGCGAATTGGGTATGTTTTTTTCTTCATTATGTGCCATAAAGTTGCAGTTAGGAGCAAATAACTTACCATTGCAAAGAGCATTAAAAATCCAAGCTCCCATTCCAGCACACCCATCCCCAGTGAAATGTAGCCACAGAAACACAATGGAAACCAAGAAACTGAACAAGAACTGCACAATCTGGCAATTCGTGACAAGTTTCTTCCATGGAGGCTGGAACCCAATGCTACACAGAAGATAGTATGCATACATCAGAGTATGCACTGATGCCAAGTTTCTTCCATGGAGGCTGGAACCCAATGCTACACAGAAGATAGTATGCATACATCAGAGTATGCACTGATGCATTCGTAATCAATGCAATCACCTGTAGGGACTGTGAATACTCCAACCACAGAAAGCACATTACAACCACTACTGCGTGATGATAAACATGAAGAAAGGTCAAGGGCCTCTTTTTGAGAACAAGGATAATGGTGTCCATGAATTCATAAAATTTGCTTAGATAAAACACATACGACCAGAAGAAGACTCTTCCCTTTGGGCGCGTACCTATTGGGAAATAGAATATCCACTGTTTAGAGGCATATGGCCTTCCCCACAACCACCGTGTTTCTTCCATCTCAAGGCTTGTAGCTTCCCAGGAACCCACCACCATAAGAGCCGAAAGAGAGAGTATTATCATGTTGTGAATTGCGGGAATAGGACCAAGGCGAATTGGGTATGTTTTTTTCTTCATTATGTGCCATAAAGTTGCAATTAGGAGCAAATAACTTACCATTACAGCGATCAAAAACTGCCAGGAGGCCCCCCAGGTGCTTGTGCTGCTCCATTGAAAGTGGGTGATTGTGGGATATTGTGCTGTCCAGTACCTGATATCCCGAGCCAGGTTTGAGAATGAAACCATTCCAAAATCAGGCGCTGAGTCTATCAATCCTAAACTTTTGGTGGATAGATCAGGAAAACCAGGCGCTATACCCAAGGAATGGTGGCCACGGGCTCTGCAGGATACAGAGCAGGAGGAGCGTCCATGTAACTGTATCGATCTTCGCCGGAGTTAGTAACCACGTGGAGGTATGTATAGTTGCTGGTTAATCTGACGGTAGAAGATGCTTTTATCGTCTAACATAGATAATCGATGGTCCATAATCGTCCACGCTAGCAGCTGGGGGTGTTGATTCCAGAGGGAACGCCTTACGGCGTAATTATATATAATTTCCCCTTCTAAATAGCCGTGAAGGTACAGGAGTCTATCCCTTATTCTCTTATATTAAATATATGATTCCCCGCCTCAACTACAAATTAATCATTAAGTGAATTGTTATGTGTCTATCTCTCAAAGCTCTCCTTTCGTCTAGTCCATTGCAACCCACCAAATGCGTGACAATGTTCTGATATTTAATTACATTTCTCTTACGCTTCTTAAGTCGTTCTAATACTCCTCAATGTAATGTCCCTACTAGCAGAGCATTAATTAGATATGCAATTCACTAAAATTTGATAAACATTATGTTGGACAAGTTCCATGTTAGGTTTCATATCCACTTATTTACAAATGCTTACAATTCCTACCAGTAGGTATTAATTTATATTATTTTCAAAATAAAACAAAACAAATACATTTCCAATGAATTAATACTTCTCTTAGAAAAAAAATATCAATATATAAGAGCGATAATTTTTCATAAGTCTTTCTTATAAAGTCCTATAAATTTTATAGGATGACTTATTGTTTTATCTAAATAATCAATATATAAGAGCGATAATTTTTCATAAGTTTTTCTTATCATAAGGTATGTTAGGTTTATACAAATTTTATAGGATGACTTATTGTTTAACCTATTATGTTTGCGATGTTGTAAATAATATTTGATGGTGCAAATTATTTTCAAAGAGACACCAAGTATTACGATTTAAGGAGATTTTTGCATACCAATGTTTGGATCAGATCACATTGTAGATGTTTTCATGAGAAAGTTCTTAGAAGCAGCTTTCCAATGGTATATCGTGCACTCAAATCCGATTCATGGATTGAAAAATAGGCCACAACGAATTTTGAACTTCAAAAGAAGATAAAATCCTAGGAACTATTCCTGCGACAATCTTAAATTGTATTTACATTTATCCTTTGTTAAAATTATTTCCCCCCATTATGAATATGCAATTATGATTTTTAACTCTAGTCGAGACCCACAAAGTACCAACCCATTTTCACACATTCCTATTTCCTCCCTATGACTCCACATGTGATCCATTTTTCCTCTGTTATCATATTAATTCCCAAACTCTAGCCTTAATTCATCTACCCTTTGTATATCCAACTCTAGCCGCATTTCCATATTATATCATTCTAACCATAGCCGCATTTCCATTCTATTCATATAACTCTAGCCGTGTCCTCATTTCCCACCATATATCACAAACCATGCCAAAATCCCTTTTATTATATCGCAACGCATTATATATCGGATGTTTATTAAAAGCCCCAACCATATATTATAACATAAACCCTACACCACTCCTGATGCAATAAACTGGGTCCACAAGCCACGTGTCACCATATTGTATTTCGCAAAGGCTCATATAAAAATCACCCGTTTCCCATTCTCTTTTGCGAGTGTGATCCCGCTATCGCATATCTCAAAGTTCTATGTCATAGCCCCTATTATTCTTGTTCATTCCTCTGATTGCGATCACAATCGCAATTCCCATATGTCAACAAACACCGCAAGCCCCCTCAATATTGTGATTGCGACAGATCTAAGGAGGATTTTACGCTATATTTTAAAGTTTTCGAGTCCGCGTGTCCTATGCCCCCCCATGTAATACAAGGCCCCCTTCCGTACCCGATGGGATTATAAATTGTATTTTGAAAGATTTTAGGTGCGGGTTTGTTGTTAAGTCCTAGTCCAGATGCGATATGATATAGGGTGGATTTGAGAGGCTTCCAGGTCCGCCCCTACATTAAAGTGCTATGTGCTCCCCTCTAATGCGATTGCGATAAGGTGAAAGCCCTTGGTGGATGTGATATGTTATACGGTGGATTTAAAGGGTTGTCGCATCCATCCCTTTTCAAAGGCCGCATATTAATTAAAAGCTCCTCATCTTTGAACAACCCAGATTGACTCCACCCAGATCAACGACCGATAGTGTTTTTGGGCCTCCCTTTCCATCCTTACTTTATCGATGGGGGGAGGGGTGACGGGGTTCAAAAAAATGGTTTCCCTTCCGGGTCCACTGCCATGTGTCCCTCTTACCTTATTTCGCACCACACCCCCCCCCCGTCACTTACTACTTACCGCTCATACCCCCCTCTGAAAACCACTCATCCTCACACCCTCCCGCCATCATCTCCCACCTCCATGTCACCTCTCGTCTCCACTGTCACGGTAGTATGTTCAATTCCTCCAGTCCCCAGCTGCCATGTGGCCCCTCCCCATGCATCCATTCACAATTCAAAAGAATTAGTCCCCGTGGATTTCATCGTTGAAATGGACCACAATGAGATTTCCAGAAGAATCGCCCCTTTTCTCTGAACGGATTATGATTAAAAGTTATTTCCCAAATTTCTGAGTAGTATATCAATGGAATTAAATTAATGTAAAAAAGGGGAATGATGAAACTGAAATAACAAGAGAAGCAGCAAAGGAAAAGAAGATAGCGAGGACCTTTCCATCACATTTTAAGTAGAAAATAGCAAAAGAACAAAGGACAAGATTTCACATTCATGACAATAGTCATCAAAACAAAATGTAGTGAAAAGTGGGACAACATAGCACATCTTGCAGCAGGACAAACAACATTGCTCATTTAAAGGCCCAGAAACAACACCAGCACTCAGGTGACTCATATTTTTTAAACAGTTTAATCTATTTTTTTTTGTAATAAAATCTTGAATTTTGTTTCAAGATATTTGTATAGACATTTGTAACAAATCTTGATATTTTTTCAAGATATTTTAGTTTATAATTTGTATAAATACTTATTTTTTTCAAGTATGAAGGGTTGGTTTTTGTACAAAAGAAAGCTATTCTATATTTTTCAAGCCTGAGTGGGATCAGTAATAAAAAGGACATTCTTCACAAGATTCATGTGTTGGACTATTTGGTGAAGTACCTAACTCACTTTCTATGTGTTTATTTCTTTGTTTCCATACTTATGTGTTCTTAAATCTGAATTATTTTACAAAACGTTGATGAACAAAATTTGTTGAAAAATACACTCGGATTTTGGTTGTAAATAATGTAAATGTTTTCTTCTGATATCAAGTTAAAGAATTATTAACTTCTCTTTATCTTCAATTGAACCTATATATTTTCCTCTATTACATTTCATTTAAATCTAAAGGATCTAGTTAGTTCAGCTACCTTGCCCTCTGAAACTCCTTTGAAAATCTGAGACAGATCCATGTTAGGTTTGTAGGCCCCATTTCCCAATGGCTCTTCCCTTGCTATCCCAACCAAACCAGTTTATAAAGGAAACCTTGAACTTTCACAACTAGCCTAATATACAAATACAAAAAGGTTAAATCTCATAGAGAAAGCCCTCTATGAAGCTGTTAGGGCTAGATCACAACTTCCAAAGTGGTTTGTGGTTGCCTATGTGTTTTCTTTCACAACCTTGGAAATCATGGAGTATTAACATTCTAGTGACCATACTGGGGACCTGAACATTGCAAGTTCCTCAGAAAACAATATCATGTTCCAGATCTGATTGGTGATGGTGGACAATGATCAGACACAAGAAGGTTGTATCATTCACCTGGCGACTCCATGTTCAAAGTATCAAGAGCTCAAAGCTTTCATGGCGACTCCACTAGTAAAGAATCCAGAATTGATGGCTTCACAGACCAAGTTCCAAGGAACTTCAAATCAGATTCAAAGAAGGACAGACCTTGTCAACACAAGGATGGGAAGACAACATGTGAAAATCATGTATTTAGACATGAATTTACTTCAGGATTTAGTATTATGTTTTGTCAAACACCTTCTATCTTTCCCTAAAAGTATTTTAAGGATTTTCTTTGGTCTATTAAATCCAAATCAAGATTATGAATATGCACATGAGCCCCTTTCTGGGAATGTATATCTTACCCTTGAAGTTGCAAATGCATCTCATCTTAATATTAGTTTTTCCAAACAAGAAACAAATAACAAACATGGTCCATCAAGTACAAATTCATCTCAGACCTCAATTATGACCACTGTCTGGCATGCATCATTAAATATGTCATTCCCTTTGCTTGAGCAACTGAAGTACTATGATCAGAGGTACAATTAATATCACAGCAAGGAAACATGTAGACAAAATGATTGAATTCATTGACTTGGAGGAAGTCAATCAAGAAGATGTCAAATTGAGGTTGTTTTCTCAAAGCCTTTCAGGAAAATATAGGAAATGGTATATAAGTTTGACAGCTAGAAGTATTCCTAATTTCCAACAATGTCAAAGCATTTTCCTTAATATATGGGAGGTTAAAAATAACCCTTTTCAAATTATGGATGAGTACCGGAATCTAGAAAGGCAGGTCAATGAGACAGTCCAAGATTTCTCAACCAGATTCAATAGTGTTTATGATTCCAAGCTACTAATATAAAGCCTCCCCCACGATTGGCTATGCTTCATTATCCAAATGGTTTTGATGTTGAGATTGCCTATTATCCCAGAGAAAGAAACCCTTCCACTTTGGAGGACATGAAAAAAAGAGTGATTGATGTGGAAATAAACCTATTGATTAAAAGATCTAGAATGGACGCTGAAAGAAGGAAGTAATTAAAGAGAAGTTTCTTCCTTTATTAAACATTACGTTAGAGACATTAATGAAAACCATGGAAAGGTTTATGAACACATTTATTTTGCAAGATAAACCTGTTGTCAGTGGAAAACAAAAGATACCTCCTTTTCAAATAGATATGTAAGAAGGAGAGGTTGTTGGGTCACATCACGAGAAGTTAGAAACTGGTTGTTTTATGTATTCATTTGAATGTAGTTTAGAACAAAAACTAGTTGAAGGTTATCAGCAAGAGGATGTTAATTTCAACCAGTTAAGGAAAACAATCACCATGTGTGTGTTACTTATGACAAAGATGAAAAACAGGCTGAAAATATTGAAACAGATGAGCATGATTATATTTTAGACATTGAACATCAAGAAAACAATTCAAATTATGTTGATGATAACTCTTTACACCTATGTTATGCCACATTTCAGGTGTTGAAAGGAAATCATAATAAATCTTTACCTTTATGTTATGCTACATTTGAAGAGTTGAAACAAAATTGTAAGGTCAGTGATGAAGCATGAAAGAAAGATGAAACAAGAATAACAAGGCAAAAACCTTCTTATATAGATGATGACCCTGTTTTGTGTTACATTGGAGATTCCTTTATTCAAAAATCATAGTTATTAAGTAACCATGAGATTGAAGGTCATATAGTCTCCTGGGAACCAATACTTAATACTTTACATCAGCCTTGAATTTTTTTATTTGCTGATGATATCGGGCAGGAAAGTATTCATTGACCTATCAATATCCTGATTTGGGCAGTGCAGTAAAACAACGAGCCTTGAAGCAACCTGAGCTATCAATTAACAAATATTCATGCACAAGACAGTCACCAAGACGATCTGCAGAATACCTATCACAGAAAGGATTAGGAGGATCAACAATGGGGGATAATAATGACAACAACACTAAAACATATGCCACCATCACCACCTTTGAGTTTCCAATAGGGGATATTAGAGGCGAAGCTTCCATGGAAAATATTCCTTTTTCATATCTTCCATCCTTCCAAGGGATGACTGTAGAAGATCCTAACACCTTCTTGTTTGAATTTGATGTCTTGTGCATGAGCTATGATTATTTTTCAAATGCTCAGAAGTTGAAATTATTCCCTGCTACTCTGAAAGGAACAGCATTGAGATGGTTCATGGGATTAGGCTCTGCTACCATTCGAACATGGAGCGACATGAAAGAACCATTTCTATCTAAGTATCAGGATGTGTAGAACAAGGGACTTGCAGGAAGAAATATTTAGGATGACATAAAAGGAGGAAGAAAGCTTTGAGGATCATGTGGAATGATTCCATTGCAATTTGAAGAGATCTAAACATAGTGACTTAGATAAAGAGATCTTGAAGACCATATTCATACGAGGTATGAGAGATGATTGCCTCGATATCCTGAACCTATTAGGAAAAGGGGATATATCTCAAGAACCATTTCTGAGATAGTAAAGCTTTGCTTGAGATGCTCTAGAGGATCATCGAAGGCGAGAAGCGGGGTGCCAGATGCCTCTGCCCAGATACAAAAATGTACAAACGGTGGTGTGACAAGGGCGGAAATTGGGAACTTGTTCGAGAATCTTAAAACTGATATTCTTAGTACCATGTATTCTCAAATAACAACAGCACAAGTGAAGAAAGCATATAATGAGGTTGATGCAGCTTTAGCCATGTTCTGCCCAGTATGCAACGACAAGCATTCCCTGAAGGAATGTAGAGTAAACAAAATTTCCCTATGCAACATCTATGATCTAGAGTATTCCACAGGTCACTGCCTAGAGCTTCCTAGATTGAAATTTGTGCTTAATGAATCAAGTGATGAGGTTCAATCTTCGTACATCATTGGATCCAGGAAACCATGGAAATCACAACCACTAGGTATACCTTAAGATTTATCTTCTTTTAATCCAAGGAATAGTACACATAATGTTTAGAAATTTCCATGGAAATACTCTGCCCCTCCTCCAGCACAATATACTTCACCTTGGAATCAGTGGTCTTCCTTGTCATCTTTCCTTTTCCCTCCATCGCAACCATATCCTTGGACTCAGAATTGGAGGGGAAATTCACTAGGACTAGTTCTTCTGGCAATACTAACACAACAACAGTTGCAACTGCAACCTCTTCAAGCACCTGTCGATAAACCCTATATACGACCCCAATTACCTATGCAACCTAACCCTAACCCAAACAATAAGGAAACCCAGAACATTGAACCTTCGACCACCTTTCAAACTTATTGTATCACTCCTATCGGGTATAATGAAATCCATATTCGGTCAGGGAAAGTAGTTCACCCAAAAATCTCCCCTGTTATAACTGAAGAAGAGTGTGAGTCACCCAAGGGGGGTTCTACAAATTTTGAAGCCCTATCACACCTGTAACAACTATTTCGGAGGGGTCTATTGTGCCTATAACATCCAATTCGAGTAAAGTTGATACACCGGTAACAATTGAATTGACTATAACAACTAAGGATCCTCCATATCCTTGAAGGCTCACAGAAACTAGTATGACTTCACACCTGGAATCAAATTTTCTCAAGGAGTTGAAAAAATTACACATATGGATTCCTCTACTACAACCTATTAGAGATGTGCCTGCCTATGCAAAAATAGTAAGGGATTTGTCTGTTAAAGAGACTGGAAGGAAGCCTAAGGAACCTATTAAGATTCATGTGATGGGAAAGTTGTCCAAGTTCATGATTGATTAGCCCCTTCTAACAAATATAATGATATAGGGAATTCTATTGTCACTGTTTACATCGATGGCATGCCCATTACGAATACATTGATTGATTTAGGGGCAACCATTAATGTAATGATGAAATAACTCTTCATCACTTTAGGATTACATGGATTAAGACACACACCTACGGTATTGGAACTAGCAGATAGGTCCCATGTCAAACCCAAGGGAATGATAGAAGACATAGTGATTACAGTAGATTCTTGGCGATATCCTGCTGACTTCCTTATTTTACAAACTAAATCAAACCTGGGGGAGCATCCTTTAATTTTAGGAAGGTCATGGCTAGCCACTGCAGATGCATTCATAGGATGCAAGTTTGGGTCCATGATGATTTCTGATGGCCAAGCCACCAAGAATCTTAGCCTTTATCCACCAGCAAAACTAGATATGACTTCAGGAAACCCCTTGTGGGATGAATTTGAACCCGAGTCATATCACTCATAGCCACTTCTGACCCTCAGGAAGGCACAATACTTTAAGGATGAAATGGAAGATTATATCATAAGTGGATTCGTTAGGAATTCACTTTCTGTTAATTCCATTGAAAAATCGAGGGAGGAGGATACTATAGAAGATTTGAGCCTTGAACAAGTGAAGACCACTCCAAATATTAATAACAGTCCTGTTGAAATAGAACTAGGTAAATATGTTAATGTTAATCGAAACCTCACTGTTGAACAAAACAACCTATTGTTACATCTGTTACAGAAGTAAAAAAAGGCATTTGCATGGGCCTATACAAATATGAATGGCATCCATCCTAGCCTATGCACTCACCACATCTATTTGAAGGATGGTTGTAATCTAGTGAGACAACCACAACAACGTATGAACTCTACATTAAAGGAGGTAGTAAAAGAATAATTGAACAAACTCCTAAATGCCAACTTCATTTATCCCATTTTTGACAGTCAGCGGGTATCTCTACTTGCCATTGTCCCGGAAAACAACAATAAGTGGAGGGTCTATGTGGATTATAGAAAACTTAACAAGGCTACCCAGAAGGACCATTTTCCCTTTCCATTTATAGACCAGCTCTTTGATACCCTGTCCAGGAAGAAATTTTTCTCATTTTTAGACGAGTTTAGTGGGTACAACCAAATACATATTGCCTCGGAAGACCAAGATAAGACGACCTTTACCTGCCCTTGGGGAACTTTCACCTACAGAGTTCTTCCTTTTTGGACTCTGTAACGTACCAACAACCTTCCAAAGGGTGATACTGGGAATCTTCTTGGATCTGCTGAATGACTATTTGGAAATTTTCATGGATGACTTCACACCCTACAAGGATGCCTTCAAAACAACATTAGTTAATTTGGAACAAGTATTAGAACGATGTGTTCAGACTAATGTTTCTTTGAGTATAGAAAATTTTCATATGATAATGAATGAAGGGATCATGCTAGGACATCTTATTTCAGCTGATGAAATTGAATTGGACCCTGCTAAGATAGAGGTAATCTTGAAAATCCCAATTCCCAACACACAAAAATAGGTACGTAGTTTCTTGGGTCATACAGGGTACTATAGGAGGTTTATAGAAAAATTTCAAGGATTTCATCTCATTTATTTTATTTACTTCTGAAAGAGGTGGAATTTGTATGGACAGGGAAATGCGATAAGGCCTTTGCGAAATTAAAATATTTGCGTATTAGCAGCTCCTGTTTTGTGGGACCTGAACTGGAATATGTCACTCCACATAACTACGGACGCATCTGGTATTGCTGTGGGAGATTTTTTGGGCCAGCTGGAGGACAAGAAACCATATGCCATTTATTATATAACTAAAAACTTAACTCCAGTTGAACTCAATTACACAGTGACCGAGAAGGAATTCCTTGCAGTAGTGCATGCCATCAATAAATTTTGGCACTACATAACATGATATCAAGCGTTTGTACACACAGACCACTCTATCATTTTTTGATGAAAAAACCAGTCACTAATGGTAGGATTACACAGTGGTTATTGTTGTTACAGAAATTTGATATAACTATCTTGGATAAACCTGGGAAGGATAATGTGGTAGCTAATTTTCTTTTTAGACTGAATGTTGGTAGTAAAAGCATGCCTCTTGAATATTCTTTTCCGGATGAATATCTTTTGTCTATTTCAGTTCACTCACCATGGTGTGCAAACATAGCTAATTATCTTGCTGCAGGAAAATTCCCCAACACCTATCCTACATGGAAAAGAAAAGGATCGTTTAGCAAAGTGCTAGATACTCATGGATAGAAGGAAATCTCTATCACACTGGGCCAGATCATCAAATCAGAAGATGTGTAAGGGAGGATGAAATTTTTTATATCCTTCAAGCATGCCATGAGGAGCCTTGTAGAGGTCACTTTGGAGATAAGAGAAAAAGATACAAATTTCTCTCAATAGGATACTATTAGCCCACAATATTCCAAGATGCCAAGAAATTTGTGAAGGGATGTGACAGCTGCCAGAGAATGGGTCAACCACTTCAATCAGATGAGATGTCATTGTGACCACAAATAGTCTTAGAACCATTTGAGAAGTGGGCTCTATATTTTGTAGGACCAATTAACCCATCATCTCAACAAAAATCCTACATTATGGTCTACACCAACTATGTCACAAAATGATTCGAGGTGAAAGCATTAACCAGAGCTATAGAGTAGGTTGTTTCAGACTTCTTGTTTGAAGAAATTTTTGTCCACTTTGGAGTACCCAGAGAAATAGTGATAGATGGAGGTCCCTAGTTCACATCTCATTTGATTCAAAACCTGGTTGAGAAATATAAAATTTTTCATAGAATCACTTCGCCTTACCATCCGCAAGAAAATGGCCAAGTAGAAAGCACCAACAAGGTTATTGAGGGTATTCTTACCAAGATCGTAGCTAGCCATCAAAGGAATTGGGCTGATAAACTCCCAAAATTGTTGTGGGCATACCAAACTACATGGATAAACACGACGAGATTCTCACCATACAAATTAGTGTATGGTAAAAATTCTTTGTTTCCTATAGAGTTCGAAATTAAGACATTGAGAACAACACTGCAGGTAAAGCTAGATCTCACAACAGCACAAAAACAACGGTTGAATCAGCTTAATGAACTAGATGAGAAATGGTTAGCTGCTATTCAACAAACATACATTGTCCAGTAGCAGAGAGCTAAGTGGCATGATAAATTTATTAAAAAGAAGAAATTTAAAAAAGGAGATTGGGCTCTATTGTATGATTCAAGATTTAAGGATTTTGAAGGGAAGCTCTGCACCAGGTGGCTAGGTCCTTATGAATTTGATGTAGTCTTTGACAATGGGACTGTAAATTTAGTAACCATTGATAGTGCTAGGACACCATTGTTTGCTAATGGGCACCGTCTTCGGCTATATCACAAACCTGCTTCAAAGGAATCATTCATCAACATTGTCAAGGATTTTGACCTTTAGATTACAAAGGTAGGCTATAATTCCCCTCTATTGCCAATTTCTTAATTTTCCAATAATTGTAACAGCTTAAAACCAGCTTCTATTGACAGTTGTTACAAACAACATTTCTTAATAATAATATAAAAAACATATAAATAAAAATATGACCGTGTAAACCTTTTCTCAGGTGGAGGAAGACCGATTGTGATATTTGAAACCCAACTTCTATTGGTGGTTGTTACACATTTATTTTCTCTCTATAACAACATTTTATAACTCGTGTATATTCTACTTTTTATGTTGTTACAAGTTTTATTAGAATATGTTTGTAAATTCTCTTTGTAAGTATTTTTAGGAAGATTATGTAAATAAAACATGGTTGTACAAATAGCATGGAAACAGGTTGTTGTTACACGAGTAACAACCATCAACTTGTAATAAGCCACATCAACGAAATCGTCAACCGCAATAAGAAAAGAAAGAGTGGTCATTAGCACTATACCACAGGATCAACTCATACAACTAGCACATCATCATCAGGATCAATTCTTGTCAACAAATTTTTTGCCACATCACACTAGTTATGTCACATAAGTGTATGTCACTTATATCCTCTATTTAACAATTATGGAAATTAAATATGGCATCTCGTTAGATGGCCAAGGGGGGAGACGACGAGTCATTTTGTAATCTATGATCTCGAATTTAAAGCCAGTAATCATTATTAAAACCTTGTCATCATTATCCCTTTTATTCCAATAATGACAAGAATTGAAAGCACATTTAGTGCTAGATCTTCATGATATAGAACAATAATGGAATATACAGTGTGCAGTAGAATCCTCTTTAATTTGAAATCCTCGTTTTATTTCCTTTTACTACCCCAACATTAACCTCAACAAGAATTGCACCTTCATTCCAAATTCTTAGAGCTAGAATAGAGTATAGAGTACTCGGGTAGAGATGGGAGGAGCAGTAGTCTGACAGGAGCCCACTTCGATGGTAGCTTTGGATAATTTCCATGAGACATGCCAGGTCTTTAAGGAAGCGGGCTGGTTCGAATTTTTTGAATGACTTAAGGGTTCAGAAGAGTTAATGTCGTTGGAATTCACTCAGAACTTGCACAGAAACTAGGCAGAAGTCCAACGGTTAAAACTCAAAGTCATAGAGGAAGTAATTGTTTGTGTAACATCACTACAGACTGTTGGGAAATGGTGGTTCGACAGAAAAATAAATGACCCTTCTATTATGGTTGAGTTCCTTCAAGGAGAAGAACAATTGGAGAAGAAGGGTAGGGGAATTGATAGATTGTCACTCCCTAAATCGTGGGGAGATGTTTCCATGTACATTATTAACTATATCACCTGCGAGGGAAGGGAAAGAACTATATTTAACTACCATTTTTCATTACTGAACTACTTGCGGCATGGGAATTTGGTTAACATTCCATATTTTTTGTTAGAGAACATCAATCACATGTCTGTAGCTGTAAAAACTATTGCAAACCCCGAGACTTGTGTCACCAATCACGGTCTCATCAAATTGATTGTACTGGATTCCTTGGAACGACAAGTCTAAAGCTGGGAAGAATTCATGAGTAGAAAAGTAAGGACCTCCCACAAGAGGCAAACTGAAGCCCTTGAAACCCCTAAAAGAAGAAAAGGAAACTGGAAAATGAGGCCAATGTTCAGGGGGAAGGGTTAAGAAACAGTCATTAAACAAGTCCATAGGAGAAGAATACCAAAGAAAAGGGAAAAAGTCAGTTTGCGGCTGGAACCTTCACGTTCATCTAGTAAAGAACCAAGAAAGGACATGGGGAAGTAGAAAGAGGAGGAACAACTCCATCGGGAAGAAGACCATGTGCCAGGTAAGAATGAGACTCGGTCTTTGCTTCTTAAAATAAAAAGCTTAGAAGAATAAAATGACAAATTAAAGGAACAATTAGAAGAAAGTAGAGCAGAAGTAAGGGTCCCAGGCCTAGATACTCTGGCAGAAGTAGTGGACAAAATGAGGGTGGATTCTGCACAAGGTTCTATGTGTGCAACATGTACCATAAACCTAGAAGAAATCAGATATAAAGTCTACATGCAAGCACCACCTTGATGGAGATTAAAACTAATCCCTGGAGAGCTATTACACAAGAACTCATTGATGATTTTGATGATACACAAGAACCAATAGTTGAAACGGAGAATTTCATGGGTGGCGACATAGGGGATGATACACAAGCACCTGTCGATAGCACTGTTGTTACACAAGAACCAACAATATAGGCAGAAGTTGATCAGGGATGAAAATAAGAGACAGATACACAAGAACACATTGATGACACTATTGTTACGCAAGAACCAACAATCGAGATGGAGCAACTCAATCCTCGAGATGTTGTTACCCCCCCAAGTGATAGTCCATGTAGAGGAACACATGGTCCTAAATCAGGATGGTGTTATGAGAGAATTTTATGGATATCTAAGTTACAGAAGTGGAAATGCCATGCACTCTTGTTGCAGAATGGAGTGATCTCATTAGCAGCACACCAGAAAGTTATAAACTCACTCAAGGAGAAATGGGCTAAGAAGCATTTGGCAGAAAATTTTGAAAGACAAGGGAAAGAGGAAGCTATGAAGAATAAAGAAGAGCAATTTCGTCTATTATAGGATCAGATTCAGGATCTGATAAATGAAAAAAACAAGTTTCATGAACTCGCCCTAAATCTGTTAGGGTGTAGAAGACCCTCTCTAGCCTACCCAATTTTTCTGTGGGAACGATTTTTCTTGCTTCATTTGAATGCAGTCTATGAAAATAGACCCTAGTTGGGTAACTCTACTTGAACTCTTTTGGATGTTTCCCGTGCTTGCAACTTCCAGGATCAAATCTTGCTTTGTGAGCTTTTTCTTCATAACATGATTTGTGAACATGTCACCACACACATGGTCGTGAACATTCTTTCTTACATGGGTGATTTACAGTTGTGTGCCTTCATTTCTTTCATGAAAAATTAGATAGATTGGAATATGGATATGAATTTGTTGGACGTAAATGAAGAAAAGGAAACACTGATGATCTGGGTTGAACCAGGTATGGCTAGAGAATGAAGATGACTCTTTAGGAAATTTTTGAGTGTTCTGGATGTCAAGGAGCACACAATCATCTATAGGAGTAGGATTGTTAAGATCTGCCTCAACCTTTTTGTGCTGATGAAGGGATGTCCACTAACAGGGTGCTACAAGCGCATAGAGGTTAGTAGTGTAGGATTACAGGAGAGAAACCTGTTTTTTTTTCAAAATTGTGTTGTTGCTATTTCACGGGTTCAATAATATGTATAGATTGTAGACTTCTTGGGCGCCTTTTGGATAGGAATCAGATTCAAATATCCTCTAATTTGGTTACCAGTGGAGGAATACCAGCCTCAGTATCAACTATGTGATTACGAGGAGGAATCTTGGCCACATCAGCTGATGGCTAGTCAATGTTAGAGGGCTGCTGAGGAGGATACTACTAATACTTAGAATTTGAGAGAATTGCATATGAAGCATAACAACAAGCTCTGAGGTATTTTTCATGAGGACATGCAATTTCTTCATCATGGGGGAGATGTTGGGTGCAGGATTTGTGCATATTTTGGATACCTTTTCCCCCCTATCCTTGACCATTTCACCTTTGAACCCATGGAATATACATCACAATTACCTTTTTCCTAGTTGTAAGAATTCCTTTTGTTCATAACATATTATTTTGCCATTTTTGTTAGATATGAATGAGGTGATACCCTTTTTTATGGCTAACCAAGGTAATTGTGAACAAAAGGCTCTATGGTTCTATTTCTTCCAGGTGATGCTTCCAAGACCACAACCAAGGGATGAACAACGGATTTTGAGTACTTGCTTTTACACCTAAAACACTGCTATTACACTCCAAACTGTTGTTACAACTCAGGCATTGCTACTACATCTTAAGCATTGTTGTTACACCACAGGAAATTGACTATTTTGAAACTGTCTAAGGACTGTGGATACTATTCCACAGGATAGTTGTCGCGAAGATTGTATTATCCATAGGCAGCTAGGGAATCAAGACAGTTGTGATTTTGAAGAATGATGTAACAACAATAAGCCTTGTATTTAGAACTTGTTGTAATGATTTCTATTTTCTCTCTATATTGATCAACATGAGAATCATGAGATTCTCATGACTGATCCGTTTCTTATTTTGGACATGTCAATATTATAAAGGGAACTCGGTTCCATGTAACAGAGACAAGTATCATTATTTTTCTCCTATAATTCATAATCATTTCTTAATACAAAGAGTAGCGTTGTTGATGCTTTCACAGTTGTGGTGTTGAAGTTTTATTAATTTGTAATTCATCCTTCTACCCTGGTACGGAGGAAGGGCCCTCCTCTTTAGTAGGGATTGCAGTAGCAGCAGTAGCGTAGTGGTAGATAAACTATTGTTCCCTTCTGTAAGTGTGAAATCATTTATGTCATCGTGTAATTTAAAGAATGGGTTTATTTTTGTTTCCAGATTTATGATATGTTGTCACAGAGGATTGGGTTGAACATAATATTCAGTTAATGGGCTTAGTTATTGGTGTGGTGTGTGGCGCACCCTTCCTTTGGTAACATGAAGTGTGGTTTCGTCTCTGCAGAATGTTTTTTATTTCTACATGAGTGTAACTTTCTGCAATTAGATTTAGTAAAATTGTTTTATCTTTTCATTTTACTCTTTTCTGAAGTGTATTGGCACAGATAGTGCATACTCCTTTGAAATAACATACCTACCCTGGGTTGACAATTAATGGTTGTGAGTCAGTCATATTTACAATGATTAAATCAGCTCAATAGTTTGTCTTTCAAAATTTTCTTATGAATTTTCACTTTATAAATTTTCACTTTATGAATTTTTTTCAGAGAGAAGATTGTCAAGTTCAGATTTTTGAAGTTGTATGTGTGGACAATGTATATAGTGAACCTGCACAAGCCAGTTTCCAAACAAAGTCACATGGAGATGAACATAATTGCCAGCAAATTATTCCAATCATCTTTTCAATACAAAAGAATTGTATCATTGAGTTTGAAGGAGATGTTGAAGAACAACAAGTTGTTTACATCCTACAAATGATAAACACAATATTTATAATCTTACATCCCTTGAAAACACAACACCAGAAAATTCAAAAAGGGATAGATACATTTTTGAGGAAGTATATGAGAAGTTATTTTCAGGCATAGTACAACTAAGAGAAATTCTCCATGATGTTGAGGATCCTTTGGAAAACCTATTGGAACCTTTAACAAAACTGAATTATGTGTTGGTTATGGATTATGAAGAAGGCTCAAGTCAGAATTTTGATTTTCTATTTTTTAGTAGTCATCTGCGTGATTGGTTGCATTGGAAACTTGTTACTACCTAATATTATAGTCATTTCATCAGATTAGAGTGAGTAGGTGTGCGCAAATAAGCTCAAAACTCTGAGCATATTTTTCAAGCATTATGGTCAGTTTCAGTTTCAGATAGTAGTACAACATTCAGTTCAGTAGGTATTTTAGATTTCAGTTTGCAGAATGGTTTCAATCACAGATATTTTATGGAAAAATAGGTTGCAGATTTCATATCAGCCCAATGGATCAGGCCACTAGTCTACAGTGTTCTCGACACCTCACAAGGAGAGTGTCATTCCCAACTGGAGCCACTATTAGGGTCCCATAAATTTTATAGGATGGGTTATTGTTTTACCTATTATGTTTTAGATGCTGTAAATAATATTTCCTCGTGAAAACTATTTCCAAAGAGATACCAAGTATTAGGATTTAAGGATATTTTTGCATGCCAATGTTTGGATCAGATCAAATGGTAGGTTTTTTCATCAAAAAGTTCTCAAAAGAAACTTTCCAATGGTATATCTTGCGCTCAAATCCAATTCCTAGATTGAATGATAGGCCACGACAAAGTTTAAACTTCATAAGGAGATAAAGGTCCCGGAACTATTGCTGGTACAATTTTGAACTGTATTTACATTTATCCTTTTTTACAAATCTTTTCCCCCATTATGAATATGCAATTATGATTTTTAAGTCTAGCTGGGACTTGCAAAGTACCACCCCATTTTCATAGATTCCTTTTTTCTCCATGTGACTCCAGTTGTGATCCATTTTTCCTATGTTATCATATTAATTCCCAAACTCTAGCCTTAATCCATTTTCCCTTTGTATATCAAACTCTAGCCGCTTTTCCATATTATATCATTATAACCATAGCCCCATTTCCATTCTATTTGTATAATTCTAGTTGTGTTCCCCATTTCCCACCATATTTCACAAACCATGCCAAAATCCCTTTTATTATATCGCAACACATTATATATCACATGTTTATTAAAAGACCCAACCATATATTATAACATAAACACACACCACTCTTGATGCAATCAACAGGGCTCACAAGCCATGTGTCACCATATCACATTTCACAAAGGCTCATATAAAAATCACCCATCTCCCCTTCTCTTTTGCGAGTGTGATCGTGCTATTGCATATCGCAAAGTTCTATGTCATAGCCCCTATTACTCCTTCTCATTCCACCGATTGTGATCGCAATCGCAATTCCCATATGTCAAGAAACTCCGCCAACCCCTTCCATATTACGATTGCGATGGATCCAAAAGGATTTTACACTATATTTCAAAGTTTTCGAGTCTACCTGTCCTATGCTCCCCCATGTAATACACAGTTGTTATCGGGAAATCTAGTGTCTATGCAGAGCTGCTAGTCCCACTAAGGCTGGTAGCTACCTTAGAAACAAACAAACTAAAACCACTTTCGTTTTCCTTTAAGAGAAGTAGATAAGAGGGGAACAAAGGAGACCAACCTTTGTCTTGTGCTTGGTTCCTTGCTTGATTCCTCTCCCTTCCAATAGATCTTTGCCACTCGCTTCCTCATCTACCTAGCTTCAAAGAGCACCTGTAGAATCAAAGCAGCATAACACTATCCAAGAACATAGATCTACTATCATAAACAATATAGGACCAGATATATATTGACCACACAGATGCATATATCATCAATCATACAAGAATGTGGAGGAAAACTTGAATAGCTTTATTAATAATCAAGAATAGCAAAGAGGATTACAACCAATTGTTCTGACCCAACGTCATCCTCTCAACAAGAAAGCCCTTCTTCACCTCATGAAAAACTTAGATCACCCAACATTATGATGTTACACCAAGAAACCAGCAGCACTTCCTTACAAGATACAAAATTCCAGCCTCTGGATCTCTGGGATGAGGGATCCATATATAGATGTTTGCAAGGGGGGTGAGTCAGCTTTTGAGATCTGATTGGTGTCCTCTCTCTGATAGTTCTTGATTCCACTTGGATATTGATGATCTCTTACTCATCCCTGGGTGAATGCAGAGAGGCAAGTGTCACAGGAGAAGTTTCTGGAAGATTCCATGATCCTCCACCTTGCAGATTGACCCTGCCATTTGTCCACTCTCACCCATTGCACCCCATAGAAGGGCTTTTCAGTATGCATTGCACCTCCCATGTGCATTTAGGTGGCATGCAGCGCACTTTTACCATAGAGCAGGTGAGATGGTCCAATTTTGACCAGTTCGGAGTAGTTTTTCATGGAGAACTTCTTGGAGATGATGTAATCAGCTGACCTTGTTCTTTTAGGGGTTGTAACAACACTTCTAGGGACTTAAGAGCCCTTGGTTTATGGAAATTTATGATTGGGGTTGTAGTGCCCAAAAATGTCTATAACAGTTGCCCCCTAAAGCATGAGGTCATTAATCTTTTTGATGTCGGTTGAAATGCTTTATCATGAGGATCCAAAGGTTTTTCGAGCTGGAAGGCGACTTGTAATAAGATACAATACAATACACTATCTTCATAATATTTTCATGATCTAGCTGAGGCGGGCATTCCCATGCTCAACTTTATAAATTCATTTTCATGTACATAAGACAGATAATCGTCTGCGTGCAAACTGATGATTCTGGTAGAGCCATCATCCCTTAGGTTGGATGATTATTTGTGTAGTAATGATGTACATTTGATGTCTTTATTTTCCTGAATATATATCGTAGCCGGGATGGATGAAACTAGATCTGGGGTCTTCAATCTCGGTCGATCTTCACTCAAAGTACAAGTCGATCCATGTGATAGATGTTCTGGAGTCGAACATGGAAAGACATCACTTGATTACCAGCCAATGATGTAAGTTGTTAACAAATGCGAGAGGAATCACCGATAATGATGATGACCCTCAAGGCACTACAGTACATTTCACGTGGTGTGAATAAGGGAGTTGGCATCGAACACCACGCAAAATCTTTCAGTCGAAGGCCATTGATGTAAACCTGTCATCGTAGGTGAGAAACTTGCCATTGAGGCATGCAAGCTTCAAAGTACTGAAAGGGTTGTTCCTAAATTGACTTCCTGGATAATGAGCTGATGTCGACAAGAAGCGATATGTCATAGTGGTGGGCCCCAGTATTGTAGCAATAATGCTACAACTCCTGGAGCTTCCTTCTTTAATTTTATCAACCCGGTAGTTCGTAACAAACTTGGAAGCGACGGTGCTGTATGCACAAGTACTAGCTCTTGCCACAGCTGTCACTTGGTCAGCTTGCACAAGTCCGCTAGGGGCTTAAGCCAACTTCTATGAGCTCTCAGAAGAAGCTTTTTAACTGATGGACGAAAGCTAACTCAAAGGAAGCTAATCTACTTGCAAAAAGAAACTGAAAGCCAACAAGAAACGCAAACCCTAGCAAACCCTAATTCTACTAGCTAGTCCTACTGACGCAAAGATGGGAATGCAAACTACTGAAAGAGATGCCATTACTTCTATGAAGGTAATATGCATGTGTCTAGACTACTTCTACCTAAAGAAAACATCTTTTTGTATTTTTGAATAAGTTATTTATAATTATCATGCATGTTCTTTTAACTGGCTTCTTACTGTGCAGAGGCGGATCATGGAGGAGAAATGCTTGGAAGAGGTCGGGAAGGTTCAGAGAGGGTCTAAGGAGTCCCTAACATCCTTCCATAGAGTTTCACAAAGTTTGGCTGCCAAGAAACCGCGTTTATGAGCTTCTATAGGAAGTCAGGGGTTCTACAGTATGTTTCAGAATTTCTACAGGATGTTCAGCAATTCCTACAGGATGTTCTACAATTGGATTTTGGATGATGGGTGAGTGGAAGAGGCTGCATGGATGGATAGGGAGGTAGGAGAGGGGTTTGTAATGACTTAGTGACAGAGAGATGAGGTGATGAGAGGGTGTGGAAAACTAGTTTGTCTTAACGAGGGCAGAGGGAATGGAAGGCCAAAAAGGTAGGATGACGTGGGCAGTAGAGTAGTTGTGAGACGAGGGGTCTAATTGGGAGATGAGAAATTGTCCTGGATGAAGCTTAGATGGACGAGAGAATGATGGAGATGCACTGCACAATGTAAACTGAACCAAATCATCCATGTCCTGCACATAATCAAAATATTACTAATCTATCCTAACTGTTAATGAAACCAATGAACAACAACGTTATTTCTAAAGAGAACCATGTATGGTACTGAGGCAAAGAAACATTCCAAGAGGTCTAAGCGCATGGATAACTTTTACAAATGAAAATATTGCACCAAAGATTGCATGAGTACGCAAACTAGTGTTTTTGTTGGGTAGCACTGTCTGCAATTCCAGCCCCTAGAAAGAGGTGAAAATGAGAGTGCAGGCAACCCTTTTCTGGAACTCTTATTAATTCTAATCTCTTTACTCTATTCTACACATCTGAAGCAACTCTATCTTCTAACAATGACCTACTTAACCACACCACGAAATCTAACTCAACAAACTGCGTCTCAAATGCATGTAAAGAAAACCATATTGCTGAAAGGAAAGATATCAATACAAAAGAAGGAGGCCCTAGGCTCTCAGGTTGGGCCCAACCCCGAGAGCTATGGCTCCTTTAGAAACTCAGAGCTGAGATCAAATCTGACTGCTTCTCATAAAAAAATAATAATCATAAGTCAAGAAGTATGCCAATGATGGCTACAAAAGAGCAAAAACAGAGCTGGCAGCTCGTAGTGCAGAATGTGCAACAGTTTTCCCAAAAGTCCTTTTCGAAGGCTTAAGCCTTATCATTTATACATCACGAGGCCCCAAGCTAGCCTCCTAAATCTATGGGACTTGGCTGACCAAACTGGGAGTGAACAGCTGCTTCCACAAAATCCGTTTGGCTGCCTTCTAGATCCGGTTGTGGTGGCTTTTGGAGCTCGGTGTTGGGGGTGAAGATCCCGAGGAAGGCTATTTAATGTCGTGGACAACCCTCCTACGAATCCTCAACCCCATCTTGGCTGTCTCCTAGCCCTTATCTGCTTGGTTTTGCTCCAACATGTGTCAAAAAACCTGAAATGAGCACGTGTTAGCCACCTAGGAATAGTGACTGCCCTTATTCGTACAAATGACATAAACATACTAGAAAATGATGCATAAGTTATGAAAAATGAAGGATTGAGCAAGGGTAGTTAGGCCAAATGAGCCTAAAATGTTACCAAATTTGGGGCTCATCATCACCCCCCAGCTAAAATGATTGCTCATCCCTGAGAAACTAATCCCGCTCCTCGTCCTTCATTGCTTTCACCGCCACTCTCACATCCCAGGCTTCTGAAGTGGTATCCTCCTCACTAACATGGAACACAGCCTTCCTTTCCACCTCTTCCCACTGCTTATGCTCGTCTTTTTTTGTGTTGCCTCCCATCAATCCTAAAAGCAAAGGTGGGCTAAGCTTGAGGCCAATCCAGCTGGCTTGGAGGTTCTGTATGGACTTCTTGTAGAGGGGCACCCGTACTAGAGCTTCCCTCATTCGAGTTGGAGTGTGATATTCCCTGATTTTGAGGCTGTGGGACAATGTGTTCCATCGGCGGGTGCAAGCATGAACACAGTTGTCCCCTAATAGTCGCTCCATATCCTCGAAATGTGCTATAGCCTGATCCTGCTAATCCATGTATTTCAATAAAGCTTGAGGGTTGGTGGTTAAGTGTTTGTGGGCCGATATCAATGCAGTGGGATCCCCTGGCTCTGCTCTAATCAGCAGTGGCTCATGTAACTCTCGGTTCATGACCTCTTTGACCTCTGCTGCTCTCTTTTCTTCATGGTTCAACCATAAGGCAAATGCCATCAACTTCATATCTCCTACGACTGTGTTGGGATCCCATGAAGTCACATTAAGAAGGGCCAAATTATGGAGATAGAACTCCGATAGTTTGGCCTTGTCCTCTGATGAACTGCTATTGCATAACTCTGTGAACTGCTGGGGATCTTGGATTTGGGAGATACCCCTCTGTGCCAATGCATTAATTTGGAATTGCAGCCACTGGTCCCGTAGGTATAGGCCATAAGATTTGGCCGGTTGTCTACATTGTAGAGCATCCATGGCACAACTGGCCATGCAGGCCAGTTGTGCCTCATTTTTTCTGCAACTGTTGTTTGAGAGCTTGTATCTCGATTTGTGCTTACAGTTCCCTTTCCTGTAGATGCGAGGTTAGCTCCCCAAGACCAACTTGCAGTCCTTCTTTGCCTTGAGGTTCTGCTGTAGTGTCCCCTGATGATGTGCCCCTTCCTTTCCTCAGTTCCTGTAGCTGCAGTTTGAGTTTCTCATTCTCTTCCTGTAGGAATACCCGCTGGCAATTTCCCACGTGTTTGGCCATAGCTAATTACCTTCGTGCCTCCTTGAGTTGTTCCTCCAAGGGGTCTATATCTGCCACTCCTTTTGATTTAGCTATCTTCATCCACGTGTGCGTTCTCACTCTTTCTTCCTCCAACGCAAAGAAAAGCGGCACTGCGAATTTCTGTGGAATAATTTTTCCAGCCTCCAAAAAGTTATAATACGAGCTCAAGCTTGGTTGGGGACTAGGTTTCGGGATATGCTCTACCTCTTTTTCCCTCGGTGGCTCTACTCCGTCTTCCCTAAGTGGTGATGTGGCTGCCTCTCCCTCCATTCTTTTGGTCTCCTTGAGCCTGGCTAATGTTTCCTGTAGAACGGCCTTAGCATCCTGTAGCGGGGTTTTTGAAGCCAACCTGTCCATTCTCTCCTTCCAAGCAGTTGTCTTCAGGCTCCCCTGCTCATAAGTGACTGATATTTTTGAGGGGGACCTCTCCCTTGGCGAGGTAGGGGTGTATTCTATGTTAATTGGGCTGCTGGATGGAGGTTGGGGCCTGCCTGTTTTGATTCTCACACTTCTCCTGGCTTTGGAAATACAGAGGGATCTCCCTCTTTCATTTTTCCTTCGGCTTGGGAGGGGTACTAAGGGTGGCCAGCACGGCTGCTACCTCCCTTGCAAGGATTTCGACTGTCTTCTCCTTTGGTTTTCCTTTCTCAGGACTTCCTGTAGAACGCCCTGTAGCGGCTGATTTCTGGCTTCCTGTAGAAGCCATTTTTTATTTTCCCGTAGAAACAGGTGGCACCGTTTTAGCCTGTTTGACTGAGGGTGCTTTGTCTTTTGACTTTGCTAAGGCTGCCTTCGAGGTGCCTTCACTGACGTGGACTTGTTCAGTCCTTTCCACCCTACTCTGTAACCTTTTCTCCCTGGGTGTCAATGTGGGTTTGTCATCCTCTGTTTCGGCAACCTGGTGTTTCTCTTGTTTCCCCTTTTGTTCTTTCTTTGGTGCTTTGGCCATGGTTTCTTGGCCTTTTCCTTCCTTCTCTGTTTGTATTGGTTCCTTCTCCTCGCTGCTGGAGGAGGTGAGTTCCTCGGCCAACATTTTGATGTCGCCATCCTTAGTCAAATTTCGAAAGGCTTCCCACGAGAGAGGGACGGTGTATGTGTGGAGTGCATCCTCCACGAGGAGCTTAATGAGCCCATGATGCGCTACCTGGTCTGGCGTGCCCTTTCGTAATTTGGTGGCACATTCAGTCATGGACTGCAGGAGGAAGTAAGGAATACTTAGCTTGTTTTCTGAAGGTAGGTCCATTTGGTGCCTAAGTTCTGTGATCAGCCGGAAATGGTACCCATATACGATGTTGAATCGTCCTTCGCACGTGATATATTTCATAATTTGGAGGCTAACCTCACACCAGAGCGGTTGTAGGCTAGCTCTGCGAACCTCGTTCTTATCCTCTGAGAATTGCTCCTCCGGTAGAAAGAACTCATTTTTAGCCTTCTGGCCTAGTTTTCTCTCCTCCTTATCCCACAGTACCCCCATTGGGAGATCAGTGACTCTGCTGATGAACTGTGGGGTGAGTCTGAGATTCAAACCCCTGAAATTGACGACGGCCAGCGTTTTTGATTTTGGCTTCAAAGCTCGTAGTAATTCCTCTGCCACCTCGTCATCGTAACCTTGAAACTTGTCGCAGAACGACATCCATCGTGCACGAGAAAACAGTTCTACCACCTCAGGGTTTTCCCGTAGCTTCTTTGAGTATGTCGGTTCCTTCCTAATGAACCCACCCGGCATGGTGAAAGCTTGCTGTGTTAGCCGGAGGTGGCTGGCGCGTATCAAAAGATGGGCCCTTGGGATTTCTTTAGACAGAGTGCAGAATTACGCCTCTGTCAAGCACACGGTTCGTGAATTCTTGGCTATCTACAGGTGAGCCTTGACAGGGGCTCAATTACGAACCAAATCCTGTAGAAAACCCCGCATATACTACGACGACAATTCTCATGCAGAAGGGAGACGACGCTTGCAAATTTATGCACAGACTGTAGTTCTACTTTTTTAGGAGGTCGACTTCTCCACCCTTCAAACCAATTGCATGGGAGGACCAGGTTCAGGCTTACCTCTTCCAATTCGCCACCTTTGACGTGAATAGATTGATTTCCTCCGTAGCGGTGAGCTTCCTGTAGAAGTCGCGCACGGGTTCTGGAGAGCGCGTCAGTGGTTTTGGGTCTTCTGTGCAACCACCAAATGTTTGAACAAGCCGAGGAGTCGGAGTAACAGGCTTCAGGGAATTTCAGATGCTTACTCGACTGCAAAGCGGTGGATGATAAATGAGTGGAGTGCCATACACGATCTAGCCGGTGGATTTGAATCCCTGCGGAACTCATGGCGCGGGGGTGAGCTGTCCCTGCTGGACTGTTGGACGACGTCACCTATTATTATTCCACTGTAAGTCTGCCTGACCGCCACATCATTCCCTGCATATCTACCGCTGCCGTTTCTATTAGATCTCCGCTTCTTCCCGACTGGACGCTTCCCACGTGTCCATTTCCTGTCTTGCTTGACACGACCAACACTTTCCAAATCTGACGAGACCATCAGATTGATCGTGGTGGCCAGTTGAAAGGCTACCCGACTGACTCAACCCATTCATTTTCATACTCGCATACATTTTAGAGCATTGTTCATGTAATTTGACGAAAAAGGGTGAGGCACTTACCTGTGCGGAGGCGACATTATTTTCAGGCTTCAGGACGAGGGTGACGGATCCACTTGTTGTTGCTTCATGCACAGGCACGGGGGTTCCTTCTTGCCGACTGCTGCTGGTTACGAAACTTATTACCTGGCTGCGGATGGTGCATGTGCCTGCTCTATGTGTTGCACGTGCCTTGATGGTGTACGCTCTAGCTGGATGAACTGTTACAAGATTCCTGTAGGATATCCTGTAGCAGTTTCTCCTCCTCGGGTGCATGCCGAAACGGTGGAGACGGTGGCATCACGGTCAAGGTCGCAGGGTCCTCGGATGGCTTTGATAAGTAGCGCATGGGGCCTCTGCATCCTTTATTCCATTTGAGAATTGCTTCCTCTGAGAATTCAACGTTCTGATTTGACTGTGCAGGTATTTCCATTACATGGCAACAGGGGTGGTAGAAGGAGGCGATAGCAGTGGGTGATGGAGAAAAACATTGGCTTGCATGCCTCCGTATTGGACCTCAGCTTCGAATCCTCCCACACAGTCGGTCCTGGGCCGTCCAAAGATTCTACAGGAAGTTTCCTGTAGAAATATAGAACTTCCTGTAGAAAGTCCTGCAGCTTCCTGTAGAAGGCTAAACTGTGATCAAATCATGCCCTGACCTTGGAAGAGATGAGTGTTTCTGGAGGGAGTGCTGGTGAGGTCACCTGGCAGCATAGTAGGGACCATTGTCCTTGAGTTGAGGGACCTCTTTTCCTGCATGGAATACCTGCAACCTGCATGAATTGTCAAATCTTCAACCTGTTTTCCCTGTTTCTTTGTTTGTGTTTTTTTTTTTTCGAAAGACAGCAAGGGCGCCTCCATGAGGTTTTCACCCTTACCATCTGCCTTGAGCGCCTCAGAGAGGTTTTCACCCAAGGGTCTTTTTTCAAACATTTTCAGAAGACAGCAGGGACACCTCAATGAGGTTTTCACCCCTACCATCTACCTTGGGAGGTTCAGAAAGGTTTTCACCCAAGGATCTTTATTTATTTTATTTATTTTTTTTGAGATGTTGAGGGTATGCCCAAAACAGAGGCAGAACCCTTCTCTATGACCAGCACTGATTTTTCCACCGTTTTGATGAATTATTGCCTTGAAAGAGGTTTTCTGTAGATCTTTAGTCGATGCCCATTGACGAGAATGGGGATGGCCTCCTCATCAATGGTCCGAATAAGAACAGATCCATTGTCATTACATTTTTCCACTACATATGGTCCTAGCCATCTGGTTCTCAGCTTCCCCTTGAAATCCTTATGCCTGGAATCATACAACAGCGCCCAATCTCCTGGCTGAAATTGCTTGTCATTGAGGTGTTGGTCATGCCATACCTTCCTCTGAAGTTGAACCACTTCTGAGTGGAGAAGGGCCTGCATTCGGTGCTCGTCCAATCCATTCAGCTGCAATAACCTTTCTTGTTGGGCATGGCTGAGATCTAGGTCCAGCTGAGCTGCCATCCTCAAGGTGTTGTACTCGAACTCAATTGACAGCAAAGCTCTCTTCCCATAGACTAGCTCATAAGGTGTGAAGCCGGTTGTGGTCTTCCAAGTGGTGTTGTAAGCCCACATGGCCTCAACCAGGCGATCTACCCAATATTTTCTACTGCTGCTCACCACCTCAGTCAAGATCCCTTCCAATGCTCTATTGGTGACTTCCACCTGCCCATTTGCTTGAGGATGATAGGGGGTGGAAGTCCTATGCTTGATTTTGTGATGAGCGAGTAGGTCTTCAATTAAGTTGGAGGTGAACTGGCTTCCTTGATCGGTGACTAGCTCTCTTGGGTAGCCAAATTTGTAGAAGATGTTTTCTCTTAAGAACTCGGCCACCTTTTCTTCTGTCGCTGCTTTGATTGCCTTGGTTTCTGCCCACTTTGTTAGGTAGTCTATGCACACAATGATGTAAGACCTTTGCCTCGAAGGAGGATTGATTGGACCCACAAAATCCATACCCCACTTCTCAAATGGCTCAAGAGTCACTTGAGGTTGGAGAGGCATTTCGTCCCTTGGAGTCGGTTTCCCCATCCTTTGGCATCGATCACATTGGCTGATATACCTTCTGACATCTTGATGAAGTGTGGGCCAATAGTAGCCTGCCTGTAGGATTTTGAAGGCAGTCCTTTTGGCTGCAAAATGTCCTCCACAAGGCCCGTCATGATAGGTTAGGAGGATATCAAAGACATCCCCCTCCCTTACACAACGCCTTAAGATCTGATCGGGGCCAAGCTTGAATAGGTTGCCCCCGATCCAAGTGAATGAGGCACTCTTCCTTACGATCCTAATCTTCTCCCTTGAGGATAGGTGCGGAGGGAACTGTGCTCAGACAAGGTAGTTTGCTATATCAGCAAACCATGGAGAGAGTACTGAGATAGCAAACAGATGTTCATCTGGCATCTGGTCATCCACTGTTCCATCCTCACCTGCAGGTAAATCCAATCTAGACAAAAAGTCAGCAACAACATTTTCTTTACCTAGTTTGTCAACGATAGTCAAATCAAACTGTTGCAACAAAAGTAACCATATAATAATACGAGCATTCACATCTGGTTTATTCATTAAATATCTAATTGCAGCATGATCAGTATGTACAAATGTTTGATAGCCAGTGATATAATGTCGGAACTTGTTCAGTGCATGGACCACGGCCAAGAATTCTTTCTCAGTTACAGTGTAATTCAGTTCTGCCTTGGATAAGTTTTTGCTGACAAAGTATATGGTGTATGGAAGTTTTTGTTCAACTTGTCCTAAGGCTGCCCCTATGGCTTTGTTCGAGGAATCAGTGTGGATGTGGAAAGGTAGGGCCCAATTTGGACCTCTCAAGATTGGGGCAAACACCAACTTATCCTTTAGTTCATTCAAAGCCTTCTGACAATCGTCAGTCCATTTAAACTCAACATCTTTTGCCAAGAGGCTAAACAATGGCGAGGCTAGCTTGCTGAAGTCTTTAATGAATCTCCTATAATACCCTGCTAAACCTAAGAAACTTCGAACATCTCTTACCTTCTGAGGAGGTGGAACCTTCTTGATGAGAGCAATTTTGTTAGGATCCACCTGTAACCCTTGGCGAGAAATGGTATGGCCTAGCACGGTCCATTCAGTCATCAAGAATTCACACTTTTCAGGACTAAGGGACAGGTTCATCTCAATGCACTTGGTTAGGACTTTTCCCAGATTGGACAATGCTTCCTGGAAGTTGGACCCATAAGGAGTGAAGTCATCCATATAGATTTCCACCGAATCATGGACCAGCTCAGAAAAGATGCTCAAGACGGCTCTCTGGAAGGTGGTAGGAGCATTGCATATCCCAAAGGGAAGAACTCGGTAAGCAAAGGTACCCCAAGGACAAGTGAAGGTGGTCTTATCTTGGTCTTCCGAGCTGATTTGGATCTGGTTATACCCGCTAAACCCATCTAGGAAAGAGAAAAACTTCTTTCCTGCCAGTCCATCCAACACTTGATCTATGAAGGGTAGAGGAAAGTGGTCTTTCTTGGTGGCTTTGTTCAGTTCTCGGTAGTCCACACAGATTCTCCACTTCCCGTTTTTCTTGGGAACCAACACCAGAGGGGACACCCATTCACTATTCGAGATGGGGTAAATGAATCCGGCATCTAATAGTTTTTGCAATTCTTCCTTGACGATGTCCTTAAGGGCTGGATTCATTCTCCTTTGGGGTTGCCTAGCCGGTTTACAATCTTCTTTGATGTAGATGTGATGGGTACAGACCGAAGGATGGACTCCTTTCATCTCCTTATAGCTCCAAGCAAAAGCATCTAGATGACTGGCCAACAGACTACACAGCTCCTTTTCCTGGGAAGGAGATAGGGAGGAGCTGATCTTTAACGTTCTCTCGGGGCCGAACTCCACATTTTTGACTCTGGGAGCGACTGGGTTGGTCACACAAAGGTCCACTAAGGTGCTGGCTTGGGCATCCTCCACCAATTCCTCTAAGGACAATGCACTGGGAGGTGGATTCTGAATCAAGGTCTCAATCAAATCATCCTCGGTTGGGGGGCCACCCCTAGTGGTGTCTAGGGTGCACAAGGGTGCTGAGTACACCTCATCCTCTTCTCCTTCCTCCAGCCAAAGTGCTAAGTCATGCTCTAATAAGGGTTGGGGAGGAGGGTACAGGACTAGCTGCTTGGACATAGGACCATTTTTTATGGTCATGTTTCCTGCACGGCAGCTTATGTAAGCATCTGCAGTGGCTAACCAAGGCCTTCCCAAAATAAGGGGGTATCCAGTAAGCTTTGCCTTTGGTTGCAGAACCAAGAAGTCTGCAGGGTACTCCCAAGAGTCAACAGAGACCAAGACATCCTCTACAATCCCTTCGGGAGTCACGGTGGAGCGATCTGCTAGTTGCAGGACTGTCGAGGTCTTTCTCAAGGAACCCTGAAGGTTGAGTTTGAGCATGGTATCCCTGGTCATCACATTAATGGCAGCCCCCAGATCAATCAATGTGTGTGGTATGATGGTGCCATTGATGTGAACATCAACTACAGGACTGCCAGGATCCAAATACTTTGGGCAGATGACTTGCCCCAACATAAGATCAGACAGTTGTCCTATGACATTGATGGTTGAAGCGTCTCTTTTTCGCCTGCCTGGGTGTCTGAAACACTTTTCCTTAACCAGTTTGTTGTATATCGATACATCTTTGATGGCTTGGAGAAGTGGTATTCTCACACACAACTGTTTGAGTTCTCCAAGAAGCTCATCCTCCTCTGGGTTGGGTTGTGTGGTGGCCGTTAGTCTCTCAGGAAAGGGGGGAATGGCTTTTGGTTCACTTTCCTGTTTATCTTCCTCGTCCTCTGGGGGAGGAGGTTGGTGATCTGGAAGAGTCTTTCTAGATCGCAGGTTGATCTCCTGGATCTCCACAGCATAGGTAGGGCATGATGTTTCCCCAGTATATACCTGCTGGGCCTGTCGGTTGTTGGGGTTCGGGTTCGGTTGAGCAGGCATTTGGGGTTGCCTTGGAGGAGCAGGAGGTAATGGTTGTGGTTGAGCTGGTGGTGGAGGCAAAATGGCAGGAGGAGTATTGTACTGGGGCCTCCACCCCTGTTGAGGTGCATTCCACTGAGGCTGTGGCTAGGCATGTGAGTGAAACGAATGAGTAGTGGGCTAAGTATGGTACTGAGGCGGGTAAAACCATGGAGGAGGCACAGACCAGGAAGGATGGAGGAAGGCATACAGACCAGGAAGGATGGCCTCCTTTGGTTGAGGAAATAGAGAGGTTCAGTGGGCGCTTCTATCCTTTGATACATGGCTTTAAGCCCAGGTAAGGTTGGACATTGGTTTGTGGGGTGGTCCTCCTCACAAACAAAACATACCTCAACCGAATGTAATGGGCACTCGTTCTCAGGGTGCTTCCTTGTACACCTAGGGTAGAAGATAGCCAAAGCCCTCTCAGCTTCCTCTTTCTTCTGCTGGATTCAGAATGTATCAAGTTGCATGGCAATGGTCTATCTCACCTCACTCTTCAGGTCCTCTAATTGATTTGCAAACTCGTGTTTGGAGAAAGGAATACTAGCTGAGAGGAGGTTTCCTCTACCTCTTTTCCCGGCTGCCCTAGAGTGGTTTCTAAACACAGTCTTTATATCCTCATAAGGTAGTTGGTAAATATCTCCTTCGGCTAGCATCTGAAGGGTATCTAAGAGGTCTTCAGGGACTCCTCGGAGCAGGACCAACTTGAGAGATTCAGGGTCAAGTGTGCACCTGGCCCGTTTATAGCTAAGTTGGAACCTTTCCTCATAATCTTCTAAGGACTCATCATTCCCCATGGTCATCCGAAAGATTTCTCCCTTGGCTTCCTTGGACCTACAGTAGTCCCGGTATTTGGTATTGAAAGCTTGCTGCATCTGGGCCCAAGTGGTGATACTGTTCCCAGGTAAGCCCATGAACCAGCGTAATGCTGCATCCTTAAGGGTAGAGGGGAAGAGTTTCAGTTTTTGCTCATCTTCGGTATAGTCATAGGTTCGACAAAGGACGGCAAACTCAAACAGGAAGGTATCAGGGTCTTCAGTAGTCAGTCCATGGAAGTGAGGTAAAGCGGAGGGGCTGATGTTCTTCATTTTCATGTCTCCATTGCTCTCTCGAATGGGGAAGGCACCTTCAATTCTCTCATCTTCTCCCCTATTGTCAGCCATAGCTTCAGATGGAGTGTTTTCTAACTCTTCTTCTGTTATAGGATCTTCGTATATCTCAGGAGGTTCGCCTATAGGTTCTTCTGGATCACTGTCACCAAAGAAGAGAGAATGGTGACTCAGTGACGTGGTGGGGGTGTTGGGTAAGAATTTGCCTGTTTTATCTCGATTTCTACGAGGCATGAAATGGAAAGACTGTTGATTGCTTTTGTTCTTTTTTCTGGTACCTGCAAAACTTAAAACAGATTGAACTGCAACTAACTATCTTGCTGAAATGGAAATGCGGAATTGAAATGAAAAAATGAAAGAACTAATCTATTTTGCTCAAATGAAATTGCAGGAAGCAAATGCTAGGCTACGCTTGCGGAATTGAAATGCTAATCTACGCTTGCAAAAATGAAATTGCGGAATTCAAATGTTAATCTATGAAAGCAGGAAATGTCTATGCTACTTTTGTGGAAAGGAAATTGCAGAATGGAAATGAAATAAACTACTTAGCAGAAGGCGAGAGTAGGAAAATAGAAGAAAAGCAACAATCACCAATACTCTGACACTTCCCCGGCAAGGGCGCCAAAAAGATGGTGGGCCCCAGTATTGTAGCAATAATGCTACAACTCCTGGAGCTTCCTTCTTTAATTTTATCAACCCGGTAGTTCGTAACAAACTTGGAAGCGACGGTGCTGTATGCACAAGTACTAGCTCTTGCCGCAGCTGTCACTTGGTCAGCTGGCACAAGTCCGCTAGGGGCTTAAGCCAACTTCTATGAGCTCTTAGAAGAAGCTTTTTAACTGATGGACGAAAGCTAACTCAAAGGAAGCTAATCTACTTGCAGAAAGAAACTGAAAGCCAACAAGAAACGCAAACCCTAGCAAACCCTAATTCTACCAGCTAGTCCTACTGATGCAAAGATGGGAATGCAAACTACTGAAAGAGATGCCATTACTTCTATGAAGGTAAGATGCATGTGTCTAGACTACTTCTACCTAAAGAAAGCATCTTTTTGTATTTTTGAATAAGTTATTTATAATTATCATGCATGTGCTTTTAACTGGCTTCTTACTGTGCAGAGGCGGATCATGGAGGAGAAATGCTTGGAAGAGGTCGGGAAGGTTCAGAGAGGGTCTAAGGAGTCCCTAACATCCTTCCAGAGAGTTTCACAAAGTTTGGCTGCCAAGAAATCGCGTTTATGAGCTTCTACAGGAAGTCTGCAGGGGTTCTACAGGATGTTTCAGAATTCTACAGGATGTTCAACAATTCCTACAGGATGTTCTGCAATTGGATTTTGGATGATGGGTGAGTGGAAGAGGCTGCATGGATGGATAGGGAGGTAGGAGAGGGGTTTGTAATGACTTAGTGACAGAGAGATGAGGTGATGAGAGGGTGTGGAAAACTAGTTTGTCTTAACGAGGGCAGAGGGAATGGAAGGCCAAAAAGGTAGGATGACGTGGGCAGTAGAGTAGTTGTGAGACGAGGGGTCCAATTGGGAGATGAGCAATTGGCCTGGACGAAGCTTAGATGGACGAGAGAATGATGGAGATGCACTGCACAATGTAAACTGAACCAAATCATCCACGTCCTGCACATAATCAAAATATTACTAATCTATCCTAACTGTTAATGAAACCAATGAACAACAACGTTATTTCTAAAGAGAACCATGTATGGTACTGAGGCAAAGAAACATTCCAAGAGGTCTGAGCGCATGGATAACTTTTACAAATGAAAATATTGCACCAAAGATTGCATGAGTACGCAAACTAGTGTTTTTGTTGGGTAGCACTGTTTGCAATTCCAGCCCCTAGAAAGAGGTGAGAATGAGAGTGCAGACAACCCTTTTCTGGAACTCTTATCAATTCTAATCTCTTTACTCTATTCTAGACATCTGAAGCAACTCTATCTTCTAATAATGACCTACTTAACCACACCACGAAATCTAACTCAACAAACTGCGTCTCAAATGCATGTAAAGAAAACCATATTGCTGAAAGGAAAGATATCAACACAAAATAAGGAGGCCCTAGGCTCTCAGGTTGGGCCCAACCCCGAGAGCTATGGCTCCTTTAGAAACTCAGAGCTGAGATCAAATCTGACTGCTTCTAATAAAAAAATAGTAATCATAAGTCAAGAAGTATTCCAATGATGGCTACAAAAGAGCACAAACAGAGCTGGCAGCTCGTAGTGCAGAATGTGCAACAGTTTTCCCAAAAGTCCTTTTCGAAGGCTGAAGCCTTATCATTTATACATCACGAGGCCCCAAGCTGGCCTCCTAAATCTATGGGACTTGGCTGACCAAACTGGGAGTGAACAGCTGCTTCCACTAAATCCGTTTGGCTGCCTTCTAGATCCGGTTGTGTTGGCTTTTGGAGCTCGGAATTGGGGGTGAAGATCCCGAGGAAGGCTTTTTAATGCCGTGGACAACCCTCCTACGAATCCTCAACCCCATCTTGGCTGTCTCCTAGCCATTATCTGCTCGGTTTTGCTCCAACATGTGTCAAAAAACCTAAAATGAGCACGTGTTAGCCACCTAGGAATAGTGATTGCCCTTATTCGTACAAATGACATAAACATACTAGAAAATGATGCATAAGTTATGAAAAATGAAGGATTGAGCAAGGGTAGTTAGGCCAAATGAGCCCAAAATGTTACCAAATTTGGGGCTCATCATCACCCCCCAGCTAAAATGATTGCTCATCCCTGAGCAACTAATCCAGCTCCTCGTCCTTCATCGCTTTCACCGCCACTCTCACATCCCAGGCTTCTGAAGTGGTATCCTCCTCACTGGCATGGAACGCAGCCTTCCTTTCCACCTCTTCCCACTACTTATGCTTGTCTTTTTCTGTGTTGCCTTCCATCAATCCTAAAAGCAAAGGTGGGCTTAGCTTGAGGCCAATCCAGCTGGCTTGGAGGTTCTGTATGGAATTCTTGTAGAGGGGCACCCGTACTAGAGCTTCCCTCATTCGAGTTGGAGTGTGATATTCCCTGATTTTGAGGCTGTGGGACAATGTGTTCCATCGGCGGGTGCAAGCATGAACATAGTTGTCCCCTAATAGTCGCTCCATATCCTCGAAATGTGCTATAGCCTGAGCCTGTTGATCCATGTATTTCAATAAAGCTTGAGGGTTGGCGGTTAACTGTTGGTGGGCCGATATCAATGCAGTGGGATCCCCTGGCTCTGCTCTAATCAACAGTGGCTCATGTAACTCTCGGTTCATGACCTCTTTGACCTCTGCTGCTCTCTTTTCTTCAAGGTTCAACCATGAGGCAAATGCCATCAACTGCATATCTCCTACGACTGTGTTGGGATCCCATGAAGTCACATTAGGAAGGGTCAAATTATGGAGATAGAACTCCGATAGTTTGGCCTTGTCCTCTGATGAACTGCTATTGCATAACTCAGTGAACTGCTGGGGATCTTGGATTTGGGAGATAACCCTCTGTGCCAATGCATTAATTTGGAATTGCAGCCATTGGTCCCATAGGTATAGGTCATAAGATTTGGCCGGTTGTCTACATTGTAGAGTATCCATGGCCCAACTGGCCATTCAGGCTAGTTGTGCCTCTTTTTGCTGCAACTGTTGTTTGAGAGCTTATATCTCGATTTGTGCTTGCAGTTCCCTTTCCTGTAGATGCGAGGTTAGCTCCCCAAGACCAAATTGTATTCCTCCTTTGCCTTGAGGTTCTGCTGTAGTGTCCCCTGATGATGTGCCCCTTCCTTTCCTCAGTTCCTGTAGCTGCAGTTTGAGTTTCTCATTCTCTTCCTGTAGGAATACCCGCTGGCAATTTCCCACGTGTTTGGCCATAGCTAATTCCCTTCGTGCCTCCTTGAGTTGTTCCTCCAAGGGGCCTATATCTTCCACTCCTTTTGATTTAGCTATCTTCATCCACGTGTGGGTTCTCACTCTTTCTTCCTCCAACGCAAAGAAAAGCGGCACTGTGAATTTCTGTGGAATAATTTTTCCAGCCTCCAAAAAGTTATAATACGAGCTCAAGCTTGGCTGGGGACTAGGTTCCGGGATATGCTCTACCTCTTTTTCCCTCGGTGGCTCTACTCCGTCTTCCATAAGTGGTGATGTGGCTGCCTCTCCCTCCATTCTTTCGGTCTCCTTGAGCCTGGCTAATGTTTCCTGTAGAACGGCCTCAACATCCTGTAGCGGGGTTTTTGAAGCCAACCTGTCCATTCTCTGCTTCCAAGCAGTTGTCTTCGGGCTCCCCCGCTCATAAGTGACTGATATTTTTGAGGGGGACCTCTCCCTTGGCAAGGTAGGGGTGTCTTCTATGGTAATTGGGCTGCTGGATGGAGGTTGGGGCCTGCCTGTTTTGATTCTCACACTTCTCCTGGCTTTGAAATACAGAGGGATCTCCCTCTTTCATTTTTCCTTCGGCTTGAGAGGGGTACTAAGGGTGGCCAGCACGGCTACTGCCTCCCTTGCAAGGATTTCGACTGTCTTCTCCTTTGGTTTTCCTTTCTCAGGACTTCCTGTAGAAAGCCCTGCAGCGGCTGATTTCTGGCTTCCTGTAGAGGCCGTTTTTTATTTTCCTGTAGAAACAGGTGGCACCGTTCTAGCCTGTTTGACTGAGGGTGCTTTGTCTTTTGACTTTGCTGAGGCTTCCTTCGAGGTGCCTTCACTGACGTGGACTTGTTCAGTCCTTTCCACCCTACTCTGTAACCTTTTCTCCCTGGGTGTCAATGTGGGTTTGTCATCCTCTGTTTCGGCAACCTGGTGTTTCTCTTGTTTCCCCTTTTGTTCTTTCTTTAGTGCTTTGGCCATGGTTTCTTGGCCTTTTCCTTCCTTCTCTATTTGTATTGGTTCCTTCTCCTCGCTGCTGGAGGAGGTGAGCTCCTCGGCCAACATTTTGATGTCGCCATCCTTAGTCAAATTTCGAAAGGCTTCCCACGAGAGAGGGACGGTGTATGTGTGGAGTGCATCCTCCACGAGGAGCTTAATGAGCCCATGATGGGCTACCTAGTCTGGCGTGCCCTCTCGTAATTTGGTGGCACATTCAGTCATGGACTACAGGAGGAAGTAAGGAATACCTAGCTTGTTTTCTGAAGGTAGGTCCATTTGGTGCCTAAGTTCTGTGAGCAGCCGGAAATGGTACCCATATACGATGCTGAATCGTCCTTTGCATGTGATATATTTCATAATTTGGAGGCTGACCTCACTCCAGAGTGGCTGTAGGCTAGCTCTGCGAACCCCATTCTTATCCTCTGAGAATTGCTCCTCCGGTAGAAAGAACTCCTTTTTAGCCTTCTGGCCTAGTTTTCTCTCCTCCTTATCCCACGATACCCCCATTGGGAGATCAGTGACTCTGCTGATGAACTGTGGGGTGAGTCTGAGATTCAAACCCCTGAAATTGACGACGGCCAGCATTTTTGATTTTGGCTTCAAAGCTCGCAGGAATTCCTCTGCCACCTCATCATCGTAACCTTGAAGCTTGTCGCAGAACGACATCCATCGTGCACGAGAAAACAGTTCTACCGCCTCAGGGTTTTCCCATAGCTTCTTTGAGTCTGTTGGTTCCTTCCTAATGAACCCACCCGGCATGGTGAAAGCTTGTTGTGTTAGCCGGAGGTGGCTGGCGCGTATCAAAAGATGGGCCCTTGGGATTTCTTTAGACAGAGCGTAGAATTATGCCTTTGTCAAGCACACGGTTCGTGAATTCTTGGCTATCTACAGGTGAGCCTTGACAGGGGCTCAATTACGAACCAAATCCTGTAGAAAACCCCGCATATACTACGACGACAATTCTCATGCAGAAGGGAGACGACGCTTGCAAATTTATGCACAGACTGTAGTTATACTTTTTTAGGACATCGACTTCGCCACCCTTCAAACCAATTGCATGGGAGGACCAGGTTCAGGCTTACCTCTTCCAATTCGCCACCTTTGACGTGAATAGATTGATTTCCTCCGTAGCGGTGAGCTTCCTGTAGCGCAGCTTCCTGTAGAAGTCGCGCACGGGTTCTGGAGAGTGCGTCAGTGGTTCTGGGTCTTCTGTGCAACCACCAGACGTTTGAACAAGCCGAGGACTCGGAGTAACAGGCTTCAGGGAATTTCGGACGCTTACTCGACTGCAAAGCGGTGGATGATAAATGAGTGGAGTGCCATACACGATCTAGTCGGTGGATTTGAATCCCTGCGGAACTCGTGGCGCGGGGGTGAGCTGTCCCTGCCGGACCGTTGGACGACGTCACCTATTATTATTCCACTGTAAGTCTGCCTGACCGCCGCATCATTCCCTGCATATCTACCGCCGCCATTTCTATTAGATCGCCGCTTCTTTCCCACTGGACGCTTCCCACGTGTCCATTTCCTGTCTTGCTTGACACGACCAACACTTTCCAAATCTGACAAGACCATCGGACTCGTCGTGGTGGCCAGTTGAATGGCTACCCGACTGGCTCAACCCATTCATTTTCATACTCGCATACATTTTAGAGCATTGTTCATGTAATTTGACGAAAAAGGGTGAGGCACTTACCTGTGCGGCTGCAATGTTATTTTCAGGCTTCAGGACGAGGGTGACGGATCCGCTTGCTGCTGCTTCATGCACAGGCACGGGGGTTCCTTCTTGCCGACTGCTGCTGGTTACGAAACTTATTACCTGGCTGCGGATGGTGCATGTGCCTGCTCTATGTGTTGCATGTGCCTTGATGGTGTACGCTCTAGCTGGATGAACTGCTACAGGATTCCTGTAGGATATTCTGTAGCAGTTTCTCCTCCTCGGGTGCATGCCAAAACGGTGGAGACGGTGGCATCATGGTCACGGTCGCAGGGTCCTCGGATGGCTTTGATAAGTAGCGCATGGGGCCTCTGCATCCTTTATTCCATTTGAGAATTGCTTCCTCTGAGAATTCAACGTTCTGATTTGACTGTGCAGGTATTTCCATTGCATGGCAACAGGGGTGGTAGAAGGAGGCGACAGCAGTGGGTGATGGAGAAAAACATTGGCTTGCATGCCTCCGTATTGGACCTCGGCTTCGAATCCTCCCACACAGTCGGTCCTGGGCCGTCCAAAGATTCTACAGGAAGTTTCCTGTAGAAATACAGAACTTCCTGTAGAAAGTCCTGTAGCTTCCTATAGAAGGCTAAACTGTGATCAAATCATGCCCAGACCTTGGAAGAGATGAGTGTTTCCGGAGGGAGTGCTGGTGAGGTCACCTGGCAGCATAGTAGGGACCCTTGTCCTTGAGTTGAGGGACCTCTTTTCCTGCATGGAATACCTGCAACCTGCATGAATTGTCAAATCTTGAACCTGTTTTCCCTATTTCTTTGTTTTTTTTTTTTTTCGAAAGACAGCAGGGGTGCCTCCATGAGGTTTTCACCCTTACCATCTGCCTTGAGCGCCTCAGAGAGGTTTTCACCCAAGGGTCTTTTTTCAAACATTTTTAGAAGACAGCAGGGACGCCTCAATGAGGTTTCCACCCCTACCATCTACCTTGGGAGCCTCAAAAAGGTTTTCACCCAAGGATCTTTATTTATTTATTTATTTTTATTTTTTTTTGAGATGTTGAGGGTATCCCCAAAATAGAGGCAGAACCCTTCTCTATGACCAGCACTGATTTTTCCACCGTTTTGATGAATTCTTGCCTTGAAAGAGGTTTTCTGTAGATCTTTAGTCGATGCCCATTGACGAGCATGGGGATGGCCTCCTCATCAATGGTACGAATAAGAACAGATCCATTGTCATTACATTTTTCCACTGCATATGGTCCCAGCCATCTGGTTTTCAGCTTCCCCTTGAAATCCTTATGCCTGGAATCATACAACAGCGCCCAATCTCCCGGCTGAAATTGCTTGTCATTGAGGTGTTGGTCATGCCATACCTTCCTATGAAGTTGAACCACTTCTGAGTGGAGAAGGGCCTGCATTCGGTGCTCGTCCAATCCATTCAGCTGCAATAACCTTTCTTGTTGGGCATGGCTGAGATCTAGGTCCAGCTGAGCTGCCATCCTCAAGGTGTTGTACTCGAACTCAATTGACAGCAAAACTCTCTTCCCATAGACCAGCTCATAAGGTGTGAAGCCGATTGTGGTCTTCCAAGTGGTGTTGTAAGCCCACGTGGCCTCAACCAAGCGATCTGCCCAATCTTTTCTACTGCTGCTCACCACCTTAGTCAAGATCCCTTCCAATGCTCTATTGGTGACTTCCACCTGCCCATTTGCTTGAAGATGATAGGGGGTGGAAGTTCTATGCTTGATTTTGTGATGAGCGAGTAGGTTTTCAATTAAGTTGGAGGTGAAATGGCTTCCTTGATCGGTGACTAGCTCTCTTGGGTAGCCAAATTTGTAGAAGATGTTTTCTCTTAAGAACTCGGCCACCTTTTCTTCTGTCGCTGCTTTGATTGCCTTGGTTTCTGCCCACTTTGTCAGGTAGTCTGTGCACACAATGATGTAAGACCTTTGCCTCGAAGGAGGATTGATTGGACCCACAAAATCCATACCCCACTTCTCAAATGGCTCAAGAGTCACTTGAGGTTGGAGAGGCATTTCTTCCCTTGGAGTCGGTTTCCCCATCCTTTGGCATCGATCACATTGGCTGATATACCTTCTGACATCTTGATGAAGTGTGGGCCAATAATAGCCTGCCTGTAGGATTTTGAAGGCAGTCCTTTTGGCTGCAAAATGTCCTCCACAAGGCCCGTCATGACAGGTTAGGAGGATATCAAAGACTTCCTCCTCCCTTACACAACGCCTTAAGATCTGATCGGGGCCAAGCTTGAACAGGTTGCCCCCGATCCAAGTGAATGAGGCACTCTTCCTTACGATCCTGCTCTTCTCCCTTGAAGATAGGTGCGGAGGGAACTGTGCTGAGACAAGGTAGTTTGCTATATCAGCAAACCATGGAGAGAGTACTGAGATAGCAAACAGATGTTCATCTAGCATCTGGTCATCCACTGTTCCATCCTCACCTACAGGTAAATCCAATCTAGACAAAAAGTCAGCAACAACATTTTCTTTACCTAGTTTGTCAACGATAGTCAAATCAAACTGCTGCGACAAAAGTAACCGTCTAATAATACCAGCATTCACATCTGGTTTATTCATTAAATATCTAATTGCAGCATGATCAGTATGTACAAATGTTTGATAGCCAGTGATATAATGTCGGAACTTGTTCAGTGCATGGACCACGGCCAAGAATTCTTTCTCAGTTACAGTGTAATTCAGTTCTGCCTTGGATAAGTTTTTGCTGACAAAGTATATGGCGTATGGAAGTTTTTGTTCAACTTGTCCTAAGGCTTCCCCTATGGCTTTGTTCGAGGCATCAGTGTGGATGTGGAAAGGTAGGGCCCAATTTGGACCTCTCAAGATTGGGGCAGACACCAACTTATCCTTTAGTTCATTCAGAGCCTTTTGACAATCGCCAGTCCATTTAAACTCAACATATTTTTCCAAGACGCTAAACAATGGCGAGGCTAGCTTGCTGAAGTCTTTAATGAATCTCATATAATACCCTGCTAAACCTAAGAAACTTCGAACATCTCTTACCTTCTGAGGAGGTGGAACCTTCTTGATGAGAGCAATTTTGTTAGGATCCACCTGTAACCCTTGGCGAGATATGGTATGGCCTAGCACGGTCCCTTCAGTCATCAAGAATTCACACTTTTCAGGACTAAGGGACAGGTTCATCTCAATGCACTTGGTTAGGACTTTTCCCAGATTGGACAATGCTTCCTGGAAGTTGGACCCATAAGGAGTGAAGTCATCCATATAGATTTCCACCGAATCACGGACCAGCTCAGAAAAGATGCTCAAGACGGCTCTCTGGAAGGTGGCAGGAAAATTGCATAGCCCAAAGGGAAGAACTCGGTAAGCAAAGGTACCCCAAGGACAAGTGAAGGTGGTCTTATCTTGGTCTTCCGAGCTGATTTGGATCTGGTTATACCCGCTAAACCCATCTAGGAAAGAGAAAAACTTCTTTCCTGCCAGTCCATCCAACACTTGATCTATGAAGGGTAGAGGAAAGTGGTCTTTCTTGGTGGCTTTGTTCAGTTCTCGGTAGTCCACACAGATTCTCCACTTCCCGTTTTTATTGGGAACCAACACCAGAGGGGACACCCATTCGCTATCTGAAATGGGGTAAATGAATACGGCATCCAACAGTTTTTGCAATTCTTCCTTGACAATGTCCTTAAGGGCTGGATTCATTCTCCTTTGGGGTTGCCTAGCCTGTTTACAATCTTCTTTGATGTAGATGTGATGGGTACAGACCGAAAGATGGACTCCTTTCATCTCCTTATATCTCCAAGCAAAAGCATCTAGATGACTGGCCAACAGACTACACAGCTCCTTTTCCTGGGAAGGAGATAGGGAGGAGCTGATCTTTAACGTTCTCTCGGGGCCGAACTCAACATTTTTGACTCTGGAAGCGACTGGGTTGGTCACACAAAGGTCCACTAAGGTGCTGGCTTGGGCATCCTCCACCAATTCCTCTAAGGACAATGCACTGGGAGGTGGATTCCGAATCAAGGTCTCAATCAAATCATCCTCGGTTGGGGGGCCTCCCCTAGTGGTGTCTAGGGTGCACAAGGGTGCTGAGTACACCTCATCCTCTTCTCCTTCCTCCAACCAAAGTGGTAATTCATGCTCTAATAAGGGTTGGGCAGGAGGGTACAGGACTAGCTGCTTGGACATAGGACCATTTTTGATGGTCATGTTTCCTGCACGGCAGCTTATGTAAGCATCTGCAGTGGCTAACCAAGGCCTTCCCAAAATAAGGGGGTATCCAGTAAGCTTTGCCTTTGGTTGCAGAACAAAGAAGTCTGCAGGGTACTCCCAAGAGTCAACAGAGACCAAGACATCCTCTACAATCCCTTCGGGAGTCACGGTGGAGCGATCTGCTAGTTACAGGACTGTCGAGGTCTTTCTCAAGGAACCCTAAAGGTTGAGTTTGAGCATGGTATCCCTGGTCATCACATTAATGGCAGCCCCCAGATCAATCAATGTGTGTGGTATGATGGTGCCATTGATGTGGACATCAACTATAGGACTACCGGTATCCAAATACTTTGGGCAGATGACTTTCCCCAACATAAGATCAGACAGTTGTCCTATGACATTGATGGTTGAAGCGTCTCTTTTTCGCCTGCCTGGGTGTCTGAAACACTTTTCCTTAACCAGTTTTTTGTATATCGGTACATCTTTGATGGCTTGGAGAAGTGGTATTCTCACACACAACTGTTTGAGTTCTCCCAGAAACTCATCCTGCTCTGGGTTGGGTTGTGTGGTGGCCGTTAGTCTCTCAGGAAAGGGGGGAATGGCTTTTGGTTCACTTTCCTGTTTATCTTCCTCGTCCTCTGGGGGAGGAGGTTGGCAATCCGGAAGAGTCTTTCCAGATCGCAGGTTGATCTCCTGGATCTCCACAGCATAGGAAGGGCATGATGTTTCCCCAGTATATACCTGCTGGGCCTGTCGGTTGTTGGGGTTCGGGTTCGGTTGAGCAGGCATTTGGGGTTTCCTTGGAGGAGCAGGAGGTAATGGTTGTGGTTGAGCTGGTGGTGGAGGCAAAATGGCGGGAAGAGTATTGTACTGGGGCCTCCACCCCTGTTGAGGTGTATTCCACTGAGGCTGTGGCTAGGCATGTGAGTGAAACGAATGAGTAGTGGGTTGAGTATGGTACTGAGGCGGGTAAGACCATGGAGGAGGCACAGACCAGGAAGGATGAGCAGGGGGACCCCGGGAAGGCATAGCAGCAGATTGGTTGGGTCTATAATAAGCTTGGGGTGTCCCTTGCATCCCTTGTTGGTAAGGTCTAGGTCGATGTGGCCTCCTTTGGTTGAGGAAATAGAGAGGTTCAGCGGGCGCTTCTGTCCCTTGATACATGGCTTTAAGCCCAGGTAAGGTTGGACATTGGTTTACGGGGTGGTCCTCCTCACAAACAAAACATACCTCAACCGAATGTAATGGGCACTCGTTCTTAGGGTGCTTCCTTGTACACCTAGGGCAGAAGATAGCCAAAGCCCTCTCAGCTTCCTCTTTCTTCTGCAGGATTCGGAATGTATCAAGTTGCATGGCAATGGTCTGTCTCACCTCACTCTTGAGGTCCTCTAATTGATTTGTAAACTCATGTTTGGAGAAAGGAATACTAGCTGAGAGGAGGTTTCCTCTACCTCTTTTTCGGGCTGCCCTAGAGTGGTTTCTAAACACAGTCTTTATATCCTCATAAGGTAGTTGGTAAATATCTCCTCTGGCTAGCATGTGAAGGGTATCTAAGAGGTATTCAGGGACTCCTCGGAGCAGGACCAACTTGAGAGATTCAGGGTCAAGTGTGCACCTGGCCCGTTTATAGCTAAGTTGGAACCTTTCCTCATAATCTTCTAAGGACTCATCATTCCCCATGGTCATCCGAAAGATTTCTCCCTTGGCTTCCTTGGACCTACAGTAGTCCCGCTATTTGGTATTGAAAGGTTGCTGCATCTGGGCCCAAGTGGTGATACTGTTCCCAGGTAAGCCCATGAACCAGCGTAATGCTGGATCCTTAAGGGTAGAGGGGAAGAGTTTCAGTTTTTGCTCATCTTCGGTATAGTCATAGGTTCGACAAAGGACGGAAAACTCAAACAGGAAGGTATCAGGGTCTTCAGTAGTCAGTCCATGGAAGTGAGGTAAAGCGGAGGGGCTGATGTTCTTCATTTTCATGTCTCCATTGGTCTCTCGGATGGGGAAGGCACCTTCAATTCTCTCATCTTCTCCCCTATTGTCAGCCATAGCTTCAGATGGAGTGTTTTCTAACTCTTCTTCTGTTATAGGATCTTCGTATATCTCAGGAGGTTCGCCTATAGGTTCTTCTGGATCACTGTCACCAAAGAAGAGAGAAGGGTGACTCAGTGACGTGGTGGGGGTGTTGGGTAAGAATTTTCCTGTTTTATCTCGATTTCTATGAGGCAGGAAATGGAAAGACTTTTGATTGCTTTTGTTCTTTTTTCTGGTACCTGCAAAACTTAAAACAGATTGAACTGCAACTAACTATCTTGCTGAAATGGAAATGCGGAATTGAAATGAAAACATGAAAGAACTAATCTATTTTGCTCAAATGAAATTGCAGGAAGGAAATGCTAGGCTACGCTTGCGGAATTGAAATGCTAATCTACGCTTGCAGAAATGAAATTGAGGAATTGAAATGTTAATCTATGAAAGCAGGAAATGTCTATGCTACTTTTGCGGAAAGGAAATTGCAGAATGGAAATGAAATAAACTACTTAGCAGAAGGCGAGAGTAGGAAAATAGAAGAAAAGCAACAATCACCAATACTCTGATGCTTCCCCGGCAACGGCGCCAAAAAGATGGTGGGCCCCAGTATTGTAGCAATAATGCTACAACTCCTGGAGCTTCCTTCTTTAATTTTATCAACCCGGTAGTTTGTAACAAACTTGGAAGCGATGGTGCTGTATGCACAAGTACTAGCTCTTGCCGCAGCTGTCACTTGGTGAGCTGGCACAAGTCCGCTAGGGGCTTAATCCAACTTCTATGAGCTCTTAGAAGAAGCTTTTTAACTGATGGATGAAAGCTAACTCAAAGGAAGCTAATCTACTTGCAGAAAGAAACTGAAAGCCAACAAGAAACGCAAACCCTAGCAAACCCTAATTCTACCAGCTAGTCCTACTGATGCAAAGATGGGAATGCAAACTACTGAAAGAGATGCCATTACTTCTATGAAGGTAAGATGCATGTGTCTAGACTACTTCTACCTGAAGAAAACATCTTTTTGTATTTTTGAATAAGTTATTTATAATTATCATGCATGTGCTTTTAACTGGCTTCTTACTGTGCAGAGGCGGATCATGGAGGAGAAATGCTTGGAAGAGGTCGGGAAGGTTCAAAGAGGGTCTAAGGAGTCCCTAACATCCTTCCAGAGAGTTTCACAAAGTTTGGCTACCAAGAAACCGCGTTTATGAGCTTCTACAGGAAGTCTGCAGGGGTTCTACAGGATGTTTCAGAATTTCTACAGGATGTTCAGCAATTCCTACAGGATGTTCTGCAATTGGATTTTGGATGATGGGTGAGTGGAAGAGGCTGCATGGATGGATAGGGAGGTAGGAGAGGGGTTTTTAATGACTTAGTGACAGAGAGATGAGGTGATGAGAGGGTGTGGAAAACTAGTTTGTCTTAATGAGGGCAGAGGGAATGGAAGGCCAAAAAGGTAGGATGACGTGGGCAGTAGAGTAGTTGTGAGACGAGGGGTCTAATTGGGAGATGAGCAATTGGCCTGGACGAAGCTTAGATGGACGAGAGAATGATGGAGATGCACTGCACAATGTAAACTGAACCAAATCATCCACGTCCTGCACATAATCAAAATATTACTAATCTATCCTAAGTGTTAATGAAACCAATGAACAACAACGTTATTTCTAAAGAGAACCATATATGGTACTGAGGCAAAGAAACATTCCAAGAGGTCTGAGCGCATGGATAACTTTTACAAATGAAAATATTGCACCAAAGATTGCATGAGTAGCCAAAGTAGTGTTTTTGTTGGGTGGCACTGTCTGCAATTCCAGCCCCTAAAAAGAGGTGAAAATGAGAGTGCAGGAAACCCTTTTCTGGAACTCTTAACAATTCTAATCTCTTTACTCTATTCTAGACATCTGAAGCAACTCTATCTTCTAACAATGACCTACTTAACCACACCACGAAATCTAACTCAACAAACTGCGTCTCAAATGCTTGTAAAGAAAACCATATTGCTGAAAGGAAAGATATCAATACAAAAGAAGGAGGCCCTAGGCTCTCAGGTTGGGCCCAACCCCGAGAGCTATGGCTCCTTCAGAAACTCAGAGCTGAGATCAAATCTGACTGCTTCTCATAAAAAAATAATAATTATAAGTCAAGAAGTATGCCAATGATGGCTACAAAAGAGCAAAAACAGAGCTGGCAGCTCGTAGTGCAAAATGTGCAACAGTTTTCCCGAAATTCCTTTTCGAAGGCTGAAGCCTTATCATTTATACATCACGAGGCCCCAAGCCGGCCTCCTAAATCTATGGGACTTGGCTGACCAAACTTGGAGTGAACAGTTGCTTCCACAAAATCTGTTTGGTTGCCTTCTAGATCCGGTTGTGGTGGCTTTTGGAGCTCGGAGTTGGGGGTGAAGATCCCAAGGAAGGCTATTTAATGCCGTGGACAACCCTCCTACGAATCCTCAACCCCATCTTGGCTGTCTCCTAGCCCTTATCTGCTCGGTTTTGCTCCAACATGTGTCAAAAAACCTGAAATGAGCACGTGTTAGCCACCTAGGAATAGTGACTGCCCTTATTCGTACAAATGACATAAACATACTAGAAAATGACGCATAAGTTATGAAAAATGAAGGATTGAGCAAGGGTAGTTAGGCCAAATGAGCCCAAAATTTTACCAAATTTGGGGCTCATCATCACCCCCCAGCTAAAATGATTGCTCATCCCTGAGAAACTAATCCAGCTCCTCGTCCTTCATTGCTTTCACCGCCACTCTCACATCCCAGGCTTCTGAAGTGGTATCCTCCTCACTGGCATGGAACCCAGCCTTCCTTTCCACCTCTTCCCACTGCTTATGCTCGTCTTTTTCTATGCTGCCTTCCATCAATCCTAAAAGCAAAGGTAGGCTTAGCTTGAGGCCAATCCAGCTGGCTTGGAGGTTCTTAATGGACTTCTTGTAGAGGGGCACTCGTACTAGAGCTTCCCTCATTCGAGTTGGAGTGTGATATTCCCTGATTTTGAGGCTGTGGGACAATGTGTTCCATCGGCGGGTGCAAGCATGAACACAGTTGTCCCCTAATAGTCACTCCATATCCTCGGAATGTACTATAGCCTGAGCCTGTTGATCCATGTATTTCAATAAAGCTTGAGGGTTGGTGGTTAAGTGTTGGTGGGCCGATATCAATGCAGTGGGATCCCCTGGCTCTGCTCTAATCAGCAGTGGCTCATGTAACTCTTGGTTCATGACCTCTTTGACCTCTGCTGCTCTCTTTTCTTCATGGTTCAACCATGAGGCAAATTCCATCAACTGCATATCTCCTACGACTGTGTTGGGATCCCATGAAGTCACATTAGGAAGGGCCAAATTATGGAGATAGAACTCCGATAGTTTGGCCTTGTAGGTATAGGCCATAAGATTTGGTCGGTTGTCTACATTGTAGAGCATCCATGGCCCAACTGGCCATGCAGGCCAGTTGTTCCTCTTTTTGCTGCAACTGTTGTTTGAGAGCTTGTATCTCGATTTGTGCTTGCAGTTCCCTTTCCTGTAGATGCGAGGTTAGCTCCCCAAGACCAACTTGCAGTCCTTCTTTGCCTTGAGGTTCTGCTGTAGTGTCCCCTGATGATGTGGCCCTTTCTTTCCTCAGTTCCTATAGCTGCAGTTTGAGTTTCTCATTCTCTTCCTGTAGGAATACCGACTGGTAATTTCCCACGTGTTTGGCCATAGCTAATTCCCTTCGTGCCTCCTTGAGTTGTTCCTCCAAGGTGCCTATTTCTGCCACTCCTTTTGATTTAGCTATCTTCATCCACGTGTGGGTTCTCACTCTTTCTTCCTCCAACGCAAAGAAAAGCGGCACTGTGAATTTCTGTGGAATAATTTTTCCAGCCTCCAAAAAGTTATAATACGAGCTCAAGCTTGGCTGGGGACTAGGTTCCGAGATATGCTCTACCTCTTTTTCCCTCGGTGGCTCTACTCCGTCTTCCCTAAGTGGTGATGTGGCTGCCTCTCCCTCCATTCTCTCGGTCTCCTTGAGCCTGGCCAATGTTTCCTGTAGAACGGCCTCAGCATCCTGTAGTGGGGTTTTTGAAGCCAACCTGTCCATTCTCTCCTTCCAAGCAGTTGCCTTCGGGCTCCCCCGCTCATAAGTGACTGATATTTTTGAGGGGGACCTCTGCCTTGGTAAGGTAGGGGTGTCTTCTATTGTAATTGGGCTGCTGGATGGAGGTTGGGGCCTGCCTGTTTTGATTCTCACACTTCTCCTGGCTTTGAAATACAGAGGGATCTCCCTCTTTCGTTTTTCCTTCGGCTTGGGAGGGGTACTAAGGGTGGCCAGCATGGCTGCTGCCTCCCTTGCAAAGATTTTGGCTGTCTTCTCCTTTGGTTTTCCTTTCTCAGGACTTCCTTTAGAAAGCCCTGTAGCGGCTGATTTCTGGCTTCCTGTAGAAGCCGTTTTTTATTTTCCTGTAGAAACAGGTGGCACCGTTTTAGCCTGTTTGACTGAGGGTGCTTTGTCTTTTGACTTTGCTGAGGCTGCCTTCGAGGTGCCTTCATTGACGTGGACTTGTTCAGTCCTTTCCACCCTACTCTGTAACCTTTTCTCCTTGGGTGTCAATGTGAGTTTGTCATCCTCTGTTTCGGTAACCTGGTGTTTCTCTTGTTTCCCCTTTTGTTCTTTCTTTGGTGCTTAGGCCATGGTTTCTTGGCCTTTTCCTTCCTTCTCTGTTTGTATTGGTTCCTTCTCCTCGCTGCTGGAGGAGGTGAGCTCCTCGGCCAACATTTTGATGTCGCCATCATTAGTCAAATTTCGAAAGGCTTCCCACGAGAGAGGGACGGTGTATGTGTGGAGTGCATCCTCCACTAGGAGCTTAATGAGCCCATGATGGGCTACCTGGTCTGGCGTGCCCTCTCGTAATTTGGTGGCACATTTAGTCATGGACTACAGGAGGAAGTAAGGAATACTTAGCTTGTTTTCTGAAGGTAGGTCCATTTGGTGCCTAAGTTCTGTGAGCAGCCGGAAACGGTACCCATATACGATACTGAATCGTCCTTCGCACATGATATATTTCATAATTTGGAGGCTGACCTCACTCCAGAGCGGCTGTAGGCTAGCTCTGCGAACCACGTTCTTATCCTCTGAGAATTGCTCCTCCGGTAGAAAGAACTCTTTTTAGCCTTCTGGCCTAGTTTTCTCTCCTCCTTATCCCACGGTACCCCCATTGGGAGATCAGTGAATCTGCTGATGAAATGTGGGGTGAGTTTGAGATTCAAACCCCTGAAATTGACGACGGCCAACGTTTCTGATTTTGGCTTCAAAGCTCGCAGGAATTCCTCTGCCACCTCGTCATCGTAACCTTGAAGCTTGTCGCAGAACGACATCCATCGTGCACGAGAAAACAGTTCTACCACCTCAGGGTTTTCCCGTAGCTTCTTTGAGTCTGTCGGTTCCTTCCTAATGAACCAACCCGGCATGGTGAAAGCTTGCTGTGTTAGCCGGAGGTGGCTGGCGCGTATCAAAAGATGGGCCCTTGGGATTTCTTTAGACACAGCGCAGAATTACGCCTCTGTCAAGCACACGGTTCGTGAATTCTCGGCTATCTACAGGTGAGCCTTGACAGGGGTTCAATTACGAACCAAATCCTGTAGAAAACCCCGCATATACTACGACGACAATTCTCATGCAGAAGGGAGATGACGCTTGCAAATTTATGCACAGACTGTAGTTCTACATTTTTAGGACGTCGACTTCACCACCCTTCAAACCAATTGCATGGGAGGACCAGGTTCAGGCTTACCTCTTCCAATTCGCCACCTTTGACGTGAATAGATTGATTTTCTCCGTAGCGGTGAGCTTCCTGTAGCGCAGCTTCCTGTAGAAGTCACGCACGGGTTCTGGAGAGCACGTCAGTGGTTCTGGGTCTTCTGTGCAACCACCAGACGTTTGAACAAGCCGAGGAGTCGAAGTAATAGGCTTCAGGGAATTTCGGACGCTTACTCGACTGCAAAGTGGTGGATGATAAATGAGTGGAGTGCCATACGCGGAACTCGTGGCGCTGGGGTGAGATGTCCCTGCCGGACCATTGAACGACGTCACCTATTATTATTCCACTGTAAGTCTGCCTGACCGCCGCATCATTCCCTGCATATCTACCGCCACCATTTCTATTAGATCGTCGCTTCTTCCCCACTGGACGCTTCCCACATGTCCATTTCCTGTCTTGCTTGACATGACCAACACTTTCCAAATTTGACGAGACCATCGGACTGGTCATGGTGGCCAGCTGAATGGCTACCCGACTGGCTCAACCCATTCATTTTCATACTCGCATACATTTTAGAGCATTGTTCATGTAATTTGACGAAAAAGGGTGAGGCACTTACCTATGCGGCCGCGACGTTATTTTCAGGCTTTAGGAGGAGGGTGACGGATCTGCTTGCTGCTGCTTCATGCACAGGCACGGGGGTTCCTTCTTGCCGACTGCTGCTGGTTACGAAACTTATTACCTGGCTGCGGATGGTGCATGTGCCTGCTCTATGTGTTGCAGGTGCCTTGATGGTGTACGCTATAGCTGGATGAACTGCTACAGGATTCCTGTAGGATATCCTGTAGCAGTTTCTCCTCCTCGGGTGCATGCCGAAACGGTGGAGACGGTGGCATCACGGTCACTGTCGCAGGGTCCTCGGATGGCTTTGATAAGTAGTGCATGGGGCCTCTGCATCCTTTATTCCATTTGATAATTGCTTCCTCTGAGAATTCAATGTTTTGATTTGACTATGCAGGTATTTCCATTGCATGGCAACAGGGGTGGTAGAAGGAGGCGACAGCAATGGGTGATGGAGAAAAACATTGGCTTGCATGCCTCAGTATTGGACCTCGGCTTCGAATCCTCCCACACAGTCGGTCCTAGGCCGTCCAAAGATTCTACAGTAAGTTTCCTGTAGAAGTACAGAACTTCCTGTAGAAAGTCCTATAGCTTCCTGTGGAAGGCTAAACTGTGATCAAATCATGCCCAGACCTTGGAAGAGATGAGTGTTTCTGGAGGGAGTGCTGGTGAGGTCACCTGGCAGCATAGTAGGGACCCTTTTCCTTGAGTTGAGGGACCTCTTTTCCTGCATGGAATACCTGCAACCTGCATGAATTGTCAAATCTTGAACCTATTTTCCCTGTTTCTTTGTTTGTTTTTTTTTTTTTTTTTCGAAAGACAGCAGGGGCGCCTCCATGAGGTTTTCACCCTTACCATCTGCCTTGAGCACCTTAGAGAGGTTTTCACCCAAGGGTCTTCTTTCAAACATTTTCAGAAGACAACAGAGACGCCTCAATGAGGTCTTCACCCCTACCATCTGCCTTGGGAGCCTCAGAAAGGTTTTCACCCAAGGATCTTTATTTTTTTTTTTTTTTTTTTTGAGATGTTTAGGGTATGCCCAAAACAGAGGCAGAACCCTTATTTATGACTAGCACTGATTTTTCCACCGTTTTGATGAATTCTTCCCTTGAAAGAGGTTTTCTGTAGATCTTTAGTCGATGCCCATTGACGAGCATGGGGATGACCTCCTCATAAATGGTCCAAATAAGAACAGATCCATTGTCATTACATTTTTCCACTGCATATGGTCCCAGCCATCTGGTTCTCAGCTTCCCCTTGAAATCCTCATGCCTGGAATCATACAATAGCGCCCAATCTCTCGGCTGAAATTGCTTGTCATTGAGGTGTTGGTCATGCCATACCTTCCTCTGAAGTTGAACCACTTCTGAGTGGAGAAGGGCCTGCATTCGGTGCTCGTCCAATCCATTCAGCTGCAATAATCTTTCTTGTTGGGCATGGCTGAGATCTAGGTCCAGCTGAGCTACCATCCTCAAGGTGTTGTACTCGAACTCAATTGACAGCAAAGCTCTCTTCCCATAGACCAGCTCATAAGGTGTGAAGCCGGTTGTGGTCTTCCAAGTGGTGTTGTAAGCCCACGTGGCCTCAACCAGGCGATCTGCCCAATCTTTTCTACTGCTTCTCATCACCTTAGTCAAGATCCCTTCCAATGCTCTATTAGTTACTTCCACCTGCCCATTTGCTTGAGGATGATAGGGGGTGGAAGTCCTATGCTTGATTTTTTGATAAGCGAGTAGGTCTTCAATTAAGTTGGAGGTGAACTGGCTTCCTTGATCGGTGACTAGCTCTCTTAGGTAACCAAATTTGTAGAAGATGTTTTCTCTTAAGAACTCGGCCACCTTTTCTTCTGTCGCTGCTTTGATTGCCTTGGTTTCTGCCCACTTTGTCAGGTAGTCTGTGCACACAATGATGTAAGACCTTTGCCTCGAAGGAGGATTGATTGGACCCACAAAATCCATACCCCACTTCTCAAATGGCTCAAGAGTCACTTGAGGTTGGAGAGGAATTTCGTCCCTTGGAGTCGGTTTCCCCATCCTTTGGCATCGGTCACATTGGTTGATATACCTTCTGACCTCTTGATGAAGCGTGGGCCAATAGTAGCCTGCCTGTAGGATTTTGAAGGCAGTCCTTTTGGCTACAAAATGTCCTCCACAAGGCCCGTCATGACAGGTTAGGAGGATATCAAAGACTTCCTCCTCCCTTACACAACGCCTTAAGATCTGATCGGGGCCAAGCTTGAACAGGTTGCCCCCGATCCAAGTGAATGAGGCACTCTTCCTTACGATCCTGCTCTTCTCCCTTGAGGATAGGTGCGGAGGGAACTGTGCTGAGATGCAGGGGGACCCCAGGAAGGCATAGGAGCAGATTGGTTGGGGCTATAATAAGCTTGGGGTGTCCCTTGCATCCCTTGTTGGTAAGGTCTAGGTCCATGTGGCCTCCTTTGGTTGAGGAAATAGAGAGGTTCAGTGGGCGCTTCTATCCTTTGATACATGGCTTTAAGCCCAGGTAAGGTTGGACATTGGTTTGTGGGGTGGTCCTCCTCACAAACAAAACATACCTCAACCGAATGTAATGGGCACTCGTTCTCAGGGTGCTTCCTTGTACGCCTAGGGTAGAAGATAGCCAAAGCCCTCTCAGCTTCCTCTTTCTTCTGCTGGATTCAGAATGTATCAAGTTGCATGGCAATGGTCTATCTCACCTCACTCTTCAGGTCCTCTAATTGATTTGCAAACTCGTGTTTGGAGAAAGGAATACTAGCTGAGAGGAGGTTTCCTCTACCTCTTTTCCCGGCTGCCCTAGAGTGGTTTCTAAACACAGTCTTTATATCCTCATAAGGTAGTTGGTAAATATCTCCTTCGGCTAGCATCTGAAGGGTATCTAAGAGGTCTTCAGGGACTCCTCGGAGCAGGACCAACTTGAGAGATTCAGGGTCAAGTGTGCACCTGGCCCGTTTATAGCTAAGTTGGAACCTTTCCTCATAATCTTCTAAGGACTCATCATTCCCCATGGTCATCCGAAAGATTTCTCCCTTGGCTTCCTTGGACCTACAGTAGTCCCGGTATTTGGTATTGAAAGCTTGCTGCATCTGGGCCCAAGTGGTGATACTGTTCCCAGGTAAGCCCATGAACCAGCGTAATGCTGCATCCTTAAGGGTAGAGGGGAAGAGTTTCAGTTTTTGCTCATCTTCGGTATAGTCATAGGTTCGACAAAGGACGGCAAACTCAAACAGGAAGGTATCAGGGTCTTCAGTAGTCAGTCCATGGAAGTGAGGTAAAGCGGAGGGGCTGATGTTCTTCATTTTCATGTCTCCATTGCTCTCTCGAATGGGGAAGGCACCTTCAATTCTCTCATCTTCTCCCCTATTGTCAGCCATAGCTTCAGATGGAGTGTTTTCTAACTCTTCTTCTGTTATAGGATCTTCGTATATCTCAGGAGGTTCGCCTATAGGTTCTTCTGGATCACTGTCACCAAAGAAGAGAGAATGGTGACTCAGTGACGTGGTGGGGGTGTTGGGTAAGAATTTGCCTGTTTTATCTCGATTTCTACGAGGCATGAAATGGAAAGAATGTTGATTGCTTTTGTTCTTTTTTCTGGTACCTGCAAAACTTAAAACAGATTGAACTGCAACTAACTATCTTGCTGAAATGGAAATGCGGAATTGAAATGAAAAAATGAAAGAACTAATCTATTTTGCTCAAATGAAATTGCAGGAAGGAAATGCTAGGCTACGCTTGCGGAATTGAAATGCTAATCTACGCTTGCAAAAATGAAATTGCGGAATTGAAATGTTAATCTATGAAAGCAGGAAATGTCTATGCTACTTTTGTGGAAAGGAAATTGCAGAATGGAAATGAAATAAACTACTTAGCAGAAGGCGAGAGTAGGAAAATAGAAGAAAAGCAACAATCACCAATACTCTGACACTTCCCCGGCAAGGGCGCCAAAAAGATGGTGGGCCCCAGTATTGTAGCAATAATGCTACAACTCCTGGAGCTTCCTTCTTTAATTTTATCAACCCGGTAGTTCGTAACAAACTTGGAAGCGACGGTGCTCTATGCACAAGTACTAGCTCTTGCCGCAGCTGTCACTTGGTCAGCTGGCACAAGTCCGCTAGGGGCTTAAGCCAACTTCTATGAGCTCTTAGAAGAAGCTTTTTAACTGATGGATGAAAGCTAACTCAAAGGAAGCTAATCTACTTGCAGAAAGAAACTGAAAGCCAACAAGAAACGCAAACCCTAGCAAACCCTAATTCTACTAGCTAGTCCTACTGATGTAAAGATGGGAATGCAAACTACTGAAAGAGATGCCATTACTTCTATGAAGGTAAGATGCATGTGTCTAGACTACTTCTACCTAAAGAAAGCATCTTTTTGTATTTTTGAATAAGTTATTTATAATTATCATGCATGTGCTTTTAACTGGCTTCTTACTGTGCAGAGGCGGATCATGGAGGAGAAATGCTTGGAAGAGGTCGGGAAGGTTCAGAGAGGGTCTAAGGAGTCCCTAACATCCTTCCAGAGAGTTTCACAAAGTTTGGCTGCCAAGAAATCACGTTTATGAGCTTCTACAGGAAGTCTGCAGGGGTTCTACAGGATGTTTCAGAATTCTACAGGATGTTCAACAATTCCTACAGGATGTTCTGCAATTGGATTTTGGATGATGGGTGAGTGGAAGAGGCTGCATGGATGGATAGGGAGGTAGGAGAGGGGTTTGTAATGACTTAGTGACAGAGAGATGAGGTGATGAGAGGGTGTGGAAAACTAGTTTGTCTTAACGAGGGCAGAGGGAATGGAAGGCCAAAAAGGTAGGATGACGTGGGCAGTAGAGTAGTTGTGAGACGAGGGGTCCAATTGGGAGATGAGCAATTGGCCTGGACGAAGCTTAGATGGACGAGAGAATGATGGAGATGCACTGCACAATGTAAACTGAACCAAATCATCCACGTCCTGCACATAATCAAAATATTACTAATCTATCCTAACTGTTAATGAAACCAATGAACAACAACGTTATTTCTAAAGAGAACCATGTATGGTACTGAGGCAAAGAAACATTCCAAGAGGTCTGAGCGCATGGATAACTTTTACAAATGAAAATATTGCACCAAAGATTGCATGAGTACGCAAACTAGTGTTTTTGTTGGGTAGCACTGTTTGCAATTCCAGCCCCTAGAAAGAGGTGAGAATGAGAGTGCAGACAACCCTTTTCTGGAACTCTTATCAATTGTAATCTCTTTACTCTATTCTAGACATCTGAAGCAACTCTATCTTCTAACAATGACCTACTTAACCACACCACGAAATCTAACTCAACAAACTGCGTCTCAAATGCATGTAAAGAAAACCATATTGCTGAAAGGAAAGATATCAACACAAAAGAAGGAGGCCCTAGGCTCTCAGGTTGGGCCCAACCCCGAGAGCTATGGCTCCTTTAGAAACTTAGAGCTGAGATCAAATCTGACTGCTTCTAATAAAAAAATAGTAATCATAAGTCAAGAAGTATTCCAATGATGGCTACAAAAGAGCACAAACAGAGCTGGCAGCTCGTAGTGCAGAATGTGCAACAGTTTTCCCAAAAGTCCTTTTCGAAGGCTGAAGCCTTATCATTTATACATCACGAGGCCCCAAGCTGGCCTCCTAAATCTATGGGACTTGGCTGACCAAACTGGGAGTGAACAGCTGCTTCCACTAAATCCGTTTGGCTGCCTTCTAGATCCGGTTGTGTTGGCTTTTGGAGCTCGGAATTGGGGGTGAAGATCCCGAGGAAGGCTTTTTAATGCCGTGGACAACCCTCCTACGAATCCTCAACCCCATCTTGGCTGTCTCCTAGCCCTTATCTGCTCGGTTTTGCTCCAACATGTGTCAAAAAACCTGAAATGAGCACGTGTTAGCCACCTAGGAATAGTGATTGCCCTTATTCGTACAAATGACATAAACATACTAAAAAATGATGCATAAGTTATGAAAAATGAAGGATTGAGCAAGGGTAGTTAGGCCAAATGAGCCCAAAATGTTACCAAATTTGGGGCTCATCATCACCCCCCAGCTAAAATGATTGCTCATCCCTGAGCAACTAATCCAGCTCCTCGTCCTTCATTGCTTTCACCGCCACTCTCACATCCCAGGCTTCTGAAGTGGTATCCTCCTCACTGGCATGGAACCCAGCCTTCCTTTCCACCTCTTCCCACTGCTTATGCTCGTCTTTTTCTGTGTTGCCTTCCATCAATCCTAAAAGCAAAGGTGGGCTTAGCTTGAGGCCAATCCAGCTGGCTTGGAGGTTCTGTATGGACTTCTTGTAGAGGGGCACCCGTACTAGAGCTTCCCTCATTCGAGTTGGAGTGTGATATTCCCTGATTTTGAGGCTGTGGGACAATGTGTTCCATCGGCGGGTGCAAGCATGAACATAGTTGTCCCCTAATAGTCGCTCCATATCCTCGAAATGTGCTATAGCCTGAGCCTGTTGATCCATGTATTTCAATAAAGCTTGAGGGTTGGTGGTTAAGTGTTGGTGGGCCGATATCAATGCAGTGGGATCCCCTGGCTCTGCTCTAATCAACAGTGGCTCATGTAACTCTCGGTTCATGACCTCTTTGACCTCTGCTGCTCTCTTTTCTTCATGGTTCAACCATGAGGCAAATGCCATCAACTGCATATCTCCTACGACTGTGTTGGGATCCCATGAAGTCACATTAGGAAGGGTCAAATTATGGAGATAGAACTCCGATAGTTTGGCCTTGTCCTCTGATGAACTGCTATTGCATAACTCAGTGAACTGCTGGGGATCTTGGATTTGGGAGATAACCCTCTGTGCCAATGCATTAATTTGGAATTGCAGCCATTGGTCCCATAGGTATAGGTCATAAGATTTGGCCGGTTGTCTACATTGTAGAGTATCCATGGCCCAACTGGCCATTCAGGCTAGTTGTGCCTCTTTTTGCTGCAACTGTTGTTTGAGAGCTTGTATCTCGATTTGTGCTTGCAGTTCCCTTTCCTGTAGATGCGAGGTTAGCTCCCCAAGACCAAATTGCAGTCCTTCTTTGCCTTGAGGTTCTGCTGTAGTGTCCCCTGATGATGTGCCCCTTTCTTTCCTCAGTTCCTGTAGCTGCAGTTTGAGTTTCTCATTCTCTTCCTGTAGGAATACCCGCTGGCAATTTCCCACGTGTTTGGCCATAGCTAATTCTCTTCGTGCCTCCTTGAGTTGTTCCTCCAAGGGGCCTATATCTTCCACTCCTTTTGATTTAGCTATCTTCATCCACGTGTGGGTTCTCACTCTTTCTTCCTCCAACGCAAAGAAAAGCGGCACTGTGAATTTCTGTGGAATAATTTTTCCAGCCTCCAAAAAGTTATAATACGAGCTCAAGCTTGGCTGGGGACTAGGTTCCGGAATATGCTCTACCTCTTCTTCCCTCGGTGGCTCTACTCCGTCTTCCATAAGTGGTGATGTGGCTGCCTCTCCCTCCATTCTTTCGGTCTCCTTGAGCCTGGCCAATGTTTCCTGTAGAACGGCCTCAACATCCTGTAGCGGGGTTTTTGAAGCCAACCTGTCCATTCTCTCCTTCCAAGCAGTTGTCTTCGGGCTCCCCCGCTCATAAGTGACTGATATTTTTGAGGGGGACCTCTCCCTTGGCAAGGTAGGGGTGTCTTCTATGGTAATTGGGCTGCTGGATGGAGGTTGGGGCCTGCCTGTTTTGATTCTCACACTTCTCCTGGCTTTGAAATACAGAGGGATCTCCCTCTTTCATTTTTCCTTCGGCTTGGGAGGGGTACTAAGGGTGGCCAGCACGGCTGCTGCCTCCCTTGCAAGGATTTCGACTGTCTTCTCCTTTGGTTTTCCTTTCTCAGGACTTCCTGTAGAAAGCCCTGTAGCGGCTGATTTCTGGCTTCCTGTAGAAGCCGTTTTTTATTTTCCTGTAGAAACAGGTGGCACCGTTTTAGCCTGTTTGACTGAGGGTGCTTTGTCTTTTGACTTTGCTGAGGCTTCCTTCGAGGTGCCTTCACTGACGTGGACTTGTTCAGTCCTTTCCACCCTACTCTGTAACCTTTTCTCCCTGGGTGTCAATGTGGGTTTGTCATCCTCTGTTTCGGCAACCTGGTGTTTCTCTTGTTTCCCCTTTTGTTCTTTCTTTGGTGCTTTGGCCATGGTTTCTTGGCCTTTTCCTTTCTTCTCTGTTTGTATTGGTTCCTTCTCCTCGCTGCTGGAGGAGGTGAGCTCCTCGGCCAACATTTTGATGTCGCCATCATTAGTCAAATTTCGAAAGGCTTCCCACGAGAGAGGGACGGTGTATGTGTGGAGTGCATCCTCCACTAGGAGCTTAATGAGCCCATGATGGGCTACCTGGTCTGGCGTGCCCTCTCGTAATTTGGTGGCACATTTAGTCATGGACTGCAGGAGGAAGTAAGGAATACTTAGCTTGTTTTCTGAAGGTAGGTCCATTTGGTGCCTAAGTTCTGTGAGCAGCCGGAAACGGTACCCATATACGATACTGAATCGTCCTTCGCACATGATATATTTCATAATTTGGAGGCTGACCTCACTCCAGAGCGGCTGTAGGCTAGCTCTGCGAACCACGTTCTTATCCTCTGAGAATTGCTCCTCCGGTAGAAAGAACTCTTTTTAGCCTTCTGGCCTAGTTTTCTCTCCTCCTTATCCCACGGTACCCCCATTGGGAGATCAGTGAATCTGCTGATGAACTGTGGGGTGAGTTTGAGATTCAAACCCCTGAAATTGACGACGGCCAACGTTTCTGATTTTGGCTTCAAAGCTCGCAGGAATTCCTCTGCCACCTCGTCATCGTAACCTTGAAGCTTGTCGCAGAACGACATCCATCGTGCACGAGAAAACAGTTCTACCACCTCAGGGTTTTCCCGTAGCTTCTTTGAGTCTGTCGGTTCCTTCCTAATGAACCCACCCGGCATGGTGAAAGCTTGCTGTGTTAGCCGGAGGTGGCTGGCGCGTATCAAAAGATGGGCCTTTGGGATTTCTTTAGACAGAGCGCAGAATTACGCCTCTGTCAAGCACACGGTTCGTGAATTCTCGGCTATCTACAGGTGAGCCTTGACAGGGGCTCAATTACGAACCAAATCCTGTAGAAAACCCCGCATATACTACGACGACAATTCTCATGCAGAAGGGAGATGACGCTTGCAAATTTATGCACAGACTGTAGTTCTACATTTTTAGGACGTCGACTTCACCACCCTTCAAACCAATTGCATGGGAGGACCAGGTTCAGGCTTACCTCTTCCAATTCGCCACCTTTGACGTGAATAGATTGATTTCCTCCGTAGCGGTGAGCTTCCTGTAGCGCAGCTTCCTGTAGAAGTCGCGCACGGGTTCTGGAGAGCGCGTCAGTGGTTCTGGGTCTTCTGTGCAACCACCAGACGTTTGAACAAGCCGAGGAGTCGAAGTAATAGGCTTCAGGGAATTTCGGACGCTTACTCGACTGCAAAGCGGTGGATGATAAATGAGTGGAGTGCCATACGCGGAACTCGTGGCGCTGGGGTGAGCTGTCCCTGCCGGACCATTGAACGACGTCACCTATTATTATTCCACTGTAAGTCTGCCTGACCGCCGCATCATTCCCTGCATATCTACCGCCGCCATTTCTATTAGATCGTCGCTTCTTCCCCACTGGACGCTTCCCACATGTCCATTTCCTGTCTTGCTTGACATGACCAACACTTTCCAAATCTGACGAGACCATCGGACTGGTCATGGTGGCCAGCTGAATGGCTACCCGACTGGCTCAACCCATTCATTTTCATACTCGCATACATTTTAGAGCATTGTTCATGTAATTTGACGAAAAAGGGTGAGGCACTTACCTATGCGGCCGCGACGTTATTTTCAGGCTTTAGGAGGAGGGTGACGGATCTGCTTGCTGCTGCTTCATGCACAGGCACGGGGGTTCCTTCTTGCCGACTGCTGCTGGTTACGAAACTTATTACCTGGCTGCGGATGGTGCATGTGCCTGCTCTATGTGTTGCAGGTGCCTTGATGGTGTACGCTCTAGCTGGATGAACTGCTACAGGATTCCTGTAGGATATCCTGTAGCAGTTTCTCCTCCTCGGGTGCATGCCGAAACGGTGGAGACGGTGGCATCACGGTCACTGTCGCAGGGTCCTCGGATGGCTTTGATAAGTAGTGCATGGGGCCTCTGCATCCTTTATTCCATTTGATAATTGCTTCCTCTGAGAATTCAATGTTTTGATTTGACTATGCAGGTATTTCCATTGCATGGCAACAGGGGTGGTAGAAGGAGGCGACAGCAATGGGTGATGGAGAAAAACATTGGCTTGCATGCCTCCGTATTGGACCTCGGCTTCGAATCCTCCCACACAGTCGGTCCTGGGCCGTCCAAAGATTCTACAGTAAGTTTCCTGTAGAAGTACAGAACTTCCTGTAGAAAGTCCTATAGCTTCCTGTGGAAGGCTAAACTGTGATCAAATCATGCCCAGACCTTGGAAGAGATGAGTGTTTCTGGAGGGAGTGCTGGTGAGGTCACCTGGCAGCATAGTAGGGACCCTTGTCCTTGAGTTGAGGGACCTCTTTTCCTGCATGGAATACCTGCAACCTGCATGAATTGTCAAATCTTGAACCTATTTTCCCTGTTTCTTTGTTTGTTTTTTTTTTTTTTTTCGAAAGACAGCAGGGGCGCCTCCATGAGGTTTTCACCCTTACCATCTGCCTTGAGCACCTTAGAGAGGTTTTCACCCAAGGGTCTTCTTTCAAACATTTTCAGAAGACAACAGAGACGCCTCAATGAGGTCTTCACCCCTACCATCTGCCTTGGGAGCCTCAGAAAGGTTTTCACCCAAGGATCTTTATTTTTTTTTTTTTTTTTTTTGAGATGTTTAGGGTATGCCCAAAACAGAGGCAGAACCCTTATTTATGACTAGCACTGATTTTTCCACCGTTTTGATGAATTCTTCCCTTGAAAGAGGTTTTCTGTAGATCTTTAGTCGATGCCCATTGACGAGCATGGGGATGACCTCCTCATAAATGGTCCAAATAAGAACAGATCCATTGTCATTACATTTTTCCACTGCATATGGTCCCAGCCATCTGGTTCTCAGCTTCCCCTTGAAATCCTCATGCCTGGAATCATACAATAGCGCCCAATCTCTCGGCTGAAATTGCTTGTCATTGAGGTGTTGGTCATGCCATACCTTCCTCTGAAGTTGAACCACTTCTGAGTGGAGAAGGGCCTGCATTCGGTGCTCGTCCAATCCATTCAGCTGCAATAATCTTTCTTGTTGGGCATGGCTGAGATCTAGGTCCAGCTGAGCTGCCATCCTCAAGGTGTTGTACTCGAACTCAATTGACAGCAAAGCTCTCTTCCCATAGACCAGCTCATAAGGTGTGAAGCCGGTTGTGGTCTTCCAAGTGGTGTTGTAAGCCCACGTGGCCTCAACCAGGCGATCTGCCCAATCTTTTCTACTGCTTCTCACCACCTTAGTCAAGATCCCTTCCAATGCTCTATTAGTTACTTCCACCTGCCCATTTGCTTGAGGATGATAGGGGGTGGAAGTCCTATGCTTGATTTTGTGATAAGCGAGTAGGTCTTCAATTAAGTTGGAGGTGAACTGGCTTCCTTGATCGGTGACTAGCTCTCTTAGGTAACCAAATTTGTAGAAGATGTTTTCTCTTAAGAACTCGGCCACCTTTTCTTCTGTCGCTGCTTTGATTGCCTTGGTTTCTGCCCACTTTGTCAGGTAGTCTGTGCACACAATGATGTAAGACCTTTGCCTCGAAGGAGGATTGATTGGACCCACAAAATCCATACCCCACTTCTCAAATGGCTCAAGAGTCACTTGAGGTTGGAGAGGAATTTCGTCCCTTGGAGTCGGTTTCCCCATCCTTTGGCATCGGTCACATTGGTTGATATACCTTCTGACCTCTTGATGAAGCGTGGGCCAATAGTAGCCTGCCTGTAGGATTTTGAAGGCAGTCCTTTTGGCTGCAAAATGTCCTCCACAAGGCCCGTCATGACAGGTTAGGAGGATATCAAAGACTTCCTCCTCCCTTACACAACGCCTTAAGATCTGATCGGGGCCAAGCTTGAACAGGTTGCCCCCGATCCAAGTGAATGAGGCACTCTTCCTTACGATCCTGCTCTTCTCCCTTGAGGATAGGTGCGGAGGGAACTGTGCTGAGACAAGGTAGTTTGCTATATCAACAAACCATGGAGAGAGTACTGAGATAGCAAACAGATGTTCATCTGGCATCTGGTCATCCACTGTTCCATCCTCACCTGCAGGTAAATCCAATCTAGACAAAAAGTTAGCAACAACATTTTCTTTACCTGGTTTGTCAACGATAGTCAAATCAAACTGCTGCAACAAAAGTAACCATATAATAATACGAGCATTCACATCTGGTTTATTCATTAAATATCTAATTGCAGCATGATCAGTATGTACAAATGTTTGATAGCCAGTGATATAATGTCGGAACTTGTTCAGTGCATGGACCACGGCCAAGAATTCTTTCTCAGTTACAGTGTAATTTAGTTCTGCCTTGGATAAGTTTTTGCTGACAAAGTATATGGCGTATGGAAGTTTTTGTTCAACTTGTCCTAAGGCTGCCCCTATGGCTTTGTTCGAGGCATCAGTGTGGATGTGGAAAGGTAGGGCCCAATTTGGACCTCTCAAGATTGGGGCAGACACCAACTTATCCTTTAGTTCATTCAGAGCCTTCTGACAATCGTCAGTCCATTTAAACTCAACATCTTTTGCCAAGAGGCTAAACAATGGCGAGGCTAGCTTGCTGAAGTCTTTAATGAATCTCCTATAATACCTTGCTAAACCTAAGAAACTTCGAACATCTCTTACCTTCTGAGGAGGTGGAACCTTCTTGATGAGAGCAATTTTGTTAGGATCCACCTGTAACCCTTGGCGAGAAATGGTATGGCCTAGCACGGTCCCTTCAGTCATCAAGAATTCACACTTTTCAGGACTAAGGGACAGGTTCATCTCAATGCACTTGGTTAGGACTTTTCCCAGATTGGACAATGCTTCCTGGAAGTTGGACCCATAAGGAGTGAAGTCATCCATATAGATTTCCACCGAATCATGGACCAGCTCAGAAAAGATGCTCAAGACGGCTCTCTGGAAGGTGGCAGGAGCATTGCATAGCCCAAAGGAAAGAACTCGGTAAGCAAAGGTACCCCAAGGACAAGTGAAGGTGGTCTTATCTTGGTCTTCCGAGCTGATTTGGATCTGGTTATACCCGCTAAACCCATCTAGGAAAGAGAAAAACTTCTTTCCTGCCAGTCCATCCAACACTTGATCTATGAAGGGTAGAGGAAAGTGGTCTTTCTTGGTGGCTTTGTTCAGTTCTCGGTAGTCCACACAGATTTTCCACTTCCCGTTTTTCTTGGGAACCAACACCAGAGGGGACACCCATTCACTATCCGAGATGGGGTAAATGAATCCGGCATCCAATAGTTTTTGCAATTCTTCCTTGACGATGTCCTTAAGGGCTGGATTCATTCTCCTTTGGGGTTGCCTAGCCGGTTTACAATCTTCTTTGATGTAGATGTGATGGGTACAGACTGAAGGATGGACTCCTTTCATCTCCTTATAGCTCCAAGCAAAAGCATCTAGATGACTGGCCAACAGACTACACAGCTCCTTTTCCTGGGAAGGAGATAGGGAGGAGCTGATCTTTAATGTTCTCTCGGGGCCGAACTCCACGTTTTTGACTCTGGTAGCGACTGGGTTGGTCACACAAAGGTCCACTAAGGTGCTGGCTTGGGCATCCTCCACCAATTCCTCTAAGGACAATGCACTGGGAGGTGGATTCTGAATCAAGGTCTCAATCAAATCATCCTCGGTTGGGGGGTCTCCCCTAGTGGTGTCTAGGGTGCACAAGGGTGCTGAGTACACCTCATCCTCTTCTCCTTCCTCCAACAAAAGTGGTAAGTCATGCTCTAATAAGGGTTGGGCATGAGGGTACAGGACTAGCTGCTTGGACATAGGACCATTTTTGATGGTCATGTTTCCTGCACGGCAGCTTATGTAAGCATCTGCAGTGGCTAACCAAGGCTTTCCCAAAATAAGGGGGTATCCAGTAAGCTTTGCCTTTGGTTGCAGAACCAAGAAGTTTGCAGGGTACTCCCAAGAGTCAACAGAGACCAAGACATCCTCTACAATCCCTTCGGGAGTCACGGTGGAGCGATCTGCTAGTTGCAGGACTGTCGAGGTCTTTCTCAAGGAACCCTGAAGGTTGAGTTTGAGCATGGTATCCCTGGTCATCACATTAATGGCAGCCCCCAGATCAATCAATGTGTGTGGTATGATGGTGCCATTGATGTGGACATCAACTACAGGACTCCCAGGATCCAAATACTTTGGGCAGATGACTTGCCCCAACATAAGATCAGACAGTTGTCCTATGACATTGATGGTTGAAGTGTCTCTTTTTCGCCTGCCTGGGTGTCTGAAACACTTTTCCTTAACCAGTTTGTTGTATATCGGTACATCTTTGATGGCTTGGAGAAGTGGTATTCTCACACACAACTGTTTGAGTTCTCCAGAAGCTCATCCTCCTCTGGGTTGGGTTGTGTGGTGGCCGTTAGTCTCTCAGGAAAGGGGGGAATGGCTTTTGGTTCACTTTCCTGTTTATCTTCCTTGTCCTCTGGGGGAGGAGGTTGGCGATCCGGAAGAGTCTTTCCAGATCGCAGGTTGATCTCCTGGATCTCCACAGCATAGGTAGGGCATGATGTTTCCCCAGTATATACCTGCTGGGCCTGTCGGTTGTTGGGGTTCGGTTTCGGTTGAGCAGGCATTTGGGGTTTCCTTGGAGGAGCAGGAGGTAATGGTTGTGGTTGAGCTGGTGGTGGAGGCAAAATGGCAGGAGGAGTATTGTACTGGGGCCTCCACCCCTGTTGAGGTGCATTCCACTGAGGCTGTGGCTGGGCATGTGAGTGAAACGAATGAGTAGTGGGCTGAGTATGGTACTGAGGCGGGTAAGACCATGGAGGAGGCACAAACCAGGAAGGATGAGCAGGGGGACCCCAGGAAGGCATAGGAGCAGATTGGTTGGTGCTATAATAAGCTTGGGGTGTCCCTTGCATCCCTTGTTGGTAAGGTCTACGTCCATGTGGCCTCCTTTCGTTGAGGAAATAGAGAGGTTCAGTGGGCGCTTCTGTCCTTTGATACATGGCTTTAAGCCGAGGTAAGGTTGGACATTGGTTTGTGGGGTGGTCCTCCTCACAAACAAAACATACCTCAACCAAATGTAATGGGCACTCCTTCTTAGGGTGCTTCCTTGTACACCTAGGGCAGAAGATAGCCAAAGCCCTCTCAGCTTCCTCTTTCTTCTGCTGGATTCGAAATGTATCAAGTTGCATGGAAATGGTCTGTCTCACCTCACTCTTGAGGTCCTCTAATTGATTTGCAAACTCATGTTTGGAGAAAGGAATACTAGCTGAGAGGAGGTTTCCTCTACCTCTTTTCCGGGCTGCCCTAGAGTGGTTTCTAAACACAGTCTTTATATCCTCATAAGGTAGTTGGTAAATATCTCCTCCGGCTAGCATGTGAAGGGTATCTAAGAGGTCTTCAGGGACTCCTCGGAGCAGGACCAACTTGAGAGATTCAGGATCAAGTGTGCACCTGGCCCGTTTATAGCTAAGTTGGAACCTTTCCTCATAATCTTCTAAGGACTCATCATTCCCCATGGTCATCCGAAAGATTTCTCCCTCAGCTTCCTTGGACCTACAGTAGTCCCGGTATTTGGTATTGAAAGCTTGCTGCATCTGGGCCCAAGTGGTGATACTGTTCCCAGGTAAGCCCATGAACCAGCGTAATGCTGCATCCTTAACGGTAGAGGGGAAGAGTTTCAGTTTTTGCTCATCTTCGGTATAGTCATAGGTTCGACAAAGGACGGCAAACTCAAACAGGAAGGTATAAGGGTCTTCAGTAGTCAGTCCATGGAAGTGAGGTAAAGCGGAGGGGCTAATGTTCTTCATTTTCATGTCTCCATTGGTCTCTCGGATGGGGAAGGCACCTTCAATTCTCTCATCTTCTCCCCTATTGTCAGCCATAGCTTCAGATGGAGTGTTTTCTAACTCTTCTTCTGTTATAGGATCTTCGTATATCTCAGGAGGTTCGCCTATAGGTTCTTCTGGATCACTGTCACCAAAGAAGAGAGAAGGGTGACTCAGTGACGTGGTGGGGGTGTTGGGTAAGAATTTGCCTGTTTTATCTCGATTTCTACGAGGGATGAAATGGAAATCCTTTTGATTGCTTTTGTTCTTTTTTCTGGTACCTGCAAAACTTAAAATAGATTGAACTGCAACTAACTATCTTGCTGAAATGGAAATGCGGAATCGAAATGAAAACATGAAAGAACTAATCTATTTTGCTCAAATGAAATTGCAGGAAGGAAATATTAGGCTACGCTTGCGGAATTGAAATGATAATCTACGCTTGCAGAAATGAAATTGCAGAATTGAAATGTTAATCTATGAAAGCAGGAAATGTCTATGCTACTTTTGCAGAAAGGAAATTGCAGAATGGAAATGAAATAAACTACTTAGCAGAAGGCGAGAGTAGGAAAATAGAAGAAAAGAAACAATCACCAATACTCTGACACTTCCCCGGCAATGGCGCCAAAAAGATGGTGGGCCCCAGTATTGTAGCAATAATGCTACAACTCCTGGAGCTTCCTTCTTTTATTTTATCAACCCGGTAGTTCGTAACAAACTCGGAAGCGACGGTGTTGTATGCACAAGTACTAGCTCTTGCCGCAGCTGTCACTTGGTCAGCTGGCACAAGTCCGCTAGGGGCTTAATCCAACTTCTATGAGCTCTTAGAAGAAGCTTTTTAACTGATGGACGAAAGCTAACTCAAAGGAAGCTAATCTACTTGCAGAAAGAAACTGAAAGCCAACAAGAAACGCAAACCCTAGCAAACCCTAATTCTACCAGCTAGTCCTACTGATGCAAAGATGGGAATGCAAACTACTGATAGAGATGCCATTACTTCTATGAAGGTAAGATGCATGTGTCTATACTACTTCTACCTGAAGAAAACATCTTTTTGTATTTTTGAATAAGTTATTTATAATTATCATGCATGTGCTTTTAACTGGCTTCTTACTGTGCAGAGGCGGATCATGGAGGAGAAATGCTTGGAAGAGGTCGGGAAGGTTCAGAGAGGGTCTAAGGAGTCCCTAACATCCTTCCAGAGAGTTTCACAAAGTTTGGCTGCCAAGAAACCGCGTTTATGAGCTTCTACAGGAAGTCTGCAGGGGTTCTACAGGATGTTTCAGAATTTCTACAGGATGTTCAGCAATTCCTACAGGATGTTCTGCAATTGGATTTTGGATGATGGGTGAGTGGAAGAGGCTGCATGGATGGATAGGGAGGTAGGAGAGGGGTTTGTAATGACTTAGTGACAGAGAGATGAGGTGATGAGAGGGTGTGGAAAACTAGTTTGTCTTAAAGAGGGCAGAGGGAATGGAAGGCCAAAAAGGTAGGATGACGTGGGCAGTAGAGTAGTTGTGAGACGAGGGGTCTAATTGGGAGATGAGCAGTTGGCCTGGACGAAGCTTAGATGGATGAGAGAATGATGGAGATGCACTGCACAATGTAAACTGAACCAAATCATCCACGTCCTGCACATAATCAAAATATTACTAATCTATCCTAACTGTTAATGAAACCAATGAACAACAACGTTATTTCTAAAGAGAACCATGTATGGTACTGAGGCAAAGAAACATTCCAAGAGGTCTGAGCACATGGATAACTTTTACAAATGAAAATATTGCACCAAAGATTGCATGAATACACAAACTAGTGTTTTTGTTGGGTGGCACTGTCTGCAATTCCAGCCCCTAGAAAGAGGTGAAAATGAGAGTGCAGGCAACCCTTTTCTGGAACTCTTATCAATTCTAATATCTTTACTCTATTCTAGACATCTGAAGCAACTCTATCTTCTAACAATGACCAACTTAACCACACCACGAAATCTAACTCAACAAACTGTGTCTCAAATGCATGTAAAGAAAACCATATTGCTGAAAGGAAAGATATCAATACAAAAGAAGGAGGCCCTAGGCTCTCAGGTTGGGCCCAACCCCGAGAGCTATGGCTCCTTTAGAAACTCAGAGCTGAGATCAAATCTGACTGCTTCTCATAAAAAAATAATAATCATAAGTCAAGAAGTATGCCAATGATGGCTACAAAAGAGCAAAAACAGAGCTGGCAGCTCGTAGTGCAGAATGTGCAACAGTTTTCCCAAAAGTCCTTTTGAAGGCTGAAGCCTTATCATTTATACATCACGAGGCCCCAAGCTGGCCTCCTAAATCTATGGGACTTGGCTGACCAAACTGGGAGTGAACAGCTGCTTCCACAAAATCCGTTTGGCTGCCTTCTAGATCCGGTTGTGGTGGCTTTTGGAGCTCGGAGTTGGGGGTGAAGATCCTGAGGAAGGCTATTTAATGCCGTGGACAACCCTCCTACGAATCCTCAACCCCATCTTGGCTGTCTCCTAGCCCTTATCTGCTCGGTTTTGCTCCAACATGTGTCAAAAAACCTGAAATGAGCACGTGTTAGCCACCTAGGAATAGTGACTGCCCTTATTCGTACAAATGACATAAACATACTAGAAAATGATGCATAAGTTATGAAAAATGAAGGATTGAGCAAGGGTAGTTAGGCCAAATGAGCCCAAAATGTTACCAAATTTGGGGCTCATCATCACCCCCCAGCTAAAACGATTGCTCATCCTTGAGCAACTAATATAGCTCCTCGTCCTTCATTGCTTTCACCGCCACTCTCACATCCCAGGCTTCTGAAGTGGTATCCTCCTCACTGGCATGGAACCCAGCCTTCCTTTCTACCTCTTCCCACTACTTATGCTCGTCTTTTTCTGTGCTGCCTTCCATCAATCCTAAAAGCAAAGGTGGGCTTAGCTTGAGGCCAATCCAGCTGGCTTGGAGGTTCTGTATGGACTTCTTGTAGAGGGGCACCCGTACTAGAGCTTCCCTCATTCGAGTTGGAGTGTGATATTCCCTGATTTTGAGGCTGTGGGACAATGTCTTCCATCGACGGGTGCAAGCATGAACACAGTTGTCCCCTAATAGTCACTCCATATCCTCGAAATGTGTTATAGCCTGAGCCTACTGATCCATGTATTTCAATAAAGCTTGAGGGTTGGTGGTTAAGTGTTGGTGGGCCGATATCAATGCAGTGGGATCGCCTGGCTCTGCTCTAATCAGCAGTGGCTCATGTAACTCTCGGTTCATGACCTCTTTGACATCTGCTGCTCTCTTTTCTTCATGGCTCAACCATGAGGCAAATGTCATCAACTGCATATCTCCTACGACTGTGTTGGGATCCCAGGAAGTCACATTAGGAAGGGCCAAATTATGGAGATAGAACTCCGATAGTTTGGCCTTGTCCTCTGATGAACTGCTATTGCATAACTCTGTGAACTGCTGGGGATCTTGGATTTGGGAGATACCCCTCTGTGCCAATGCATTAATTTGGAATTACAGCCATTGGTCCCGTAGGTATAGGCCATAAGATTTGGCCGGTTGTCTAAATTGTAGAGCATCCATGGCCAAACTGGCCATGTAGGCCAGTTGTGCCTCTTTTTGCTGCAACTGTTGTTTGAGAGCTTGTATCTCGATTTGTGCTTGCAGTTCCCTTTCCTGTAGATGCGAGGTTAGCTCCCCAAGACCAACTTGCAGTCCTTCTTTGCCTTGAGGTTTTGCTGTAGTGTCCCCTGATGATGTGCCCCTTCCTTTCCTCAGTTCTTGTAGCTGCAGTTTGAGTTTCTCATTCTCTTCCTGTAGGAATACCCGCTGGCAATTTCCCACGTGTTTGGCCATAGCTAATTCCCTTCATGCCTCCTTGAGTTGTTCCTCCAAGGGGCCTATATCTGCCACTCGTTTTGATTTAGCTATCTTCATCCACGTGTGGGTTCTCACTCTTTCTTCCTCCAATGCAAAGAAAAGCGGCACTGTGAATTTCTGTGGAATAATTTTTCCAGCCTCCAAAAAGTTATAATACGAGCTCAAGCTTGGCTGGGGACTAGGTTCCGGGATATGCTCTACCTCTTTTTCTCTCGGTGGCTCTACTCCGTCTTCCCTAAGTGGTGATGTGGCTGCCTCTCCCTCCATTCTTTCGGTCTCCTTGAGCCTAGCCAATGTTTCCTGTAGAACGGCCTCAGCATCCTGTAGCGGGGTTTTTGAAGCCAACCTGTCCATTCTCTCCTTCCAAGCAGTTGTCTTCGGGCTCCCCCGCTCATAAGTGACTGATATTTTTGAGGGGGACCTCTCCCTTGGCGAGGTAGGGGTGTCTTCTATGGTAATTGGGTTGCTGGATGGAGGTTGGGGCCTGCCTGTTTTGATTCTCACACTTCTCCTGGCTTTGAAATACAGAGGGATCTCCCTCTTTCGTTTTTCCTTCGGCTTGGGAGGGGTACTAAGGGTGGCCAGCACGGCTGCTGCCTCCCTTGCAAGGATTTCGACTGTCTTCTCCTTTGGTTTTCCTTTCTCAGGACTGGCTCCACTCACATAAATTTGATGAAGGAATATTATTCTTGTCTAATTTCATAAACTAGTCATATATCCTTCGTGGAAACCTACCCTATACCCAAGGTTTTCCTGTCGAAATAGACCAGGGTGCAGGCCCCCCTGGGTTTCAGTCATGTCCTCTGAATCACTCGCGCTCATTAAGTGGATGAACTAGGGATTGATGAGACATTCCTTGTGTGAAAAGACCATTCAGGGATGGTATTTGACTATTTGATATGTGTGAACCGGGGAATGAAAGCTGGTCTACGAGCTTGACCACTCTTCCTTCATGCGGAAAACACATTACTCTAAAGAGTGGGGAGACAATGGCTCCCATGCAATAAATATAGTCGCGTCCAAGGAGTAGATTATAATCCAGGGGTCCTTGGACTACCATTACATTCATGTGAACGGGTTTCCTTCTCAATGTTATCGGCACATTGGGAAGGATCCCTAACGGTCGACTGGTTCCTTTGTCAAAGCCTGTTAGATTTCTCATTTCAGGCAAAAGCGATGGCGAACCAAGTGCTTTCCAAGAAGTTGAGGAAAGGATACTCACATAAGCCCCTTCATCTATGATGGTACCGGCCATGACCATTCTATATATTTGAGCAATGATTCGAAATGGTACGCTAGTCGGTAAGTGGGGTCTGCCTAGTAGATTCCCATCGAAGGAAACAACTAGGTTGCTTGGAGGTGGGACCGAATAGACGGCCAGATATGACTCTGACGAGCTTCCTTCCTACGGTAAAGGAACGGGTAGACTGCCCCCATGTTCATCGGAGTCTGTGCTTACGAAAAGAATTTGAATGGTGTCGTTCTTGTTCTCTTCGGTGACTGTATCATCTGAAGATGGACCTTCTGAGGGCAAGACCGGGTCAACTGCCGCCTCGACATTTTGACTTTCATCTGGTGTGGATTCAGAGGTTTTATCTTCAATGATAGATGCTTCAGCTGACCACAATGGCATGTTAGCCAGATTTTAAACTAGTGACGGACTTGGTAAGAGCTTCTTATATCCAGGAGGAAGTCGTAATGGTGAAATCGGACGGTCGTCCAAAACTCTTTTAGCCTCGTCTAAGAAGGGACAACAGTGGACGGCGTGATCGCCTTCACACAGTTTACAAGGAAATTTACATTTTCCTTTTTGTCCAGGGGCTTCACTTTCACTAGTTGACGGTGTATTTTCAACATGATCATTAGAGGTTGATGACACCAGATTGTGCAAACGAGGAGACCAACCCCTTAAGATCTGAGGGATGCAAGGACAATCTCGATGATAGTGGTCTCCTTTGCAAATGACACATGGCGATTTAGGCTTGGACGGTGCAGTGTGTGGATTTTCGCTAGACGATGCCTGGTTTGGCTCCTTCTTCTTCTTCTCTTTCTTCTTCTTCTCCTTCTTCTTCTGAGTTACTTGATTTTTGGCTTTACTAGCTTTATCAAGCGAAGAGGAAGGAGGAGAGGGAGAATTGGATGAAGTAGAAGGTTGGGGGGTAACTTTGGTATCGTTTAGATGCTAACTTGATTGTTCAGGAATCACGGTGTTCTGAACGACAGAGGTCGAGAAGAGCCATACGGGCAAACTGATTGTCAATCCTAGAAGCGACAACGTGGCCATATGGGGTGCCCCAACATCTCCCCAAGAGGAGAAAGGACTAGTATTTCCTCCAAGGGGAAATCCTTGGTTGGTGGACTTCATTTTTCTCAACCTAAGACCAACGTAGGAAAGGTGATGTTTATTCGGATTAAAATAAATTTTAGATGCTTTGACACAACTTGTTTCTTCAATTTTTAAGAGTCGAGAAAAAACAAAATATGATTCTAGTCGCCTTCGATTTTTAATGAGCTTGAAGTGACAAGTGCTAAGATGGACCTTTTCCTTTAAGGAGTCTGAAAAGGAATGAAAGAGACTACTCTGGAAATCTAGACAGAGGGATTACCAAACTAATCGCAAAACTGTAGAATACTTTTTACGGTACGACAGTCAATCTTCCCAAATTCTATGTTCAGTGCATTGCGATCGATAGGGCGGCAGACACAACTTTCTATGGATAAAGGATAAAGCCTATTGTGGTCTCCCAATATATACTCGATGTTACGTGGGAGCACAAGTCCGTACTGGCACATATCATCTCAAAGTGGAGGAATCACCCAACCAACAATGAAAACAACAGTTACGAGGCTTTACGACGCCGAAATACGTCTCTAGCCTATACTTCTAAATGCTGTGCGTTAGGTTCCAAAGCGTTTTTAGATTCATTAAATTTATTTTACGGTTGATCTTGCTTAAGAAATTTTCCTTTTAGGTTCACTGTGTGATGTAGATATACAATTCCTAAATTGCAATCTAAGATGATAAACAATCGTTTAATCTTCTTTTTTGCAATGAAAATCCTAGCTACTAAGGAAAGAGAGACGATATTCTTTCAACATAGAGCAGAGAGCACACACCATATGCACTGTCCTAAATCAAACCAACAAACAGTCTACATACAAATGCACATGCATGTATTTGTTTTCAGCCTTCTTAATGTGTGAATGGTAGAAAGAAAGCTAAGTGCAAATCTGAATTATTTTTCAAAGCGACATTACTAACAAGTTTCTTTTCAAGACAAAATGAAGACAATGACGACACTTTTTTATTTGGAATTGAAAACTTGCTTTCGACACTTGAAAAACTATTAATTCAAATCAAGTACAAGAGTAAGAGTGTAATTGACTATCAAGAACAATCGGATTCTCTTCTATGACTGAAAACGACACTTGTGACACTTCCAAATCAATAAACGACAGTTCAATTACTCTACTTCTTTGTAAAAGAGAACTGAAAATGGCTCAAAATATATAAAAACATTTACAGTTCTTTGCACAATGGAGGCAGAATAATGGCAAGGAAGGGGGTTTCCAACAGAGGTATACTGATTACAGACAGCAAAACTCTTGAATAGAGCTGAAAAGAGTGAAAAAACCAAAGTCTAAAGGCAAAATTAGCCCTTTCTAATTAGCGCACGTGTTACACAGGGATTCCAATATGCATCCCACCTACAACACACAGGAAGTGCAATGCATACTGAGATCCTTGAAGAGAGGGTGTGATGGTACAGTGCAAGACTTTTGATCTAGTTCTTGATCACAGTTTGCGGCACAGTTCATGGATTTAGGCCGAGCAAGTTGTAATTAGTAAATAAATCACAGGGGTAGATCTAAAGAGGTTACTAGAGCCACCACAAGGTCAATTAGAGAGTTTGTAAATCAATTATTCAGTTCATAAACAAAACCCAGAGATAGACTAAAGCAGCATTGATCTACTTTGCAATTGCATAGAAAATGCAGTTCGAAGGCTAGCTGGCTTGACTTCAGGCTCCTTCTATAAGTTTATAAAGAAAACAAATATAGACAAACAAACAATATATTCTCTCCCCAGTGGGGTCGCCATTTTGTTATCGGGAAATCTAGTGTCTATGCAGAGCTGCTAGTCCCACTAAGGCTGGTAGCTACCTTAGAAACAAACAAACTAAAACCACTTTCGTTTTCCTTTATGAGAAGTAGATAAGAGGGGAACAAAGGAGACCAACGTCTATCTTGCGCTTGGTTCCTTGCTTGATTCCTCTCCCTTTCGATAGATCTTCACCACTCACTTCCTCGTCTACCCAGCTTCAAAGAGCACCTGGAGAATCAAAGCAGCATAACACTATCCAAGAACATAGATCTACTATCATAAACAATATAGGACCAGATATATATTGACCACACAGATGTATATATCATCAATCATACAAGAATGTGGAGGAAAACTTGAATAGCTTTATTAATAATCAAGAATAACAAAGAGGATTACAACTAATTGTTCTGACCCAATGTCATCCTCTTAGCAAGAAAGCCCTTCTTCACCTCATGAAAAGCTTAGATCACCCAACATTATGATGTTACACCAAGAAACCAATAGCAGTTCCTAACAAGATACAAAGTTCCAGCCTCTGGATCTCTGGGATGAGGGATCCATATATAGATGTTTGCAAGGGGGGTGAGTCAGCTTTTGAGATTTGATTAGTGTCCTCTCTCTGATAGTTCTTGATTCCACTTGGAGATTGATGATCTCTTACTCATACCTCAGTGAATGTAGAGAGGCAAGTGTCACAGGAGAAGTTTCTGGAAGATTCCATGATCCTCCACCTTGCAGATTGACCCTGCCATTTGTCCACTCTCACCCATTGCACCCCATAGAAGAGAATTTTAGTATGCATCACATCTCCTGTGTGCATTTAGGTGGCATGCAGCGTACTTTGGCCATGGAGCAGGTGAGATGGTCCAATTTTGATGAGTTCGGAGAAGTTTTTCATGGATAACTTCTGGGAGATGATGTAATTAGCTCACCTTGTTCTTTCAGGGGTTGGAACAACACTTCTAGGGACTTAAGAGCCCTTAGTTTATGGACATTTATGATTGGGGTTGCAGTGCCCAAAAATGTCTATAACAACAGCGACCTTCCAGACCCGATAAGATTATAAATTGTATTTTGAAATATTTTGAGTCCTAGTCTCGATGCGACATGTTATAAGGTGTATTTGAGAGGCCTTTAGGTCTACGTGTGCATTAAAGTCCTATGTGCTCCCCTCCAATGCAATTGTGATCACGCAAAAGCCCCAGTGGATGCGATATGTTATACGGTGGATTTAAAGGGTTGTGGGGTCCATCCATTTTCAAAGGCCTTGTATTAATTAAAAGCTCTTCATTTTGAAATGACCTAGATTGACTCTGCCAAGATCAATGGCTGAGAGTGTTTTTCACCCCTGCTTTCCATCCTATCTTTATTGGCGGGGGGGGTTCTGAAAAAGTTCTTTTCACCACATAGCCTACTGCTACGTGTCTCTCTTACCTTATTTCACACCCCTCCCATGATTTACTACTTACCACTCATACCCCAGGTTGAAAACCACTCATCCTCACACCATCTCGCCATCATCTCCCACCTCCATGTTCATCCATTCACAATTTGAAAGAATTGGCCCCCATCGCTTTCGTTAAAATGGATCACAATGAGATTTCCAAAATAAATGCCCCTTTGCTCTAGATATATTATGATTAAAAATTATTTCCCCAAATTTCCCAATAGTATATCAATGGAATTAAATTAATGTAAAAAAATGGGGAAAATGATGAAACTGAAATAGCCGCACAAGCACCAAAGGAAAAGAAGACAACTAGGACCTTTCTAGCATGTTTTAAGAAGAAAGAAGCAAAAGAACAAAGGAAAGCATTGCACATTCATCACAAAAGTCATCAAAACAGAATGGAGTGAAAAGTGGGACAACATAGCAAATCTTCCACCAAGACAAACAACCTTGCTTATTTAAAGGCCCAAAAACAGTGCGATGACTCACCCTAGTCTTATTTTGTAAATGGCTTAGTCTATTTTTATACTTTTTTTAATAAAATCTTGAATTTTGTTTCAACATATTTGTATATATCTTTGTAATAAATCTTGATATTTTTTCAAGATATTTTAGTTTAGAATTTGTATAAATACTTCTCTTTTTGAAGTATGAAGGGTTGGTTTTTGTAAGAAGAAATCTATTGTATATTTTTCAAGCATTAGTGGGATGATGAGTAATAAAAATGAAATTATTCATATAATTCATGAGTTGGACTATATGGTGAAGTACTTATCTCACTGTCTATGTGTTTATTTCTTTGTTTCCATACTTATGTGTTCTTAAATATGAATTATTTTACAGAAAGTTGATGAACAAAATTTGTTGAAAGATACACTTTGATTTTGGGTGTGGATAATTTGAATGTTTTCTTGTGATATCAAGTTAAAGAATTATTAACTTCTCTTTAGCTTCAATTGAACCTATATATTTTTCTCTATTACATTTCATTTAAATCTAAATGATCTAGTTAGTTCAGCTACCTTTCCTTGTGAAGCTCCTTTGAAATTCTGAGACATATCCATGTTAAGTTTGCAGACTCAATTTCCCAATAGGTCTTAGTTTGCTATCCCAACCAAAGCAATTCATAAAGAAAACATTGAACTTTCACAACTAGCCTAATATACAAATACAACAAAGTTAAATATCCCAGCTAGATCCTAGCTTCCAAAGTGGTTTGTGGTTACCTTTGTGTTTTCTTTCACAACCTCAGAATTACAGATGGTCTATATCTTTATTGACTATACTACCAAAAACCAACATGAAAATAATGGTTCAAAGAAAATTTTCTTTGCAAAAAGGCCAATTTCTCCTAGAGATGAATTGAGCAAATTTGGAAGATTCCAAAAGAGATTATTTTCTCCTTTGAAAAATATCAAATGTTTTTCTCACCATGAACATGGACATGTTGTAGAACCATGTAAGGAAAACAAAATCAAGTTTAATCAGTAGAAAACAAGAAGACTCCCTTAATCAACCAATGAGATATGAGAATCATCTATTCTTACACAAATCATTTTTATGGTTGTTGTCATATGTGTAATTAATTTGTACATAAAATTGTTGAATGAAAAAAATTATATAAAAAAGACTATAAATACAAGAATATACACATCATTTCCTTTATTTCTTGGCCACACAATTTGTTATGTGTGTGATAACATTGGTCACAAATCCAAGGATTGCAAGCTACAATATCCCTGAAAGAGCTCTAGACAGAAGGTGAAAAAAGGAGCATTTTAAGACTTCAATAGCAAAATGAAGTCATCATAGCCTCATCGGGAGCTTCTCAAGAAAGAAAAAGAAGAATTCAATAAGTGCTAGAGGACAAGCAACATGTTAAAGGGAGATCATCCCCAAAATATCTTGAAAAGGATTAAATTTTCACTTTATGTGTCTAAGGGACTTGGTATCTTACTTATTGTAGCTCGAGAAAACCCTAATCAAAGTACTCAAAAAGTATGTAAGACTAGCAATGCAAAGTGAAAGCATTTCTTGATTGGTGTAGTTGCACATTTCATGTACATGAAGAAAAAAATATTATTGAATTTAATGAAAACAATTTATGCAATAATGAAAAAAAAATGATATCGGTAGGGCCAACTACCACACTATTGGAACTCCTCCAATAGTCAAAGCTTGTGCAAAGTTTGTTTAGTATGTGCTACTGATTGATATACAAAAGAGTTTATCTTAAAATATGGAGTACATAACAAGAGTTGAAACAAGATACTGTTGGTAAATATATGCAAAATCATGTGTTTAATGTATTACCATGTTATTGAGAACTCATAAATCAATTTTAAAAGAAAGACTAAGTTGGTAAATTTTTTTCAAGTTGTAGTATCTCAAAAAAAATGTGTAGTGAGATGGTCAATGTCAAGAACTAAGACAAATAGAAATCAAACCTAAAATAAGCATAGTGAAAGAAATTCAAGGGAATAAAAGAGGACTACAAATCTCAATTCTCCTCTATCACTATGGGGTTTAACATGAAGAAGAGGAAGACATTGATCTTAAAGTATGATGTCAAAAGACACAAGAGAAATATGCATATATGTCAACAAAGAAAACACAATAAAAAAAAGGCAAAGCATTTAGTTTGAATAACTAATTCAGATGATGTGGATGATTCAAAAGATAAGGGAAGCTCCTTAAATTGAAATTAGACCAAATTTGTCCATTCAATTGGTTTCTCTACATGGTTGTAGAACCAGTGAGCTCAAAATTATATACTTTGAGATCTAAAGGTTTGTGGGAAGTTTCATGATCTATCGATTACTAATATTACAATAGAATTATCAAAAGACACTTCAATTGCAAAGGAAGTGTAGAGAACAACTAGCATAATAGGATACCATAATCTATGCAAATGAAAAGAAGACCAACCCCTAAAAATCAAGAATTGATCCCAGTCCACTTTGTGTGAATTGACCACAAGAGAAAAAATCTTGAAAATATGGCAAAATATCAAATTTGAATCTGAAAAAAGAGACCAATAAACTTTGAATGACCTTGACATAGATATTTTGGTGCAAGTCTTTAACATTAAAACAAAAGCATCAAAACAAATCATCCACATACATTTGGACACAAAGAGAAGAAAAAAAATCTTTGGCCTAAAGAGAATTAAATTACCAGAAGAATGTGCATATATAATCTACAAGAAGATTAACAAGATAGAACGCAAAGAATGAGTGTAAGTATGAGGTGACAGTGATAACAGAGGCTAAGGTAGAAGATAATGCAGAAAACATAAGTATAATTTTTACTATACAAAATTGATAGGAACAGATGATAGTAACATAAGCAATGAATATTGCTAAGAAGCTCATTAATTGGGCTTATATCATCTTTTATGTATTGTAATACTCTTAGTGTTATATTGTTCATCATCATTTCATATTAATCTTACTACGTCTCTAAAACAACGGTACAAATCCTATTGTCACCGGAAAGAATATGACAACAATATATTTTGAATGAGTAACTTGAAGATCCAAAAAAATAATGGTTTAATCTATTACAAATACAATTAGAGGATTAATGCTATTGGAACATTAATACATTGCGTAGTTGGTAATACACATTTATTGCTTGGCAATACATTTTTTTGCTTTATATTTAATGTCCAGCCCGCAATAAAAAAAATTGTATCAATTGATTTTTTATTATCAAGCCAACAATAAAAGTCAAATGCGTTTTTACTTTCCAGCCACTAATAAAAATCAATAATTTTTATTTTCCAACTAGCAATAAAAATTGTATCCAAAGTTCTCACTGCATACAATATAATTGTAATCACATGGGACGGATAGTCTAAACATAAACATATCATAAGAAATATCCACCTTTTTGGATGGCCCGAACAGGATTGAGGCTTGGTGGAGCACTAGGAAGGACTACACTATTACCCACATTATTAGGGATAAAAATGGGAGGGCAGAATGCTTTATCAAAACAGGGGCTATCATCTCCACAGGGTATATGGAGGATGCAGTTAACAGTGGACAACATCTCTCCTCAGATCCAAGACTTTTCAATGTGGTACATAATTTTCTATATTGTGAAGTCTATCTGGTATGTTTTTCATATTTCCCCAACATTTATCTCCTATTTTGTTTTTTCCATAAATTTTTTTGGCTCATGGGACCGACTTTTGAATCATCATTTTGAACATATGTGCTATTAGCTAAGTTTCTCCATATGACCTATATGTATACAGACCTGAAAAGGCTCCTTATATCCTTTCTCTCCATGTAGTTTTGATCCTCTTTACATTGCCATATCTGATGGTCCCCATATGAATTGTTGTACATATTTGTTGGATGAATATAATACAATCATATAGCTTTTTTTCGTGCTGAAAAAAAAAAATTATAATCACATGTTGGAGCAGCGTTGGTTATTATTTGGAACAGCCTATATAACTTCCTCTTATAATGTGTTGGCCAAAACCTGTCGAAGATATTCATATCTATAAAGCAAATGAACTACCATTAACATTATTATCCTAGCAGAACAAATGTTAATATCCATTAGCAGCATTAAACTTGCAGCAACACACTTTGGAGCAACATTAAATGTTACTGGAGCAACGTTAAATGTTACTGGAGTTGTATTATGCATTTGGAGAGCAGTGTTCATATATATTGCTTTCATAATGCATTAGCCAATGGCTAATATTCAATATTTAATGGCCAGAATTCACTTAATGGTGGTTTCATTCTAATGGCAAGGTTGGAGTGCGTTGAGGACAATGATATTTTCAGTAAAAAAAAATTCAATGGGTTGAATTGAGTTCCAACGACATTATACAGTCCTATACTCAATACAATGCAATGTGTTGAATTGAGTTGAGTTGCATTACAATGCAATGTGCTCTTCCAACAACATTACAATGCAATATAATGTGAATACAACATTCTTCATATATATTGGTGCTATATAATGTGAATACAACATTCTTCATATATATTAGCGCTAGTTATTTCTGAAACTTTTATTATGCCATTGCAATTTTTGTGGTGGAACCTTTCAACAGTGTGCAAATTTCAAGCCATGGATTGCATATGAAATAGAATCATGGAGATATTATTCGTACTTTTATAAATTATGGTTTTGTGCCCTAACATGATATACGCACAATTTTTAATGGAGTAACATTATTTTTTATATGGAGCAACATTATTTTATATATGTATTGGAGCACCATATTGTATATTTTAATAATGGAGATCAGCCTATGGTTGTATAAACAACTTTGGAGAGCGTTCGTTGATATGGCAATAGAATTGAGCATTGGATACAATGCAGCGTTAATATGAGCATTAATATATATTTTGTTGAGCAGCGTTAACTCATTTTCGGAGCAGTATTGATCATTGTTTGGAGCAGCAATGATATATAATGGAACGACACTAATGGAATGATAAACCAACATTCAAGTCATAGAGCAATGTGTGCAATGCTTAGATCAGTTTTTACAATGTATCCATTGTGATGGAGCAACATTTATTCTATTAGCAATGTTTATATTACATTCACATTTACTAAATCAATATTAGTATCACATTGGCATTTTGTAATATTAGTATCACATTGGCATTTTGTTTTTAATATAAGCTTATTTCCATTGAAATATTTGCAATCTTGGTATCTATCCCAAGTTCATAGCTATGGAGGTTTATGTTTCAGGTTCTAAGACATACTTTTATGAATTAGGGTTTTGTGTCCTAACATGGTTATTCTATAATGTTTTAATTGTGCAAATATTATTATATGTGTTTTAGGCTTCATATTTATGTGAATTAGTTATTATATAGTTTTCATTTTATTTGATATATAGATGCAATCCAAAATCCATATTTAATATAGTAGCACAACCACATTTATTAATGTGGTTGATATAAGCCTATACCCATATACCAACTAACTTGCACTATTTTATTAAAAGCTAACTATTTTGCATTATTTATAAGTAAAGAAATAATAACAAACATATTTTTATATTTATGGCTATTATATTAAATTATATTATAATTAACATATAACATAATAATAACATTTAGTTATTTAGTTATTTATCGTTCACCATTATATATGAGACAAAAATATGATATAATATTACTTATAAATAGTATAGTAACAATTATATCTATATATATATCTATGTATATATATCAAAAATAAAAACCTAATATTATAAAAAAGAATTAACCCTATGATTAATTCATTTTAGTTTATAATAACCATAAGGTTAATTCATTTTAATAATATTAGGTTTTTATATATATATATATATATATATATATATATATATCAAAAATAAATCCTAATATATTATTATCCATATTGGGAATTAATTAATACTATAAACCCAATGAAATAATATTTAATCCTTGAATTTTATTATAAACCCAAGGGACTATAAACCCTAGGATTAATGTTATAAACCTACTATTATAAATCCTAATATTAAGCCTCAGTTCTCTAATGTCATAATGTGACGTTGAATAAATTGCAATGTAATATACCATTACGATAATCATTGCCACATTGGTTAGCACATTGAGACATGAAAAACTAAACACATTTATATCTCTCGGGTTTATATACATGTTTAACTATATATATATATATATATATATATATATATATATATATATATATATATAAACTCAATATTATTACAATAAATTAACCCTATGGTTACTATAAATCCAAGGCAATAATATTATAAACCCAAAATATTAATAAACCCAGGGCATTAATATTAAAAACCTAAGAGATTAATATTATAAACCATTTGGATTAATAAACCCAAGGGATTAATATTATAATACAAAGGTACTAATAAACCCACCGTATTAGGAAACCAGAGGGATTAAAATTATAAACCTAAGAGGTTACATTATAAACCCTTGGGATTAATATTATAAACCCATGAGATAAATATTGAAAACCCAAGTGATTAATATTATAAAATCTTGGAATTAGTATTATAAAAAAATGAGATTAATATTATAAGCCCTTGGGGTTTATATTATAAACCCAAGGGATTAATATTATAAACCCAATGGATTAACAAACCCAAGGGGTTATTAATGTTATAAACCCAATGAAATAATATTATAAACACTTGGGACTATTATTTTAAACCTAGGGGATTAATAAACACAAGGGATTATTAATAATATAAGCCAAAGGGATTAATATTATAAACCCAAGGTATTAATAAACCCAATGGATTATTACTATTAGAAACCAAGGGGATTAATATTATAAACCCACGACATTAACATTGAAAACCAAAGTGATTAATATTATAAAACCTTGGGATTAATACTACAAAATATTGATCCCCAATCGGGATGCGGTTCGACATTTGGGACAGGCTGCTTGTAGTAATGATCGGTACCCTGGAAATTACTATCGCCTCCCCCCACATGATGAAGGCAGTGGGTGTGGCGACCCTTGGCATGAATTCATGTTGGGGAGGTGGGAAAGGTAGCGGGACATGAGGTAGGGAAAGGAATATAGGCACGCGAGTGAAGCAAGCATTCAGTGCTAGAGTGTCATCTTGTGGAGAAAGGTGGTATCGCACTGGTGCAGGAGGACAATGGAACTAGAGATGCCAAGCTCAACGACAAATGCCTCTTGATCCTAGGTATGTAGTTTGTCTTTGCTCCACCACTGTAATTATGTTATGGTTGAGGTTTTGTTAGGGGGAGAGAAGCGTAAATAGAAAGAGGGCCCTAAGGATAGAGAGCTACTGGTGGAAATGGGGAATTCAATTGGTGGAAATTGCCTGGTTTTGTATCCATAAGCTCTACTAGGTAGGTAATGCCTATGACCATCGGGAGGAGAATTGCATGTTGTTGGGTTTGGATGCACCATGCTCCTTAAATAATGCTTGGGGTGAGGTTGATGGTGAGCACCAGTATTGTAGCAATAGCGCTGCAACTCCTGGGCTGCCTACTTTAATCTTATCAGCCCGGTAGTTCGTAACAAACTTGGAAGCGATGGTGCTATATGCACAAGTACTAGTTCTTACTGCAGGCTGTCACTTGGTCAGCTGGCGCAAGATCACTAGGAGCTCAAGCCAACTTCTATGGATTCTAGAAGAAGCTCTATATGTGATGAAAGAAAGGAAAGCTTACTCTACAGAGGCTACTCTACTTGCAGAAAGGAAAAAGACTGAAATGTAAAGTAAACCTAGCAAACCCTACTTAACCAACTAATCCTACTTTTGTAGAAAGCACTATGAAAACCATGAAATGAATGCCATTACCTACTCAAGGAAGTAAACAACATCTACTCAAGCTATTTCTACAAGTAAATGAGCAAAAAACATCTTTTTGAATTTTTATATATTTTTATGTGAAATTGACATGCATGTATTTTATTGTGTGTGAAGGTGGAAGTGAATAGTTGGTGTTGAATGGTGACTTTGGGGTTTGAGGAGATGTGGGATGGTGTAGATGGGTCCTAGGAGGTCTCCGGTGGCCTTCTGGAGGCTTTTCCCACACTCGGCCTTTAAAAGAAATCCTACAGGAAAATCTTCAGGAGGACACAATGGATCTACAGGAGGTCTGTAGGAGGTATACAGGAGGATGACGAGAGCAGTTTTGAAGGTTTTGAAGGTGTAAGAGTGGGTGGAAAGGACATATGAAGGCTAGGATGATGTGTTAGGATGCCTAGGGTCCACCAAGGATCACTGGGAGAGGGAAAGATGATCGGGAGAAAGGAAGAAATCCTATGGAAAATGCAGAAAACTAAGGCATATTTGAGATGAACTTTGGGCGACCTATAGGGCATGGATTAGGGAGCGAATTTGATGGCTGATAGGTTGACATGCTGTGAGAAGAGATCTACTTCAAAAGAACTGACAATCAACTAATGAAATCAAGCAAGCAAGGAAATGAGTACATAAAAAAAATTAGAATTTTGCATCAAGCTAATCTAAATTATGAGCTATGGAAAGAAATGCTGAAAAATGCTACAAGGAGAGAAAGCATGGAAGAAGACTTATTGCAAAGATAGAAATGAGCATGGTGGAAGAGATCTAAGCGAAACATTAACCTTCTAACAAACTGTAAAACTCTAGAAATCCTACGGAGAAGGAAAATCTATGTTTTTGGGGTAGCAAGAGGGTCTTTGCCTCAGTCCATGGTCCCCAAGGGAGGAAAAGAGGCCAAGGCACTATTGCTATCCTTTTGAATATTCTTTCTATCACTGCTTAACCTGCTATAGGAAACACAAATGGAAATAACCTATGAATCACCAAAAGCAACCTATTCTTAACCAAGAAAGAAATTCATCTAACAGCAACTAATCCATAAACTGAAACAAAGCATATAAATACAAACAAGAGGAGCTTGGCTGCTTGGATTGGGCCCTAACCCAAGAGCTTCGGCCCTCTGAGGTGACTCAGTGCTAGCTCAAGAAGAATCTCATCTTTATTATCAAAATAGTAATAGGATTACATGAAACTATCACCAAAAGTAAGCTCGAAGTTGAGCAGAGTTTTACAATAGCGACACTACAACAAAAATTCAACAAAAATTTGACCCTAGTGAGGCCCTAGGCCTCTCTACTTATACAATTGAAGCTCCCAACAACTTCCTTAAAATCAGGGAGGCTTTCCTCCTAAAACTCGAGATAAACATAAGTTATCCTCCACTTGCTCGGCTGCCTCCTAGTGCATTGATTTGATTATTTGTACTTCGAGCTGCATGAAGGGGAATTCGAAGTGGAGAGTAATAAATGAGGGGGATTCCCTCCTATAAGTCCTCTCCTTTGTCCACTTCGAATTATTTCTTCCAATTGTCCATTGAATCTTTGACTTTGTCTTCAAAATTCAACAAAAATCTTCATTAAACACATATTAGACCTCATGGCATCATAACTAATTCAACTCACTCCATTAGCATAAATATAATAAAAAAACATGCAATAAGTTAAGAGAATGGTTGATTTAACTACGTGAGGAGGCAAAATGAGCCCGTATAATTACCCATTTACGGGGCTCATCATCACCCCCCTACTGAAGGTGTTGCTCATCCTCTGAGAAACTTAGTCCGTCTCCCCATCTTTGATGGCACAAGTGGCCTCCCTAACATCCCATGCTTCTGATGTGATCTCCTCTTCTTTGTCATGGAATCCTGCCTTTCTGTCTACCTCTTCCCATTGTTGTTTCTCTTCTTCCTCTTTTCTACCTTCTAGCATGCCTAACAGCAACGAGGGACTCAATTTGAGGCCAATCAAATTGACCTTCAAACTCTGCATGGAGCGCTTGTACATTGGCACTCTCCTTAATGCCTTTTTCAACCTTGTTGGAGAGTGGTACTCCATAATTTGCAAACTGTGTGGTAAGGTGTTCCATCTCCTCATACAAGCATGCACATAGTCATCCCCAAGTAACCTTTCCATATCCTCAAAATGTGAAATGGCTTGAGCCTGATCATTGATATATTTAGGGGAAATTTGAGGATTAGTTGCAAGTAGGTTATGTGTGCTGATGAGTACCATGGGATCTGATGGCTTAGCTCTGATCATTAAGGGCTCACTCTGCTCCTTTATCATCAACTTTCTTATTTCTGCTACCCTTAACTATTCATGATTCATCCATGAGGCCATGACCATTAGTTGCAGGTCCCCTAGCCTAGCATTGGGGTCCCACACATTCATGTGTATGAGGGCCATGTTATGCGGATATAATTATACTATTTTTGCCTTTTCTTCTGATGAGCTTTGGTCACACAGGTCCATAAACTGTCTGTAATCTTGGAAAGGCATTGTGCCTCTCTGTGCCAAAGTCTTTATCTGAAAGTGTAGCCATTGGTCCTTGAGGTATAATCCATAGGATTTCACTTGTGTTCTACATTGTAGTGCCTCCATGGACCAGCTGGCCATGCATGCCAATTGGGTCTCTTTCTCCTGCAACTGTTTTCTTAGCAATTCATTTTCTCTTTCAAGGTGATTTCTTGTGATTTCTCCTCTATGTCTGACAGCACTTAATTCTCTGCCCATTTCTTTGAGTTGATTCTCCATATGGACAATATCCTCAACTCCCTTGGATTTGGCTATTTGCATCCACCTATGGGTCCTTACTCTTTCTTTCTCCAACTCAAAGAATAGTGGAATTGAAATTTTTTGTGGAATGATTCTCCCCCCTTCAAGAAGATTGTAGTAAGAGCCAATACTAGGCTGGGGGTTAGGTTCTTGTGCCTCTGTTGCTTCCTCCTTACCTTTTGGCTATCCTCCTACCCTTTTTTCAAGCTTTTCGGTCTCTTGTAGTCTTGACAGGGTCTCCTGTAGAACAGTCTGTGCCTCTTGTAGAACTATTTTTGAGTCCTATAGTTCTACTTTTCCTTTCCAAGTGGGAGATCTAGGAGTCCCCCTTTCATTAGTGATATGTGCCTTGGAAGGGGATTCCTTTCCTTGGGAAGAGGGTGAATCTTCAATAACAATAGGCACTTTAGATGAAGGCTGGGGTTTCCATGTTTTGATCCTTGTGCTCTTCCTAGCCCTGAAATACATTGAGGTCTACCTTTTCCTCTTTTTTTTTGGTTTAATTGGGGTGCTAAAGGCAGTGAGAGCAGCTGTTGCGTCTCTTTCTAGAGTCTCAGGAGACACTTTTGTATTTTGTGCCCCTTTTTCTCCTCCTTCTGTATTTTTCTCTGTCTCTGTTTGTTTTGTTTCTCCCTACTCTATTTTGGTTTCTTTCTTCTTCCCTTCTTGTTCCTTATTTCCTTCTCCTTGTCCCCCTTGCTGCTCTTCCTCCTCACTATCATAAGGACTGATATCACAGGTGAGGGCCTTTATGTCATCTTCTGCTGTCATGTTTCGGAATATTTCCCATGCTATGGGGATTGTGAATGTATGGAGGGCTTCTTCCACTAAAATTTTGATTAACCCATGGTGAGCCAGCTGATCTGGACTCCCTACCTTAAACTTAATGCTGGAGTCTATGAGGGACTGCAAGAAGAAATAGGGGATGTTGAGTTTCTGGGGTATTGCAGTGTCCATGCCATATCTTAGCTCATGGAGGATTCTAAAATGCTAGCCATATACTATGCTATACCTCCCTTCACAGGAAATATGTTTGATGATTTGGTAACTAACCTCATCACAAGGGTAGGGTATGCTTGTCCTTCTAATGCCATTTTTATCTTCTACAAGATGTTCATTGTTTTGGAAGAAGTTTTTCTTGGCATCTTGTCCAATTGGTTTTTCATCTTTGCTCCAATATAATCCAAGTGGAAGGGTAGTAACCCTACTGATAAATTCTAGGGTTATTTCCATGGAAATACCTCTAAAAGTGACAGTGGCATGGGTTCTTGAGTGAGGGACTAAAGAAAGGGCAAATTCCTGAGCAATTTCCTCATCAAACCCTCAGAATTTCTCAAAAAAGGTCATCCAATTTGCCCTTGTGAATATGGCTACTACTTGGGGATGTTCATGGAGTCTGGTTGAATTAGTGGGCTCCTTCCTCATGAATCCTCCTGTCATTGTGATTATACCCCTTTTGAACACCAGATGTAGAGATGGAGACAAGAATTTTGAAGAAAACAAGAAAACAGAGGAAAATTGTGCTTTTAAAAAAAAAGGCATAAAATTTTTATGTAATTCCTCTTCTTCTATGGACTCAATTCCTCCTTAAAATGATATCATCCCTTGCACATATTTATAATCAAGGTGGGTATGCATGGAACCTACCTCCTCAAGCCAGAAATTGAGCAAAAAACCAGTGTTTTCTTCTTAAAGATAGCTCACTACCCCTCCTGTATAATTGCCTATAGGTGCTCCTGTAGAACCTATAAGTGCTCCTGTAGACAATGTCAAGAGTAGGAGGATGGGTGAGAGAGATGGAGAATGATGGTTTCAAGGCTGTGGGGTGACAAGGAGCTTACTGTAGCTATGTTGACGAGGACAAAATGAAATAAAAGGTGGTGAGAGTGCTTCGAGGAGGAGTACTTATTACTTCTTTTAGATGTTTCCGGTGATGGGGGTGAGCTAGCAAAATTTACATTGGCCATATTTGGACCATTGGTCCCCACCTACCTTGTCATCATGGTTTCTTCCCACAATCACCTCTCATCATTGCATTGAATTTTGCATACCCTCCACTACCTGTCCTTGGTATCTTTCTCTGAGTTGACTATGCACACGTGTGGGTGACATCTTCGGATGAGTGTAGTCAACTAGATGAAGGTGGCCAAGTTAACTAGCCACCTTTTCTCATTCAACCTAAAACATCTCATTTTCCCATGCATATCTTTCAATTACACAAATGCAAACAGAGGTGCAGGTTAGTCACTTACTTGTGAGTCAAATGTATGTGTTGTGAGGTATTTTGGCTCCTTTTACTGCTACATGCTTGTGTTTCCCTGGCTATATGCTCTCTGCTTTCTGATGTGTGGATATTTGTCTTATGCAGGTATCCTCTGTCTAGATCTAAGCTTTAGATTTCTCCTTCAATCCTCATGGTTGCACTTCTTTTACTGCTTTGGCTTGATTTTAATGGGATCAACTGCTACAGGGATTCCTATAGGAGCTCCTGTAACTACTTCTCCCTTTGAAATTCCAGTTTATTGTTGTTCTGGGAGCTATGAGGATGATGCCAGAGATGCTGATGGAGATGGAGAGGTAATAGGTAAGCTACAGGTGAGATTTGAGGTGCTGCTTCCTTTCTTATTTTAGTTTTTTTTCTCTTTTTACTAAAAACTGTTTTTTCTGTGTTTTTCTAGGACAGGAAAAAAATGATGATGATGATGTGATGAAGGTGTGGAGTGGATGGAAAGGTGGGTTGATAGTTGTAGGAGGGTTTATATGTTCTTCATGAAGCTTCCCAGCCCCTCAAACTGCTTTTTATAACCATTTCTGGCTCTCTGTGATTCCTATAGGAGCCTCCTGTAGAAAACACAAAGCCTCCTATAGAACACATAGTTTCCAAAAAAAAGAGCGAATTGGGGTAGAAGAAAGGTTAGAAATGATGGAGAAGAGTGTGGAAGAGATGAAATAGGTGTTGGTGTGAGTGTCAGGGCTTTTTGGCATCTTCTCTTGTTCCCTATGGTCTTCCTGCAAACCTGCAATTCACATTAAAATTCAATTTTCTTTTTCTTCTTTTTCTCTCTCTTTTTTTTTTTTTGAAAACAACTAGGGCGCCTCGAGGAGGTTTTCACCCTAATTGCCTACCCTAGGCGCCTCCAAGGGAGGTTTTCACCCAGGGATATTATTCTCTTTTTTCTTTTTCTTTTTCTTTTTTGGTATCACTGGGCCACCTCAGAAGAGGTTTTCAACCCAATGATGGGACTCAAGCACCTCATGGAGGTTTTCACCTGAGTCCTTATTCTTCATTTCTGTTTTCTGTTTCTTCAATGAGTGGGTGAACTGGAGGCTAAGACATGCTCCTATACCATCACTATCTTATTCAAATCTTCAATGTACTCTCGCTTGGAGAGGGGCTTCTTGTAAATTTTCATCCTATGTCCATTGACAAGCATGGGGATGGATTCCTCATCAATGGTTCTGATCAGAACTGAACCATTGTCATTGCATTTTTCCACAGTGTAGGGTCCTATCCATCATGTCCTCAACTTGCCTTTGAAGTCTTTATACCTTGAATCATAGCGTAATGCCCAATCTCCCTCTTGGAATTGCCTCTCCTTGATATTTTTGTCATGCCATATTTTCCTCTGAACCTGAACTACCTCTGTGTGGAGAAAGGCCTGAAATCTTTGTTCATCCAATCCATTGAGCTGGAGTAATATTTCCTTCTGTGCATGGCTGAGGTCTAGGTCCAGCTGAGCTGCCATCCTTAGTGTATTGAATTCAAATTTTGTTAACAGTAAAGCATTCTTCCCATAGACCAATTCATAGGGTGTGAACCCTGTGGTGGTCTTCCATGTTGTGTTGTAGGCCCAGGTGGCCTCAACTAATTTGTTTGCCCAATCGTTTTTGCTACTGCTCACTACCTTGGTCAAAATTCCTTCCAAGGCTCTGTTAGTGACTTCCACATGCCCATTGGCTTGTGGATGGTAAGGGGTGGAAGTACTGTGCTTGATTTTATGATGTGTGAGCAGGTCTTCAATCAAATTGGAAGTGAACTCACTGCCTTGATTTGTGACCAATTCTGTTGGATACCTGAACTTTTAGAATATGTTTTCTCTCAAAAACTTAGCTACTTTTTCCTCTGTTGCTGCTTTGATTTCTTTTGTTTCTACCCATTTTTTCAGGTAATTGGTGCACACAATGATGTATTGTTTCTGTTTTGAAGGAGGGTTGATAGTACCCATAAAGTCCATTCCCACTTCTCAAATGGATCAAAGGTCACTTGAGGTTGCATGGGAATCTCATCCTTTGGAGTAGGTTTCCCCATCCTTTGACACCGATCACATTGGCTGGTGTATGTCCTCACATCTTGATGAAGAGTGGGCCAATAGTAACCTGCTTGCAAGATTTTGAAGGCAGTTCTCTTTACTGCAAAATGACCTCCACAAGGCCTGTCATGACAGGTCAAGAGGATGTCAAAAAATTCCTCCTCCCTGACACATCTTCTCCAGATCTAATCTGGGCCAAGTTTGAAGAGATTATCCCCAGTCCAGGTAAAAGGGGCACTTTTCCTCACTATCTTTCTCTTCTCCTTTGAGGACATGTGTGGTGGGAATTGTGCTGAAACCAAGTAGTTTTCTATATTGGCAAACCATGGAGAGAGTACTGAGATAGCAAACAGGTGTTTATTTGTCATTTGATCATCCACCATTTCTTCTTCACCTATAGGAAAATTTACTCTAGACAAAAAGTCAGCAACAACATTTTCTTTACAAGGCTTATCAATAATGGTCAAATCAAACTGCTGTAATAGAAGCAACCATCTAATAATGCGAGCATTTACATCCAATTTGTTCATTAAATATCTAATTGCAACATGATCAGTGTGCACAAAGGTTTGTTAGCCTGTGATATAATGTCTGAATTTGTTTAAAGAATGCACAATGGTTAGGAGTTCCTTCTCGGTCACTGTGTAGTTTAACTCTGCCTTTGACAAATTTTTGCTTATAAAGTATATGGCATAGGGTAACTTTTCTTCAACTTGTCCTAAGGCTACTCCTATTTCTTTGTTTGAGGCATCTGTTTGAATATGGAAAGGTAAGGCCCAGTTTGGACCTCTCAAAATTGGGGCAGTCACAAGTTTGCTTTTTAAGGTATCCAAGGCTTCTTGATAGTTTTCTGACCTACAAATTAAACATCTTTACCTAAAAGACCAAACAACAGAGAGGCTAGCTTGTTGAAATATTTAATGAATCTTCGATAGTACCTAGCTAAGCCTAGGAAACTTCTGACATCTCTCACCTTTTGAGGAGGTGAGACCCTTTGGATTATGGCAGTTTTGTTGGGGTCCACCTGCAATCCTTGTTGAGATATTGCATGACCTAGCACAATCCCTTCAGTCATCAAAAATTCATATTTTTCCAAACTGAGAGATAGGTTCATCTCAATACACTTGTTCAAAGCTTTTCCCAGGTTAGATAAAGCTTCCTAAAAGTCAAAATTGTGAGGAGTAAAATCATCCTTATATATTTCCACTGCATCATGAATGAGTTCAGAAAATATACTCAATACCACTCTCTTGAAAGTGGCTGGAGCGTTGCAAAAACCAAAGGGAAGGACCTGGTATGCAAAGATACCCGAAGGACAAGTGAAAGTGGTCTTATCTTGGTCTTTCGGGCTAATTTGAATCTGATTGTACCTGCTAAACCTATCTAGGAAGGAGAAAAACTTTTTCCCTGCCAGACCATCTAACACTTGATCTATGAAAGGCAAAGGGAAATTATCATTTTTAGTGGCTTTGTTCAGTTCCCGATAGTTGACCCAGATTCTCCAGTTGCCAGTTTTCTTTGGCACTAGTACCAAAGGATAGACCCATTCACTGTCATAGATGGGATAGATCAACCCTACATCAAGCAATTTATGTAGTTCTTCCTTAACAATATCTTTAAGTGTTGGGTTTGTCCTCCTTTGAAGCTGTCTGACTGGCTTGTAGTCTTCCTTAATGTATATATGATGGGTACATACTAAAGGGTGCACTCCCTTCATCTCCTTATAACTCCAGGCGAACGCATCTAAACATTTTCTTAATATGCTGCACAACTTCTTCTCCTAGGAAGTGGATAGGGATGGATTGATTTTCAAGGTTCTTTCTGGGCTGAACTCTATATTCTTAACATGGAGAGAGGTCGAGTCGGCCACACATATTTCAATTAAGGGGTTGTTTTGGGTTTCTCTCACTATGTCCTCTAATGGTAAGATACTGGGGGGTGGATTTTGAATTAAATTTTCAATGATATCATCCTCATCTTGCGGTTTCCCCCCCATGGCGGTTTCTAATGAACAAACTGGTACAGAATAGACTTCATCCTCATCCTCCTCCTCCAAACAAAGAGGTAGATCATGTTCTAGCAAGGGTTGGGCAAGAGGGTAGAGGATTAACTATTTGGAAATATGCCCATTCTTGATGGTCATGCTCCCGGCTCGACAGTTGATGTAGGCATTGGCAGTAGCCAACCAGGGTCTTCCCAAGATGAGAGGATACCCAGTGAGCTTTGCCTTTGGTTGGAGAACTAAGAAATCAGCAGGGTACTCCCAAGAATCAATGGATACCATCACAACTTCCACAATCCCTTTAGGGGTCACAGTGGAGCGGTCTGCTAGCTACAGTACTGTCGTGGTCTTCCTCAAGGAGCCCTGGAGGTTAAGTTTGTTCATTGTGTCCTTTGTCATCACATTAATGGTAGCTCCAAAATCAATCAAGCTATTTGGGATCATGGTTCCATTGATGTGGACATCAACTACTAGGCTTCCAGGGTCTAGATATTTTGGACAGAATAATTGCCCCAACATCAGGTCGAACAGTGGTCCTATGACATTGATGGTTGGGGCATCTCTCTTGAGCCTTCCTGGATGCCTAAAGCACTTCCCTTTGATCAACCTATTGTAGATAGGGACATCTTTTATGGCCTGGAGAAGTGGTATCTTCACACATAACTATTTCAATTCTCTCAGAAGTTCAGTTTCTTCTGGGTTAGGCTGTGTTGTCTCAGATAGTCTCTCAAGAAAGGGTGGAATTGCTTTAGGTTCACTTTCCTCTTTATCTTCCTCAACCTCCCTAGGTGGAGGTTGGCTATTTGGGAGAACCTTCCCATATTGTAGGTTAATCTCCTGAATCTCCACAACATAGGTTGGGCATGATGGTTCCCCACTATATATTTTCTGAGCCTATCTGTTGTTCAGCTTCAAGTTCTACTGGGCAGGCATTTGGGGTTGCCTTGGTGGAGCAAGAGGCAATGGTTGTGGTTGAGTAGGTGGTGGAGGCAAAAGAGTGGGAGGAGAGTTGTACTGGGGCCTCCACCCCTGATGAGATGCATTCCACTAAGGTTGTGGCTGAGCATAGGATTGAAATGAATGAGCGATTAGTTGAGCATGATATTGAGATGGACAGGATCAAGGAGGAGGTGTGGACTAGGAAAGATGATTAGGAGGGCCCTAAGAAGGTATGTAAGTGACTTGGTTGGATTTGTAGTATGCCTGAGATGTCCCTTGCATCCCCTGCTGGTATGGTCTAGGTCCATGTGGTCTCCTTTGGTTCATGAAATAGAGTGGTTCAGTGGCTCCTTCGGCACCTTGGTATATAGCTTTAAGTCCGGGCAAGGAAGGGCACTTATCTGTAGAATGATCTTCTTCACAGACTGAACAAACCTATATAGAGTTCAATGGAAATTCATGCCTAGGATGCCTCCTGGTGCATCTAGGACAAAAGATGGCCAAAGCCCTCTCGGCTTCGTCTTGTTTCCTTTTGATATGCAAGGTATCCATTTGCATGGCAAGAGTTTGTAGCTTCTCACTCTTGAAGTATTCCAGCATGTTTCTGAGTTCACCTTTGATGGATGAATTGGAAGAGGAGGTACTAGCTATGGGTTGACCCCCCCCTACCTCTCTTTCTGGCTGCTCTAGAATGGTTTCTAAAAACTGTCTTTATGTCCTCGTAAGATAGTTGGTAGATGTCTCCCTCGGCTAGTAGATCGATGGTGTCTAGAAGGTCTTCCAGAATTCCCCTGTGCAGGACCAACTTCAGAGATTTAGGGTCAAGTGTGCACCTAGCCCTTTTGTAATTGAGCTAGAACCTCTCTTCATAATCTTCCAAGGATTCATCACTTCCCATGGTCATTCGGAAGATTTATTCTTTGGTATCTTTTGACCTACATTAGTCTCGATATTTTTTATTAAAGGCCTGTTGCATTTGAGCCCAAGTTGTGATGCTATCGCCAGGTAACCCCATGAACCAGCGCAATGCTGCATCCTTGAGAGTAGAAGGGAATAGTTTCAACTTTTTCTCATCTTCTGCATTGATCCGAATCGGATCCATAAATGACTGTCATAGAACCGTGACTAAAACAGGTCGAACAAATCCTTGAAGAATCCAAAACAGCAATCGAAAACACCCTGAACCAGTGGCCATGGTAACTAGCGTGGAACGACGAGGCCCATGGAGACTGCGCAAGAGGTTAAAATAGCCCCTGGAAGCCCCGGAATGGGAAAAGGAGCTGGTTTTCGATACATGTTAGCACTTAGGGCGAACAGGACCGAAATGGTAGGGCTTAAGCACTCGGTCACATTAGGGAGCCAGAGGACCGCGGGCAGAAAAAGGAAAAAGCACCAATGTACGATGGTGGGACCCATGGCCTGGACACCGGAAGTTTGATCTGGACGCCCTTGAATGGTAAGAGGTTTTGGAGAAAGCAGAGCGATCACAATCAGCGATCGACGCGTGGCAGCGGAGGAGAGAGAAAAACTGCCGCGATCGCGCATTATCGGTCAAGCAAGTCAATCGTGCTTGACGTGTGAATGACGTTGGATCTGGAGGAGCCCAGATCGGATGGCTAAGATTACGCCCGATAGAAAGAGTGGAATTGACAGGGGATAAATCTGTTATTTAAGAGGATTTGGAATCCGTTGACTGCCACGGTGGAGAAAGCAACGAATTGACAAATGGGCTGGCGCAGTTCTGATGGAGACACATGGCTACTTCTTGAGCGTTATGCTGACACCGAACAGAGAATTCCAAGCAGACAGGTGACAGGAGAATTGACGCAGGAAGAAGAGGAAACGAATAGGCTGAGGATCGAATGACTAAAGCCATGAACGGAGGCAGTCGAAGGGGATGAGAAGGGAGATTCAGATCGAAGAGTCCAAGTGACCAAGAGAGACAATGAATAGTGAACCCTGAGAGGAGGACTGAGCACAGAGAGCAGTAAAGCCAAGTAGAGGAGACAGAGGGCCGAGCTGAACACAGGCAGCATCGAGCACCAGAGAGCTTGAAGAATGAAGCCTTCCCATAGAGGAATCTGTCCGGATTGAGCATCACAGTTGGCTCTTTCCACTGTAGACCGAGGGTCACAAAGCAGGTAGGAAGAACAAGAGTCTGTGTACTCCAAGTGGCTTGGGGAATCCAAGAACCACCTTGCCAAGCAAAATCTGCTTCAGGAGAACTCATATTGAGTCCCTGTATTGTAATTTCTCTACTCAAAGACATAATAAAACAAGGCCACCATTGAAGCTGGACCGGAGACGTAGCCCCGGAGAAGAGGGTGAACTCCTTATTAAAAATTGCTTGTGTCTTTATGTCCGATTAGTGCATTTCTCTGCTGTCTTTCCATTCAAAATGTTTGTGTATTGGCAATCTAATCAATCCTTTGTTTCAATAACACAGAAAAAACACACCAGCACATGAGTCTGTAATACCTTCTGTTAAATAAATCTTTACTGAGGTCACTCATAGGGTGATTATTAGATCAAGTGTTATCAGAGCTCTAGGCTGTAAGGTTAGACAAGCTTGTGTTGATTTAGCTGTGAATGATCACTAGATCAAAGCTCAAATTAGGAGAAGGAGAATTGGTGGAAACTAATCCTGAAATTGGGAGAGTCTATTCTCGAAAGACAGTGTCAAAAGAAGGTTCTGTAGGGCCAAACCCTCAATTCCTAGAAAGTTTCCTAGCTATAAATTCCATGGTGGAAGAAATGTATAGGGACTTTAGAAAGCATAGGGGTGAGGATTCATCAGGCTCTAAGCAAGACAAAGGAGAAGATGAAACTCATTCCCATGACCACTCCAAAGGGAAGGGAAAAGAAGAAAGCTTCCCTACACCTCCTAGTAGCCTTGTGCATAATAAGAAAGCATCTTTGATTAAGTTAGATGTTAAATTTGATTTGCCTATATATGATGGAGAGTTGAATGTTGAAAAGTTGGACAACTGGATCAGACAAATTGATGTGTATTGCAGGGTGCAGAACATAGACTCAGACAAGAGTAAGATTCAGCTGGCAAGCCTACGCCTAGGAGGAACTTCTTTGGTTTGGTGGGAAGGCAGAACCCAAACTGATGTGAAGAAGCATGGTAAGACCATCTCTGTCTGGAGTGACTTTGTTTCTATCATCAGAAAGAAGTTATATCCATTGGCCTACATGCAACAAGCCATGATGAGTTGGCAAACTCTTCGGCAATTAAAATGGAAAAGTGTACAAGGGTATACTCAAGAGTTCCAAAAGAGAGCATTGATGTTAGGTATTTCATTAGACTCACCAGAAACTCTTTTGAAGTACATTGGGGGTATACATAGCTACATGAGGCACACTATCCTCATGTTTAATCCCACTAGTATAGATGAGGTATCTGTAAAAGCTACTCATCTAGAAGCAAGAGGAAAGAATGGAAATCCAGAAGTTGGGGGACCATCCCAACCCACTGTAAGCAAAAGCAAGGAGAAAAGAAAGCAGAAATGGAAAGCAAGGAAGGCCAACACTGCACAAAAAGGCAAAGCTTCATGCACTCATTGTAAAAAGGAGGGGCATGATGATGAGAACTATTGGATTCTGCATCCAGAGCTGAGACTTAAGAAGTCCAAGGGCAAGAAGAAGATGACTGCTACAGTTATTCAGAAAGATTTGGGGTCAGACTCAGAAGATGAAACAATCATAGCAGCCATAGGTATAAAAGGTAAGAATTCTGAAGCATCTACTAGTAATTCTGCTCAATCTGTTATTGATGAAGAACATGAGAGAAAAAAGCGTGAGCTTTTCCATATTTGACTTGTTTCCAAATATCAAAATATTGATACTTTGTTTGATAGCGCTCACAAGTAAATCTGATTTCTGAAGCAACTGTAAAGAAATTGGGATTAGCAACTACACCTCATAAGAAGCCATACCCATTAGGATGGTTGAATGATAAAGCACAACTACAAGTGACTAGACAGTGCAAACTCAAGTTTTCTTTTGGGTCAGCATTTGTAGATGAGGTTGAGTTAGATGTAATTCCTTTGGATATATGTGGAATTGTTTTAGGAAGTCCTTACTTGTATGATAGAAAGGCTATCTTCTAATAGAGCTGAGAACAAGTATCTACTTGTTAAAGATGGAATCAAATACTTTGTAAGAGCTCATATGCTCACGAATAATTATACTCTCATAAACTCAGGACAGATGAAAAGAATGATAAATTCATGCAAACAGTTCTTACTAATGGTTGTGAAAGAAAAGAAAACTGATAAAACTGATGTATTTGAGGGCTGTAATTCTGATCAGCAAGCTGATATAGAAAAGATTGTTTCAAAGTATGATGTCTTGTTTCAAGAACCTCAAGGTCTGCCACCCAAAAAGGAAATAGTACATGATATTATTTTGTAGCAAGATGTTCCTTTGCCTAACATTGGGATGTACAGGTTATCTGCTTTAGAGAATGCTGAAATCAAGAAGCAGGTGCAGGAGTTGCTCGAGAAAGGGTTCATCAAACCTAGCACATCACCATGTGGGTCACCAATCATTTTGGTGAGAAAGAAAGATGGCTCGTGGAGAATGTGCATTGATTACCGAGCACTGAATAAAATAACGATAAAAAATCCTTATCCCCTTCCTCGCATAGATGATCTTTTAGATCAATTGAAGGAGGCTGTTTATTTCACCAAGCTGGATTTGCATAGTGGATACCATCAGGTCAGAGTTACAGAGCAAGATGCATGGAAGACTACTTTTAAAACAAAGCAGGGATTGTATGAATGGCTGGTTATGCCTTTTGGCTTGACCAATGTGCCTGCTACTTTCATGAGATTAATGAATGATGTACTCAGACCTTTTCTTGATGATTTTGTTATTGTGTATCTGGATGACATTCTAATTTTTAGTAAAACGTGGGAAGAACATTTAAATCATGTTAAGCAGACATTAGATGTTTTGAAAGAGAAAAAATTTATGTTAAACTCTCAAAATGTGAATTTGGCAAAACCTCTCTAAATTATTTGGGTCATATAGTAGGGGGAGGTGAATTGAAAATAGATCCCTCCAAAGTGGTAGTCATTGTAAACTGGCCTAAACCCAAGTCTGCTACAGAAGTGAGAAGCTTCTTAGGAGCAACACAGTATTGGAGGAAGATCATTTCAAGCTTTTCCTCAATTGCAGCTCTCTTACATGCTTTGACAGGATTGAACAAGGTGTTTCAGTGGGGAGGAAAACAACAGAAATCCTTCGACACCTTGAAAGACAAAATTAGTACAGCACATGTACTAGCACTGCTAGATCTACAAAGACCATTTGAGATACAAAATGATGCCAGTGACTATGCCATGGGAGCAGTGTTGACACAGCACGGTAAACCCATATGTTATCATTCTAAGACTTTTAATCCTACAGTAGTTAACTATCCTACCTATGATAAAGAATTGTATGCATTATTTCAGAGTGTGAAAAAGTGGAAACACTATTTAATGGGAAAAGAAACAGTGATACATACTGATCATCAGCCACTCCAATATGTACACTCCCAAACTAAGTTGCAACAATCAAGACATTACAGATGGATGGGTTTTCTACAATAGTTTCATTTAGTCATCAGATATGAAAAGGACATACATAACAAGGTTGTAGACATGTTATCTAGACCCATTATAAATGCATCTACCATCCTTAAGCATAATTTTGTACTACATGAAAGCTACATAGAACAGTATGCTCAGGACGTGGACTTTAAAGATGTATATGCAACTTTGAGTCAAGGCAAGAGAGTAGAAGAATTGGACTATCATGTGAAGGACCGACTCTTATATCATTGTGGGAAACTCTGCATTCCACAAACTGAGAGAGCAAAGATAATTAGGGAAGCACACACTTCTCTGATATCAGGTCACTTTGGGATAAGTAAAACAGTTGCACAGCTGCAAAGGTTCTGTTATTGGCCAAAAATGAATGAGACAGTTTCTAGATATGTAAAGGGGTGTGCTATGTGTGCTAAAAGCAAGCCCAGCAACAGAAAACTAGGCTTGTACACTCCATTGCTAGTTCCCTCTCACCCTTGGGAGAGCATTTCCATGGATTTTGTTGGAGGACTGCCCAAATCTAGGAAAGGTCATGATTATCTATATGTTATTGTGGATAGGTTCAGTAAAATGTGTATTTTGATACCCTGTAGCAAACAAATTACAGCTGAACAAACTGAAAAATTATTCTTTGAACATGTATGGGTTCATTTTGGATTACCCACTTCTATTATATCTAATTGAGACACCCGATTTGTGGGGAGGTTTTGGTCCAATCTATGGGAACTAATGGACACCAGTTACTGAGAGGATATTGCAGCAAACATCCTAAGCTTTGGGATGAGCACTTGTGCTATGTGCAGCATGCTTACAATAGAGCCAAACACTCTTCTACACAGATATCTCCTTTTGAGACCTGCTTTGGTTTCATACCAAGATCTCCCTTGGATTTTGTCTTTGGTAAAGATACCATGGTTGATGGACACAGTGATGTGGACAAAGCAACTAGGTTCATTGAACAGATCTAGGAGATCCACTAGGCAGTACAGGAACAGTTGGAAAAGAGCCAGACCAAGTATAAGGCTAGGCATGATAAGCATTGGATGGAGCATAGTTTTCAAGTTGGAGACCAAGTCTAGCTGTATATCAACAAGGACAGGATGCAAGGTGAAGGTAAGAAGCTAAAACCTATCAGGTATGGACCCTTCAGGATACTTGAGAAGATTGGTGAAAATGCTTTTCACCTTGATCTGCCAGCTTACATGCACATCTACTCAGTCGTGAACGCAGATTGCTTGAGATTGTTTGAACCTTCAATGATTGAGGACCCTGAAGAACAGAGTCAATTAACTTCTGTTGATGATCTACTACCAGAATATCTTAAGGAGCTGCAGGAAGATACAATACTGGACAAAAAGGTAAGGACAACATGTAGTGGATAGGTGGAATACCTCAGAATTGGGCTTAAAGGTTCGAAGCCAAGCAATGCGAAGTGGATTGAGATTGGACAAGTGAGACAATGATTTCCTCACTTAGCCGATGCTTAAAAGAAAACCAACTTTTGGTGGTCCAAAAGCTTTTCAGTTGGGAGGCCGTGATTCGAATCGGATCCATAAATGACTGTCATAGAATCGTGACTAAAACAGGTCGAACAAATCCTCGAAGAATCCAAAACAGCAATCGAAAACACCCTAAACCAATGGCCATTGCAGACGGTGTAGAACGACGAGGACCTCGGTCAAAGCATGTTGACTGAGGCCCATGGAGACTATGCAGGAAGTCAAAATAGCCCTTGGAAGCCCCGGAATGGGAAAAGGAGCTGGTTTTCGACGTGCGTTAGCGATTAGCGCTAGCGCGCATCACTGGGTGAACAGGGCCGAAATGGTAGGGCTTAAGCACTCGATCACATCGGGGAGCCAGAGGACTACAGGCGGAAAAAGGAAAAAGCGCCAATGTACGATGGTGGGGCCCACGGCCTGGAAACCAGTGGTTTGATTGGGATGCCCTTGAATGGTAAGAGGTTTTGGAGAAAGCGGAGCGATCACAATCAGCGATCGATGCCTAGTAGCGGAGGAGAGAGAAAAACTACCGCAATCGTGCATTATTGGTCGAGCAAGTCAACCATGCTCGATGTGTGAATGATGTTTGATCTGGAGGAGCCCAAATCGGATGGCTGAGATTGCGCCCGATAGACAAAGAGGAATTGACAGGGGATAAAGCCACGATTTAAGAGGATTTGGAATCCGTTGACCACCATAATGGAGAAAGCAACGAATCAACAAACGGGCTAGCACAGTTCTGATGGAGACACGTGGCTACTTCCTAAGCATTATTCTGATGCCGAACAGGGAATTCCAAGCACACAGGCGACAGGCGAATCGACGCAGGAAGAAGAGGAAACGAATAGGCCGAGGTTCGAATGACTAAAGCCATGAACGGAGGCAGTCGAAAGGGACCAGAAGGGAGATTCAGATCGAAGAGTCCAAGTGACCAAGAGAGACAGTGAACAATGAACCCTGAGAGGAGGATTGAGCACAGAGAGCAGTAAAGCCAAACAGAGGAGACAGAGGGCCGAGCTGACCACAGGAAACATCGAGCACCAGAGAGCTTGAAGAATCAAGCCTTCGCATAGAGGAATCTATCCAGATTGAGCATCAGAGTTGGCTCTTTCCACTGTAGACTGAGATTCACAAAGCAGGTAGGAAGAATAAGAGTCTGTGTACTCCAAGTGGCTTGGGGAATCCAATAACCACCCTGCAAAGCAAAATCTACTTCAGGAGAACTCTTATTGAGTCCCTGTATTGTAATTTCTCTACTCAAAGACATAATAAAACAAGGCCACCATTGAAGCTAGACTGGAGACATAGCCCTGGAGAATAGGGTGAAATCCTTATTAAAAATTGCTTGTGTCTGCTTACTACATTTCTTTCTTGTCTTTCCATTCAAAATTTCTGTGTATTGGCAATCTAATCGATCCATTGTTTCAATAACACAAAACACACACACCAGCACATGAGTCTGTAATACCTTCTGTTAAATAAATCTTTACTGAGGTCACTCATATGGTGATTATCAGATCATGCATAGTCATAGGTTCGACAGATGACAACAAACTCAAACAAGAAGGTGTCAGGATCTTCTGTAGTCAAACCATAGAAGTGAGGTAGGGCTGAAGGACTTATATTCTTCATTTTGGTGTCCCCATTGGTCTCCCAAATGGGAAAGGTACCCTCTATTTTTTCTCCATTTCCCCTAGCATTTCTGTTTTTAGCCATTGGCTCAAGAGGTATGTTTTCTTCTTCTTCATCCCCTATAGGTTCTTCAACTATCTCTGGTTTTTCACCTAAAGGTTCTTCTTGATCACTACCACCGAAACAGAGAGAAAGTTGGATGTGGGATGTAGTGGGGGTGTTGGGCAAGAATTTTCTTGAATTATCTCTATTCCTACGAGGCATGAAAGGAAATATTTTTGGTTGGTTTTTGTTTTTTCATTGATTATAACTACAAAACTTAAATGGATTGAACAACACAAATTGCAACTAACTGAAATGATCTTTGCTGAAATGAAATTTACAGAATTAAAAAGGAAAGCAAGGAAATGTAGAAACTGAAAGAAACAACTATTCTATTTTTGTTGAAATGAAATTTGCAGAATTGAAAAGGAAAGCAAGGAAATGGAGAAACTAAAAGAAACAACTATTCTACTTTTGCTGAAATAAACTACTTAGCAGAATGTTGCAATAGAAAATAGAAGAAGAAGTAATCACAAAATACTCTAACACTTCCCCAGCAATGGTGCCAAAAAGTGGTGAGCACCAGTATTGCAGCAATAATGCTGCAACTCATGGGCTGCCTACTTTACTCTTATCAACCCGATAGTTTGTAACAAACTTGGAAGCGACGATGTTGTATGCACAAGTACTAGTTCTTACTATAGGCTGTCACTTGGTCAGTTGGTGCAAGATCACAAGGAGCTCAATCCAACTTCTATGGATTCCAAAAGAAGCTCTATATGTGATGAAAGAAAGGAAATCTTACTCTACAGAGGCTACTCTACTTGCAGAAAGGAAAAAGACTGAAATGTGAAGTAAACCTAACAAACCCTACTTAACCAACTAATCCTGATTTTGCAGAAAGCACTATGAAAATCATGAAATGAATTCCATTACCTACTCAAGGAAGTAAACAACATCTACTCAAGCTATTTCTAGAATTAAATGAGCAAAAAACATCTTTTTGGATTTTTATATATTTTTATGTGAAATTGACATGCATTTATTTTATTGTGTGTGAAGGTGGAAGCGAATAGGTATTGTTGAAGGGTGACTTTGGGGTTTGAGGAGATGTAGGATGGTGTAGATGGGTCCTAGGAGGTCTTGAGTGGCCTTCTGGAGGCTTTTCCCACACTCGGCCTTCACAAGAAAGCCTATAGGAAAATCTTCGGGAGGACACAATGGATCTACAGGAGGTCTACAAGAGGATTATGAGAGCAATTTTGAAGGTTTTGAAGGTGTGATAGTGGGTGGGAAGGGTATATGAAGGTTGGGATGATGTGTTAGGGTGCCTAGCATCCACCAAGTATCACTAGGAGAGGGAAAGATGATTGGGAGAAAGGAAGAAATCCTATGGAAAATGCAGAAAACTAAGGCAGATTTGAGGTGAATTTGGGCGACCTGTAGGGCATGGATCAGGGAGAGAATGTGATGGTTGATAGGTTGACCTGCTGTGAGAAGAGATCTGCTACAAAAGAACTGACTGTCAACCAATGAGATCAATCAAGCAAGGAAATGAGTACATTAAAAAAACAAAATTTTGCATCAAGTTAATCTAAATTATGAGCTATGGAAAGAAATGCTGAAAAATGCTACAAGGAGAGAAAGCATGGAAGAAAGCTTATTACAAAGACAAAAATGATCATGGTGGAAGAGATCTAAGAAAAGCATTAACCTTCTAACAAACTGTAAACACTAGAAATCCTACAGAGAAGGAAAATCTATGTTTTTGGGGCAACAAGAGGGTCTTTGCCTCAGTTCATGATCCCCAAGGGAGGAAAAGAGGCCAAGGCACTATTGCTAGCATTTTGAATCTTATTTCTATCACTGCTTAACATACTATAGGAAACAAAAATGGAAACAACCTCTGAATCACCAAAAGCAACCTATTCTTAACCAAGAAAGAAATTGATCTAACAACAACTAATCCATAAACTGAAACAAAGCATATAAATACAAACAAGAGGAGCTTGGCTACTTGTATTGGGCCCTAACCCAAGAGCTTCAGCCCTCTAAGGTGACTCAGTGTTAGCTCAAGAAGAATCTCATATTTATTATCAAAATAGTAATAAGATTACATGAAACTGTTACCAAAAGTAAGCTCGAAGTTGAGCAGAGTTTTACAATAGCAATATTGCAACAAAAATTTGACCCTAGTGAGGCCCTAGGCCTCTCTACTTATACAGCTAAAGCTACCCAAAAACTTCCTTAAAATCATGGAGGCTTGCCTCCCAAAACTCGAGATAAAGATAACTTATCCTCCACTTGCTCGGATGCCTCCTAGTGCATTAATTTGGTTGTTTGTACTCTGAGTTGCATGAAGGGGAATTCGAAGTGGGGAGTAATAAATGAGGGGGATTCCCTCCTATAAATCCTCTCTATCCACTTCGAATTATTTCTGCCAATTGTCCATTGAATCCTTGACTTTTTCTTCAAAATTCAACAAAAATATGCATTAAACACATATTAGACCTTATGGCATCATAACTAACTCAACTCACTCCATAAGCATAAATATAATCAAAAAACATGCAATAAGCTAAGAGAATGGTTGATTTAACTATGTAAGGATGCAAAATGAGCCCATATAATTACCCATTTATGGGGCTCATCAGTTGACTATGGCAAGCGAGTGTATGAGGGGCAGGAGATGGTAGAAGGGGGTAGGGGGGGGGGGGGGGGGGGGGGGGGGGGGAATTTGGTAGGAGTCATGGGGCGCATCCATTCCCATTGCATGCAAAGCAAGTGCTCAGTTAACTGGAATTCCTATCGAAGTGATTGCAAGGCCAGAGAATCTGAGTGGAAACCAAATTAGGTGGAACTCAAGGGCAGCACCACTAATCCCTCGGCAGAGGGGGAAAGGGACCTAAACTACTCCGACCAAACTATAAGAAGAAAGAAGGGTCTGTGAGAATGGATTAGGCAAATTTCAGTTGACCTGTAGGCAAACACTAGTAATGGGGATTGAAACAAAGATGTGATAGGGGGCTTGGTCTATGGACCTCCCAATTGCAGGTTGTGGCATCAGGACCACCCCAGCTCAAAAACCATGAGAGCAGGTGGAAAGGAGAAGCAGGGGATGGTGCATAATGATGGCAAACCAATTTAGAATAGAGTCACTAGGGGGTGGCGCATAACTGCAATGTTGTGTTTCAATTTAACTAATTGTCGTTGTTACCAGTGCTCTAGCAAGAAAGTCATGGCTCATGCTGCGAGGGGACGTGGTCACAGAAAGAGAGTCCCGACACCTAGGAAAGGCAAGAAGCCAAGCACATCGAAACCACACAAGGGCAGGAAGTTGGTAGAACACCTTATCATTGAAGCAGCGGAGGCTTACCATGAGGGAACGGATGCAGGAATCCAGAAATTGTTAGAAGAGTGGGAGGAGGAAATAAAAAAACACAGCGAGATAGAGGAAGAAATGGACTAAGGTCCACCCGAGAAAGTATTACACAGTTTAAGCAAACTCTGGACCTAACTGGTTAATGAAGAGTTTATTAGGCAGTTTAATGGAACAGATTTCCGTGGGAATGGCAGTGACACTCTGGGAAATGCCGAGTTATAAATAGGATTTGTAGAAAATCCTCTTCCAACTGCGTAAACAAGATATCATGTTGGATAGAATAACCGACACATTCCTTGCATACTAGAGCTCAATGACATGCCTGGGGCATCTGCCAAGGATCCGACACCTGTTAAATTTGCCTCGGAGGAGCAGAAGGAATAGACTCTTACCCATGCATATTTTTGTTTCATGCAATAGATTTTGATTTCTGTGTTGAAAATATGAGTTTAGATAGTTATGTAGTGTACAGAAACGAAACACATACATATCTAGTTTGGCTAGAGAGATTAAGACTTTATGTTTTTGGATGGCTTACAATGTGGACAGGTGGCTAACCGAATTGGTTTCCCTTTGGGGCAAGTTGAGGCCACCTGGTCAATATTTGTGGTGTAAAATTTCTTATGTTTAATAGAAAATGGAATGGTCCTGCCAAGATTAACAATATATATATATATTATAAAATATTGAGATTAATATGATAAACCGAATGGATTAATACTATAAATAGAAGGGATTAATATTATAAAGCAAGGGATTATTAGTATTATATACAATGGATTAATATGATAAACCCTTGGGATTTATATTATAAACCCAAGGGATTAATATTATAAACCCAATGGATTAATATTAAACCCTAAGATTAATATTATAAACCCTAGGACTAATATATCAAACCTAAGATTATAAATCTGAATATATTATTATACATATTAGGAATTAATATTATAAACCCAAGACATTGTTGATATTATAAACCCAAGGGATTATAAACCCTAGGATTAAAAACAATATCATAAACACCAATATTAGAAACCTACTATTATGAACCCTAATATTAACCCCAGTTTTACATTGTCTCCATGTGATGTTGAATAAATTGCAATGTAATGTAACATTGTGGCAATGATTGTGAGATATATTATCGCATTGAGACAATGTTTGTCACAATGTGACATTGAACACATTAGTGTAGCATTCGAACATCATGATATTAAACCCTAATATTAAATTGAATATTATAAACCTTAACATCATAAAGCCCAATATAAACCCTTGGGATTAATATTATAAATCCATGGGATTATTAATATTATAAACCAAGGGGATTAATATTATAAACCCAAGGCATTAATATTGAAAACCCAAGTGATTAATATTATAAAACCTTGAGATTAATATTATAAACCATTGGCATTAATATTATAAATAGAAGGGATTAATATTATAAACCCAATGTATTAATAAACCCAAAGGATTACCATTATAAACCCAAGGGGTTAATATTAAGCCCTACGATTAATATTGTAAACCCTAAGACTAATATATCAAACCTAAGATTATAAATTCTAATATATTATTATACATATTATGAATTAATATTATAAACCCAAGAGATTATAAACCCTAGGATTAATATTATAAAACCTACAATTATAAAACCCAATGTTAAATTTAATATTAAACCCTAATATATAGTAAACCCTAAGGATTTATAGTCCCTAAGCACAACCACATTGATAAATGTGGTTGTGCTTAGGGATTATAAAACACAATATTAATGTGGTTGTACTTAGGGATTATAAAACACAATATTAAACCCTAATATTAAATGAAATATTATAAACCCTAATATTATAAACCTACTATTATAGACCCTAATATTAAACCTCAGTTTTGTAATGTCACAATGCGACATTGAATAAATTACAATGTAATGTAACATTGTGACAATCATTATCAGATTGGTTATCACATTGAGACAATGTTTGTCACAATGCGACACTGAACACATTTCTATAGCATTCCAACATCATGATATTAAACCCTAATATTGAATTGAATATTATAAACTTTAATATCATAAAGCCTAGTACTATAAACCCTAAGGTTATAAGCTCTAAGATTAATATATTAAACCCTAGGATTATAAACCCTAAGATTAATATCATAAGGCCTTGGAATCAAAGTAATAAACAAAAGTGGCTAATTTATTAATAATACCTTAACCATGGTTGAAAATGGTTCACCATGGTTGACCATAGAGACATTCATTAACCATTATTGACCTTATGGCTCATGAAATATGATCATGATTGACCATGATTGACCTAGGTTGTCCATGGTTGAACATGACTAACCATGGTTGACGATAGTTGACCATGCTAACTCAATTCAACTATAGTTGATAATGGTTGACCATGGTGACCATAGTTAACTATGCTCAATCGTAGGTGACTATGGTTAACTATGCTCAAGTTAACCATAGCCAATCACGGTGATGATAGTTGATCATGCTTGATCGTAGATTATGCTTGACCTTGACTATGGTTGAATATGTTATATATATATATATATATATATATATATATATATATATATATATATATATATATATATATATATATATATTCATAAAAATAATATTAAATATTAATATAGAAATTACATATTAAGTATTATATTAATAAATTAATGTTTTAGTTAATATAGTAATGTATTAATTAATATTTATATTAAACCCTAATATTAAACCCCAGTTTTGCAATGTCGCAATGTGACATTGAATAAATTGCAATGTAATGTAAGATTGTGACAATCATTGTAGATTGAGTATTGCATTGAGACAATGTTTGTCAGAATGTGACATTGAACACCTTATTGTAGCATTCGAGAATCATGATATTAAACCCTAATATTAAATTATATATTATAAACCTTAACATCATAAAGCCCAATATAAACCCTTGAGATTAATATTATAAATCCATGGGATTATTAATATTATAAACCAAATGGATTAATATTATAAACCCAAGGCATTAATATTGAAAACCCAAGTGATTAATATTATAAAAAATTGAGATTAATATTATAAAGCACTAGGGTTAATATTATAAACTCAATGGATTAATATTATAAAACTAATATATTAATAAACCCAAAGGGATTACATTATAAACCCAACAAATTATTAATATTATAAACCAAAGCGATTAATATTATAAACCCAACACATTACATAATAAGTATTGTATTAAAAACCAATTATTCAAAAATTAATGCTTTAGTTAATATAGTAATGTATTAATTAATATTTCTATTAAACCCCAATTTTTCAATGTCACAATGTGATGTTGAATAAATTTCAATGTAATGTAACATTGCGACAATCATTGTCAGATTGATTATTACATTGAGACAATGTTTGTCAGAATGTGACATTGAGCACATTGATTATTTTAAAATTACGTTGGTGGTGTGACGCAAAGAATGGAGATGCTATTATAAATTGGAAAATTTTCAATTCCTCACAAACATGAAATTTGCATATTGGACATTATTGTGGAGGGTAGACCAAGTGGCTTTAAAAATTTATTCACAGTGATTAATTGTTGGGGCATTGCAATGTTGAGAATGAAAATCATGTCCCTTGAGATCTTGCAAGAGGACCATTTATGCTGAGATCATGACATAAGAAGAAAAATTATGGTCAATGCTGCATGGAATAACACTAGATACCCATCACAAGAACACATTTATGCAATAATGTTGCATACCTATCAGAAGATCGTGTGAAATGCGTTTAAATGTGCCTAAATATAATGAAACAACAATAAAACATTGTTATAATATGGTGTGGTTGTTATAATATGGTCATGCTACGTTTGTGCACATACAATGATATGAAATGAAATAACTATAAAATGTTTCATTCACACAAACTCTATTTGAAAGATAAAACATCCCCTTTAGATAAGGTTTTTATGTAACATATTGTTTGCAGTCATGAATTTTTATTTGGAGAAACATTTGCAATTACAAAACATTATATTGCCAACATTGACAGTGGATTGTTATTGCAATAATACTTGGAATTGATAATTGAGATGCACATGTTGTTTGTGGTTCTGAGAATCATTTTGTTGGATGTCAAAGGGGGAGGTAAGAAAAAGGGAAAATAATGGGGAGGCACATTGTGTATCCATCAATTCCAAAGCCCGAGATTGATGGCATTGTTGTCATTAATGGAAAAGGAGTAGAAAACTACCAAGAATGTGTTGCTTAGTAGTATGTGTGATAAGTTGTTGAGTTTATTTGTACATTGTGTTGTAAGGTTGATTGTGCAACTGAGATTTATAATGTTATGTTGATGGATTGGTATACATGCGTTGTTTGATGCTGATGATGATGGTAAAGAAGCAACAACAACGAAAGAGAGTAGTAAATAAGAAGTAAGGAAATGATGTTGCAAGAGACTGTTGGTAAAGTAACAACAAGAGAAAGCAATGTATTGACAAAGGAACAATATTTGCAGCAAGGCATGTTTGATATGTAGGCACAAGAGTAAGGATGATGAAAAGAAGCATCAAAGTAAAATGGAAAACATTTTTGAGTATGTTGCTTCACTATGATATTTATGCTTCTTATGGTTTGATGCATTTACTTGGTTATGTGAAATGTTGTAGTTTTCAGCCTTCGAGAGATGTTGTTGCAGATATGTATGGCAAGACAAAAGCACGATCATTGTTGTGATGCAAGGTAAAGGAAAAGGCAAGATGCGATGAGAAAAAAATGAAAGAATAAATGACAAACAATACAAGACTTAAGGTTGTTGAGGCAATGGCATGAAGTAGTGATAGAAGATGTTGTAAAAGAGATATATGGCTTTGGAGAGTGATGCATTACTTGCACATGTTTCCTGCATATTGATTGCATTGGAAAGTGAATGTTTTACATGTGTTATGATGTTATAATGTGTTACTTTATTGCATATGTTGGCATTATGTTGGTGTATTTAATCATTACTCGTTTAAAAATATTTTGTGGAACACTTATTTTTGTTCTAATATTCAAAATATGAAGAGTTTGGAAAATAATCAGTGGAAGTCAAAGATTCAATCATGCTCACTTCACATTATTATGTGGAATAGAAATATCCAACATATTATCTTTACAATATGTGATTTTGAAAGGCATAAACGGTTAGAGAGTTAGAGAGCACATGAAAGATGATTATTCGTGACTTATATGGCACATATGAAGCTAATGTGAAGTACATTTGAAGGGGAGAAGAGGTGGAGGTAAAGATGGAGATATGCATAATTGATGATCATGCAAACCAACATGTTGCTTCTTATATGTATCAAGGGATTGTAATCTCATTTCAAGTTGGAGCTTGATAAAGAATAGGTCGTAGCCTATTGAGGTAGGAGCATCGTGTGGGTTGTAGACTGTAGAAAGATTATGGGAGTTTCATTTTCCTTGCATGTTGTAGCCTACAGAAAAATTGAGGTAGTAGCTTCTTTTAGGTTGGAGCCTACAGAAAATCAAATTTAATAGAGTAGGAGTTTTCCTTTGCATCACAACAAAAAAAAATCATGGTTTTATCTTCTTATGGGTTTCCACATATATCTGGTGTCCATATGTGTTGATGTTATGTGCTTATGTGATGTTTTAGATTACTCATTACTTGTTGTTCACATATTCAATATGCTAGTCATTATGTGTTAAGTTGTTGATTTAAAAGTTCAGTTAAGGAGTTTTAAAGAAAATAAATTAATGTCCATGAATGTACTAAAAATATTCACCCCCCTCTCAATTTATTCAAGTTTTTATCACTTCTTGTTTTTGTAATTCCTACTTCAAGTTGCTTCTACAATCTCATGCAAGATGGAAAAAATTATGACATAGGTAGCACTCTACATCTCGTCGAGATAATAGATGAAATGTGTTGTAGCTTTTATTGTCATGGGCATAGTGGACTCTATCTTGTCTTCAAGAAAGACTTCCTCTAGGTTTTTGATAAAACCCTATGTTATTACTCCTACTATATTCCGTGTAATATCCATCTTTATGTTCATAGATAGAACATTTATAACAATAAACATAAAAATGTGCCTACATGCCTCAGTGTATAGGGTGATGATATCCTAACAATGTCTTTCCCTTAAGGATATCTGAGGTTTTTCTTCCCTCCACTTTTACATTCTCTTATATGATTTGGTGTTTTGAATGCATCAACTTGACTGCTTGAGGAATTGATCGTCCAAGTTTCGGTGGTTTTTAACTTATGCAAAACTTTTAGTTTAGGCTTCTCTTGATTTTTGGTATGAGGCTTCTCTTCATCTTTGGCATGAGGCTTCTCTTCAAAAGGCTTATTTTCTTCTTTGACACATGTCTTCTCTTCATCTTTGGGGTTTTCACCCTTGCATCATGAGGAGGACTCACCAATATATCCAAGACTTATCTTGATAAGTGGTGATATTTGGGAATTGAGAATGTCATACAAGACCTGCAAACTCCTCAGTCTTAGGTTTACCTTATCTACTTCTACTCTAAGAGTGATGATTTCATCTTCATGTTTCATGAAATATTCTTCCTTCTACTTCATGTGACTTCTTAAGACTTCCTCAATGATTTTGGCTTCTTCAAGGAGGTGATTTTCTTTCCAAGTTCTTTATTTTCTTTGGTCATTCCTTGAGTTATCTTGTCAAGGTATTTTCTTTATTATTTACCTCTTGCAACAATATTTTGAGATGGTCTACGTCCTTCTTTACTATTGGGGATAATTCTTAATCTTGTCATGTAATTGCTGACAAATTAGTCAACAAATTTTGTGTTTTGTGTGCATATGTTATCAAAATTAGGGAAGAAAATTATTAGTGTGGTCAATCCTCAGAATTAGGGTTCAGAAGATTGGTAGTGTTAGTAGATTCATTTCAGATGATTAGTGAGTTTATTGATAATCATATTACTAATTGGTTTATTATATAACAATGTACTTACTGATTTGATTTGAGATGAAATTTACAAGAGGGTTGAGCTCACACAATGAGAACTAGATTTGTGTTTTATTTGTTCATTGATTTTTATATGTTTTTTTTGTCATAATTATCTTGGTTTATCATTTGGATTAAAGAAAATGGGCCATTTCAGATTCTACAAGTGGTATCATAGCAGGTAAAATTGCTTTCGGTCAAAGTTTTATTATTGGAATTTCACCAAAGTTAATCATGTCGAATTATAACCACATGTCCATTTCATATTTTGATAGGAATGATTATGATTATCGGTGCATTAAGACGCTTACCTTTTTTATTGGAAAATATTTGTTGTAGATTTATGAATGAGGTTATGAGGATCGAGCTGATTGGAATGACATTACAGCCAATGAAATAACAACAAGCCAGGGAGAATAATCCTCAAGCTTTGCTTCACATTTAGATAGCTCTTGATAAGATCTTATTTCCAAGAATATCAGGAGAAAAAACTACCAAAGATGTCTAGAAGACTCTAAAAGAAGCTTACCAAGGTAGTGATCAAGTTAAGGTGGTTAAGCTTCAGATATTGAAGTGAGTTTGAGAATTTGAAGATGCAAGAAGCTGAAAGTATAAGTGACTATTGTGTCAGAGTCAAAGATGTGGTCAATAAAATGGCTACACTTGAGGAAACTGTAAGTAATGAGGTTTTAGTAAAAAGGTATCAAGATCATTAACACCTATATGAAATTGTGTTTCCATAATCATAGAAGAAAACAAGGATTTGACAAAACTAGAGTTTGATCAATTGGTTGGATCCCTGATGTTTCATGAAGAAAGATTGAAAGACACTTTTGAAGGTGTAGAGAAAGCATTTTCCTCTAAATTAAAAATTATAAAGAGTGAAGATGCAAGAAATAGTAGTGCCAAAAGAAATCAAGGCCAAGGCAAAGGGAAGATCCAAAATTTTTCAAGAGGTAGAGGAAGAGGTGGCTCAAGAGGAAGAGGTAGTTCCTAAGGAATAGGTAGAGGTGGATTTGATAAGAGAAATGTTCAATGTTACTATTGTAACAAGTATGATCACTTTGAAAGAGAAAGTAGATAGAAAGAAGGTAAAAATGTTAACCATGTTTAAGAAATTAGTGACTATCCTCTAGATCACTTATTTTTATCTTATGTTGAAGGTGAAAATACTAGTAAATATGTTTGGTACCTAGATATTGGATACTCTAACCATATGAAAGGGAATGAGAAGTTGTTTTCAACAAAGGATGGAAGTTTCAAATCCAAGATCTAGCTTGGTGATGATAAACCATTGGTGGTTTCTTCCAATGGAGATATGAAGGTAAAAACAAAAGAAGTTATAAAGAGTATTCATGATATTTATTATAATCCACAATCGAAGCACAATTTGTTAAGTGTTGGGCAACTATGTGAGAAACAGTATGAGGTAGTCTTTGGAAATAAGACATGTACTATGATAAGAATAGGGGAAATAGGGTGATCATCATTGTGCTGATGGAAAGAAATAGGATGTTTCCCTTGAAGTTTGATGAACATAACAACATCCTTACAAATATGGCTTATGAGGATTCAATTTGGTTATGGCATCTCAGGTATGGGCATTTAAATTTCACACTTTGAAGTTTCTAACATCGCATGCATTAGTTTCTAGTTTTCCAAAGGTAGAGGAACATAAGGAGGTTTGTGAAGTATGTGCTAAAGGCAATCATGCAAGGGAAATGTTCCCAAAGGGAAATTCATGTAGGGCTCATAGACCACTTTAGCTTGTTCATTCAAACATATGTGGTACTATGGAGACTAAGAGTTTTGGTAAGTCATCATATTTCATCACTTTTATTGATGATTACTAATGAAATTGTTGGGTATATTTTTTGATGGCCAAAAATGAAGCCCTCGATACATTCAATAATTTCAAAGCCCTCATCGAAAATGAGAAAGGGTGCAAGATCAAGTCTTTGTAGACTCACCGTGGAGGAGAATTATGCTCAAAATATTTCTAGACTTATCGTGATATGAATGGCATCAGGAGGTAGAATACTACCGCATACACACCCCATCATAATGGTGCATCTGAAAGGAAGAATTGTACTATGGTTGAAATTTCAAGGTGAATGTTACGAATTAAGGGATTGATAAATTATTATTGGGGAAAGGTAGTTGCTACAATAATGTACGTCCTCAACCATAGCCCCCCCATTGCACCTGAAAATATGAGTCCTTAAGAAGCTCGGTATGGAAAAAGGCCTAATGTCAATCATTTCAAAGGTTTTGGTTGTTTGGCTTAAGTGCATGTACCTTATCAGAATAGGCACAAGCTAGATGCAAAGAGTGAGTTATGTATTTTTATTTGGAGAGTGAGACAAGAAAGGCTTATAGATTGCAATAACAAGCTTGTTGTCTCATGAGATGTAATTTTTTATGAAGGGGTAGTTTATGGTCATCAAAAAGGACAGATTGAGAAGACAAAATATGTTTTGAATAACGATATAATTATTGATATTGATCATGAGCAGCCAACTAATGATTTTGTATTGAGTCCTTTAAGTCCACCAAGCAACCCTTCATCAATTTATTTAGTATCAAGTTCAATTCCAACTTCTTCTCCAATTTCTACAAGGAAGGTAAGGATATTGAGTGATATGTACCATAGGATTGAAAATCAAGCACATTAAGAAAACCTAATAGGTGATACAATGTTTTTTTCTTTATTAGCCAAGGCTAGTTTTGAACCATCATGTTTTGAATATGCATGTACTAATGAGGTTTGGGTGCAAGCCATGCAAGAAGAGATGTATTCAATTCACAAGAATGACACTTGGGAGTTGACAGAGCTTCCACATGACAAGAAAAAGATTGTATAATCCCCTCACTAACAAGATTATTATCTCAAGAGATGTGATTTTTTATGAATGGGGAGTTTATGTTCATAAAAAAGGCCACATTGAGAAGAAAAAATACGTTTTGAATGATGATATAATTGTTGATATTGATCATGAGAAACCAACTAATTATTTTGTATCTAGTGGTTTAACTCCACGAAGCAACCCTTCATCAATTTATTCAGTATCAAGTTCAAGTATAGTTTCTTCTCCAAGTTCTACAAGGAAGGTAAGGATATTGAGTGATATCTATGAGAGGAGTGTGAATCAAGCACATGAAGAAAACCCGATAGGTGAGACAGTGAATTTTTGTTTATTAGCCAAGGTTGATTTTGAACCATCATGTTTTGAATATGCATGTAATAATGAGGTTTGGGTGAAAGACATGCAATAAGAGATGGATTCCATTCAGGGAATTACACCTGGGAGTTGACAGAGCTTCCACATGAGACTAAAAAAATTGGCATCAAATGGGTCTACAAGGCCAAATTTAATAGTGATGGGAGTGTTGAAAGACACAAGGAAAGATTAGTTTCTAAAGGACTCACACAAAAGTATGGAATTAATTATGAAGAGACATTTTCAGTAGTAACAAGACAAGAGACTTTTAGAATTTTGATTTCGTTAGCAGCTCAGAAAAGTGGAGCATACGTCATATGGACGTGGAAATTTCCTTCTTGAATGGGTACTTATAAGAGGAAGTATATGTGGAGTAGCCACAAGGTTTTGAAGTGGAAGGAAAAGAGAATAATGTCTAAAAGTTGAAGAAGGCTTCGTATGGTCTCAAGCAAGAACCAAGAGTCTCATATGCTAGGATTGATGGATACTTTTAGGAAATTGGCTTCTAAAGAAGTAAGAGTGATCCTACCATTTACTACAAATAAGAAGGTATTGATATTCTAAACATAAGTTTTTATGTTGATGATATATTGTATATGGGTAGTAGTTCTAATATGAATGATAAATTCAAAGGTGATATGATGAATGAATTTGAGATGAAAGATCTAGGTCTCATGAAATAGGATTGAAAATCAAGCACATTAAGAAAACCTAATAGGTGATACAATGATTTTTTCTTTATTAGCCAAGGCTAGTTTTGAACCATCATGTTTTGAACATGCATGTACTAATGAGGTTTGGGTGCAAGCCATGCAAGAAGAGATGTATTCAATTCACAAGAATGACACTTGGGAGTTGACAGAGCTTCCACATGACAAGAAAAAGATTGTATAATCCCCTCACTAACAAGATTATTATCTCAAGAGATGTGATTTTTTATGAATGGGGAGCTTATGTTCATAAAAAAGGCCACATTGAGAAGAAAAAATACGTTTTGAATGATGATTGATCATGAGAAACCAACTAAATATTTTGTATCTAGTGGTTTAACTCCACGAAGCAACCCTTCATCAATTTATTCAGTATCAAGTTCAAGTATAGTTTCTTCTCCAAGTTCTACAAGGAAGGTAAGGATATTGAGTGATATCTATAAGAGGAATGTGAATCAAGCACATGAAGAAAACCCGATAGGTGAGACAGCGAATTTTTGTTTATTAGCCAAGGTTGATTTTGAACCATCATGTTTTGAATATGCATGTAATAATGAGGTTTGGGTGAAAGACATGCAATAAGAGATGGATTCCATTCAGGGAATTACACCTGGGAGTTGACAGAGCTTCCACATGAGACTAAAAATATTGGCATCAAATGGGTCTACAAGGCCAAATTTAATAGTGATGGGAGTGTTGAAAGACACAAGGAAAGATTAGTTTCTAAAGGACTCACACAAAAGTATGGAATTAATTATGAAGAGACATTTTCAGTAGTAACAAGACAAGAGACTTTAAGAATTTTGATTTCGTTAGTAGCTCAGAAAAGTGGAGCATACATCATATGGACGTGGAAATTTCCTTCTTGAATGGGTACTTATAAGAGGAAGTATATGTGGAGTAGCCACAAGGTTTTGAAGTGGAAGGAAAAGAGAATAATGTCTAAAAGTTGAAGAAGGCTTCGTATGGTCTCAAGCAAGAACCAAGAGTCTCATATGCTAGGATTGATGGATACTTTTAGGAAATTGGCTTCTAAAGAAGTAAGAGTGATCCTACCATTTACTACAAATAAGAAGGTATTGATATTCTAAACATAAGTTTTTATGTTGATGATATATTGTATATGGGTAGTAGTTCTAATATGAATGATAAATTCAAAGGTGATATGATGAATGAATTTGAGATGAAAGATCTAGGTCTCATGAAATAGGATTGAAAATCAAGCACATTAAGAAAACCTAATAGGTGATACAATGATTTTTTCTTTATTAGCCAAGGCTAGTTTTGAACCATCATGTTTTGAATATGCATGTACTAATGAGGTTTGGGTGCAAGCCATGCAAGAAGAGATGTATTCAATTCACAAGAATGACACATGGAAGTTGACAGAGCTTCCACATGACAAGAAAAAGATTGTATAATCCCCTCACTAACAAGATTATTATCTCAAGAGATGTGATTTTTTATGAATGGGGAGTTTATGTTCATAAAAAAGGCCACATTGAGAAGAAAAAATACGTTTTGAATGATGATATAACTGTTGATATTGATCATGAGAAACCAACTAATTATTTTGTATCTAGTGGTTTAACTCCACGAAGCAACCCTTCATCAATTTATTCAGTATCAAGCTCAAGTATAGTTTCTTCTCCAAGTTCTACAAGGAAGGTAAGGATATTGAGTGATATCTATGAGAGGAATGTGAATCAAGCACATGAAGAAAACCCGATAGGTGAGACAGTGAATTTTTGTTTATTAGCCAAGGTTGATTTTGAACCATCATGTTTTGAATATGCATGTAATAATGAGGTTTGGGTGAAAGACATGCAATAAGAGATGGATTCCATTCAGGGAATTACACCTGGGAGTTGACAGAGCTTCCACATGAGACTAAAAATATTGGCATCAAATGGGTCTACAAGGCCAAATTTAATAGTGATGGGAGTGTTGAAAGACACAAGGAAAGATTAGTTTCTAAAGGACTCACACAAAAGTATGGAATTAATTATGAAGAGACATTTTCAGTAGTAACAAGACAAGAGACTTTTAGAATTTTGATTTCGTTAGCAGCTCAGAAAAGTGGAGCATACATCATATGGACGTGGAAATTTCCTTCTTGAATGGGTACTTATAAGAGGAAGTATATGTGGAGTAGCCACAAGGTTTTGAAGTGGAAGGAAAAGAGAATAATGTCTAAAAGTTGAAGAAGGCTTCGTATGGTCTCAAGCAAGAACCAAGAGTCTCATATGCTAGGATTGATGGATACTTTTAGGAAATTGGCTTCTAAAGAAGTAAGAGTGATCCTACCATTTACTACAAATAAGAAGGTATTGATATTCTAAACATAAGTTTTTATGTTGATGATATAGTGTATATGGGTAGTAGTTCTAATATGAATGATAAATTCAAAGGTGATATGATGAATGAATTTGAGATGAAAGATCTAGGTCTCATGAAATAGGATTGAAAATCAAGCACATTAAGAAAACCTAATAGGTGATACAATGATTTTTTCTTTATTAGCCAAGGCTAGTTTTGAACCATCATGTTTTGAATATGCATGTTCTAATGAGGTTTGGGTGCAAGCCATGCAAGAAGAGATGTATTCAATTCACAAGAATGACACTTGGGAGTTGACAGAGCTTCCACATGACAAGAAAAAGATTGTATAATCCCCTCACTAACAAGATTATTATCTCAAGAGATGTGATTTTTTATGAATGGGGAGTTTATGTTCCTAAAAAAGGCCACATTGAGAAGAAAAAATACGTTTTGAATGATGATATAATTGTTGATATTGATCATGAGAAACCAACTAATTATTTTGTATCTAGTGGTTTAACTCCACGAAGCAACCCTTCATCAATTTATTCAGTATCAAGTTCAAGTATAGTTTCTTCTCCAAGTTCTACAAGGAAGGTAAGGATATTGAGTGATATCTATGAGAGGAATGTGAATCAAGCACATGAAGAAAACCCGATAGGTGAGACAGTGAATTTTTGTTTATTAGCCAAGGTTGATTTTGAACCATCATGTTTTGAATATGCATGTAATAATGAGGTTTGGGTGAAAGACATGCAATAAGAGATGGATTCCATTCAGGGAATTACACCTGGGAGTTGACAGAGCTTCCACATGAGACTAAAAATATTGGCATCAAATGGGTCTACAAGGCCAAATTTAATAGTGATGGGAGTGTTGAAAGACACAAGGAAAGATTAGTTTCTAAAGGACTCACACAAAAGTATGGAATTAATTATGAAGAGACATTTTCAGTAGTAACAAGACAAGAGACTTTTAGAATTTTGATTTCGTTAGCAGCTCAGAAAAGTGGAGCATACATCATATGGACGTGGAAATTTCCTTCTTGAATGGGTACTTATAAGAGGAAGTATATGTGGAGTAGCCACAAGGTTTTGAAGTGGAAGGAAAAGAGAATAATGTCTAAAAGTTGAAGAAGGCTTCGTATGGTCTCAAGCAAGAACCAAGAGTCTCATATGATAGGATTGATGGATACTTTTAGGAAATTGGCTTCTAAAGAAGTAAGAGTGATCCTACCATTTACTACAAATAAGAAGGTATTGATATTCTAAACATAAGTTTTTATGTTGATGATATATTGTATATGGGTAGTAGTTCTAATATGAATGATAAATTCAAAGGTGATATGATGAATGAATTTGAGATGAAAGATCTAGGTCTCATGAAATATTTTCTAGGAATGGAGGTTTACCAAAGTAAGGATAATATTTTCATATGTGAGACAAATTATGCACAAGATATGCTGAATAACTTTGATATGCTTGATTGTAATCCATCCCCTACTCCAAGTGCTCATGGAGTTGTGTTATCTAGAGATGGTGGTGATTATTTAGTTCATGAGATAACTTACAAAAGTATTATGGGGAGCTTGATATTTCTAACCCACACGAGACTCGATATTACACATTCAATTTCACTTGTTTCAAGGTATATGACAAATACATATGAAGGAAGTTAAGAGGATTGGAATGTATTTGAAAGGAACTCTAAATTTTGGTATTCATTACTCCTCTTCTGAAAATTTCAAACTTGTTGGATTTAGTGATTCAAATTGGGGAGGTAGTATGGATGACCGTACGTCCACATCTGGAAATTCTCTTTTGATTCTGGTTTGATTACTTGGACCTAAAAAGCAAATAATTGTTGCCCTCTCATCCATAAAAGTGGATTATGTTGCAATTACCTCACCAGGTACACAAGCTCTTTGGCTCAAAAGTTTTTTGGAATAAATTGGAGAAAAAAAAAATTAACCTACAATTATTTATTGTGATAATGTAAGTGCCATAAAGTTAGCAAAGAATCCAGTTCACCACATTAGGACAAAGAATTTTGTGTTATGAAACCAGCTCAAGAAAAGATAGATCAACGCCTTAGAATTCAGCCTCTTCGAGGGGGCAACCTCCTTTACATTACATAAATGAACAATTATTTGATGATACAAATGACAAAACCTCCTTTCTATATATAGGAGTCTAAGGAGTCACAATATAATCCAGCCGACCTAACAATAATAATATAAAGCCACAAAAATAACAATAGAGGGATTCTATGGGGCACAAAAATAACAACATGGGGGTAATAGGGGAACAACAATATAAATAAGGGGTATAACTACAATAGTAATGGGATAATCACTATTATTATAGGGACCCAACATGCCCCTCTCCTTCAAAAAAGTGTTGTCCTCAACGCTTGAGTAGTTCTGGATACTTCTACATAAAATTCTCATCCTCCCATGTGGAATCTTCAGCGGATAAGTTCTTCCACTTGATAAGATACTATGAAATTGCTCGATTTCGTAGTTGTCGAGTTCTTGTTTCTGTGACTACTTCTGGTTCCAATATAATTTTTCCTTCCTCATCAAGTTCTGGCAATATTGTTTGCACTGGGAGCTTGTCGCCTATAACCTTCTTTAAACATGAAACATGGAAAATTGGGTGCAATCGAGAAGCTACAGGAAGCTCCAATTTGTATGCCATAGTACCAATCTTTTGCAACACCTTGTACGGACCATAATACTTTGGTGATAATTTATTATCCTTCTTAGCTTGCTTTAGGGACATTTGCTTATATGGTTGTAGCCGTAGGAATACCCAATCACCTACATCAAAACTTCTTTCACTGCGATGTTGATCTGCCTGTTGTTTCATTCTATTTTGTGCCAACACGAGGTTATCCTTTAAGAGTTGGAGGACTTGTTGTTGATGTTCGATGTGATGTTCCACTGCCTGAACCTTAGAATTTTCTCTTAAATATGATGTGATGGATGGTGGTTGATACCCATAAAGTGCCATAAATGGGGCCATTTTTGTTGCTATATGGAAGGAAGTGTTATACCACCATTCAGCCAGAGGTAACCATTTGATCCATTGTGTCTGTTTATCAGATACAAAGCAACGAAGATATCCTTCCAAACATTTGTTTACTATCTCAGTTTGCCCATCAGATTGAGGATGATAAGATGAGCTATGAGCTAACCAAGTACCAAGACAAGAAAATAATTCTGTCCAAAAATTTCCAGTGAAAATGCGATCTCTGTCACTTACAATAATCTTTGGGTTTCCATGTAGCTTTTGAATTGTTTCCATAAATGAAGTAGAAACTGTACTGGCTTTAAATGGATGTGATAATGCACAAAAATGTGCATACTTAGTAAGTTTGTCAACTACCACCATGATGACACTCTTTCCCTATGACTTGGGTAAACCTGTGATAAAATCCATTGAAACCTCCTCCCAACGTTGGCTTGGAATGGATAAAGGTTGTAATAGACCCGGTGTCTTAATTGTTTCAACTTTATTTTATTGGCAAACCAAGCATTCCGCCACAAAATTTTGAATATCTGATTTAAGGCCATCCCAAAAAAATTCCTTCTTAACCCTGTGGTAAGTTTTTAAAAATCCTGAGTGCCCTCCTAAGGGAGAAGTGTGCAATTCCATAAGAATCTTTTGTTTTAGCTGGGAATTCTTACAGAGGTATAAGCGATCTTTGTACCATAATGAATCATTTTGCCAGCTAAATGTATCATACGTACTGGAATCTTGTTGTAGCTTTCGAATAAGTGCCCACACTTCTTCATCATTCTTCCATTCCTCCCTTGCTTCGTTTATCCAATCTGGTTGGATAATAGAAATGGCGCACAACAATGCTTCCACATCCTCATCCTTTCTTGAGAGTGCATCTGCCACCACATTTTGCTTCCCCTTTTTGTAGATGATTTCGAAGTCATAACCCAACATCTTTGTGACCCACTTTTGTTGCTCTTCAGAGGATAATCTTTGTTCTAAAAAGTATTTAAGGCTATCATGATCCGTTTTTACCTTGAAATGTCTTCCCATTAGGTAGGGTCGCCATTTCTTAAGTGCATGGAGTATTGCCAACATTTCCTTCTCATAAATAGCTTCGCTTAAAAACTTTCCCTTGATTGGACGACTTTCAAAAGCAATGGGTCTTTCATCTTGCATTAGAACAACACCAATTCCATTTCTTGAAGCATCACATTCTGCAATAAAGGTTTTTGTGAAGTCCGGTGTAGCTAAGGCCGGTGCTTGGCACATTGCCTCTTTAAGATGTTCAAAGGCCTTTGTTGCTTCCGGAGTCCATGAAAATGCATCTTTCTTCAATAATGTCGTTAGAGGTGCTGCTATTCTCCCATAATTCTTAATAAACTTGCGATAATACCCTGTCAACCCAAGAAATCCTCGTAAATGCTTTATGGAGGTGGGGATTTTCCATTCTTAATGGCTTTAATTTTGCTAGGGTCTACCTTAACTCCTTCATGAGATACAATATGACCCAAATATTCCACCTCTTGGACTCCAAAGAAACATTTGGATCTTTTTGCATATAATTGTTTCTCCTCCAATAGTTGTAGCACCCTGTCAACATGTTCAACATGATCCTTCCAAGACTTGTTGTAGATTAGTATATCATCAAAAAATACTAACACAAATTTTCTAAGGAATGGTTTGAAAATTGAATTCATCAAACCTTGAAATGTTGAAGGTGCATTAGTAAGGCCAAAAGGCATGACCAAAAATTCATAATGACCCTCATGAGTTCTAAAAGCCGTTTTTGGAATGTCTTCAATCTTCATTCTGATTTGATGATATCCCGAACGAAGATCCAACTTGGTGAAGTAAATTGATCCATGCAATTCATCCAGTAATTCATCAATGACAGGAATGGGGAACTTATCTTTAATAATGAGCTTGTTGAGCTCCCTATAATCCAGACACATTCGCCATGATCCATCCTTCTTGTGCACCAATACTACTGGAGCAGAGAAAGAACTTTGACTTGGTTGAATTACACCAGCCTCTAGCATTTCTGTAACCATATGTTCAATTTCACTTTTTTGGACATAGGGATATCTGTACGGCCTGATGTTTGGAGGAACACTTCCTGGAATAAGATGAATAGCATGATCATGATCACGCATAGGTGGGAGACCTTTGGGAGTCTCAAATACCTTGGAATGATTTTCCAGGACTTTTTGGAGATCTGGAGAAATAGATGATTCCGATGTGGAAACATCTAGCGAACATAATTGTGCAATTACACCTCTTTGCTCCTTTTTTAGAAGCTTTGTCATACCATTAGAGCTGATTATCTTTCTTGGTTTCCCTACAATACCCCTTAATTCAACTTCCTTTCCTTTCGTAGAAAATTTGATGAAAAGTTATTGAAAATTAAAAGCTATTGTACCCAAGGGTTGTAGCCATTGGACTCCTAGTATAACATCAGCACCTCCCATTGGAATGGAAAGCATTGGGCTAGTCAATACATATTCTCCCATGGATAGCTTGATATTATGGCACCTTCCAGAGCAATTTATTGTTCCTCCATTTGCAATCATCACTTGACACTCTGGTGCTGGATATAGGAAGCAATTCAATTCTTTTGCTACCCTACAATGAATAAAATTGTGGGTGCTTCCTGAATCAATCAACACTATAACCTTTTTCTTCTTGATTTGTCCTTCTATCTTGATGGTTTGAGGAGTGGTAATTCCCGCCAATGCATTACAAGATATGGTCGGATTTATTTGTTCTTCATCTAGGCTTTGTTCCTGGAGTATATCTTCTTCTTTTGACCTTTCTTTCTCCTTTTCTTCTTCCTCTTCACAATCTATGTAGAATAATTTCCTCTCAGCACACTTATGACCTTTAGTGTATTTGCTATCACAACTGTAACAAAGCCCTTTTGCTCTTTTTTCTTCCAATTGTTGTGGTGTCAACCTTATAGGTTGTGGAAGACTAGGGGCAACAACACTTCTGTCTTTATAGTTGTGAGTGGTATGCTTCCTGGTTGCCATAATTTTGCTTTCCATTTTTCTTGCTAACCTGAATGCCTTCTCTAATGAATCAGGTTCCCAAAGGCGAACATCATGTTGGATATTATCCTTTAAAGACCCTATGAACACATCAATCCTATGCTCCTCTGGAATATCTTTTACCCTTATGTTCAATTTTTGGAACTCCTCAATGTGCTCCATTACTGAACCCTTTTGTTTGAGACTTATCAATTGGCTAAAAAAAGTGTTGCTTTTGGTATCTTCATAATGTGCTATCAATTCTTCCATAAAAATTGCGCAAGTGATAATTTGTTTATGAGAGCAAAGCCATTGATACCATAAAAACTGATTTGGCTCCAAATATACAGTTTCCATACGTACCTTTTGTGTGTTTTGCACATTATTGAGATCGAAGAACTGCTCCATCTGTAATATCCATGTGGCGGGATCCTTCCCATCAAACTTCCTCATATCAATTTTTGGAATATGGTGGGTCTTCGATCCAACATTAGCATCTACGGAATCATGATTAACATTACTTTTGTTCACATCATGAGTTTCCTTTACAACCTTTTCACCATTAGTAAGTATTTCTTGTAGAAAATTTGTCAAATCTGTCTTCAAATCTACCATGTATGTCTTCAAATCTGTCTTCAAATCTGCCATGTCTCTCTTCAAATCTGTCTTTGAATCATCCATATTAGCTTCCATGCCCTTTATCTTAGATTCCACGCCATTTATCTTAGATTCCACGCCACTTATCTTAGCTTCTGTTAGCTTTTGTGAGCGTGACATTTGTTGCACTTGTTCTTGTAATTTTGATATATCATATAGCATTTCTTCCTCTTCTTCATGAGTCATGCTCGAGCTTTCAGGTTCCTTACTAGGTGTTTGCATTTTCTTTCCTCAGGGCATCAGTTACCGATAATAATGCTTTACTATGCCCTTTGAATTCCGTCAAACCAAGCTTACACAAAAATTTAAAAAAAACTACACACCTTTTCTCACTTTATAGAAGCCTGATATTGAATTTCATGTATCTCTGTAATTTCGAATCATCCAGTTCTGAAATTGAGACCTGTAGTAGCCTTCTGCGTCGTCTTTCCAATGCCACAAGTCTGACCCAAATTTGATTCTCCAACGAAGAGTTATGTGAAATCTCCCACAGTGACTTGCTTTTAGACTAGTTCAGTAGAGCGAACTTGTACGACGTGCCACGAGTCACTGTTTCAACCTTTGAATCTGAAACACACGTACAAGAAACTAAAGTCTATCCTATTTCTGTACCTTCTTACGAAATTTCAATCCGATCCCCAGAGAGAAAGTTATGACGATTTTTCCCAGGTCACCTGTTTTGAATGTAATTCAGGAGTCTGCAAAAGACCAACTTCCTCAGATCATATCTCCGCAAATAGTGCGCGAAAAGCTCTGAAATTTGGGCCCAAGGTTCAGCGCGATTTCTTCTCAAATGGGTTTTTTTGTGACTTCTGAAACGTCACAGAAGCAAATTTATAGCGAAAATTCCACGATGACCTGTTTGGAGCAGCGAAACCCTAGAATCCAAAGCTCTGATACCAAATGTTATGAAACCAGCTCAAGAAAAGATAGAAAAGATAGATCAACGCCTTAGAATTCAGCCTCTTCGAGGGGGAAACCTCCTTTACATTACATAAATGAACAATTCTTTGATGATACAAATGACAAAACCTCCTTTCTATATATAGGAGTCTAAGGAGTCACAATATAATCCAGCCGACCTAAGAATAATAATATAAAGCCAGAAAAATAACAATAGAGGGATTCTATGGGGCACAGAAATAACAACATGGGGGTAATAGGGGCACAACAATATAAATAAGGGGTATAACTACAATAGTAATGGGGTAATCACTAGTATTACAGGGACCCAACATTTTGACATGAAATATCACTTCATTTTCGATTTGATGTAGAAGAAGGATATTCAATTGAAGCACATAAATACTTAGGATCAACTAGTGGATATCTTCGCCCAACGAGTTGCAAAAGCTCAGTTTTTAGCACTACGAGACAAGATAGTAAGCCCTCATTAAGCATTAAGGGGGAGTGTTGGGGATAATTCTTCTTCTTGTCATCTAATTTCTAACAAAATAGTTAGCATTTTTTTTTCTGTGTGTATATTTTATCAAAATTAGGGCAACAAATCGTTAGGGTTGTTAGTGCTGAGAATTAGGGTTCAAAATATTGGTAGTGTCAGTAGATTTGTTTCAGATGATTAGGAAATTGATTGATAATCATATTAGTAATAGGTTTATTTTTTAACAATGTCCTTATTGGTTTGATTTGAGATTATATTTACGGGAGGGTTGAGCTCACGTAGTGAGAACTAGATTTGTGTTTTATTTATTCATTTTTTTTTATATGTTTTTTCTATCATAATTATCTTGGTTTATCAATTGGCTTAAATAAAAGGGGCCATTTTAGATTCTACATCTACTTCATCAAGTTAACAATCCTTTTTTAGTGTTTTAATATGCTCCTTCTGCATTTCAATTTCACTTCTTAGCCTATTTATTTCATCAAGAGTGCAATCATATTCAAATTCCTTCTACTCTTTGTCTTTATTTAGATCTTTAAATTCTGAAATGAGACTGTTATATATACACCTTACCATCATTTATTCATTTTTAGCCTCTTCAGTTTGGAGTTTGAGAGATGCAAATTATTCGTAAATGCTACCAACATTCTCCTATGACTTTCCCATCTTAGATGATATAGATCTTCCTTCAAGACTTTAAACTCCCAATGAAGGACTGACTCTAATACCAATTGTTGAAAATACGGAGATGGGAGTGCATCATTATTTCACTCTTTTAGACAATTAGATAGATTCATTTAAAATATGGATATCATAAAAAAAACATGAAACAATATCACATCATATAAACAGTACGCAAAATATTTCTCTCAACAAAAGCTTCATTATGTATGGTTACATACAAGTTTACCAGCTAAACTGAAAGGAAGTAAAATACTCCCAAAGGGTTTTACTAGCAAGGGCCAGAAGGAAGCTAATGATCCCTAAGGCCTGAAGAATTTTACAGATCCAATGTGAAGGGGTCTTGAGTCCCCTTGTAAAACTCAAATTCTCTACTACACAACTCACACCTGCTGCCACTACTGCTGCACTTCACTACTACTTTTATCCACTAACTCACCTATTACCACTATTGCTACACTCCAACTATGTAACTCCTTCCCTTGAGATTCTGCCATACCTCAACTCAATCACTCTAGCTGATAAATCCCTACTACTTGTTTTCAATGTGTGTCTTCTACCTACTATCAAACACACTATCTCTAAATCCTTTTACTACAAAATGATTTGACATATTTATGTAGGCTCCCATATAATGGATAATGTCCTAATTACAATATATAAACCAAATTTCATAGGAAAAATGATTCCCAACTATAGAATGACCAAACTGCTCGAAGATGCAAAATATTCAACTAAACAAACTACTTCTACCGATAAACAAACATATAATTATAATTATGTCTTCAATCACTTACTAACTACTTGAGTATGGCTTATAATACTAACCTCTATTTGATGTGTTCCAACTCAGCATGATGCAACTACTGCTAATTTTAATCTTCTAGAAGTTTTTATATCGTTGATGCTAGATGCCACCAATATTCTTTGCACAAGTCCAATTAGTAAGACCACTGTAACTGCATGCCTTTACTTAGTCCTTAAATATGCCCTTAGGTTGGTGTCTAATGTGACATAGATGTTACAAGAACCCTTCTTCACATTCACTCGTACCTTCTTACTATTGAAGACAATAACCCTTTTTATTCCAAATTACTAACCTCTTCCCTTGATTATGTACAAGACAAGCACTAATTGTGCTCCCAATCTGAACTTGTACTAGTCAATTTCATTATTGCAATATTTGTATATATGAGAGATAGTTATAGAAAATATACGTGATGAAGCTGGTATGCCAAGAGTAACCCTTCAAAGAAAGATTTCAAGAGGAACTATTTATAAGTATATGTCAAAGTTGTGCATTAATTAGAGCATGAGGTTTTCACTTCATTTTCCTACAATATTTGGCCTTTGCAACTTATATCAACACTTCAATATACCATAAACAATCTATTTATCAAGAGCCATCAATAAACTACCTCAATTTGATGCCAAGGAATATACACAGGTCACATATTTGAGGATAAAAATTTTCATAGGATCTAGGGATAGACTACTTCAGAATTGACAAAAAACTTCACAAATATCATATGATTGCTTCTGTCTTGGGGTATAAGAATTTATTTCTCCTTCAATTGTACTATAGACAAGCTTGAATGGTCTTTCAACCTTGTAGGCTAAGTTCTCCATAGTTTATCTGCTTCATTTCAAGACTTCTTATTTAGTGCTCAGATCTAATCCAAATTACTCGAAGAACAGAGGTCCATACATTTGTATAAGTCTCAAATATTTCTTCTACTAGAGTGCCAACAACAAGAAACCTTGTTTCACAATCAACATGGACTACTTCAGATTTGAATATTGGGATAAGCAGGAAAGTGTCAACAAAAACTCTAAAATTTGTTCAAACACAACTTCATATCAAGAATTCGTGAAGATTTTTTCTAGAGATCATGTCACGTTTTTTTGGTACACAAAGGATTCCAAGATGTATATCAATGCTTCAGAAAAAAAAAATAGTGAGCAGGCCTCTAGATGATTCAAATAGTTTAGTGAAATTATCCAAGTTGCTTTAGACTTCAAAGGTTTAGATTGTCATGATATTTCTATTCTAGAAAATCCTTAACACCACAAACAGGTACAAGGCACACAAAAATCAACAACAATCCCTTCGCATTACAGTCCATCGAAACTAACATTGACCATTGAGTTTTTGAACATATTTCTACACGATCACAAGACCATAGGTTAACATTTTTAGTGATAAAGTCAGATGTTTTAGTACACAACATGAGACAAAACATGTGTTTTCTATGTCTTAGTTATAGATCAAATTGATAGGTGCATGCAAAAAAATATAACCATAGGAAACATAACTATGTATGCTAAAAAGCCTTTTCCAAAAAAAACTATTTGTCTAACCTACAAAGCTCCTCAAGGCCACAACTACTTCATAATTCACTTCTTTTGACCTGGCTATAATTCATAATCAACATATTAATATTCACCTAGAATTCATTGAATTTATTTGTGATAATTAGGGGTTGAACAAGGGATACTCCATCTACACTTATTTCTCTCTAAAGTCATAAATAAAACACCCTTAAGCCATGTGTAAAATTCCCTTAGAAACTGTAGCTCTAAGGTGTAGGGTTTCCTTAGAGAGAGGGTTAAACTCCCCAATGAATTTTCCTAAGAAAACTTTTTTCATCCTCCAGGAATAATGCTTGAGTAGAACCTTCAAGAGTTGCTTCGGGATAAATAAAAACTCACATCATTGATCCATTTATTGGAATGGAACATTCATATTTAGCTATGCTCCATAGGGTCACAATACATAGGAGCCATAAAATGCTCAAAGTAAGAGACCTTGAGTCAATGTCATAGTAAAAAATTCAACTCTACTTCACTACTTTAGATGAGAGATAATCATCACCTACAAAACAATTTTGGATCCTGTAGTGTCCTATCTAGGGTGCTAGACTAGGCTATATTTATTATCGACCAGGATGTGTAGACTTAGAAGCATGCGTCTACAATATATAGACATTAAGGATTATTAGCTAAGTGGTTATGATGGTAGGTTACAGGACTTCTTTACGGAAGATTGAGGTGTGTTACCTATCACGCAAACACTTAAGTCACTTAGTTAATCTACCTAATTAAAACACTTTCATTCAATTCATCTACCAAATTAAAACACTGTGTATCGCTTTAAACCAAGATTTCAATCTCCTTACGGAGACACTGTGCATAAAACCCCTGTTCAGCAAATACTCAGCATTCAACTAACATTCATGAAAGATAAAGACATACTGAAATCATAAACATACTTTAAAATGATAACAGAGTTCATGACATTGCTTTAAAAGACAACAAAGGATCGAATCCCTTACAAGATATGATTCACGATCTCAGTGATGAACTGTTCAAGCACTATCATAAACATCACCCATACGCGTTCTAGTGAAATCAAAAACCAATTCTAATTGCTGTGCATATCATTTAATACCCTAAGTTGCGAATAAAAAGAAATGACAGTATACCAGTTTAACGCAGGGCCCATCCGCGTTTCAGAGGTATACTGGACTGTGATCAACCAATTATAGAATCAACGCAACAAGGAAATCATGACTGCAACCGTGTTCTTGGTATTAAGTTCAAAACTCTGTTTTCAAAACGATACAATGATAATCACAACTAACCACACATAACTGTGTTTACATATGTTTTTACATCCTTTACATTTCGAAACGAATGTACATTCATGATGCGGTTGTTGTCGCTTTTATCATGTCATGACTTTTTAAAATGTTTCTATTCTGAAATGATTTCAGAAAGGAACAAAACTAAATCGGTTTAGAATGTTATGTTGTTGCTGCCTTTGTCGCCAACATGCTATACTTTGACCATCGTTGACCGCGCATGTAGGAGGGTCGGTTCTGCTGTAGGATAGGTATTTGTCCATGCTTGGACATTCTACTTTTCATCCCTACCCTTCGCTCTAGCCTAGCTGTCATGCCACATGTCAAAAAATAAACCAATTACAGGATGTTGTAACTTCCTGTAATCATTTTATCAAAAATTCCTAATTCTTTAACATAAAACTCCTAAATCAATTTTAATGCATTTTAATAACTATAGTACTATTAACTAATCAATTTCAAGGGATCTAAGAGATGTATGACGGAAAGAGGTAAGCAAATGATATGTTTCAGGAGGAAAAAGGAGGTCATGGGATGGTACCAACATCTCTCCCCGACTTAATGAATTAGCATGACCTCATGCTAACCCCGAAGTGCTTCCCTTGAACTCTGTCCCTGCCTGTACCTCTGCTGCCTTCAGCAATGTATCCACATTCTTTTTCACCTGGGCATCTTTCTGACCATGGAGCTCCTGCTTTAATCTTTTGTATTTTTCTTTGAGGGTCTTCTTCTGGTTGTACCACTTAGTGGCCCATTTACAAATATATGTTTGCTCAGCCTCAAGTTCATTGATTCGCTCCCTTAACTTTTCATTCTTCTGTTGAGTCTCTTTACTCTGTGCTCGGAGCATTTCATTTTCTTTCTTGATAACTTTTTCCAGCATATTAGCCTCCATGAGTTCTTCCTTTAATTTCTCAATTTGTTTCTCCAGTTTCTTTTGTTTCTCAATGGGAGGTGGTGAACCTTTTTCTTGCCTGTTATTGCTTTCAACCTCTATATCAGCTCCTGGTCCTGGTTGTGAGTGGGCACTACTCTCAATATCCATTGGTATAGGTGCATTGGATTCAAGATGGTCTTCTTGTAACTGGGCTTTTGACGCTCTCCTTGTTCTTCTTGAATAGGTGGTGAAAATTTTATCTTGCTCTGCTTTCTGAGCGTCCTCTTTTCTCATTTTCCTAGTCCTTATGCTGCTCACAGGTGGAGGTACCTTGCTTGCTTTGGGTACTGGGATCTCTTCATCGATATCCTTCATGAATCCTGAGTTCTCCTGCAGTTCTTCTTTGTCTTCTTCATCTTTAATTTGGTTAGCAGCTAAGAACTCCTTCCACGTTTTCCCTCTTCTCTGCAATTCATACTCAATAAGAATTTTAATTAACCCAAAGTGATATAAGCTCTTGTCTTCATTTCCCTTCTGCTTTTGGATGGTCTTCGACATCTTGGTTAGGCTTTGCAATAGGAAATATGGTAGACTGATAACACACTGCCTTTTCAAGTGTAGCAGTAGTTTAATATGGTACAGATAAACAATACTGTAACGGCCTTCACAAGTTACGAATTTTTGGAGGATATAGACCATCTCGTCCCAGGGATGCATCAGCCAACTCCTTGGAATGCCTTTCTTCCAATTAACTGATGAGACTCTGGATCTGGACATAAATTGAGTCCATGACTTCTCTTTAAATTGCTTTGTCTTGAAGTACTTCTCCCCTTCTGGGCTGATCCCTATTGACTGGGCTATGGTGTCTTCCGAAACCCTGAATGAAAAATTACCTATCAGGGCTTTCTCTCCATTGAATGTGAAAGCGAATTGTTTGGTAATCTCTTCATTACTTCCACGAAATTTCTCTAAAAAGTTCAGCCACTGTATCTCTTTGAGAATTGAAATGCAATCTTCGTGATACTGAGAACTGTCGAACATGCTCGGCTCGACCCTATTGGTCATTTTGGCAGAGAGTTGTGCTCTAACTCTTCTCTGTTTATGTTTTGCAATTCCAACAAAGAAGTTTCAATTTGTTACCTTTTTGTCTTCCGCCCCAACACTGATGACCTAGTGGTGTCGCTCCCTTAGTAACCCATATGATGCTCGGTTGACTGTCTTGTGATTATGGTGGAAGTCAAACCCGAATGGCTATATTTCCCTTTTGTGGCGCTCACTGCTTTCAATCCTTACTGTGGAAGTCACTGGAGTCGAATGCCAACGTGAAATAACTGAGAATGATGGTGAAATAACCACTACACTTACTTCATAGCGTATTCATCTTTTGGAACAGAGGAATGGTTGTACTGCTTGTATGGATTCCATCATAGAAGCGCTGGAAGCGTATATGCAGTACTGGGGTATGATTTCAGGGAGTCCTCTGTATCATTTGGTTACGTCGGGTGGTGGAATCATAATTCGGCCGTGTGGGATACAATGAATAAGCCCGCTTAACATTTGTTTCTTTCTTCTTCTTTTTTAAAGAACAATTCACCACGTGTCACTCAGCCAAATGGAAGATGTTGGTATGGCTGTAAGATCTGATTGACATAACAAGGTTGATATGAAAAGGGGTAACGAATTTAGAGGTATGAAATAGGTTGGAGTATGAAAGATGATAAGAATTAACAGTAAGATAAGGGATGATGGAAAATGTAGTGTCTTTGAAATTGATCATAACAGTCACAATCATTAAATTCAACATTAAAAATTAATCTAAGAAATTAAATGTTAAGAATAAGGAATACATTACACTTTTGTTGGTTGTTGTTGCATTGGCATGCTGAGTAGGACTAGTCTCTTTTGACTATTCTTTGTTGTTCATAACAGGTCCCCTGAGATAGATTCGAATGCAACAGGTCCCTCTGAGATCTTGAAGATGTTCATGCAGCTCCTTTGAAGTCCAGAGAAAGAATTATATGTATACAGGTTCCTTGATCTTTGGTATTTGATGAAGTCTTGGTGCCCAGCAACCTGTGGATCCTTGTAGAAACTTGATGAGGCTTTGTTGAAGTAATCCTAAAGTAACAGTCTCTTAACAGGTCCCTTTTATGTGTCTTAAACAGGTCCCATTACTGCTAGTGTTGGTAACATGGTCTTCTGGACAGAACAGGTCCCCCTGCATAATGTTTATAACCAGGTCCCTCTGAGATAAAACAATGACAAAACAACTTCTTTATTGAAATCTGGAATTCTGAAACAAACTGCTTTGGAAATTTACAGTGAGGAGATGAGATAACAAATCTTTAAGAATTTACAATGGAGAGATAAAAGAACAAAATGTTGATGCTTCTCTCCCCCACTAAAGTTTTGACTTGTCCTCAAGTCATTATTCAGTTGATAAATGAAACAGTGAACAAAAGAAAAGGAATTCTTACCCGCCAACGAATTGGTTTTCAAGTAAGAATTCGGGGTTAGAGTGTGCCAGAGTCTGGTTTTCACATCTAATCCATTATATATATATATATATTTTTATTTTATATATTTATTTATTTTTTTAGATTTTGTTTTGTTTTTTTTTTTTAATTTCTTTTTGAATTTCTAAATTGAAATGAAATGAACTAAGGCAGGGATACTGCAGCTGAAGGCTGCAGTATCTCAACCTCTCTTTGTTGAGATACTCTTTGGAGAAAATTTTGCTTGATGATGGGCTTAGTGTATAGTTTCAGGCGATGACCATTGACAGTAAAGGAATGACCTTCTCCATCAATAGTTTTGAGCTTGACTGAACCATTGTCGTAAGCCTGAATAATTTGGTATGGGCCCATCCAATGGGTGGTAAACTTGGCTTTATGATCTCTGAATTTAGAGTCAAAAAGTAAAGCCCAGTCACCTTCCTTGAACTGCTTGTTCTTGATATGTGCATCATGCCAATGCTTCCTTTGTTTTTGCATGAGGATTGTGGTTTCCTCTGCTTGCTGCCTCATTTCATCCAGCTGGTTCAACTGCTGAATTCTTTCTTGTTGTGCTTGGTCCAGGTCAATTTGCAAATCTGCAGCCATTTTAAAAGTATGTATTTGAAACTCAATAGGAAGCATTACCTCTTTGCCATACACCAACTGATATGGTGTAAATCCTGTAGTATTCTTCCACGTAATTATGTAAGCCCAGAGTGCATCTTTGAGCTTCTCTTCCCAATTTTTCTTGTTCATTGCCACAGTTTTAGTAATGATCCCTTCCAAAGTTTTGTTTGTGGATTCCACCTGCCCATTGGCCTGTGGATGGTAAGGTGTACTTCTTCTGTGCTTGATTTGGTATCTGTCTGTGATTTCCTTCACTAACTTTGAAGTGAATTGAGTACCTTTATCAGTCACTATCTCCCTTGGTACTCCATACCTTACAAAATCTCTTCAAAAAGGAAATTTACCACTGTTTGTTCGGTGGCTCTAACTAGTGCTTTTGCTTCAGCCCACTTTGTGACGTAATCAGTACATACTAAGATGTACTTCTTACCATTGGAGGTTGGGTTAATGGGTCCTATAAAGTCTAGAGCCCATTTTTGAAATGGCTCTAGGTGAACTTGGGGCTGAAGTGGCATTGGCTGTTGGCTTGCCCATTCTTTGGCAGCTGTCACAACTCTTCACATACTTCTTGGCATCCTTAAAAATGGATGGCCAGTAGTATCCAAGAGTAAGAACTTTGAATGTTGTTCGCTTAGCTGCAAAATGCCCACCACACGGTTCATCATGGGAAGATATTAAAATATCAATTATCTCATCATTTCTTACACATCTTCTAATAATCATATCATAACCAGTGTAAAATAAATCGCCATTAAGCCATGAATATCTAGCACTTTGTTTGACTAGTCTCTTCTTTTCCTTTGCAGTAAAGTGTGGAGGTGTCCTTCCTGTAGACAAATAATTGGCCAAATCAGCATACCAAGGATTTACTATGGAAATTGCAAATAAATTTTCATCTGGAAAAGAATCTTCAACCAGAACAACCTCACCTGGATTTTGCAGTCTAGAAAGAAAATCTACCACCTGATTCTCTTTACCTGGTCTATCTAACACTGTGATGTTAAATTCCTGTAACAATAATAACCATCTGGTAACTCTGCCACTAGTTATTGGTTTATTCATTAAATGTCTAATGGCAGAATGATTAGTATGTACAAAGACTCCATAACCAGTTATGTAATGTCGGAATTTATTCACAGCATATATGATGGCAAGTGTTTCCTTTTCTGTGACTGTATAGTTTGACTCTGCAGGTGTTAGATTTTTGCTAATCAAATAAATGGCATAATTACAAGATTCCTCTTTTTGGCCTAATGAGGCACCCACTACAGTGTCAGATGCATCTATAAAGATATGAAATGGTAGGCTCCAGTTAGGCCCTCTTAAGACTGGTGCGGTTGATAATTTCTTTTTGAGTGCTTCAAATGCTTGTTGGCAGTTCTCATTCCAGTTGAAAAGTACATCTTTTGTTAGAAGCTTAAACAAAGGTAAAGCTATTTTACTAAAATGTTCAATAAACCTTCTGTAATAGCTTGCATACCCAAGGAAACTTCTTACCTCTCTTTGATTCTTTGGAATTGGCAAATCAGCAATGATTTGGATTTTTGTTGGGTCAACTTTGATGCCTTGAAAAGAAATATAGTGGCCTAATACTATCCCTTTGTTTAACATCATAAAGCACTTTTCGTTGCTCAGGGACAGATTAGCTTCAATACATCTTTTCAAAACTCTTTCAAGGTTCTCTAATGCATGTTCAAATGAATTGCCGTACACTGAAAAATCATCCATGTAAACTTCAACAAAATCATGAACTAAATCAGCGAAAATAGCTAATACAGCTCTCTGAAATGTAGCTGGAGCATTGCAAAGTCCAAATGGCAAAACATTATAAGCATAAGTGCCCCAAGGACATGTGAATGTAGTTTTGTCCTGGTCTTCTGAGGCTATTCTGATCTGGTTGTAGCCACTGAAACCATCAAGAAAAGAAAATTATGATTTCCCAGCTAAGGTGTCTAACACTTGGTCAATAAATGGTAGTGGGAAATAATCTTTAAGCGTTGCTTTTTTCAGTTGTCTGTAATCAACACAAATGCGCCACTTACCATTTTTCTTGGGCACTATAACCAATGGGGATACCCACTGACTGTCAGAAATAGGATATATAAAATTAACTCTCAACAGTTTTTGCAATTCTTCTCTGACAATATCCTGGAGCATGGGGTTCATTCTTCTCTGTGGTTGCCTCACTGGTTTGATAGTACTATCTGTATAAATATGGTGAGTGCATGTGTCAGGGTGAATCCCATGCATATTGGTGTAGTCCCAAGCAAATTCTTTCTGGTATTTTCTCAATAGTTGAATCAATTTCTCTTGCTGAGATGAGTCTAGGTGATTGCCTATGTTCAGAGTTTTCCCTGGACTAATCTCTATGATCTGACTCTGTGTGTTTGTGATGGATTGAACTGGAAAAATATCATGAAATGTGGTTTGCAAAGATTGAATGGTGCATGTTTCCTGAAAATTTTGGGCTAAAAGTACATCTGCAGCATGATATTGGTCGTTTCTCAAATTTTCGGAAATATCAGGTTGAGAAAGGAACAATTCTACCAAATCATTATTATTTTGTTCTTGGAAATCATAGATTTGGTCAATGCTAAAAACAAATTGTACTTCTTCTTTATCATTGTATTTATCATCAAGCCACAAATTGTGTGTTACTGCTGGTGATTGTGCCGATGGATAAAGAGTGAGTTGTTTTCTTTCGGTCCCTCTTGAAATGATCATGTTGCCCGATCGACATCCTATGAATGCATCAGCAGTCGCTAACCATGGTCTACCAAGGATGATAGGGTGCCCTCCTAAATTGGATTTGGGTTGAAGAACTAAGAAATCCACTGGATACTCCCAAGAGTCCAGTGAGACAATTATGTCCTCCAAAATCCCTTCAGGAATCACTTTAGACCTATCAGCTAGTTCTAGAACAATCGTTGTATGTTGCAAATTTATGAGCTGGAGTGTTCTCATGGTTTCAAGAGTCATGACATTTATTGCGGCCCCAAGATCTATCAAAGTGTTTGGAATCTGTATGTTGTTAATGATGGTGGTCACTTTGGGAATTCCAGGATCAACATACTTTTCCATGGAGATGGTATTGGTCATAAGGCCAGCTAAATGTCCTATAACATGAATGGTTTGAGGATCAATCCTTTTCCTGGTAGGCTTCTTGAGGCACATGTGTTTGATGGCCTTAGTATATATGGGAATGTCTTTTATAGCTTGCAGCAGTGGAATTTTTATATAGACATTCTTGAGTTCATCTAAGACATCAAACTGTGGTATAGACATTGGAAGTTTCATTTGGACCAATCAGTCTGGAAAAGGTGGATGCAATGGTTGCATCTTCTTATCTTTGGTATCATCGTTTGGTTTTCTTTGATTCGTCATTTCATTTTCATTTTCTGTGTTTTCTTCTTGCTTATCTATTATTGGAGAATCTTTGTGGAGTACCCTACCAGACCTCAAGTTGATATTTTGCAAGGGTAGTGTGGGATATGAGGTTCCCTCTTCTACATTGTAGGCTGGCCTCTCTGCTCTGTTATTTGGATTTGGGACAGTTTGAGCAGGAATTTGAGTAGGTCTGGGAGGTTGTGAGTTAGATGGAAATTGCAGTTGTGGTGGATTTATTGGTGGAGGAGCAGGCAGTGCTTGTTGAGTAGGTTGAGGTTGGTAAACAACTTGCTGCTGAGGATACTGCTGATATGGTTGAGAATGTGATGAATACGGCTGATGATATTGTTGATATGGTTGTGAATATGGTTGGTATGATTGAGGATATGTATGATAGGATTGAGAGTATTGTTGAGATGGTCTCCATTGTTGCTGTGGGTGATTTTGGTGTTGCCATGGCATGGGTACATTCCATGAATTCTGAGCATACATTTGATCATTTACAGGAAATTGCAAATTTTGATTTGGAAACATACCTTGAGGTGCTGGCCTTGGCTGCCATGGTCTCTTTGTGCCCATGTAATACACGTTTTCCATCTCTGCATTAGCTACCATATTACAGTTCTGCAAAACCTTAACTTTAGGACAATTAAATATATCATGATGTTCAGTACAGAAAGCACAAACTTGGATGTTTTCTAATGGGTAGTCTTTTAAGGCATGTTTCTTCCGGCATTTTGGGAAGAAGATAACCATTATTTGATCTTCATCTTCTTGTTTCTTCTTAGCTTTTAGAGTGTCAATTTGGTTTCCTAGGGTGCTTAACAGATTTGTTTTAAACTCTTCAAACAGATTCCCTATTTCAGCCCTTGTGACACTTGCTGAAGCAGATTTTGTGACTTTGGATGACAGGGTTCTTTTTCCCATTTTAGCTTTTCTCCTTGAATACTTTTCGCATAACTCAACGATTTCTTCAAAGGGTAAGGCAGAAGTGTCACCTTTGCCCATCAAGTTAAGATCATCCATGTATTCCTCTCGGATGCCTTTCAAGAATATTGTGCGGATCAGATGAAGAGGCATAGTTCAGTGTTTGGATTTTTGTAAGTTGTAGACAAACCATTCTAAGTATTCCTCTAAGGTTTCATCCTCTTGTTGGCTCATTCTAAAGATATCATCTTTGGAATATTTGGATCTACAATAAGGTTGATATTTCCTTAGAAATATTCTTCTCATGCCATCCCAATCAACTATCGCATGCTCACCAAGCCTCATGAACCATCTTAAGGCTGATGCCTTTAATGTCGTTGGGAAGAGTCTAAGCCTATGGGCATCATCTGTATAGCCATATGTTCGACATACAATGTCAAACTCGAACAAGAATGAGTCTGGATCTTCCGAAGCCATACCATAAAAGTCTGGTAGCACGGATGGAGGTATGTTTTTCATTTTGATCTCATCATCTTCTTGTGGTTCATGTATAGGAAACTTAAAAGTTGACTCTTCTTCGTCTCTCTGTCCTTGATTTGGTACTGATCCATCTCCTTCCTCAGCCATTCTAATAGGTTTCTCTGTGTCAGTGTCACTTGTTTTAAAGAGGAGATTAAAGAAAGATTGTTTGGTCACTGTGCTACTTTCTCCTTGTGTGGAGGATCTAGGAAAGTGCTTCTTCTGCGATTTATGTGCTAATAAAGTTTTCCTTTTCGATGAGAGTAAGTCTTTGTCCTGACTTTTGTTTATCCTCTAATGCTTGTATGGTGACTTTCTCAGCTGGTGTTGTATTCCCTAAAGAGTCTGCTCCTGATGATGGGTTAGTTTTTGGATGGTGGGGAGTTTTTATGGATCTACCTTGATTGTCTCTAAACCTAGGCATAAATGAACATGATTTCTAAATCTATGTTTTTGCTCGTTTTTGTTTATTGAATTTTTTTTTCTTTTTAAATCCTTTAAGTACGCCTCCCCGACAACGGCGCCAAAATGTAGTGTCCTATCTAGGGTGCTAGACTAGGCTATATTTATTATCGACCAGGATGCGTAGACTTAGAGGCATGCGTCTACAATATATAGACATAAAGGATTATTAGCTAAGTGGTTATGATGGTAGGTTACAAGACTTCTTTATGGAAGATTGAGGTGTGTTACCTATCACCCAAACACTTAGGTCACTCAGTTAATCTACCTAATTAAAACACTGTCATTCAATTCATCTACCAAATTAAAACACTGTGTATCGCTTTAAACCAAGATTTCAATCTCCTTACGGAGACACTGTGCATAAAACCCCTGTTCAGCAAATACTCAGCATTCAACTAACATTCATGAAAGATAAAGACATACTGAAATCATAAACATACTTTAAAATGATAATAGAGTTCATGACATTGCTTTAAAAGACAACAAAGGATCGAATCCCTTACAGGATACAATTCATGATCTCAGTGATGAACTGTTCAAGCACTATCATAAACATCACTCATACGCATTCTAGTGAAATCAAAAACCAATTCTAATTGTTGTGCATATCATTTAATACCCTAAGTTGCGAATAAAAAGAAATGACAGTATACCAGTTTAACGCAGGGCCCGTCTGCGTTTCAAAGGTATACTGGACTGTGATCAACCAATTATAGAATCAACGCAACAAGGAAATCGTGACTGCAACCGTGTTCTTGGTATTAAGTTCAAAACTCTATTTTCAAAACGATACAATGATAATCACAACTGACCACACAGAACTGTGTTTACATATGTTTTTACATCCTTTACATTTCGAAACGAATGTACATTCATGATGCGGCTGTTGCCGCTTTTATCATGTCATGACTTCTTAAAATGTTTCTATTCTGAACTGATTTCAAAAAGGAACAAAACTAAATCGGTTTAGAATGTTATGTTGTTGCTGCCTTTGTCGCCAACATGCTATACTTTGACCATCGTTGACCGCGCATGTAGGAGGGTCGGTTTTGTTGTAGGATAGGTATTCGTCCATGCTTGGACATTCTACTTTTCATCCCTACCCTTCGCTCTAGCCTAGCTGTCATGCCACATGTCAAACAATAAACCAATTACAGGATGTTGTAACTTCCTGTAGTCATTTTATCAAAAATTCCTAATTCTTTAACATAAGACTCCTAAATCAATTTTAATGCATTTTAATAACTATAGTACTATTAACTAATCAATTTCAAGGGATCTAAGAGATGTATGACGGAAAGAGGTAAGCAAATGATATGTTTCAGGAGGAAAAAGGAGGTCATGGGATGGTACCAATAGATCCCAACGAAACTTTAAAAAAAATCCCAAAAATGCAATCGCATAAAAAAAACCTTCTAGAATTTGCCTTCTCATCACTCCTCAAGGCCACATGCAGAGAGAAAAATAATAACACTGAGAATATCTCAACTTCTTCTATACCAATAAGGATCCAAATGTATATATATATATATATATATATATATATATATATATATATATATATATATATATATATATATATATAGATTTTTGTAGGGTTTCTAGTGAGTCCGACTTATCAAATTAGGTGGGAAAAATATTTGAAATTGAAATGTAATTTTGGTCCCAAATGTTACCTCCAATATTTTAGACCATATTAAACTTAAATTTATCATAAAAAATAGTTTTTTAGTCCCTTAATAAAATATCTTATCCAAAAAAATTTAATTTTATTTTTAATGAGAAGTCCTTTTGACTTAATGGGTTTCCATCTAATCATATATTGTCATGTCATCTACTACTGGGAATTTTGACCACTAGCATGGGGCTTGAACTTCAAACAAGCATATGTCTCAAACTATGATGACCCATGAAGCGTTGCACATAATATTGGAATCAAAATGACTAAGAGAATCCAATGATGAAGGTTTCCAAGATAAACTAATTGATCTTCATATTCAAATTATTAACAAATATGGGATATGATCATTTTCCAAGGGATGCAAACCCTAGAGCTAATGTTTCATCATGTCATCCATGCATACCAATATACCAAGGACATCAATGATGATATCCATAACCCACTTTGACATTGATGACAACATACTCGACTAAAATCACTCCCAGTTCTTCTCTTATTCTGTTTCACACTCCTACTTGTCACTCTGGAAATTTTTCAAAAATTGGATACTCTGATAGCTCTTCATGTCTAACGAGGAAATTCAAATTTTTTTTAGTTTTTGATAAATCTTTTAATCATTCAAGATATCAAGAAATAATAAAAACCACATAGTAACATGTTAAGGATATTATGTGAAAATTGAGGGCTAGTTGATCTTTTTTTAGGACCTAAATTTTGGTCTTTTCTTAATCTTACAACTTAAGGAATTTGAGAGGAAGAAATTGTCTTCCTCAAAATATCTGTGTTAGTGCCTAAATCTACCTCAGGCTAAAGGAAGGCAGGTCTAGGGTAACATCAAACCACGCTTAACCTGGTAGCTAGCCCTACCAGGTCGGGAGAAGGCTCTCTCCTTGTCAATCTCAAAGAAAATATGGTAAGTAATGCTAGATATGACTGATATGAATACTAATTTTAGGCTAGGTATATGCTCAAATGAATTTGATTGACTTAAATGGTTGGTTGCTGGATCAGATGAGGAAGGGAGCTTTGGGTCCGGGAAATCAACTCAGATTTGCAGAGTTTTCTGCGGGGCGAGGTAGGAAAGTGTTTTAGCACTTTGAAATGAAGGTGATGGTGAGTCTAAAGACTGGTGAGGAGTTGGAGAGGGCATGCAAGGTTCATGAGTCCTCTTCAAATAGTAGAAAACATTTAGAACTAAATAAACCATAAGACAGAGCATTGAACACCAATGTATTCGTCCCTTTAATCTTGATTCATTTAGCTATGCAGAAAAAGAGAGATGATGGCACATATACACAGAAGATAAACTGAAAAACATAGGAGAAAAAAATGCTAATTCACATTACCACAAGAATCCCACAAAATGCTGCAAAACCCTGGTTCATTTCCTTGCCAAACTGCAGAAGTGATGTACAAAGTAGCTCAATGCATCCACAAGAGTCCAACCTTGACAAATGACTAAGAAAGTACAAGATATAGGCATCAAACCACCTATGCTAGCCATCAAGGGTCAAATCCATGGGTCAATTAGTTTTTTCAACAAGATCTAAACTAGGAATTGAAAAATAGGCAGTAGAACAGCATGCCTCTAAAACTATGGAAACTGATTCATTCAGCTCAAAACCACCTAAAACTGATGTATCTACCTCCTTAAGTCACTTTTCATCATTTTTACATCAAGTTACATCAAATTACATCATGAATTTGACCATGAGAGAGAAAAAGTCAAACTGGTAGAAAACTAGGTAAAATTCTAAGTTTTTGAGCAAAATTGGCATAATTTTGCCTGATGCGCAGTGCCATCTGCTTAATGCGCAGCACCACTTCAAGGTTGAGTTTGAAGGCCTTACCCTTCACCAAATTAGCTCCAAAATGGCTTGTTATAAAGATCTATCTCTCTACTTTCAAGGACAACTAGAATTTTTGGATTTGGAGTCCATTTGCCCCTTCAAAAATCACTTCTCCCAAGACTGCTTCCTGTGGGTCCAAAAAGTGGCAGAGAGGGCATTTTTTAGGTGTTTTTTTCCCTTTAGGTGACCTAGATCTCCTCCAAAATTCACGAAACTTTTTGGGTTTCAGTATTTTTCCATGAGGAATCTAGAAATGTAAGCCATTTGTCAAAATTTCAAGCCAGCTCAATGCTGGCGCTACACATCAGAGGAAAATTCTTGTGTTTTGCAATTAAAATTATGAAATGACAAAAATTTCTCAAAATTGCCTCAAATTTGGCAAATGGCAAGCCTACTAGTTTCTTTGCTGAGCCAAGGAAGCTTCAGCCAAAATTCTAAGTTTATCTTGCTCCCTTTTGTCTTCTAAGGCTCTCTTTAACTTGGCTTTTAGGATTCTTATTCTTGTCTTACAAATTTTGTTCCCGGCCAAATAGTGATAAGCCATGTGGTGCAACATTTTCTTCTCCTTGTTAGCCTTATCAATCACTTTCTCAAGGTGGATATTCACTCTTTCCAACCATTATTCTCGGCCAACTTCTATTTCTTGTTCTAGTGATGTCATCTTGACTTTCCTTGTTTTTACCACTTGCCAGTTTTCCCTTATGGTTTGTAGCTACATGATTGTTTGTTTGTCCTCCAATTGCTTGTTTTGTTGCTCAAGGAAGTTAATAATCCACTTAGCACTCTCAAGGTCAAGTGATAAGGCATGAATGTCAGCTTCCTTCTCTTTGATGACCTCCTTGAGTCTTGAGTTTTGGGAACCCAAATCAGTGTCCTCTTCCTTAATAAAAAAAAAATCCCTATCTTGCCCTTCAGAAGGGCCTTCATCATGCAATGGTTGTTTTCCTTTATCCTGTACCTATTTTGTTGGAGAAGAAGGCAAAGCCCCTTTCACCCCAGGTGAAGATAGCATTTGCCTGTGATCTGGTGAAGATAACAAGACCCCTTCCACCCCTAGTGGAGATAATACTTGTTTGGCAGCTGCACAAAGTCTTATTGTACCTTTTTCATAAGTTATAAACACACGAATGTGAGCCTCTTCACTTTTTCTTTCATGCTCAGTTTTTTGCCCAGGAGGTCCACCTTCCTCTTGAAGATCTGCAAAAATTTGAGGCCCCTTGAAGATTTCATGGGCAATGAAGGTTTCCCATGGCACTCCCAACTGAGTGAGATGATGCACAACAATAATTTTGTTGACAGCAAAGTGATAAATGCTATTGAGCTGATATGGGTATGGTTTTCTCTTTGTAATCAAAGTCATCCTCTCTATATTTTTGCAAATGAAATATGGAATACTCATCATTCTAACCCTGGTGAAATGCATAAGCAATCTGATATGATAGGCATAGAGTCTGGAGAACCTGCCCTCACATGTGAAGTATTTAATGATGAATTTCATAAGTGGAACATACAGGTCCTACAAGAATTTAAGAGGGAACACCCTGCCCAATTTACTATGATATTTGGCTTTAATGTACAGTTCATAATGCTGTTTGTTGATATTCTATCTTTTGTTCCACCTTCCTCCTACATTAGGCATCCTAGTTGCTTCTACAATAATGGTCGGTGAAAGAATGAAATTGATGCCAGTAAGGTTTACCATATTGTCCTCCATGTTGATGACAAATTGCCTTGCCATTTCATGGTGATACTTAACCCTCTCAACCATCTCACAAAACTCAAAGCAAGATTGGTATCTGAAGCAAGTGGTAGCAAGGGGGAAAGCAAGGAGTTCAGCAATGCTAATAGGTTCCTCTCTGATAATTTTCCCACCCTTGTGAGGTCTCCTAGGCTGTACATTCCTTTCTCTTGAACTATCACTTAGTGTCTCCTCTTCATAACTTGACTCACTATTTCTTGCCATGGTGTTGGTGCTTATCTTAGGAAAGTGATATGATGATTATGTGGTGAAAAATGGTAATGAGGGAGGACAAAAATGATGAGTATGAAAAGATTTTACTTTTAGGAAATGGAATTTGGGAATGAAGGGATTAGTTTTGAGAAACTAGGGTTTAGTGAGGGATTTAGGGTTTGGTGAAGGGAATTATTTGTTTCAGGGGAGTGGAATATGGAGAATGGGATAGATGGAGTGATTTAGGGTAATGGAACAGGGAAAAGGGTTTACTAATTTTTTTTATGATGGTGGAGTAAAAATTGCACAATGAAATGGAAAACAGTGAATACAAGATAGGGTTTCACTTTCAACATGAAATATTCATGAAGAACACAAGGATGACCTCAAATTAAGCTTTAGGATGATGATTACTTACTTGTAGCATGGAAATGTAGAAATTTTGAGGGTTATTGGATGATTTGGAATGATTTAAGAAGTTCTGGACTGATGCATAGCGCACTGGACCCAATGCACAGTGCCCTTCTGATGCGCAGCGCCCGTGCAAATTTACAATGCAAGATAGCCACTGATGCACAGCGCCAGCCTGATGCACATCGCATTGCCTCTGATGTGCAGAGCTAGGCAAGTTTCCTTGAAAAACAGGGTTTTTGGTCTCCTTTGCTCCAAATCGCGATTTTTTTCTCTCCAATGGTCTTTTGCACAATGAAATGATGAATGGCTCCTCTTTTACTTTATATGTGGATGATCTTAACTTTTTTACTTATTCAAACCCACTTTTCTAATATCCAAGTCACTTTGGGTCATTAGCTCTATTTTTGCATTTAAATTTACTTTTCTTGGTCACTTGGTAAACTGATGCATTGATGTTTTTTCTTTTGTCTGCAGTAGCTGGAGTTGGCAAGGTGAGCAAGGGCAGTAGCTGGAACTTATTACATATAGAAAACATTACAAATTACATAAATTTTGTACATAAAAATAAAACTCTATTTTCACCTCAAAACAGAGTTTTGAGGTAAAAATCACTTATTGAGCATATCATTACTGAAAATTTTATTTTGTGAACTTATTAGACCTCCTCATGTGCCTGCTGACCGTTTATTGAGTTTTTGATGACCATGGTGACAAACCCTAGACCTAGTGAGACCTAAAACCCTAAAAATGATTTTGGTAAATGGAATGAAATAAAATAACAGTAAATGACCTGAACATGTGAAAACAGGCCAACAGGTAAATGCCATGAGGGAAAATGACTATGAACCACTACCATCAGTTGATCCATGACCTAATGGAATGCAGTTGATCGGATGGGACACCTAACATGCATGCAAGAAGAGAAATTTGATCACTGATGGAGGGATGAAGATACCAACACTAACAATCTGGAACATCCTGATAACACTTCTTCTACTGAGAAGGATCATATGTGACTTGTGAAGGTTCTACTTTTTTTATGACTGGTTGTTTAGACTAATCTTTGTTAACACTAGTTGAAGTGCCTCCTTGAGTAAAAATATTAATATTTGGTTGTTGGTCTGGTTCTAATTTCCATGGCTTAGAGATGATTTTATTGTTTTTTTATGTATTTTATCATCCTATTCATTCTTAACTCCTTTTAGTATTTTTGTTATTTGTTTCCCCTTGGGGCCATGATTTTTTTCCCTTGGCCATCTTCTCAACATAAGTCTCGACCTAGATCCCACTGGATCTAGGTATGGTCAATTATCCTCCCATTCCTTGGATTGTTTGTCCTACTGGCCTCCCCAGCTAGCCATATGCCCATCACATATCGTAGATGTTTGACACCATATCTTCAAATTTTCTACTCTATGTCTACATAGTCCCCATGTTTGACTTCATGGGTGATAATGATTCTAGACCTCCTCTAGTAGTTCATTCTCATTTTCCTCCTCCCTTAATCCTTCACCAAGAACCATCATTATAAGAAGCATTTAGGCCATTTTTAGACTAGTAAGGCCACTTGCTCGAAATTCACAGATCTTGATTTCGATGGTCGGTTTATCCACTACAATCTCCACAAGATTTAGGGCCTTTTCCTCCTCTCCAAATTCACCACAACTCACTTAGCAAATGAATCCAAATTGGAGGAAAAACGTCCTTTCATAGAAAAATCCCTCATTTTTCTATTGCACATTGCAACTAGACCTTAGCTCAGTTTGACGAATCGATAGAACCATTGGAAAGCTCTCACTAAGCTCTAAAATGGGTCTTCTTTAGTTTTATATTATTTGGCACTTCACCACGAAACCATTTTTCCAAGAAGGTCACTTCGTCGCCCCTCAAAATCGACTTTCATCATAAAGAGACACTTGTACTTTGAGTTCCACCTCCTCTAAATACTTTTCGTACCATATGTCAGTTATCATCATGGGTAACCATCATTTACTCATGTTTTCATGGTCCCCACCAGGCCTCGTCTGTGTGGCAACGTCATCGAGTCACCCTTGTTCAGAGCATCCGCGATGAGTTTCCCTTCCATTCTTGGAGTCTATTTCATGTCCCATCACCTCATATCACCGTATATCATCCACGTTTGCATACCATTCATCCCGTGTCACCCATTTTGGCCTCCAGTCATACTCTCCCCATCCCCTCCGGAGTTGAGTCAGTTGCTGCCTGGTCAACCATGCACTTTATCCTCCGACAAGGGAAGTTTTTTATTTTTCCCTCAGCCCTATTTTCCCCATTATCCTTAGTGTCAGTCCATTAGTCACATTACTGTTTTCCCTTGTTCTTTAGTTGAGGATCCCCATTGCCTCTTCTATCGCGGGCCTTATTCTGTAGACATTAGCTTATTTATTCCAGAAGAATGACCTAGAGGGCGGTGTTTCTCAGTTCCAACTTCCATTCTTATTTAGCGCCTTGGATCGAGCAGAGGGTCTAATTATTGTGCTTTGGCTTGATCATTTCATGTTTGTGATCCATACACTTGATGGTCTAGTGATGCATCAGATTGTACCAGTGATTCTCGGGTATGTGTGAGATGTTTCAGAACTCATGAGGGGGTAGCCCTTTAGGTAGTCCCCCACATGACCGGATGCATACCTACTATGTTACATCCTTAGACGTTGTTCCACAGAGTTCATGGGTTTGGTTCCTATTGATCATAGTGTTCATTGCATGCACGGATCCTCCAGATGATCCATTTAGTTTTGTAGAACCCTTCCTTGTTCAGCAGGGCTTCTCCGATTGTTCTACCCTCCATCCCACCCATTTTTTTTTAGGGAAGGGGTTTTTTATCTCCTGTACTCATATATTATTGTATTCAATCCTCGCTCATGTTTTTACCTGGTGCATTATGTATATGGGACACATTGTATTATTTTCTAGCTCTATTATGCCAACATGTCATGTACCATTCAGCATGTACTTATTGCTTAGTTTCATATTTTTGGGCGAACGATGATTTTTTTACTAATTTATCTCAACAGGTATGGGTATGCCTCCCCTGCCTCATTGAGGTCCAATACCACAACAAAAAGGGAGACTTGCACTGGTCTCTCCCCCTCTATCACTATCCTCTCTCAGCTTCAGCTTCATTAGTCTCTCTCTCTCTCTCCTTGACTTCCCTATGTTGTGTAAGTGATTGTGTCTTTATAACGTACTTCAGTCATACATTTTGCTCCTAACACTCGTACGTTGGGGGGCAATCTATTGTCACCAAAAAGTTGATCATCTAGCCTAATTTACTAGATGGATCGAAGTACACCATGTAAATCCAATTTTACCATAGTAAAATTGCTTTCACCGTGAGAAATTACCTAATAAACCACCTTTATTAAGTAATTTATAGTTAAACCCATGAAGAATAATGAAATAAATCATTATTTATTTGATTTTCTTCTAGGAATAATTAATTTAACCATTGTTTTATTATTATTCCTTGTCAAATTTGACCCAATCATGAAAAATAAACAAATAAATCATTATTTTTCTTATTTTTCTCTAAGAATAATTAATTAATCACTAATTAATTATTATTCTTTGTTAAATTTGACTAAATCCCTTAGGAATAATTTAATAAATCCTTATTTGTTTATTATTCCTTAACTAATTCATTGAGATGATAAATAAATCATTTATTTATTTATTATTTCTAAATAAAAGTTTAATACTTCCCCCCCCAAACAAATATAATAAAATATTCCAAGTGGTTATTCCAGAAACGGGATCAATAATATTATTGCTCATTATTTGAGGATAACTCAATATATTTTTATAAATAGAAGGGTTTTCCATTCATTATTCATTTTTGATTATTTTCATTTTTGCACTCATTGTTGTAACTCTGTTTATTTTCATTGTCGCACACCATATTTTTACTGGATTTATGCATTATAGAGGAGAGAGACTCTACAGAAGCTGAAAGCATTTGAGGATTGCCAAGAACCCATCCCATAGAGGGGAATTGGTAACATATATTTGTTTCCTTCACAGGTGTTATAATAAAATCATTCTTTACATATCTAGTTTCCATTGGATGTTTTGGGTTTATTACTCTTTATTTCAATGTTTAACTATGATTGCAGCATAGATCATAATTTTGGCAGGCTTTGTTCCTATCAATAGCTACAAATCTGCAATGTTCAGCAGTCATTTCTATTGTTGAGCTTGTTTTTCATCCACGAGATTCAGTGGGTTCTTTCTGTACATCATTGAGAAGAAAACACTACAACACCTACTGTTACACAAAAATATCGTCACCATGATTATTTGCAGTCAGTATGGGTCTATCATCACTTGTACTGTCCTCCTAAGCAAGTATCGGACCTCAACTCTTCAGATCAAGCTTTGAAAATGAGAGAAAGACATTAAAAATCAATGTAACTCTGGTTCTGCACTTTCTCTCACTGTCACCCGTGGTCCCGCACCTTCTGTGTACAAAACCTGCAGACCTCCCCACTCTGTCCCTAACGGTGTAGGTGCGGACCCCTGTGAAAGTCAAAAGGCGCAAGTTTTATCTCAAAAAACTCACTTTGTGTTAATTCTAGAGATTTCTAGAAGGAATTTTGACGTGGATTGTTCGCTCTGAGGTGGTTCATGCATCCCAAAAGAGAAGGAGCTAATCCCTTGATGAGAGGAGCTATCCCTTTGAAGGAGGGCTTTATGCCTTTGAAGGAGGACCTAGTAACCTCCTTCCATTACACTATAAATACAGGCATTGGGCTGGTTGCTAGGGAGGTTAGAAGATGAACATTTTTGAGGGTAAATGCTGGTGAAATCAAGACTTCCTAGTTGAGCTTAAGAGGAGAGATCACATACCTTTTTGGCTTCATTGGGGAGTGAGTAAAACTTGTCAAAGTAGAGGAGACTTCTTGCTGGATCCTGGGAGGAGCTTGTACAACGTCAAGGCAAAGGTTGTAAAGTTCTTCTTCTTTTGAATTAATACAATCAAACTCATTTGTCTCAACAAGTATCTCATGTTATTTGTTTCATGGACTCCTTGACTTTCATGTTAAATAAGTTTTATGCAATTGGCTTTTCAGGTGCTATTTAGTTTGTTTGCCTTGTTTGTGTTTGCAAATTCGCGACAAAGGATCTCATTTGGACCGAAGGAGCGAGGGCATCCACAAGCTTGCGTTGGACCTAAGGTAGGCCCTAAAAACACTTGTTTTCCATTGTTTATTAAAGCATATTTAGAGAAAGATAGTGTCTGGTTGGTTTGCTTGTCATTAGGTCTTCTTTAGATTCTAGGAAGGTCTATCTTGTCTGCAAGATCGACTTATTCTGTGTGACAAAATGGCGACTCCACTAGGGACTTGATTGTTTTCCTTGTTTTTACTTTGACCTGTGAAACTGTGTTTTTGTTTCTGTTTTTGGCTTGTGGTGTGTACAATTGGGTAGAGTTTGTAGATCCAGGGTTATTTTTTGTTTTTCATAGCTTTGGGAGAGGACCGCACCCTAGCCGTTTGACACAGTGCGTACCTACCTGCAGCTTGGCTTTTAGCACAAAGCGGGACCGCACCTGTGTCAACTATGGGCCTGCGGACCCTGTCAAAATTTTGAAAAACCTAAGATTTCCTCTGTTAGTCAGCTTAGTTTTTGTTTAGAAATTGTTATCCACTGCCCAGACCTGCATATAACTTGTCAGAAGCTTTCCTTAGGTTGATTTCGTTAGTGTTAGGGTTTTAAGTGAAATTCCTAGGAGTTTTACTTGTTGGGTTTGTTTTTCATTTTGGTTGTGTAGTGGCTCTGAGCTTAGAAGCTGTAGGGACTTCAGATCACCTTAGTGTCTACCAGCCTTCTTATGAGTCTGACCATTTATGAAATCTCCCCTTGTTGAGGAATCCGCTTTGAGTTTTCTCTTTACAAAACTTCAAAAAGCTTGTGTTTGAGAGTTTGGATTTTCATTTTCAAAAAGAAAACAATGTTGTTCTAGACTTATTTGTGATTGTGCATAAATTGGTCCTTAGCTTACATCTAGCTAAGTAAAACATCCTTAGAAAAGACTTTTAGTAGGCTTTGACTTCAAATAGGTTTTTATAATTTGTAGATCTCAAAGTTAGTCATTTTCATAGTTTTGAGTGTTTTATTAAAAAAATATAAAAATCTCTTTTTGAAAAAGTTTGTTTTGTAGTGATTGAGTGCTTTGAAATGAAAAAGGAAACTTTTGTGAAATAACTAGTTGTCTCGTTTTGAGTGCATTGGAAAAGGACAAAATCTCTTCTTTTAATTTGTTTGATTGAGAAAGATTTGTGTTTACAAAGTATTTCCATTCTCAAACTCTTTCTTAGTTTAGAAGTTCATCGAAGAGAAAAAGATTGTTTAAATCATATTAGGTGCATTTTTAGTGATTTTGAGTCGAGTCTTCATACCACGAGTTTCATCTCCGCACCTTTTGACTTAAACAAAAACCAATAGAAATTAACACTTAAAGTAAAATTCATCTAGTAACATTTTTATTTCTAGGGCTCTGATACACCAACTTAGCTTAGGCTAGTGTCTTGGAGTAGGAGAGTAATTAACTCTCCAAGACAGTAAAAACGAACAAGTATCTGTATCTTGTGGTAGGGAAGAAATACAATTGTTGCATTTATGCTCTGGGAAAGCTCCTCTTAAAGGAGAAGCACGAGATCATGTCCGAACCAGTGTGGGAATCAATCCTTCCTCATTGGGAACGACGCCAGATATTCACGTATTAAAAACGGTAAACCTTGGATTAACCATTGTCAAGGAGCCTGGGGTCACTTGTTGGTAAACCTTGGATTATGTCAAGGAGCCTTCAAGGGATTGAGCTTGCTACTCTGCCCTTGCGTGCGTATCGGATCGTAGACTGTTCCCCCAGGTATATTTGTCTCAGTTGGTAACCTTAGTGGCCATATTCTTTAGGACTCTTCCTGAGGTGACAGTGGTGGGAAGATCCCACTGTACCTGGAGCAGACGTCGGCTAGACTCACTTGGATTTTTTGGGGGGTTCTCTTCACTCGAGATAGTTAAGTGGAGGAACTTGTGCCAGTCTATTCATTAAGCAGGTTGCCGGGGTAACTGTTCCAACTACCATTTCTATATTGAACTCTGCGACATTGGATTTCATCACCAACTAGTGTTTTCAGTACGGAAAGTTACTGTTTGTGTGTGTTTGATCTCCTAGATTCTTTAGGCATGTGATTCAAATTTGTTTGGTTCTTTAGAGACTTTAGGTGCTTTTCATTGAGGTTTTACTTTGTTTGTGTGTGAAGTAGTTAAAAGTTTTCAACTGTGGCTGAATTACCAAGGCAGTCCCGTAGACTTCGAGGCCAGTCTCCTGAGTTTGTAAACGTGGTTGAGTTACTGAGGAAGTCCCGTAGACTTTGGGGCCAACCTCCTGAGGAAGTACCGAGCCAGCTTGAAGGCTTGAAAGTCCTCGTAACTCCTAGAGACAGTAGAGTTGGGTCACCTGAGGAAGGAGAATCTTCTTTGATAGTACATCCTGATTTTCAACCGTTAGTGGCAGATTATAATCCACAGTCAGTGTCTGTTTCTGAAATTGCTGGTAGCTTTTCATCTACTAGTGATATAGGTGAGGAACCTAAAATATCCGAGCCTGAAAGTGAGTTTGCTGCTACTCCGACATCGGGGTTTGTTTCTCCAACTTCTAGTGGTCCTAGTTCACCTAGGGTAAAATGAGTAATCACCCAAGATCTTCCTTCTAGACTTATTGCTATTGAAGAACATGCTCTGGAAGAAGAAGTAGGGATCCCTATCCCTGAAAATCAACCTGTTATTGAACTAAGGGAGCGTGAATCAATTTTTTACAGTCCACCTAGGAGTAGTTCTTGGTATCTTTCTTTGACTAATTTCTTATAAAACTCAGGGTTAAGTTTTTCACCACCTCACGCTCCTTATCACCCAACTCCTAGAGGTTTTTATACTCCCGTAGATATGTCAAGACAGTCATCCATGTTTACTCAATCACCCGAATCATTTTTGTACGGCGGTCCTTCTGTTCCCTCCGGGTATCAGTCCCTTTCTGGTAGTTTTTCGGGAGCATCTCCTTAACCCATTAAGCAAGGGTTATTAACTGGAAGCAATGGTACTAAGCCGTTGAGCGTAGAAGACATTCTCATGATCTCAGGTTCTATTCCCAATCCTCAACCTCAAGGTGGCCAGTTACCACCTGGGGGGCAGCCTCAATTAACGCCTGGGGGGCAACCTCAAGGTACACAATTTGCATCTCGGGGGCAACCTCAAGGACAGTACATACCTATGGGACAGTACGTTCCTCAAGGTCAACCCCAAACTCAATATGTACCCCAAGGTCAACCCCAATATCTATTTATACCTCAAGGTCAACCCCAGTATCAGTATGTGCCTCAAGGGTATCAACCCTAAGGTCAATACTCGAACCAAGGTTTCCAACCACCCTGCGGTCAAACGTATGTTCAAGGAATGGGAAATGTACCTTTCAATTATCAATCCTACCCTCAACCCGGTTATGGTCCTCAATATTCTCAACCTGTTATGGGTCAATACCCCGGAATGAATATAGTGTGGGATCCATCGCAAGCTCAATAGGTGTTGCAGCCAAGTGTACAGTTGTCATCTCAAACTGGACAACCCTTAGTTTCTGGTACACCCCAGCAACCAGTCCAGTCTAACATTCAAACTTTTGTACCTTCGGTAGTTTCTCAGCCTGGGCCTAGTACACCTCGTACTCCACCTCAAACGACTGCTACAACTGCCGCAACATCTGTTCAATCTACCCCACCTACTTCTGGAGTATCGACAGCTCCGGTTTCTACTGTTCCTGTATCTACTCCTCAGACATCTTTACCACCGTCTGGATCTACGATTCAAACTTTGGTTCAGATGCCTGTAGGACAACCTGGTTTAAGTACGGTTGTCACAAGTCAACCACAATTTACTTATCAACCATACCAGGGACAGTACCAATTCGGTCTTTCTGTGCAGCAGCCAGTCTATCAGTATCAAGCGTACCCTGGGTACACTTATCAACAACCTCAACAACCCCAGTACGGTCCGGTTAATCTTGGTTTTCTAGGAGGATACAATATCCTGAACGTGATTCCTATTCCTAGTTATCTTGGATATCCTCCTCCTGGGGCTGGTCTTATGACCCAGAGTTTTAGGGATCCTAATCGGCGGTTACCATTTATCGCAACTTTGGACTTACCTGACTTGTTGCACCTAACAAACGATCCCATTAATTATCTTCCGTTTTGACCACCAATGCCGAATAAGTTGCCCAGTGACATTCCCAAGTTCGAAGGTAAATCAGGAGAGGACCCGTCGAACCATGTGATGACTTACCACCTCTGGTGTGCGTCTAACTCCATTACAGATGATTCAATCCATCTTAGACTTTTCCAGTGCACTCTAATTGGTCTCACGGCCAAGTGGTACATTGAGTTACCGCGAGGCACTTTTTATAATTTTAATCAGTTAGCTACCTCGTTTTTAACTCATTTTCAGTTGCCAGTCTGATATGACAATGGCACGGAATTGTTAACTTTGCTAAAGCAATCGACATCCACTTACATTTCAGATCATATTCATGAGTGGAGACGTCGATGGTGTTTAGTGAAGGTATTTATTCCAGATCAGATCTTGGCCGAGTGGTTTGTAAAATCCTTGTTGCCAAAGATCACTGAAGATGTTGCTAAAGCCGGAGTTGTTACTGAGGAGCAAGTAATTGCTCAAGCACAGTACCTTGACTTGGTCTATACTCAGTCAGGTACGTTACACGAAAAAATCCCCGATCTTCCCAAGCAAAATAAAATCACTGTAGCTCCTTCGGGATCTCATGCCGCTGATGGTATGATTGGCACGGTTAACACTAAAAGTAAGAAGAAATCTTCCAAGAATTCTTCTCCCATCATAACCTTGCCTGATTCCCCAATAGGAGATTCTTCTCCAGAGATTTCCGTCGATATTCACGTTGTAGAGTCATCTACAGCCAAATCAAAATCCGGTGGGAAGAAGAAAGGAAAGAAGAAGAATAAAACAGACAAAAGTTCAAAGGAGAAACCTGAAAAGGCGGAATCCAGTGATGAAAAGCACAAACCTTGTTATCCTTGTCTCATTTGTGACGATGAACATTTTACAAGAGACTGCCCTCATCATGCAGAGGTTGCGAAGATTGTCAAGGGTTCCCAAACTCCTGCTGTTTTGAAGGAGCCTTTTCCGGCTCAAGATAGTAAGATGATAGGTTCATCCTCGAATGCCAATGAAGAACCCATATTGATGATTTCCCATGTTAGGATTGCGACTCGATCACAAGATTATGGTAGTAAAAGTCCTGTTGATGGTAAAGAAGCAGAATCTTCTCATTCTAATCCATCAACCTCAGCTCCCGGTTCCGATCCACTACAGATCGAGAAACCTAATCCAGACTTGGTAATCAAACCGCCCGCCAAGGGTATACTTCGAAAGTCAGCTTTCAATCCACATGCGAGAGCAACTCAGAATTATAACATTGTTGAGGATTTAGCTGTTTCACCCTCAGCAATGTCGGCTTTGGAAGTGCTGCAATCATGTCCAGAACAACGTAAATTACTTTTGTCGGCTATAGGAGCTGTTGATGTTCAGGACTCGAACCTGATAATTTTCGATCTAGAAAATAGTACACCGCGTTTGCCTCATCAAATGGCTTTCCAGATACCAGTGATAGTAAAAAACAGGCCTATTCATCGAATTGTAATTGATGAGGGAGCCTCAACATGTATTATGTCGATACAGTGTTGGAGATCGCTTGGTTCTCCTTCGCTAAATACATCCCCGACGATTCTAAAGGCCTTTGATGGCTGTGGGTTTCATCCTTTTGGCATTCTACAGGATTTTCCTATAGGGGTTGAAGGAAAAACCGTTAGTCTAGATGTGGAGGTGGTTGATGCCCCTCTAGATTACAACCTTCTCTTGGGTCGAAGTTGGTCTTATGCTATAACAGCAGTTGTTTCATCGGTCTTTCGAGTAATAAAGTTTCCACATAATGGAAAGATCGTAACAATAGACCAGCTGGCTTAGTTTTCATCTGACCCAGCCTCTTCGGAGAGTATTCAGCATGTTGGTAAAACGACTATCCCATATAAGGATGTTGGAGTAGGACTAGTTAAAGATGTCGGTTTACTGGGAACTTTTCCTTTTCCTCCGATCAACGCATCGTCTTCATTTGCAACCATCCATATGATTACATCAGACATCATTGTTTATGATGATCCTTGGATCGTTCCTTCTGAATCTGAGATAGACTCATTTGGTAATGCCATGCCTTTGAGTCCATATGAAATTGCCTATGAAGTCGTGCAATCGTTTGCCGACCTATGTTCAACCGAAAATGACTTAATGAATGTGGTCCATGAGGAATCACTTTTCACATCAACCTCAGATTTAACCACGTTTTTTGAACTTCTTCACTCTGATGAGCAAATTCGTGAAATCCTATGTGTAGATGATTTACCATGGGAAGATCTCCATCACAGATCTTCGTTTTTACCTGAGGATGATCATTTTGAAAATGATTTCTCATCAATTTTTACAACTGAATATGTCAAGGAACCTCAGAATCCAATGAAACATCCCGATTCAGAGCTAAATTTGGGAAACATCTCTCGAACGATTCCTATTGACATTTCGGTTAAGCCTAGAATTGTTGAGAACATTCATATAGGTGCCTCGTGTACAGATGACGAAATTCAACTATATAAGGCCCTATTTCAAGAATTCCGCAACGTGTTTGCCTGGTCCTATGAGGAAATGCCAGGAATTGATCCCGTGATTGTTGTTCATGAGATCAAGACTTACTCAGATGCTAAACCCGTCCGGCAACGTTTGCATCAGATTCACCCATGAAAAGCTGCTGCAATTAAAGCGGAAGTTGAAAAATTGTTGAAAGCAGGTTTCATTTATCCGATCCCGTTAACGGATTGGGTATCGAATATTGTTCTGGTTAACAAAAAACAGGGAACAATAAGAATATGCATCGACTATAGGGAAATTAATCGAGCCTGTCCAAAGGACAACTACCCAACTACCTATATCGATCAAATCATTGATGATTATGCCGGCAGCGAAATATTCTCCTTCATGGATGGTTTTTCCCGATATAATCAAATCAATATTCTACCTGCCGATCAACCAAAAATGGCTTTCATTTTTCCATGGGGGACATTTTCTTATTTCAAGTTACCTTTTGGGCTTAAGAATGCCAGAGCAACTTTTCAAAGGGCGATGTCTTATGCGTTTCATGACATCAAGCACATTGTGCAACCGTATCTCGATGACTTGCCTGCTCATTCATTACATCGAGCTGATCAACTCATCCATTTACGAGCAATCTTTATGAGGTCTAGGCATTATCGAATTCGGTTGAATCCACACAAATGTGTCTTCTGTATAGAAACGGGTCGATTGTTGGGGTTTGTAGTGTCGAAAGCCGGCATTCGCATTGATCCCTCGAAGGTCGAAGCTATCATCAAATTGCCTCCTCCTTCAAGTCTTCGCCAACTCCAAAGTTTGCAAGGGAAAGAAAACCTTTTATGACGATTCATTCCTAACTACGCTGAGGTTACAAAGGGTTTTACCCAGTTGTTGAAGCAAAATACTTCATTCTATTGGGATGAGATAGCTCAGAAATCTTTTGATGCACTGAAACACGCGTTGACCCATGCACCGTTGTTGCATCCTCCCAACTACAACCAGGATTACCTTTTGTATCTCGCCGCCTCTCATTCCACCATTGGAATGGTCTTAGTTCAGGAAGATGAATTCGGAACTGAACATGTGATATATTACCTTAATCAAACTTTAAATTGAACTGAGCTAAAATATTCACATGTGGAGAAATTGGCATTGGCAGTTGTTCAAGCTGTCCAATGTTTTCGTCACTACATTTTACTACGTAAAACTATGGTAATTTCGGATTGCAACCCTATGATCTACATTTTGACCAAGCAATTGCTAGGGGGAAAGTACTCTAAATGGATCGTTATCCTGCAGGAGTTCGACTTGGAATTTGAGAAATCTAAGTCTAAGAAATCTTTTGTTTTTGCAGAGTTAATGTGTGACTTCCCGCGTGCTGACACAGAAACTGTGGCGGAGGAGCCCATTGCGGACGAATCCTTGTTTCTAATCAGCACTTTAGAACCGTGGTATGGGGATATCATCATTTATCTCCAGACCCAATCCTTTCGACTAGAAATTTCAAGGTCAGAACATCGAAAAATTCGATTCCAGTCCCAACAATTCAGGATTATTGGAGATACTCTTTATCGCCGTGGGGTGGACTATGTTTTTTGACGTTGCTTAACTCATGAGGAAGCTGAAAGGGTTCTAAATGATTGTCACTCTGGAGCGTTTGGCGGTCATATGTCTGGGTTTGCCACAGCCCAAAAGATATTGCGCGCTGGCTACTTCTGGTCATCTTTATTTAAAGATTGTATTACGGCGGTTCGAAAATGCCACAACTGCCAAATTTTTTATCGTAAGATGCGCGCTCCACCTGCTCCTCTCCACCCTATAATTGCCGTTGTTCCTTTTTCCAAATGGGGTATCTATTTTATTACATGTAACCCTCACTCGTCCGGGGGGCATGCGTATATCATCGTTGCGGTAGATTATTTTACTAAGTGGGCTGGGGCGATGCCTACATTTGAGGCAGATGGCAAGACAACTGCAATTTTCGTGTTCAATCATATAATTGCTAGGTTTGGTGTCCCGCAAGCGATAATCACTGATCATGGGCGTCATTTTCGAAATGTTATGATGACCGAACTTACAGGCCAGCTTGGTTTACGTCACGATAGTTCAACCCCTTATTATCCACAAGCAAATGGTCTGGTTGAATCTGTTATACTCCGTCTCATATCAGAGATTGATTCTTCTTCAAAACCCTGTTTTGAAGAAGAAATCATTAATGTGTTGTTTTAAATTATGTAATTTATGCTCCAGCTCTGGATTATGTAATTTATTCTCTAGCTCTTCAAAAGGCAGCAGCAAACTTCAATGCTCCTATCCCTGCACAAGCACAATTTGAAACATCATCAGCAACTAGAGGCAAAAAGCTATTTGGAGGGCGCCATCTGCATTTTTGGAATAGGATACCAATTTTCATCTGGATTGAATGTTTTTTTTTTAGCAGTTTTTATGTTCAGTGACTAAAGTTGATTACTTCACATTGCGCCATGGCTTCATCTCTACACACTTAGCTCCAGGAAGCAGATTTAATTTTCACAAATATATTGAGAGAAGCCCTGGATGAATACTACTCACAGGCATTTCAATTCTATGGTTCTTGCATATGTTACGCCCTGGAATAGTAAAGGTTATGACATGGCCATAAAATTTCGTGCCAAACTTACACATGTATCACCGGTCTGGTATCAGTTGAAGAGAATTGGGACAGAGCTACAGTTATTTGGTAAGCATGATGCTGATCAACAGTGGATGGCTCAAGTTCGTATGCATGGGCTGCCATTGGTATACCAATCCTTATACTACCTAGAGTTGTATTGGAAGCATCGCCTATAGAATTGTTGACAAAGAAGAGGGAAAAGAAGCAAGCAATTGATCTTATTGTTTCAGAGTGCAAAAACATGGGATATGATGGTGTGGTGCTTGAGGCCTGGTCACAATGGGTAGCTTATGGCATTCTAAAAGATCCCAAATTACGTCAAATGGCATTGCAATTTGTTCAAGAACTTGGATCCAAGCTACATGCTACAAAAGCAGTTGAGGGGCTTGATCATAACTTGCAGTTGGTGTTTGTCATTCCCCCACCAAATTAAATTGAGAACAATCCAGACATGTTTACATCAACTGATATGGAGAGGCTAAGCAACAAAGTTGATGGATTTTCACTTATGACTTATGATTTTTCAATTGCATAATTTGGGTGCGTGCATGTTTGCAACTTTTGCTTCCTCTTTCAGCTGCAAAGCGCCAAAGGGATGCAAAAATTGATATGTGGACTGCCAATTTTCAGCTGGCAGCGAAAATCTTAATGGGTATAAATTTCTATGGAAATGATTATGTTCTTCCAAGAGGTGGTGCACCTATCCTCGGTCATGGATACCTCTCCTTGCTTAGAACACACAAGCCAAAGTTGTTTTGGGATGAGCAGAACATGGAGCATTATTTTGATTATGAGGAGCGACTGAACAGACATAGAGTCTTTTACCCTTCTTTGAAGTCAATTTCCGTGCGGCTGGAAGAAGCACAAGCATGGGGTGTTGGTTTATCAATCTGGGAGATAGGTCAAGGACTAGAATATTTCTTTGATCTGCTGTAATTTCTCTAAATTATCTTGTAGTAGCGGAATGAAAGTTCTCCCTAACTTATTTGAGTTCTGTCATTTGTTGTTTAATTTTACACCTAGGAAAATTAAGGGTGAGGATCACGATCATTTGTGATGTGGACCTCCAAGGCTTGCAAATCAAGAGGTTAGTTTGTAAGATCGTCTCGGTGAAACCAAAATATTCATTCCGACAAAGGCTTCAATTTGCCGTTGATGGAATTGTGAGCTCTGCACACCACAAATGGATCAGAACAGTGAGAAAATCGCCAAAGCTTAGGGATTCGATAAAGCAGCATGTAGACCATTCAGCGGATCTTTTTATAGACTTGTTGCAAGGCCTTCTTCGGTTTGAACCGTCTGAACGTTTGACAGCTTTGCAATGAAACATCTGCTGATTAAATAGCATGCGTACAGAATAAGTTCACCATAAACCATCACGTGAGGACTTCGTCATATTTGTTGCAGGTGCATGAATACAGTGGAATAGATGCAGCGTGGATGCTCGGATGCTAATCTAGTCAATGTCCAAGCACTACCTATTTTAAGTGATCAAAGTGGGACCTCCACAATGAAAGCAGTTTTGTTGGAGTTCTGGCAGGGTCGCCAGCATAATAGCGTACAGTAAACAGTAACAAAACCCAAGAGTTATACATTTCAGGCTGTGAAAACCAGAGAGATTCCATGACAGAAGATTAGCTGTACATGTCTTCCAGTATTTGTCTGTGTCACCCTTCGGCATTATTAGACATCAATTTAGAAGAAATCTAAGTGTGGACGTGATAATTGCAGCTATGTTATCATGCGGTCAATATCTCATTATCATCAATACTTTTTTAACTGGGTTGTAATGCCTCTGATCAACAAATCATCATGACAAACAAAAAATGGTTGTATATATTCAGGCAATGGCATTGTTTGACATTGTGTGGAGAGCTTATTGTAGATCCAAATTGTTACGACTGTAATTGTGTCCGCCGCTTTCCTAATGATTTTGACTGATGGCAAATCATCTACAACTTCCTATGTTTTAGGCATGAAATCAGCAAATAGAAGCAGTTCCAGATTCGAAGGCATAAATTCAGTGGATAAAGAATGAAGTGGCAGCAGGAATTGGACATTTGGCAGTTGTTATCTCTATAAAATCTCAAACTATTCCAGGTTCTTTCCAGAAATCCTTCGGCGAACAAATTCACCGGCAACATCAGCAGCTCATGACATATGGCAACCGATCCTTTACTAATGTCCAGTTCTGATCCTGTGGAAATCTGCGCTCTATTTGTCTTTTTATTAGTCAATCAGAGGATTTTTAGGAGGGACATTGTCTTATTTTAGAATAGAAAGCTGTTCTCTTTTCTAATTTTATTGTAATTATTCAAACAGCGCCCAGATGGTGGGTCGATCGGTTGTTTTTGTTTTAGGATAGTTTATAAAAATTTGATTTGTAAGAGAGAGTAAGGGGGGGAGGAGAGTTTTCTGAGTGCTGAGTGCTGGAACAGAGCTTTTCATTGTACAGTTTTTGGCAGAGAATTTAATGGAATTTCACAGCTCTGTTTGCTGAGATTCATGTGGTATGTCAATTTAACATTAGTTTTTCCTCTGTTACATATGTAAACTGTTATGTTTCAATTCATTTCATGATCATTTCTAGTTGAGCAAATGAAGTGTTTAGGAAGGAATTCATAGTATTGTATGCTCCTCCTATAAATTTGCTCACGTTCAATGTTTTCTTCTGTTTAAGGAGGATTCAAAGTATTATTTGCCCTCCTTAGCTCCTCACCAGTCTTGCCATCCCATTTAAAAATCTAGATTTGGTGTTAAATTGCTTGCCTACCTTGCCTCAGTTAATAATCTATGTAGTCATTATATTTCTCTGTTCGAACTGTGATTTTGCCCATGCAGCCCAGAAAAAACCCCGTCATTAAAAACCCCCAAAAACTTCAAATCAACCTTCCTAATCAGTTTACTAGCCTAATATCTTTGATCCTAATTGGTCAGCTTATCATATTGAAAGATCTACCGAATCTGACCCGAGAGAGCCTTCTCATACCTCATAGGGCTAGCTACGAGGTGAAATGGTTTGATGTAGCCTTGAGAGTTTGTCTATCTCAGCCTAGGTGAATTCCAAGCGCTAACATATTGGCGACCATACTGGGGAGAACAAACTTGTTTGTGGGTTGATGTGTTTGTTTCATAAGTCTTAGACGGAGCCTGAAGTTATGCCAGGAGCCTTCGAAAACGCTCTTGTTTTACATCAGCGTTAGTAGATAAACGCTGCTTCAGCCAATCTCCGTGAGCTTGTGAATATAGCACTTCATTTGCTTTTTACCCCAGTACTTGTATCAATTTCAGATCTGATGCTGATGGTGGACAGCAGTCAGATACATATGCAGGCTGAACCATTCACCTGGCGACTCCAACTTGATCCAGACATTCCAGTGCCTGTTGATATGTTCATGCAATGGTAGGGTATGTGGCAAACCCTGCACTGTGTGAAGCTCTAAACGAATTTAGAGAAAGCTTAGTGGATGTTGAAATTAATGAAGAAGTTTTAAGTTTTTTCCTTCAATGTTTGAAATCTCCGAATTATCATCCTAGCGTCTGTGAGTTACTTGTTGAAAGAATCGAGAAGGAGATTCAATGGTTAGATGAGCAGATTCAGTCTTATGATTTCCAAGACCCTAAAAAGTTCTTGGAAATCCTTCTTCCTTCACAACAAGCAATAACAGACTTGCCTATAGAGGTATACATTGACAATGTGCAGCTGGAAGTATGCATTGCAGAGTTGGGGCAGCCAACAGAGTCCGGTGTCCGTGATCCTATTGCGGCATACATGGACACATTTTTCAGGTTGATTGACAGATCAGGCTGTATTTTCCGTGACCAGGGTCATTATGAGCATGAAGGGCTGCCAGCAATTGCATCTGTGACTTCGTGGCAGCATTCTCAAGCGGCTTCATTATCAGGTTTACTTGAATGGTTAATATGGCATTTTAGCATTACCTGATCTATTATTTGTACAGCAGATTAGAGTAGGATTTGTAAATAAATAAGCAGCCATAAGGGCAGCATCTAGTGTTAGTTTGCTTGAAGATTGTTTGAGTTCAGTTTCAGTTTGAAAATAAGTCAAGAGTTGTGTTGATGATGACTCCATTGCCCAATGGATGGAGGCACTGTCTGCTCTCCCAAAGTTCTGCGGTTCTTGGCACCTCCAAGAAGCTGCAGCTGCCATCCCAAGTGGAGCCAATGTTAGACTCCGTCTCATATCAGAGATTGATTCTTCTTCAAAACCCTGTTTTGAAGAAGAAATCATTAATGTGTTGTTTTAAATTATGTAATTTATGCTCCAACTCTGGATTATGTAATTTATTCTCTAGCTCTTCAAAAGGCAGCAGCAAACTTCAACGCTCCTATCCCTGCACAAGCACAATTTGAAACATCATAAGCAACCAGAGGCAAAAAGCTATTTGGAGGCGCCATCTGCATTTTTGGAATAGGATACCAATTTTCATCTGGATTGAATGTTTTTTTTTTAGCAGTTTTTATGTTCAGTGACTAAAGTTGATTACTTCACATTGCGCCATGGCTTCATCTCTGCACACTTAGCTCCAGGAAGCAGATTTAATTTTCACAAATATATTGAGAGAAGCCCTGGATGAACACTACTCACAGGCATTTCAATTCTATGGTTCTTGCATATGTTACGCCCTGGAATAGTAAAGGTTATGACATGGCCATAAAATTTCGTGCCAAACTTACACATGTATCACCGGTCTGGTATCAGTTGAAGAGAATTGGGACAGAGCTACAGTTATTTGGTAAGCATGATGCTGATCAACAGTGGATGGCTCAAGTTCGTATGCATGGGCTGCCATTGGTATACCAATCCTTATACTACCTAGAGTTGTATTGGAAGCATCGCCTATAGAATTGTTGACAAAGAATAGGGAAAAGAAGCAAGCAATTGATCTTATTGTTTCAGAGTGCAAAAACATGGGATATGATGGTGTGGTGCTTGAGGCCTGGTCACAATGGGTAGCTTATGGCATTCTAAAAGATCCCAAATTACGTCAAATGGCATTGCAATTTGTTCAAGAACTTGGATCCAAGCTACATGCTACAAAAGCAGTTGAGGGGCTTGATCGTAACTTGCAGTTGGTGTTTGTCATTCCCCCACCAAATTCAATTGAGAACAATCCAGACATGTTTACATCAACTGATATGGAGAGGCTAAGCAACAAAGTTGATGGATTTTCACTTATGACTTATGATTTTTCAAATGCATAATTTGGGTGCGTGCATGTTTGCAACTTTTGCTTCCTCTTTCAGCTGCAAAGCGCCAAAGGGATGCAAAAATTGATATGTGGACTGCCAATTTTCAGCTGGCAGCGAAAATCTTAATGGGTATAAATTTCTATGGAAATGATTATGTTCTTCCAAGAGGTGGTGCACCTATCCTCGGTCATGGATACCTCTCCTTGCTTAGAACACACAAGCCAAAGTTGTTTTGGGATGAGCAGAACATGGAGCATTATTTTGATTATGAGGAGCGACTGAACAGACATAGAGTCTTTTACCCTTCTTTGAAGTCAATTTCCGTGCGGCTGGAAGAAGCACAAGCATGGGGTGTTGGTTTATCAATCTGGGAGATAGGTCAAGGACTGGAATATTTCTTTGATCTGCTGTAATTTCTCTAAATTATCTTGTAGTAGCGGAATGAAAGTTCTCCCTAACTTATTTGAGTTCTGTCATTTGTTGTTTAATTTTACACCTAGGAAAATTAAGGGTGAGGATCACGATCATTTGTGATGTGGACCTCCAAGGCTTGCAAATCAAGAGGTTAGTTTGTAAGATCGTCTCGGTGAAACCAAAATATTCATTCCGACAAAGGCTTCAATTTGCCGTTGATGGAATTGTGAGCTCTGCACACCACAAATGGATCAGAACAGTGAGAAAATCGCCAAAGCTTAGGGATTCGATAAAGCAGCATGTAGACCATTCAGCGGATCTTTTTATAGACTTGTTGCAAGGCCTTCTTCGGTTTGAACCGTCTGAATGTTTGACAGCTTTGCAATGAAACATCTGCTGATTAAATAGCATGCGTACAGAATAAGTTCACCATAAACCATCACGTGAGGACTTCGTCATATTTGTTGCAGGTGCATGAATACAGTGGAATAGATGCAGCGTGGATGCTCGGATGCTAATCTAGTCAATGTCCAAGCACTACCTATTTTAAGTGATCAAAGTGGGACCTCCACAATGAAAGCAGTTTTGTTGGAGTTCTGGCAGGGTCGCCAGCATAATAGCGTACAGTAAACAGTAACAAAACCCAAGAGTTATACATTTCAGGCTGTGAAAACCAGAGAGATTCCATGACAGAAGATTAGCTGTACATGTCTTCCAGTATTTGTCTGTGTCACCCTTCGGCATTATTAGACATCAATTTAGAAGAAATCTAAGTGTGGACGTGATAATTGCAGCTATGTTATCATGCGGTCAATATCTCATTATCATCAATACTTTTTTAACTGGGTTGTAATGCCTCTGATCAACAAATCATCGTGACAAACAAAAAATGGTTGTATATATTCAGGCAATGGCATTGTTTGACATTGTGTGGGGAGCTTATTGTAGATCCAAATTGTTACGACTGTAATTGTGTCCGCCGCTTTCCTAATGATTTTGACTGATGGCAGATCATCTACAACTTCCTATGTTTTAGGCATGAAATCAGCAAATAGAAGCAGTTCCAGATTCGAAGGCATAAATTCAGTGGATAAAGAATGAAGTGGCAGCAGGAATTGGACATTTGGCAGTAGTTATCTCTATAAAATCTCAAACTATTCCAGGTTCTTTCCAGAAATCCTTCGGCGAACAAATTCACCGGCAACATCAGCAGCTCATGACATATGGAAACCAATCCTTTACTAATGTCCAGTTCTGATCCTGTGGAAATCTGCGCTCTATTTGTCTTTTTATTAGTCAATCAGAGGATTTTTAGGAGGGACATTGTCTTATTTTAGAATAGAAAGTTGTTCTCTTTTCTAATTTTATTGTAATTATTCAAACAGCGCCCAGATGGTGGGTCGATCGGTTGTTTTTGTTTTAGGATAGTTTATAAAAATTTGATTTGTAAGAGAGAGTAAGGGGGGGAGGAGAGTTTTCTGAGTGCTGAGTGCTGGAACAGAGCTTTTCATTGTACAGTTTTTGGCAGAGAATTTAATGGAATTTCACAGCTCTATTTGTTGAGATTCATGTGGTATGTCAATTTAACATTAGTTTTTCCTCTGTTACATATGTAAACCGTTATGTTTCAATTCATTTCATGATCATTTCTAGTTGAGCAAATGAAGTGTTTAGGAAGGAATTCATAGTATTGTATGCTCCTCCTATAAATTTGCTCACCTTCAATGTTTTCTTCTGTTTAAGGAGGATTCAAAGTATTATTTGCCCTCCTTAGCTCCTCACCAGTCTTGCCATCCCATTTAAAAATCTAGATTTGGTGTTAAATTGCTTGCCTACCTTCCCTCAGTTAATAATCGATGTAGTCATTATATTTCTCTGTTCGAACTGTGATTTTGCCCATGCAGCCCAGAAAAAACCCCGTCATTAAAAACCCCCAAAAACTTCAAATCAACCTTCCTAATCAGTTTACTAGCCTAATATCTTTGATCCTAATTGGTCAGCTTATCATATTGAAAGATCTACCGAATCTGACCCGAGAGAGCCTTCTCATACCTCGTAGGGTTAGCTACGAGGTGAAATGGTTTGATGTAGCCTTGAGAGTTTGTCTATCTCAGCCTAGGTGAATTCCAAGCGCTAACAGAATCCATCAACAAAGTTTTAGTTATCATGATCCGACGAATCATTGGGATTCATCGATCGAATTGGCACAACATGCTATTTTCAGCGCTTTGGGTGTACTAAACTTCAGTAAAAACATCAACAGGGTTCACTCCTTTCCAACTAGTCTATGGTTTGGAAGCTGTATTACCCATTGAATGAGAAATCCCGTCACTGCAAATGGCCATTGAGTTACTTCCAGCCACTTCCGAAGAGGAAGAGCATTTGTTATACTTGGCTCAATTAGATGAGAATCGACGTGATGCTGCATTAGCGATCGAGACTCACGCAAAACGAATGAAAGCTCAGTATGATCAAAATGTGACCCCTCGAAATTTTTTGGAAGGAGTTCTAGTCTTAGTTTATGATGAAGCTAATGATAAATTAGGCGCTGGAAAATTCGTTCCTATGTGGCATGGTCCCTATGTTGTCAAGCAAAAGTTAGCCAAAGGGGCCTATGAATTGGTAGACTTTGACGAGGACTCTTTGGGTAAACCCAGAAACGGCCTTTACTTGAAGAGGTATTATGCTTAAAAGAATGGGTATGGAGATTTTTAGTTAGGATAGTTTTTATTTCTAGCTGGTGTGTTTTAGTTTAAACAGTGTGCTTAGCTTAGAGAGTGTTTCGTCATTATTCCTGCTTATCTTGGTTTTACTCTTGATATTGCAGATGTCGATGCCTCTCCAAACATACATTGTTTTTGTTGATGGTGCTTGTCGTAATACATGGAACATCTCTTCCGCAGCTTGGGTTATCTATTCACCCTCTGACGAGTTAGTATCTATGCATGGGGTAAGCCTCGGTCAAACAACCAACAACATTGTCGAGTATAGTGTAGTGATTGAGTTATTATCTGAATCTATTTCATTTGGGATTCGGAGTTTGATAGTGAGGTTAGATTCTGAACTCGTTGTATTACAGCTTAATAGAGTGTATGCCATTAGAATTCTAGTGTTATTAAGATTATTTTTGAGTGCGTCTTTTGGAACGTGAATTTGATTATATTGAATATCAACATATTCCAAGATCTTTAAATACATTAGCAGATGCAATTGCTTCTCGAATGTTAAATAGACATTTGCAACAATCATACATATAAATTTAAAACCATTCCATAACATGATTTACAAGATAAGCCAAAATAGTAATATATATATAGGAGTGTGTCAAAAAATACATCGTCCTCGATCATAGGTTAAAAAACACCTTATGATCGGCAAAAATGATAAGTACAAAAAACAAAAATGTCACATGTGCCCACAATAGGCGATCATTCTATCACTGGTGATGATCTCTATAAGAAACCACTGCACGGGTCACCTTGCAAAGGAACCTCCTAAATGGTCCCGGGACCCCAATCACATAGCGCTGATGTCGACGAAGAATGTCATCTATAGTGGTCTCAGGAATATCTCCTATCAAGCGCTCGAGATGACCCTCCAACTCGGCCAAAACCTCTGCTGATTCATCCTGTGGGGCTAGCATGGGTGCAGCTGGTTGCTTCCTCTCATAAGGCCGGAGAGCGGATGGTCGCTGTGGACCCACATCTACATTTGAAATTTTTTACTATCAGTTTTGAGACGATGGAAAAATAACAAAAAAAAAAAAAAAAATTAAAATAGAAAAATGTTGAAAAGGATTTTACCTGACTCATCCCACTGCTCTCCTAGTGGAAGAACCATGTCTGGGTCACCACGAAAATCTATCCCAGCAGAAGGGAATTCCTGAATAGAAAATACCTGGTTTTCCAGCCATTGGAAATACTCAGGTTTGAATCGAGCAACCTCTGTCCTCTCGTTCGGGTGACGGGCCATAACTGTGACCCATCGCATCAGTTTGGGCTCTCGAGGAAGCCCAGCTCTAACAGTAAGGTGCTGTGGGATCAGCATAGGAACCCTCTCCAGGCCAAAACTCATGACCAAAGCCCCATAACCAAAGGTCTTTAGTCATCCGTTGTTGGCCCTGGTCAGTTGGCCTTTCACATTGGCCAACACGGCATCGCACCAGTTGAAGATGGTGCCTCGAAAGCAATCAACTTCCATACGCATCTAGGATCCGATGGCAATATGTAATGTGACAGCTCCACAGAGTCTGGTGACAGTGAACGCAATCACCATGAGCTCAGGACGGGATATGGTCTTTATGTCTATCCCTTTGTCTCTAGCCTGGCTGTTGCAGTACTCTAACCTGAGGCTATCGACAGACTGGCCACCTGCCCAAGCCCCAAACAGAGTCAAGTCTTCGCCTCTCTTAGGCAAACCAGTCAAGAAATATATGTCCGCCAGCTCGATTTCGAGCTGGTGGCCGCCAATGAAAAAACACTGGTCCTGTACGCTCTATCTGTCAACCATCCACTGTAAGAAATCCACCTGAGCCCTCATGCCAGGAATGGCCAAGAATTTGTACAAGCTGCACGCCCTCAAAGCATCAAGTGAAGGCTGATGATTCCATGCGGCAGCATCCACGTCCTCATGCTCTTGTTCACGCCAATCTAGCATGATGTACTCTCTGCATCAAGTATAAAGATAAATTAAATTGCTAGAAATTATTTTGTGTGGTCCATTTTTGAGAATTTTTGGGTTAAAAACCCTTGCGACGGGGACCGCACCCTCCGGGTTAGAAACAGTGCGTGGGACCGCACTTTGTCTACATGGAAGGTGCGGACCCCGAGCTTTTTCCCAATGGAGAAAAAGTCGGGGTCCGCATGCCAGCAGTGGTAAACCTGCGGGCCCCCGTGCGCAGGTTTTATGCCTAAAAACCCTCCCAAAAATGAAATAAATGACTAAAACAAAAAAAAACAAATGGTTAAAAATGAAGAGTGGGATGATGTGGATTACCTGGAGAAGACGGCGTTCGATTCCAACGGTTGGATTTTCCGCAATCTTCACGGGATGTTTTCTGAGCAAAAGCACTATTTTGTCACCCAAACTCAAACGGTAAAAATGAATTGACAAAGGCCCTTTTTATAAGTTTTTTGAGTAAATAAACTGGAAATTTGTTTATGTTTCACTTTGAAAAGGTAGTTTTGCGACATTTTTATCGATTTCAAACAGGTATGAGTAATGTTTGTGTTATTGTGCAGGATAACGGATTATTCAGGCGAAATCTATCATTTTCGACGAAAAAAACATTTAGAGTCACCTTTAAGCTCTTTTCTGACTCCTGAAACATGAAAAGATTGCCGAGTGTTTCTTTTAAACTCGTTAAAATGGAATTAAAAGACGGTCCAATTATAGCTCTTTTCTGACCGTAAAAACATGAAAAGATTATTGGATTTTTGTCGTTTCAAATTCGATATTGGTTATAAAACGACGTGTCACTGATCGCTTTTTTACTTTTTTGGGTCAAGGGCACTAATGACAAAAAGTACTCCTTGGTCGTAAAAGATCAAGTGGTTCTCTCAAGTATTATTTTATACTTTTTCGGGCTTGGGAGACACAAATTTACGAAAAAGGTCAACCCTGGAGTCTTCTTAAGTTTTTCAGACTCTCTAAAATTGAAAAATGCCGAGTTTCTCCTATACTGGACTCCTTAAAATTTCACAGTAAAGGACCTGTTCAATTACAAATAGGAACGAACCACTCCTTCTTAGGGTTCGAATTTAAACTAAGTTGGACTCATCTGAAGGATGAGCTTATAATCAAGAAAATGTTATCCTCCTCAAGCTTGTCAAAAATAAAGAGGTACTTGCCAAAAATGGTGGGGGAAAAGAGAGAAAAATAAGTCTGTTTGTCATACTTTGTAACCCCTCTTGAACACAACACTTTTATTCACCTGGGTTGGGAAATCCTTTGTCTAACAGTTGATCAAACCACATTGAAAGTCTTCAGCCGGTTTCTGGGTATTAGCTTTGGGTCAATCGTCACTAAGCCATCTGTCGTGTCGTTATGTGTTCAAGAGGTCACTGCCAATAAGACATTCATCTGCAAAATATTTGTCATCCATCTTGACCATCCCTGAGTCAGTCCTTGCAACTAAATTTCTTCAACTTGATCTATGATTTCATGTTGTGGGCTTGCCTACGACGGATCGCTTTCTATCGACATTAGCTCATTATCTAGAAAGATGATCTAGAAATCGTCAGTACCTTGAGATCTGCATGCCTCAATGGCAGGTTTCTCGCCTTTGACGACAGTTTACATCATTGACTTTCGATCAAAGGATTCTGTGACATGTTCGACATCAACACATTTATTCGCATCTCATGGATTGTACTGGGTACTTTGAGAGACATTGACATCACTGGTGGTTTCTCTCACACTTGTTAACAATTTACATCATTGACTAGTAATCAAGTGCTTTCTACCATGTTCGACATCAACACATTCATTCGCATGGATAGAATCGTACTGTTATGGGAAGTAGAAATGAAGACCCTGGATCTAGTTCCCACAATCCAGGGTGCGAGGAATTTTGTATTCATTATATAGTCGAGGATTCATAAACAGATGGCTGCGTCCATACTGTGTCCACATGAGTCTATACTTGTAATGTATTATAAGATCATTCCTGTATCAGAGCAGTAGTTAGTTTTTCTAGTCAGTTTTGATCTAAGTATGGGAATGCCTACCTCAGTGATGATATGATCTCATATATATATCTTGCATTGAATGTTTTTACAGGTTCCAACTAGGCTCTCCACAAGATGATCCTCGAAATGATAAAGTAATTCACTCTTCCTAAATGATCAATGAAATCCTCATCTACTACAGACTTCGCACTTTAGGGGGCAATCTGTTACACAAAAATATCGTCACCATGATTATTTGCAGTCAGTATGGGTCTATCATCACTTGTACTGTCCTCCTAAGCAAGTCTCAGACCTCAGCTCTTCAAATCAAGCTTTGAAAATGAGAGAAAGACATTAAAAATCAATGTAACTCTGGTTCCGCACTTTCTCTCACTGTCACCCGCGGTCCCTCACCTTCTGTGTACAAAAACTGCAGACTTGCCCGCTCTGTCCCTAACGGTGTAGGTGCGGACCCCTGTGAAAGTCAAAAGGCACAAGTTTTATCTTAAAAAACTCAGTTTGGGTTAATTCTAGAGGTTTCTAGAAGGAATTTTGACGTGGATTGTTCACTCTGAGGTGGTTCATGCATCCCAAAAGAGAAGGAGCTAATCCCTTAATGAGAGGAGCTATCCCCTTGAAGGAGGGCTTTATCCCTTTGAAGGAGGACCTAGTAACCTCCCTCCATTGCACTATAAATACAGGCATTAGGCTGGTTGCTAGGGAGGTTAGAAGCTGAACATTTTTTAGGGTAAATGCTGGTGAAATCAAGACTTCCTAGTTGAGCTTAAGAGGAGAGATCACATGCCTTTTTGGCTTCATTGGGGAGTGAGTGAAACTTGTCAAAGTAGAAGAGACTTCTTGCTGGATCCTGGGAGGAGCTTGTACAACGTCAAGGCAAAGGTTGTAAAGTTCCTCTTCTTTTGAATTAATACAATCAAACTCATTTTTCTCAACAAGTATCTCATGTTATTTGTTTCATGGACTCCTTGACTTTCATGTTAAATTTGTTTTATGCAATTGGCTTTTCAGGTGCTATTTAATTTGTTTGCCTTGTTTGTGTTTGCAGATTCGCGACAAAGGAGCTCATGTGGATCGAAGGAGCGAGGGCATCCACAAGCTTGCGTTGGACCTAAGGTAGGCCCTAAAAACACTTGTTTGCCATTGTTTATTAAAGAATATTTAGAGAAATATAGTGTCTGGTCGGTCTGCTTGTCATTAGGTCTTCTTTAGATTCTAGGAAGGTCTATCTTGTCTGCAAGATCGACTTATTCCGTGTGACACCTACCCTTACCTTATTTTCCTCCAATGCTAGAGTGCGCCAAGAAAATTTTAAGTGTCCAAGAGTATGAGAGAGAGAGAGTAGAGAGAGAGCTCCAAACCTAAACGGACAAAAAATTGTGAATTGATCCTCAAAAGCCTTTTTTATTAATGAGGCCTCTATTTTCTTCATTTTCCTCCTCACATGCAACTTGTGACCTTTCACTTTCCTTTTCTCCTAATTTCCATTATTTTCATAAATAAAATGAAAATTAATGACACTTTTCCTTCCCAAAGCCTTTGTCATTTCCTTTGTCGATTTCCTTAGCCATAATAAGCCAAATGAACACCCACGGTAGGATGTTTTTCCTATCACTCAACCTGAAATACGTGTCCCATTACATTGGTTATTATTTTTCCTTTATTAACTTTATTACATGGATTTTTTACCAGGGCTATTACAGACCCCTCCTTGTTGGGGAAACACCATCCTCAGTTTCAATGACACCTATAACCAACAAGACCGTTGAAAAGTAAAACATACTTCCCATTGGTCTTTATAACTTAGCTCGATGCAGTATTTACAATGATCAACTTGCTGAGAACCAAACCAACATAACCAACATGATAATCATAATGACATGAAAACCATACCACTTATTGGAGCTTTATAACACAGCTCATGGTGGTATTTACATTTGTATACATATATACATATACCAAAACATCACACCAACACATATGCAAAAACATTCTCTCAACTAGCAAATAGAGAAGGATACATAGCCCGCATCTAATCCGCCATCTCCCATGTAACTTCATCAGACCCAAAGTGCTTCCACTAAACTTTAACTTGCTCAATTTCTTGGTTCTAGAGTGCGGTAATATTTATCTTCAAAATACAATGAGGTTCTAGGTGGAATTATCCATCTGGCTCCACCTACAATACATACTAGTCAATCACATGATCAACATCTTTAACATACTTGCTAAGAAATGACACATGTAAAACATCATGGAATTTCATTCTCGAAGGCAGTGAAAGTCGATAGGATAGTGGTCCAATCGTTTCAAGAATATTGAAAGGTCCACAAAATTGAGGTGTCAACTTAGCACATGATTCAATCATCAAGGAGATATTCTTGGGATTGATGCACAAGTACACTTGTTCCCCAACCTAAAACTCCTTATACATCCTATTCTGATTTGCATAAATTTTCTATCTATCCTTTGTTTCCTTTAGATTCTTCTTGATTACCTGCATTTCCTATTCCATCTATGCCAACATGTCTAGTCCGATCAACACCCTATTCATTGGATCACTCCAATTGATTGGAGTATTACAACTTCACCCATACAATGCCTCGAACAAGCTCATCCTTAGTGACTCCTAATACCCATTACTATAAGCGAACTCCACCAACGCAAGGTACTCCTCCCATGTCCTCTGCTGATGCATCACATACATCCTCAACATGTCCTCCAATATCTTGTTGAATCTCTCTGTCTTTCCCTATGTTTGTGGATGATAAGCTATGCTGGAGGCCATCTTTGTGCCTAAACCTACAAACAACTACTTCCAGAATATAGAAGTGAACTTAGCATCCCTTCTTGACACAATATTCCTTAGAACACCATGCAAACTCACTACATCTCTGATGAAGACCTGTGCTACATCACTAGTAGAATAGGTAGACTTCACTAGAATGAAGTGTGCTACCTTTTTCAACCTATCCAGCACAACCATAATGGAATCATGTTGTCTAAATTTCCTCGAAAAAACTACGATGAAATAAATTGAAATGACCTCCCATTTCCACTCTAGAATCAAAATCAGTTGTAGTAATCCACTTGGGTGCTTACATTCTTGTTTTACGTGTTGTAAATCAAAGAATCTAGGCACAAACTTTGCCACTTATTTCTTTAGATTCCACCAATAATAAAATTTCCTCACTGTTTTCAATGTCTTCTGGTATCTTGGGTGCCTTGAATACGGTTTTGCATGGAATTCTCACAAGATAGTCTTCTTGAGGTCATTTCCATTCAACACATAGATCTTATCCCTAAATTTGATCAAACCATCATTTGTAAGATGATAGTTGATATAATAATCACATGTACCCTTATATACCCTATGCTTAAGCTCCATGCACATTTCATCTTGTTCTCCCAACTATAAAATCTGATCCTATAAGTTTGTCCTATAAGAACTCATAGCTACTATATGATTCACTTCACTCTGTTGTTAAGAGCATCTCCAACATTGTTTTCCTTTCCCTTCATGTACTGGATATCGAAGTCAAACTCGCTATTCATGGCCAACCATCTAGATTTCCTACATTAATATTTAGTTGGTCAAACATATACCTCAATCCACTATGATCTCTCATCAATACAAACCTCCTTCCATGAATATATTGCCTCCACATCTTCAATGCATGGATGATCTCTTCCAACTCAAGATCATGTGTTAGATAATAATGCTCATGCTCATTCAATTTCTGTGACTCATAGCACACTACCTACCCTTCTTGCATTAAGACTCCACCAAGACCTCTTTTGCAGGCATCTGTACAGACCACAAACTCTTTGTATGGATCTACAATCTTTAATACTGAAGTGTTTTTCAACAACTGCTTCAATTGCTCAAAACTTGCTTTGCATTCCTCTGTCCATTGAAATTCCTTACCTTGCCTCTGCAGTGATGTAATAGGATATGCAATCTAAAAGAAGTTCCTAATGAACCTCCTATAATAACCTGCTAGTCCCATAAATTATCTTACCTCATCAATTCTTTTAGGAACTGCCCGCTCCATGATAGCTTTGATCTTCTTCGGGTCCACTATTATGCCTTCCTTGGAAACAACATGTCCCAATTAATGTTCCTTTGTCTGAAAGAAACTTCATTTACTGAGCTTAGCATATAATTGATGCTCTCTTAGCAATCTCAACATTGCTACTAAGTTATCAACATTTTCTTCCTCATTCTTATAATATATCAATATATCATCAATGGATATAATGACAAACTTGTCAAGATAAGGACACACAAACTATTCATAAAGCACATAAATATAGCTGGAGCATTACGCAAACCAAGTGGAACTACAAGAAAATCATAATGACCATACTTGGTATGTAAATAAGTCTTATAGATGTCCTCTTCTTTAATGCATACCTGATGATATTTGAATCTCAAGTCAATCTTTGAGAAAACTATTGCTCCCTTCACTTGTTCAAACAAGTCATCAATCCTCGACAATAAATACCTATTCTTGATGGTCACCTTATTCAACTTCCTTTAATCAATGCATAACTTGAGAGTACCATCCTTCTTCTTCACAAACAATATTGGTGCACCCTAAGGCGATAGACTTGGCCAAATGTATCTCTTTTCAAGCATTTCCTTCAACTAAAACTTCATCTCTACTAAATCTGGTGCGATAATCTTGTATTGTGTCTTTGATGTTGGTGCTACCCCTAGTACCAACTCATTGGAAAATTTCACTTCTCTATGAGATGGAAAATCTGAAATATCTACTAGAAACACATTCTGAAATTGCTACAAGATTAGGTAGCTCTTCATAGCTTCTTCATCCTCAACATCCTTACATTTATCACTAGAAATATGCACTAAAAATAACACACATCCTTTTTTGTGACTGTTCTTTGCCTACATAGGTGTGACCATTCTAACTAGGAACTTGGTTGTATACTCCTCATATGTCATTGATATCATCTTCAACTCATAGAAATCCTTGGCTTTATTGTCGTAATACCTTTTTGAAAAATATTTCTTCCTAAAAAGTATTTTGAATTCATGCCAACTCAATTGCTCTATCTTGATGTCTCTATCCCACTTCACCTCTTCCCACCAAATGTCTGCTTTCCCTTTAAGGCTGAAGATAGCTATTATGGCCTTCATGTTCTCTATGTAATCATGCAGCTCAAAGAACTTCTTCATCCTTAGTAACCATCTGCATCTTTAAATTTCTTTAAATCCACATCAAAGGTAGGTCTCTTTGCTTTCTTGAACTCATTTGGTAAATATTCCCTGTCACTCCTCCTGTAAGGATGATAACGATGATGACCATGATACCCGTCAGAACCAAAACTAGAATAGAACATGTGTCCATCACCTCTCCTATACGACGTATCCAAGAACATGTCACCCTTATCTAACCTGTGTCCACCATGAGATATATTTTCATATGCCCCATTATTCCTATCCTCCCGTGCATGGCTGATCCTAAGCGATCATTATCTCTATAATTCTGAATAACTGTGAAGAATTACTACATTAACTTCTTATTTTTTCTCCTATGCCTGAATGATTATGTCATTGTCTGCTTTGGAACTTCTTATTTCTGGCTTCAAAATTCTCAATGTGTCTACTAAGTTAGAAGAGTTCCCACCACCATGCTGCTCATATGATCCATAGGGAGAGTCGTGTGAACTTTACTCTACTATCTTGCTAGTCATCTTTGATCTTCTTCCTGCAAGTATACCATGTCATATTAAACAAAAACATAACATGATCAACATACCTAAGTATAGTTGAACAGAGGATATCTCATCTGCAATATCAACCAGATTAGCACAATACATGTATAAACATAATGATAACATTATATAAATATCATCTCAACCATTAGCCAGTTACCATGCATGACTATACAAACCACATTCCATGACCTCATGCACGACAACTATAACCATGTCAATGTATGGATAATGACATATAGACACTGACATGCATAACAAGTGCATAACCAACATGCACTCACGGCAAATACATCCAACAACAACACCATAAAATTTCACATGGCAACATAACTACAACCATGCCTACACAACAAGTACATAGACCAAAAGAATAAAGGACACATATGTAACCAACATGTATGCATGACCAACACATTCCTCTTGTCCAGTCCAAGGGGTGAAGCATGCTTTGATACAACTCTATAACACCCTCCTCCCACATTTACCCAAGCTAAATAATCTGCTGGGGTAAACATGTGATGAAGAGTTACTATGATGTGATTTATCTCTCCATGTATAGTTAAGGAAGTGGAATTGAGAAAACAAAACCAAACTGACCTTTCTCACGAACTATAGAACCTTCGAGAGACAACCAAACCTTCTAGGTTCCCAACCCCTATGAAAACATTTCATTTTTTTGAGTTAGTGTCACGGGAATAATACACCCTAGGGTATGGGTTGAGCATCCCAACAAATAAAAGGACATACACCAATAGGAAGCAAGAAAACAAGCAGTCTTAATGCTTAAACTACTAAAGTAGGAAGAAGAGATATTACCCAAAGGTACTACGTTTGAGGTCCTTCCTATAGGGTCCAAACCCTCTGCTTCCTCTAATGCTTCAAAACCTGCAACTAATCCAAGAAATGCATATATACTAGCAGTAGCTCAAAGAATGTTCATGATATAAATGTTAGATCATATAAGCATATAAGTATAAATCGTGAAGTCATACATAAGTTAGATTAAAACATGAATCAAAGCATTAAGATCATAACATTAGGAACAAGCTAGAGCTTCTTTATTGATGACTGCAAAAGAATGTGGAAGAATACAACCTGATTTGTCCATGGCTCCAAGCGAAACCTTCCTCCGGATCCATCCAACCCAACCCTCAACAATCCTCTTTAAAATGCATACACATGGATTCCATATAAAAGAGATGGACATCTCAATGAGGAAACAAAGGTTTCCTATAACTGGGAGTGCAGGAGGCATAGGGATAAATCAAACTTGAGTAGGGACTAATTGGATATAATGTCAATATCTTATCTTTCTTTCCCCTTAGGCCTTATCCATGAGGTGTATTTATATCAACTGAAAATAGTTTTTTTCAGTTCAGATATAGTTAGGCCAAGGGCTCCTGTAGGTAGGCTTTTGGTGTAACCCGTAAACCTTGCCCAAAAAATAAGGATTTTATATGTTTTCATATTTTAAATCATATACGAGGGTTGGGTGTAGTTGGACTCATGTGTGCATGTGTTTTTCAAAGGGAAGAGTCACATATGGAATTTAAAATAATATTTTTTAACATTTCAAATTATATACTCAGGTTGGGTATAGGTGAATATGAGTGTGTATGTGGGTTTTGTATATATGAACCCACGTGTGGAATTCAAAATAATGTTTTTTTAGTAAAAGAACCAAGTTTGAAGGGAAAGGGTTGCCCAAGGTCATGACACAGAGCATCAAGTATACAAGGGTGATAAATGATGATATAACATATGCCCCCTAATATATGAGGTCAAAAGGGGTACATGATATCTGAAATGTATTAAGTGTATAGAAAGAATCATGCAAAGACTTGGGAGGAGATCACCAGATTCTAGCCTGCCAAAGTAGTGGAAGAGATTAGAAAGAAAGCTCACGTTTGAGGCAAGCATACCCATGCTCAGAGATAGTAAATCATGTCCACATATGAAGTGTAGAGTGGATCCAACATGTATACAAGTACAAAGGAAACTAAGAAATGCATAGTGGATCATATTATCATAGCCGTAAAAATACATATTGAGGCCATGTCACCATATCACATATACAAGAACTGATCAATGATGCTGAAGTAGATATCTGATCATTGAAGTTACATAACTAATCCTCAAAGTACCAAGTCCAAAAGTGGAATAATGGTACTGCATGCAACTCGGGTGCCAACATATAAGATGTTGTTGTGATGAACTATAACATATAAGGTGGATGGTGTCACTAGCAGAAAACTGGAGGGGCTGACAAGTGAAACAAAAAATGTTGATGCAACCTGAGGTCTTTGCCAACCGCCATGATACATTTCTACACTATGGGAATAGATGAGATGAAGTCGACCATGTGAGAAATGTTTTGATGAATGGTCATTGATGTAGACCATTAACAAACACGAGACAACTCACTGATAATGATAATTAGAGTCAAGGTAACCCAGTATAATCTAACAGGTTTGAATAAATGTGTTGAAGTCAAACATTTCAGAGAATCTGTCAATCAAGAGACATTACTGTATTGTCACTATTAATAGTGGAGTCTGCCACTAATGACTAAAAACCCTAAGGCACTGAGAAAGGACTCTAGATCTTATTCCCAGATAAATGAGTGGGATTTGATGGGAAAAGATCTACTGGAAGGAAGGCATTAAGGCATCATGCATCAATCCAGTGTGAGTGTAACCCACGGGCCTATAATGTGGAAGGAATCAGACGAAGAAAAATGAAGTAACCATTTCAAAGAACGTTTCTGGTGTACAAAATATGTGGATAGCGCATGATATAAACCCTCTAAACTAAGCAATAATGAAAGTTGACACAGAGGCAAGGAATCCACCAATAGGGTCAAATGGAAACCAAGGCACTGCATGAATCCTAATGTGTGATAATATAAGCCGATGTCAAGCACAAGGGAAACCACTCAGTCAAAGACCGATGATACTAATTGATGCTAAGCACAAGGTCACCTATAAATTATGGAAATACGGAAAGGGTGCGGCTCTAGACCTACTCTTAGAGAAATTTTTTGAAGTTGATGAGAGCAGACCCATGAGTAAGAACTCAATGGAGACCTTCTTAACCAGCACGAGTAAATGACCAAATTGATGATGTGATACTAAACATAACTTGGAAATACTGGGTATGGTCGACTAAAAATGAGTCAAGAGACACCGTAGAAAGGCCAAATCTGTTGAGAAATGGCAACAATAAATTCCATTTTAATTTGTCCTTGAATTATACTATGAATTAAATTCGAATTCTATTCTCATAGTAGCTTAAAAGAGTTAAATTAAGTTTATTAAACTTACTTAACTTAGGAAATTCGATTTGGAATTCTTTTGGAAGTCATGTATATGTTCTCACTACTTTGTAGGAGTCCAATGTGAGTTGTAAAATAGAAGACTCAGTTTCCTGGGTCAATTTAGTTAAATTAGTTCTCAAACTGATTGAGAGAACTAATAGTGAGTTAAGAGTCAGTGGTGACACTAATGAAATCCACTAGTGCTCCTCTAGTTAACTGAATATTTACTCATCAGAAATGCATGCATGTCGATTCTAAGAAAGACCCAGTTGAGACTAGAGTGTAGGGATAGTGTACGATTTTTTTTAGATTTTTTTGAGTTTCACTGATAGTGCATGCATTCAGAAACTGACCCCTAAGGGATTACACTATTTTCAGAGGCTTTATTTCCCTTTAAATACAAGATATCCTTCATAGGAATTACACAATTGGAATAGAGACTTGAAGAGCTTGTGAAGAGGCTAAGATTTGGCCTTGAGCGTGCTTATGAGTTGGAGATTGAATTTGTTGAGTGTTAGGATTGTTCTAGAGAGAACAAGCATTGTAATTTCATCTTGATTTTCTGGATTAATACAAAACAGATAGTGGGGTTTTGAGTTGTGGCTTTCCCCAGATATTTATTGTGTTATGTGCCTTTGATTCCCTTCCTCTATTGATTTTTTTTCTCGATGTTTATGGGTTTCTGCTGTAAAGAGTAGAAGTAGATTCTTGTGTCTTGCTTTACCAAATTGCATTAGCTTGTGAATCTACAGGATTTTCTAGATGGTATCAGAGCAATATTGTTTTTTGGGTCGATATTTTGTAGAGAATATTTGATAATTTATGTGAAATTTTTTTAGAAAAAAAAGATAAAAAATAAAAAATAAAAAAAATAATTGCAGATATGGATTCCTTGGGAAATGGTACCTAAATTCAAAAAAAAAATCGTTCGAATCGGAGTTGGGATGAAGGATATATTTCTAATTTAAAATCAACTCTCTAGAGGAGATTTTGAAGTTTTGAGTTTTTGGCTTATAGGTGAAATTCGAATTTGCATACATACTTCAAAATCGGCAGATGGCATTCCATGGGTTGAGGCTTGAGTATGCCTTGGAAGGAAACTTTAATTTCATAGCTTGGAGGGATAGGATGGAACCTGTGCTAGAGGAAAATGGCTTGAAGGAATTTGTTGAACAAGAAATTCCTAAGCCAACAGCTACTGATGCACAGAACTTGGCCGAGTGGAAGAATTGTGTGGTGAAGGCAAGGCAGATAATACTTGAGGGATTTCAAGATCATATTGTCTCGAGTCTCCATGGAAAGGAAACCCTGCATGTTATGTGGAAAAAATTGATAGACTTGTATCAGAATAGCAGTGATCAAAGGAAGTTGGCATTGAAGGATAAACTTCATAAAATCAAGATGGAGAAAGTGGAGAGAATTCCAAGGTACTTGACCAAGCTCACTCAATGTCAGGATGAACTTGGAAGTGTTGGAATCATGGTTTATGAGGAGGATATCGTGAGCCTTTCTCTTCTTAGACACCAAAAGATTTGGCATAGTTATCAGGACTCTGTTATAGTCCAGATTGGGGATGACTATGCCAACTCTTTGGCATAATCCAGATTGGGAATGACTACGGTTGGATTTTATGGAGGATGAGATCAGGAGGAACACCAGGGATGGCTCTTCATCAAATACTAATGATGAAGAGAAATGTGCCTTAGCGATTAAAGAGAGGAAGGGGAAAGGTAAAATTTCTCATTCCAAATCATATTCTTATCATGGAGGTAAGAAGAAGGACATGACGAAAGTTAAATGCTTTCATTGTCACAAGATGGGCCACTTTGCTACAAATTTTCCATTGAAGAAGTCCAAGGAGAAGTCCTCGAGAGGAGCGAAAGGTGAGGCTTTGGCCTCCCAATTCGAATTGGACTTTTCCCTCATTACATGCATGATGTCTTCAATGATGGGAATTGTCTAGTACTTAGACAGTGGAGGTTCATTCCACATGACTGCCGACAAAGAGTTATTCAGTGAACTGGAGGAGAAAGATCTCAAGATGCATATCGAGATGGGTGATGATGGTAACTATAGTCTTATTGGTGTGGGCACTATTACTTTTTAGAGGGAGCATGCAACTCCACTCACCTTGAAGAATGTTATGCATGTACCTGGACTAACGAAGAACTTGGTATCTTTTGCCATGCTTGAGGATAGAGGCTATGATATGATCTTTTCAAAAGGAAAGGCGTTCCTTCGATACATAGCCATGGGTCAAGTAAAGAAGATAGGAATTTGAGTTCATAATATCTACAAGATAGAGATAGAGGATTGTGTTGCTTTGAGTTCAAAAGAAAAAAACATTTTGAGTCGACAGATCAGCGAGTTGTGGCATAGGTGATTGGGCCACTTGCATCATGGGGCTTTGAAGATATGCAATAAATCTCTATGGTCTTCCCAAAGGTAAGCATGAGAAAGTTGATACCTGTAAGGGTTATACTTTGGGAAAATGCACCAAGTCTTCCTTTGGAGACAAAAACAGTCAAGCATAGTCTATTATGGAGGGAGTCCATTTAGATGTGTGTTGACCATTCTCAACAACATCCACGACTAAACACATGTATTATGTTATATTTTCTCATAAATGTTGGGTATTTTTTATGCAGAAAAAGGATCAAACTTTCACAAAGTTTTGTGAGTTCAAATAATTGGTAGAGGAAGAGTCTGACAAGAAGGTTAAATCTATATGGAGTGATACTGGTCGTGGATATGTCACCAATGAGTTTAAGAACTTATGTGTAGTGGAAGTGATTAAACGAGAGTTGACGACACCCCATAACCCTCAATAGAATGGGGTTTCCGAGAGGAAGAACAGGATCATAGTAGGGGAAACAAGGGCGATGTTGCATGATCGGGGCCTACCACTACACATGTGGGCTAAGGATTGCAACACAATGGTTTATGTTCAGAATTGTAGGCCACATCAAATACTTGAGATGAAGAAACTAGAGGAGGCTATTTCAGTAAGAGGATAGTTGTTGGTCACTTTAGGATTTTTTTCTCATCAATTTATTGCCATGTGACCAAACATGCATGAAATAAGCTTGATACAACAACAAAGTTGGGGATCTTTATGGGGTACACTGATACACCCCAAAACTATCAGGTGTACATGCCGACTAGTTGGATGATAGTGGTTCGTACGGATATCAAGTTCGATGAGGAGAAGGACATGTGATTATCCCTTTGAGAGGGAGCTTGAGCTACATGTGAATGAGGATATTTTAGCTCGTAAGGTTGAGGGGCATCAGATTGATGTGGCATAGTCACATGCATAGGTTCAGAGAGTGGAGATATCCACTCAGGTAGAGTCTTCCAGAGAGGGAAGAAAGCACACTAGAGAGGCTGACAGATTTTTGGATGATGCACGGGAGAATGTGGGAGCACCCTCCTCTCAGCGTGGACAAAGGAGGTCACTAGAGAGGTACACTAGATACATGGCACTTATGGGTGCATGTTTTGTGAGAGATACATCTTCCTTTTAGGAAGCAATGTAGTAACCAGTTTGGGTTCATGTAATGGTTAGGAGTATGACTCAATAGTTCGAAAAAGTGTTTGGGATGTGGTCTTGAGACTAGAGGACAAGTCAGTTGTGAGCTCCCGTTGTCTTTACAAGGTAAAGAAAGCTACATATGGTAGTGTGGAGAAGCATAAGGCCAGATTTGTGGCTCGTGGATTTTCACAGGTAGAGGAGATTGACTATGATGAGACCTTTGATCCTGTTGCAAGGTACTCATCAATTAGATCTATTTTGGCATTATCAGCACGGATGGGTTGGAAGATCCCTCAGATGGATGTGAAGAATACCTTCCTCAATGACATGATTGATGAAGACATGTACATAGAAAATCCTAAAGGTTTTGAAACCTTGGACCATGAGTTGCATGTGTGTCAACTCAAGAAAGCATTTTATGGTCTGAAGCAAGCACCCTGTGCGTGGTACACTAGGATAAATAGCTACTTCACTGGGTTCGGCTTCAAGAAGAGTGAAGCGGATGTGAAACTCTATCACATAGTGGTGGAAGGTAAGTTGTTGGTCATTGTACTTTATGTAGATCATTTTATACTGATAGGTTATGAGAAGCTCATCAAACCTTGCAACGAGGGCCTTGCAAGAGATTTTAAGATGAAGGACATGGGGCTCATGAATTACTTTCTTGGCATGGAGGTATGGCAAGGAGATGGGGAGTTGTTTGTATCTTAGGGAAAGAATGCCAATGAGATACTTAGGATATTCTGCATGGAGAGTAGTAAGCCCATGGTGACTCCTCTAGCTAGTAGCTGGAGGAAGGAGGATGCTACTTCGAGAGAAGTGGTGGAAGCTACTGTTAACAGGTAGCTTGTGGGTTCACTCATGTACTTGGTGAACACATGACCATATATGTGTTATGCAGTTAACTATCTTAGTCAAGTGATGGTTAGGCCTACCAAGCTTTATTAGAAGGCGAAAAAGCATGTATTGAGATACCTTAGAGGCACTACTTAGTTTCGGTTATGGTACAAATGGATAGAGGGAGTGAAGCTTCCAGGCTTCACTGATGTAGATTGGGTAAGGAATCCATCCGATAGGAAGAGCACATCAAGAGGGATCTTTAGTATTGGGTCAGCGATATTTTCTTGGTACAGCAGGAAACAAAGATCGATTGCACTCAATTCGGTAAAGGCATACTAGATGGCTACAAGTCAAGAAGCATGTGAGGCTATCTGGATGAGGAAGATCCTGGTTGGCTTGTTTGGTCAACAGATGGGTCTGATAGTGATTTATTGTGATAATCAAAGTTGTATCAAAATCTTTGAAAATCCAGTCTTTCATGATCAGTCCAAACATATTGATATCGCGTATCATCATCTCAGAGATTGTGTATTGAGGCAGATCATGTTGTTAGATTACATTCCCACGGAGGAGCAAGATGCTGGCATCTTGAAAAAGGCATTGTCAAGATATAAATTCAAGATTTATAGAGACAGGATCAGGGTAGTTGATAATCCATTTCTTGTTGAGAGGGAGTGTTGAGAAATGGAAACAAGAAATTCTAGTTTAATTTTTCTTTGAATTAAACTATGAATTAAATTCGAATTCTATTCTCACAACAGCTTAAAATAGTTAAATTAAGTTTATTAAACTTACTTAACTTAGGAAATTCGACTTGGAAGTCTTTTGGAAATCATGTATATGTTCTCCCTACTTTGTAGGAGTCCAGTGTGAGTTAATTATGAGTGGTAAAATAGAAGACTCAGTTTCATGAGATAGTTTAGTTAAATTAGTTCTCAAACTGATTGAGAGAACTAATAGTGAGTTATGAGTCAATGGTGACACTAATGAACTCCACCAGTGATACTCTAGTTAACTGAATATTTACTCATCATAAACTCATGCATGTTGATTCTGAGGAAGACCCAGTAGAGACTAGAGTGCAAGGATAGTGTACTATTTGTTTTATATTTTTTTGAGTTGAACTAATAGTGCATGCATTCAGGGACAGATCCTTGAGGGATTGAGCCATTTTTAGAGGCTTTATTTCCCTTTAAGTACAAGCTATCTTTCATAGGAATTACACAACTGGAATAAACACTTGGATAGCTTGTGAAGATGCTAACCTTTGGCCTTGAGCTTGCTTATGAGTTGGAGATTGAATTTTCTAACTTTTGGGATTGTTCTAGAGAGAACAACCATTGTAATTTCATCTTGATTTTCTGGATTAGTACAAAACAGATAGTGGGCTTTTGAGCTGTCACTTTCCCTGGATATTTATTGTGTTATGTGCCTTTGATTCTCTTCCTCTACTGAGTATTGTTTGCTCAATGTTTATGGGCTTCCACTGTAAAGAGTTGAATTAGATTCTTGTCTCTTGCTTTAGAAAATTACATTAGCTTGTGAATCTACATTATTTTCTACAGACTCATGTTTACTTCCCTTGAACAAAAGCACAACTCAAAATTTGACTATATGGCAACATATGATAACTTTGTATAAGTTTTTCATGTAGGAGGCATGAACAAACTCTCCATATGATTGGAAGAGATAACTAACCGGAGGAGCATTGACTCAATGATAAGGTTATGGCTCTCCTAAGTCAAACTAAATCCCATTCCGATGGAGGAAAGACATGCTTTGAGTGCGTTGTTCACAGGCAACACAATTGACTCTTGTTGCCATCAATTATGGAAGTAAAGTCTCGTTCCCTCTCTTTTTTAGAATATATAATTTTTTTGTCTTTTTCATATTTGGAAATCCTAAAAAGTAATAAAATAAAGCCTATTTTATAGTGGAAAGAATGATTTCCCAAATAAAGATGCGCTAGTTCTTGGGAGGGGAAGATTCCTATGCTCAATGCAAGGTGACGAAATTGGTCAATGACTCTCAAAGGAATGTCCTTTCCATGGGAAAAGGGTGTCATGTTATAGAGTCCAAGTGATTGAAAGGCTGATTTTATAGAAAGACATGGTAAAAAAAGTGGCTTATACATGAGTCCAAGTGAAGTCGGCTTAAGGCCAAAAGGTACAAATAGTCAACATGCAATGCGCCATTACAACTCCACATGTGGGAGCCTCCAGGGTATAAATCGAGAAAGATAGTGAAGGAGAAGGAGAATGAAGCTTCATAGAAAGATTCATGGTGGGACTAAAGAGCACTCTCGAGCCTAAGAAAAACAATACAACATGGGTGCCAAGTGACAACAAGATACTATCTAGGGTGCCCATGATAAGGTAGTCTCTACCACACAAGTTATGACACTTCTAAGAAATGAGAAGTTTTTGCGTCATATCTTGGTGGGGTCGATCCTAAGGCCAAAAGGGAAAAGGAAACCAATAAATGCATAATGCAGGTGAAATACCTAACCTATATGCCAGTTTTGAGAACCAATACCTGTCAGAGCACATCATTTATAAAAATGGCCAAAGGAGAAGTCTTCCAAGTTCTGTAGGCACAATTAGGAACATTGGACAAGAAGTTAATACATCCCATATATAAAATTTTGGTAAAATATTGTGTTATAGAATACAAAACTTGAAAATCCATACCTTATATGTATAATATGGTACAAGGAACCACGTAGCCTTGCGTCTTACACATAATAGTTCTTCAAGACAAGCCCCTTGCGGGGCTCAGGCCAAGGACTCCTTTGGTAGTTAAAAATCATGGCTTCAAAAAGTTCCTCTTGTGAAGGCAACTCAACTTCCAAGAAATCATGAGAACTAGAAGGATCAAAAGAGGGAATTAAGGGGTCCCATGTCCCCATGGGAGAAATCACTCAGTCAACTATCGGGACCAAGTCCTGAGAAGGAAAATAATAGTTCAAAGAATCCTTCTCAAAATAAATTAAACATTGAGGATACAATGCCATATAGTTCACCTGTGGCCAGGTAGAGTCTACCTGAACACTTGGAACATACCAAGGGGTATTATGTAGTAAATTCAAAATAGGGGGATGATTATTAGATGCATGTTGATCAACAGTGACAATATTTCTGTTATGAGGAAAATACATCACTCAAAAGAGTGAAGACACCACAACATTCATAGCATAGAAAAAATCATGCCCAAGTGGCATATTAATGTCTAAAGGGAAATCAACCACCATCATATCGATTAAGACAGTCTTCCTAGCCAAAGTAATAGGAAATTGAAGAAGAACACCCATAGATTCACAAGGTCTTCTATCATAGGCTAACAACTGATTATCAGTTGCCAACAACTTTGGATAACCCAAAGCTTTCCAAGTCAAGGTGGATATAATACTTGGAGAGGATCCCTCATCCACCATACATCGATAGATGTTTATAGAATTAACTCTAACCCTTGTTTGGAAAGGTGCAGCAAAAGGAAGACAAGGCTCGACAAGATTATCCCAATAAAAGGAGACACTCCTAGAACTTGGAGGGGGTACACTCGAAAAGACTGGAATTCCCCTTAGACTAGAAGATGTTTGACTAGAAATCAAGAAGACTTTGTTCTTAGGCACTTCACCCCCCAAAAGAGGAGTGGAATCAGCCAGAGATTCCACTGGCTTGACCACTTCATCAACCAATTGTTGATTAGAGTGTTGAGAAATCATAATAGATTCAGGAGTAGAAGAACCTTTAGACTCAGACCATATCCTTTGTACCACTGGAATACGAGGGCACAAATGAGTAAGATGGTCTCCCTTGCATATCTTACAAGGGAACTTATGTATAAATCTTCTATGGCTTGGTTTCTGATCAACATCCATTTTGCGAACATGACTAGTAGCGGTTGGTGTAGAGTCCCCAGCATGACTCACAAAGGTTAGCGACTCTTTGATAAGAGAGATAGGACTTGTGCCCTAAGTCCTACTCATAGAAGTAGGTGAGTCAATAGAAATATGACTCACAGAGGTAGGTGACCCATTGCTATTATGACTTGTAGTGACTAGACTTATGCCCCCAGTGTGACTTGTAGTGGCTAAAATCTCATTTCCAACATGACTTACAGGGTTTGGTGATGATTCATGGATAGAACTATTGTTCTTCTTCTTCCTCTTTCTCTTATTTTTAGATCTCTTATTACAAGAGGTAGGAGAAAGAGGAATATTATATTTCACTTTTGAAGAAGATCAACAATTAACACCCATTTGATGACCTTGAAATAAATCATTCATCTGAGAAGATTCAAGAACATTTGGAATATTCAGAGTGGACCACATCCAAACTGGTAGTCCAACATTCAATCCAGGAATATTCAAAGTGCCCATCAAGGGGTACCAATGTTTCCAAAGAAAGGAAAAGCATAAGGATCCCCTTTTGGAAGGGTCCCTTGGTTGGCCTCCACAATAGTATTGGCCATACCTAACTTATACGCAGATCCTTCCCTTACGGGATCGTACAAATGACTTTCCAAGCAAGACAGATGCACAATCAAATATTTACGCTTAAGGAGGCAACTCTGCAACCTCCAAAAGAAAGATCAAAAGCCTTTCAAGACCAGTGGAGTGGTTGGTGAGTCACTTAGAATAAGAGGTCCAAAGTGACAAGACAAATCCACCTAAACCCAACTAAATACAAAGAGCAAATATAATTCCACTATAAAGTCCCTAAAGATGCAACCAATCAAGCAACTTCCAAGTATTTCAACTCTGGGTGATGAGGACTGGACACCAAAATACAAGAAAGTGAAGATAAGGGACCTTCCGAAGATAGCTTGGGATAATTACAGCCCAAACCTACCAGCGAAGGTAACAAAAATAGTTACTCTGATTCCCAGGAAAATGACTTTGCTGGTGAAAGTACCCAAGCTTCGCAAGGGCACCCAATAGAAGTACTAATGATAGTGATACAATGCCTGCCTCATGTACCACTGGTATTCCACCCCACATTCACCTATGTGGTCCCTAGGAAAGGAAACTAAGGTCACCAATTCGTATTGGAAATTGAGCGAAACAGTCTTTGGTCGGGATCCACCAAGTAGGAGAGGGGGTATCTCTCTTCCTTGCCTTCACTTGCACTCATGCTCAACTCCCAAAAGAGAACATATTTCCTGGTCAACTTCATGACATTGGATTTCACTCTTTTAGTCAACTTCTATGTTTGAATTCAGAGCGGCCTTGGAGAGTTAACTCTCCACGCACCTATTTCAAGGCCCTAATATGACCTAAACTAGTAAATGTTAGTATGACAAATCATAAAATATAGTTCATTTTAAAGTTCATTTTAATTTTAGCTCTTGATTTTAATGGCGTTTCTTAAATCAGTGGTAAAATGGAAGTGCAACTTTATGATGTTATGGACACAAAAATAAACCAATAGAAAACCTGTCTACATGCATATGTATGTTATAGCACCATTTACCACTCTTGGTATGTATGATGCTTTGTTTATGGCCTAGGGAAATCCCTCCTTCCAGACATGGTTCAAATGTATAAAAAACAGTGTTTTATTCCATGTATGCTACTTTGCCCTGAGCTAAAAGTGTGTACACAGGGGTCAGTCAATACTCAACCCATGTATATGTATTAAAACACTTAAAAAATTAAATTTTATTAATTTTAGGCAGAGTTCATGGGTTTTACCTGTTGATTACCTCCTATTTCCTGTGGCCCAACTGTTTCCTAACGGTTTCCCAACTAAAAAACTAATTGGGAGAGGTATAAATAGACCTCTATGGGAAGGCCTTAAGGAGAGGAGAAGAGATAGAGTTATTATACTGAGATTATCCCTGACTAAGTCTGATGAATCCTTGTGCCTCATGCACTTCCCCAAGATTTAGGAAACCCTTGCTTCCTTGATGATAGATATCCTTCCTTTTTCTTGAGATATCATGGTGTTGGTGATGGAAGAAGATTGTTGAAGGCTGGGATAGGACGAATCCGAAGGACAGTTCCTCTTGGAGCCAGAGAAAGACTTAGGTGAATTCTCTCCATGTTATTTATAACTTACTGCAATAAAAGAAATGTTGTCTTGTTTATGAAACTAGCTACGTATTTGCATCAAATTATGTTTTAATTCATATATGAGTGTCGTTTTGATGCATGATCAATCATTTTATTATATGATATAAAGTCAATTTCATGAATATGCTTTACTTCTATACTACTATATATGTTCGAATTGAAAGATTTTTAGGTTTGAAGAACATCGGTAGTTGCAGAGGTTCTGAACCCTACGGGACCTACTTGAACGAAGGAAATCTGGGTATGGTTAGTCTTAGGTAGTTTGATAATATAAGCATCTTGCCTAAGCTGTTTGACTATTTCTTGTTGTAGTTTGCTTCTGCTCTATTGGGGTTCTAACCCAAAGCCCTAGGGTGCTTTCACCCGAAATAGAATTGGAGACTCCACTGGGGAAAACAATCTTGTTATTCTTGATTTGGGTTGTTCATTCTCAATTAGGGCTCAGTCTTTGGTTTTCTTGCGGTTACAATCTTATTTGGTCTACTAGAGTCCCAAGCCTACAGTCTGATCTTTTGGATCAGACTATGTTTTTTATTTTTTCTTGCAAAGCTTTGTATACATTCTTTACTTAGTTTACAGTCGCATATACATGCTTGATTTTTGTAAAGTGAACTCACGTATATGCGAGTTTCCTATGTCAAGAGCGCATGTGCATGCCTCTCTGTTAGCACACAGTCGCGTATGAAAATTTTTGCATTGTTTTTTCAAATCTTTCAACCCAGATAGATTTGCTGCCTGGTCTTTTCAGTCTCTATGTGGTCATTTGTTGTTTGAAGAATTTAATTATTCTGCAAGCTTACTATTTCAAAGTCTCTTCCTCATTGAAAATATTTTGCCTATGTTTGCTTCTTTAGTGAGTTTGTAATTTGTGTTTTGGCACACAAGATTTTGTCCTGAAGTTCTTGATTGTTCCGGTACTCTAGAACATGATATTGTTTTCAATTTCAGTGTCAAGCCTGGATTTCAAATCTACTTGCTTTGCTCTCCTTTGTTTTGTGGCCTCATAGCTTTTCTTGCTTTTTGAAAGTCTTTTTGACAAAGTTGGAAGTATTTTTTTCCTGGCTTCTTAGTCAATTTGTCAAACTCTTTGCTGCTATTTGGGTCGTTTTGTACAAGTTGAAGTCTTTTTTCTCAAGTTTTCGTTCATTTTTGAGTTTGTAACTTGCAAATACTCCTTGTGCTCATTTTTTGATATTTTGAGTTTTAGTAGCATTTTGGTGATTTCAAAAAGTTGTTTTGGTTGCTTCTTTAAAAAAGAAAAGATCTCAAAAAACTTTGTTTTTGTTTCTCTTTTGCCAATTTTGGTTTATGGTTTCTTTTTGTTGTTGAAAGTGAATTGCGATCTTTTACAAATTGTCCTTCTTGTTTGGAGAGAATTTTGTGTTCAAAATTTGTATCCTATTCAATCCTTAAGTTGGCTCATTGTTAGTTATAAACAATTGCTTTTGCTTTTTGAGTGTTATTTAGGATCTTGCATCTCCATTATATGTTGCATTAGGGTAGTTTGCATTGTTAAAGAATTCATAGTCTTTTAGTTTTTGGGTGTGTGAAGTGTGTTTCAAGAAAAGAAGAGAAAAAGTACTTTGCTTTGTAGAAGTTTCGTAGAACCTGTACAGAGATCTCTTTTCATCGAAGAAAAAATGAATGCATTCATGTAGTTAGTTTTTCATTGATTTCTGTTGTGTCATACAAACATCAATGGTTTCACTCCCATCCTTAGCCTTGACTTAAAGAATAGCCATTAAAATCAAGCGATTAATTAAAATAAACCAGAACTTTTATGTTGTCATCAAAATACACCAACAAGTTTAGGTTTATTAGGGCCTTGGATTAGGCGAGAGGAGAGTTAACTCTCCAAGGCCACTCAAAATTACAAAACATAGAATTTTGATTAATGAGCGAAATCCAATAGCGTTAGGGAGATCGAGAAAGCTCCGTAACTGGGAGTAAAGCACGAGGGAGAGTGAAGATAAGAACCATACATACCCCCTCTCTTACTTGTCGGATCCTACCTCACGACTGTTCCACCCAGCTTTTGATGCGAGTTGGTGACCATAGTTGCCTATCCTAGGGATCACATAGGTGGCTGCGGAGGGGAATCCCATGGCACCTGAGGCTGACATTGTATCACGTTCGACAGTACTTCTGGAGGGTACCCTTTCAAAGCTTGGGTTCTTGCACCGACAAAGGCTATTGTCTGGAGGGTAGCTTACAACTACCTCTGATACCTTCGCTAGTAGGTCTGGGGCATAATTACCCCGGTCTATTTTCGAAAGGCCCTGGTTATTAACTTTCTTGTATTTTGGTGTCCAGTCCTAATCACCTGGAGTGGAAATACTTAAGATTTGTTTGATTGTTGATATATTTAGGGGCTTTTTAGTGAGTGTTCTTTGCTCCTAGTCGGCCTAGATTTATAATTTTTTGAGTCTTTAAACAGATCTTTTAAATAACTCAAAGTGGTTGATCGACCATCTCGATGGTCTAGGAGACTTCATGGGCTATCACCTACGAGTCATGAGCCTTCTCCTAGAAGGCATAGGAGAAATTATGCCAGTGGTTTTCAACCAGTGGTAGCAGGTGCATCGGATATTGATCCTTCGCTTGGGGTCATTAATTTACAAGATAGACTTAGCACTAGTAGAGAGTTAGAGAAGAACACACCAGTTCTTTCTTGAGTACTTTTTTAGTTGGAAGATAATATCGAAGTTGAAGAGCTTTCAGAGTCAGGTGTGGCTCCAAATTCTCCTCTTCCTCTTGATCATCCAGATGTTCTATTGTACATCGAAACCCTGACTCATAGGCCTTCAAGCCCAGGTTTACACCCATCTATTCCTTTGATGACCACTGCTGGAAGCATGGCATCTATGACAAGTGTTAAGAGTGTGCAAACTCCCATATCTGTACAAGGAGGAGGAACTATTTACATCCCTTCTATTACTCCTAGCACGGCTATATTTGGGTCTACTTCCATTCAGTCAATGAGTGGAAGTTCTCAGATTACTGCATCCAGTTTTGGATTTATCCCTTATGGAATGTCGTCTCACGGGATTCCTTTAGTTCCTTTGAACATACCATCAACCGCCTCCACATCCATGATGAGTGGATCGACTTCTTTTTAGGGTTTCCCATTTGGAAGTGGTCATATACCACACTCCAATCCAACAGTAGGGTCAATGCCTTTTTCCTTTACAGGTCAAGGTAATAACCCATTCCAGAGTTGGACAAACCCTATGGTTAGTGGGATAGGAGTTGGGAATCAATTTTATTCTGGCCAACAAGGGAATGTGTCGTATTCTTCAGTTAATTCGTTTCAGAATTTTCCACCCTTTGCTAATGCATGGAATCCTTATCAGGGGCTATCAACTCCTTTTAACACTTCATTAGGGGGTAACTTCACTGGTTATGGAGGATTTTCGGCAGGAGTTGGTCAAACTCCAAATTTTGTTGGACCACAAGGAGCACCTTTTGGTTCGGTAGGCTCTACGAGTTACTTCGGGCAACCTGGTGTTTTTCAAAATCTAGGTCATTCTTTTCAGACCTTTGGGAACCTCACTTGCACTGGATGGAATTCCCAAGGCCCACCACGACTCCCTTTTCTAGCCACACTGAACCTGCTAGAATTAACTAAATTGACAAATGATCTGATTCGATACAATCTGGCTTGGCCTCCGGTCCCAACTAAACTTCCCTCAGATATCCAAAAATTCGAAGGGAAGAGTGGTGAAGATTCAGGAGACCATGTAACCACATTTCACTTATGGTGCTCATCCAACTCCTTGATAGATGATTTGATCAGGTTGAGATTATTTCAGTGCACCCTAACGGAAATGTGGCCAAATGGTATATAGAGTTGCCAGGGGGCACCTATACTTCTTTTTGTGATTTGGCTAATTTCCTTTTGAACCATTTTCAATTTCCTGTCCGACATGAAGCCAGAACTGAACTTCTGGCTAACTTTCAGCAAGACACTGCAACTCACATTTCGGATCACATCCAGGAATGGAGGAGGAGGAAAAGGTTTATCAAAGCTAAAATCCTGCTAGAGTTCCTTCTCAAATGATTTCTCAAATCATTACAACCTGAGATCTCAAAGGATGTGTCTCTCTCCGGTGTTTATATGGAAGAGCAGGCCATTTTCAGAGCCCAACAATTAGAACTGATATATTCTTAGTCTAGGGTTCTTCAGAAAATTCTACCTAATGCTCCTAGATCTAAGGTAAAATTAGCCAAACTGAAACCAAGTCCCCATGTCGATGGTATAGTCAGATCGATTGATGTTAACGCAATGAAACTATTGAATCAATTACAACAGTTGTCTCTACAAACTGCTTCTTCTACCCAAGTAGCACCGTCTGTACCTACACCTTCCCAACCTACCTCTATAAATTTCTTCCAGACCATTAACCCCAAAGGAAATCAACAATCTGATGGGAAGAGGAAGGGACGAGGTATGAAGAAGAACTAGGAAGGAAAGGGCAATGCAAAAAAACCTGGCAATGATGTCGGAGAGGGTAGTAAAGAGTCCAAGAAAAAGGTAAAATTTCCATGCAAGTTATGTGATGGAGATCATCTGACTCACCTCTGCCCTAAGATGCAAGACGCTCAGTGCTTATTAGTACAACAAGGGTCCTCTAGTTCCCAAGCTGTTCTAACTAACCCTTTCCCCGAGGGCAACAATTACTTGCTGGAACGAATTCTAATGCTGGTACCTCTACCGGGGGCAACCAGGAAGGGTAAAATTCGTCAAATGTTTATATGATGAGCTCTCATATCGACGTCACTATGTGAGCATGCGATTATGGTGAATCAGAAACATCTAAGGCTAAACCTGTTCCCAAAGCCATAGAACCACTTCATATTGAGCATCCCTCTCTTGAGTCTATACCTCAGATACTGAAAGGCTCCGCAAAGTGCTCGACTATTAACCCTAATGCTAGGGCAGCCTAGAACTACTCGATTGTAGAAGATCTAGCTCAAAGTCCTTGTGCTATGTCAGCATTGGAGGTACTCCATTCATGCTCTGCTCAAAGAAGTGCTTTTCTTTCAGCAATCGGTTCAGTAGACCCAAAGAATTCTTTAGTTTTCACTTTTGATATGTTGAATGTCAAAAAGAGACTTCCTCATCATATGGCTTTCCAGATAAAGTCCACATACCGAAATACCAATATTTTTGGACTGTTATAGATGAGGGAGCTTCCACATGTGTGATGTCTATGTCATGTTGGAAGGCCATTGGATCACTTTTATTTATTCCTTCACTGACTCTTTTGATGGAATTTAATGGACATTCTCATAGGCCGCACGGGATTATCCTGGCCTTTCCTATCTGTGTTGGGGGAAAGGTAGTGAATATTGAGGTAGAAATCATTGATGCGAACCTAAATTATAACCTCCTCTTAGGTAGGAATTGGATTTATGAGATGGATGCCATAGTTTCATCATTGTTCTGCATCCTCTATTTTCCTCACGAGGGGAGGATTGTTAGAGTTGATCAGTTAGATTATTCTCCACGTGACTCTCATGCAACTTCGGATTCTACCATTCCGTTGGTGGACAATCCCCGTCAACCTATTAAGAATTTAGGAGTTGGGATGTACTCTTTGTTAATGGGTATATTCAACCTCCCTGCTCCTACAGCTAGAATTAATGCAATTTCATCCTCTAGGGGACCTTCTCGGAAAGAGTTCTTTCGAACTCATTATTTTTCAGACCCTTGGCCCTTACCTTCATCTACCACCACATTAGATGGAGGGCAGGTAGGTGGAATGCCATTTCCCATGTCTGTAGTGGAACTCACTTATCAATCTATCATTAACTCTACAGACAACCATCCCACTCCTTTTTCACTAGAGGATTTAGATGGCGATGTGGCTCCGGCTTGGACCCTCGATTCTACTTTAGCTCTGGATTGCTTGGATACATTCATACTATCTGAAGAAGCAATTTTGGAAGAAATTATGGGTGTCAATCGACCATGGGATGATTTACATCATAATTCATATTTTCTCCCTCCATTGCATGAATTTGAATCTAGTTTGTCCAATCTATCTACTAGTGATGTTTATACAATTTCAAACCCTTTAGCTCTAGCACAATTTTATGCCGAAGGTAACATGTCGGTTATCTCACGAATTGTACTTGTGAACATCTCTAGGAATCCTAACGTAATTGAAAATTTCTTCATTGGAGCTGATTGTTCCCTTGAAGAAATTCAAATCTACGTTGATCTCTTCAAATAATTTCGAGATGTGTTCACTTGGTCTTATGAGGAAATGCCTAGAATTGATCCATCTATAGTCCAACATGAGATCAAGACATATGATAATGCCAAAACTATTCGTCAAGAACTTTGACCAGTCAATCCTTGAAAAGCAACAGCTATTATAGCTGATGTTGAAAAGCTGCTTAAGGCGGGTTTCATATACATCGTTCCTCTAACTAAGTGGGTTTACAACCCAGTCCCAATAGATAAGAAGCAAGGAATGATCTAAGTATGTATCGAATTTAGGGATTTAAATAAAGCTTGTCCAAAAAGAAATTACCCCATGCCTTTTATTGATCAAATTGTGGATGAATGTGCAGGTAATGAAATTTTTTTGTTTATGGATGGATTCTCTAGTTACAGTCAAATTACTATCCGTCTAGAGGATCAGCACAAGACAACTTTTATTTGTCGTTGGGGCACTCTTACATACAAGAAGATGCCTTTTGGCGTCAAAAATGCTGGAGCTACTTTTCACCGGGCCATGTCTTATGCTTTCCACGACATCAAACATGTTATAGAAGCATACTTGGATGACTTAGCTGCTCATTCTCACAAGAGAATTGATCATCCCAGGCACCTTTGGTTAGTCTTTGAGAGATGTTTTTTTTATAAAATTTGGTTGAATATGAATAAGTGTGCTTTTGCAGTCACATCCAGTCGGCTGTTAGGATTCATTGTATCGACTGAAGGGACTCGAGTTGATCCTTTCAAGGTTGAGGAAATAATTCAGTTGCCTCCCCCATCTTCCATTCTTCAACTTCAAAGTCTCAAAGGAAAGGAAAATTTCTTGAGGAGATTTATAGCAAATTACGCCGAGATTAGCAAAGGACTAATGTTTTTTCTTAAGAAAGGAGTTCCATTTTTGTGGGACGATTTCACACAACGATATTTTGATGCTTTTAAAAAAGCATTAACCTTTGCTCCATTATTGAGTCCACCAAATTATGGTAGAGATTTCCTTTTGTATCTGGATGTCGCAGAATCCACCATCGGTATGGTTCTCGTTCAAGAGGATGATGCTCTCATTGAGCATGTAATCTACTACTTGAGTCAAGGCTTAGTAGGACCTGAGATACACTATTCTGCCATTGAGAAATTGGCCTTCGCGGCTGTTCATATTGTTCAACGACTTCGTCATTACATTCTTCTTCGCAAAACGTTCGTCTTAGTAGCTGTCAATCCTTTTCAGTTTGTCCTCAGTGGGCGAGTGATTGGGGTCAAGTATAATCGATGGATTGTTATTTTGCAAGAGTTTAATCTTGAAATCTTGTCAGCTAAACCTAAGAAGTCATTAGTTTTTGCGGAATTGATTTCAGATCTGCCTTGTGACAAAGCAGGAAAATTTTCCCAACAAACATTTATTCCTCATTTCTTCACAGGATCCCTGGTAGAGAGATATCATTATATATCTCCAGACTTCGAAGTTTCCACCTGCTTTCTCCAAAGATGAGTGTCGAAAGTTAAGTCACATTGCCAAAAACTATGTTATTATTGGTGATACATTATATTGCAAAGGGGTTGACTCAATCCTTAGACGTTTCTTAACTTTGGAAGAACCCAAGTTAGTACTTAAAGATTTCCACAGTGGAGCTTGTGGCAGTCATCTATTAGGGCTTGCAACAACGCAAAAAATTTTGCAAGTAGGCTACTTTTGGCCTTCAATTTTCAAAGACTATATTGAAGCAGTTAAATGTTGCCATCCTTGTCAATTTTATACTTTGAAAATGTGTGCGCATCTAGCTCCATTTTTTCCTGTTATCACTATCGGTCCATTTACAAAGTGGGGCATTGATTTTACTACTTGTAATCATCCTTCGACAGGGAATCACAAGTACATCATTGTGGCCGTAGACTACTTTACAAAGTGGGATGAAGCCATGCCTACTTTCAAAAACAATAGTGAGACAGTAGCCTTGTTTCTCTTCAACCAGGTTATTTCACGATTTGGTATCCCGTGATTGTCATTGACTATGGTAGTCACTTCCAAAATCAAGTAATGACAGAATTGGCTCTCAAGTTGGGCTTTTGTCAGGAGCATTCATCTCCATATTATCCTTAGGCCAATGGGTGGGTTGAAGCCATGAATAAGTCCCTTAATACCATCTTGCAAAGTGTTATCACTCAAGTTGTCCCTTGGCTCCTTAAGGGATACGGCCGAGGTAACCACAAACCAAACTTTGGGCTGCAAGTCCTAGCCTACCTGCAGTCGGAGAGGGCTCTCTCTTTAAAATTTAGCTTTGTTTTGGGTTGATTTTAGGCTAGTTATGGTGTACATGGGTTTTGTTTTGATTTTGGTGGGAAGGATGATGTTTTCAAATAGAGTTGGGATGCATAGTGTGAGAAGTTCAAACCATTGGGCATGGAGTCATGGATTAGGGCTTGCTGTTGCATTTTCTTGTTCACAAGAGGAATACGGAGCAGGATAGCTACACATAGAACAATATTAGGCTGGAATAAAGATGGGATGAAGGTCAGAAATGAAAGGCAACTAAGAATCTTTCATTAGCTAACAGAGAGGGAAGGTGGATGAAAGTTTGTCTAGGAGCAGTCAAGAATTCCTAAATAACAGTCATATGTGGAAGAAAAAGGGTAAACATGATCATTTAAGTATGCATATTCATAACCATTTCTGAAGAAAACATATAGAAATAACTAGAACTGAGCATAGGGTGCAGTCAAGAAAAACCTAAGCTATTCTTCTTTCTTGTTATTTAGACAGTAACAAAATGGTGCATAAACATATGTAATTGTAAACAGAGATAGGAAAACACTTATTAAGCCATGTAGTAGCACAGGAATTCCACAGTCACTCTTTGGCCATTAAATAACGCAACAGTCAATTCTTCATCCAAACCATTCTAGCAGTCTTTGATTACAGAGCTTCTCAAAAATACAGCGCAAGTCCAGACTGAGGATTATCAATCAACCAACCCTTTAAACAATGAATTAGGGTGGTTTATATAGATAAAATATCCAAAAATATCTATTACAGCAGACCTTAAATAGGTCTGAGGGAAATGAGTTGTTTAACCTAATCTTGTCCTAAAATTAATGCAAGAAAATATCTTTTTGAGCTGTGCTGGATGCAGCTGTATCAAAATGAGTTAATATTTGTCCTTATGGCTCTGTGCTGTTCATTTAGCCATAACTGCGCTTTGGGCTTTGATCCCCTGCTCTTGAGTGGTTTTGATGTGCATTAACTGTGATCTGAGAGCCTTAAATGCCTTCACCGCTTTCTTTGACTTTGCTTGGGGGCCTTTAATGTTCACCTGCTTTGATATTCTCGATCTGATACTCTTTTCTGCTTCACTGATACTCTTTGATTTAATATGGGCTTTATCTTTCCTCTGATACTCTTTCACAGTTGAATCGGGCCACCTTCTCTCCCTTGATATGCTTGAAACTGTCAAATCGCCCCGTTTCTGAACCTACATGAAGAAATCCTGTCAGATTGCGAATTTTTGGGCCTGCTGGTAGCCGAGCAATGAGAGGCCTTCCATTTTGAGCATTTTTTCTTAGCGAATCGCGCATCGAAAACTGCCTCAGTTTTTCATTCCGGGCATCCTTCGTTGCGATTTTCGCCCTTCACGCCTTTTTCGGTGATGACGTCAGTGGTGGGTCCCAGAACGGCAGTGACGTGGCAGGGTGACGTGGCACAGGACACGGTGGCGGAGTAGGGATGGAGGCAGATGTTGTGGAAATGATGCATAACAGTGGCGGGATTGTTGCGACTCGGGCTTGATCGGATGGCAGTGATTAAATCGGCGATCGGCAATCGGTGGGGATAGGGGGCGATGGCTTTTATATATGCGATGTGATGGGAGCGATCACTGATATCGGAAAGCGATAAGGCATGCGGCTGTGCGAAAATGGGAAATATTGTGGAAATGCCATATATTGAGGTAAAATGAGGTTAGCGGTAAAACTTAAGTTTTGCAATATAACCAAGTTTTACGGGGAAGAAGAGGTATATATGGATAAATAATGCGATTGCGATAATGATTGGATAGCGATGTGATATGCTTTCAGGTGCGATAGTAATATCGCATCGGCGGATGAGAGGGGGGCATATATACATAGGTACAGAAACCTTGCGACAGCCGATCGCGAAGTCGCGATCGGTGGTTTTCCATCGGAGTGTGAATATATATGGGCCAACAAAGTCATTGCCACCTCCGACAGCGATATCGCGTCGGAGGGAGGGGAATACGGATCAGAGGAATGCTTTGTTAGTCAGCGAAGGCCTAATGTGATCGGAAGAAGGCTTAATGCAATGGAGATGGGTTTTAGTGCATCGGATGAAGATTTTTAAGCTTTAGGAAGGGTCCTTAATGCATCAGAAGGGGTCTTTGTGTTTTGGAAGGAGTCCAAACACCTTAAGAAGATGGTTTTTGAGCAAAATGAGGGTTCTTACTAAGTTTCAAGTAAGCTTAGTAATTCCCAAGCAATATTCATGGTTATATTTCAACCAGAGGAGGGGATATGTAAATAATGGGGATTTTTACTATATTTTTTAGTATGGGAAGGGGAAATCAGGAGGGATTTACATAATAGATTTAGGAGTTAATATGAATTTTGTGAAGAAAGTGCTAAGGATAGAAAACTTAGGCTTTGAACGGGAAATAGGGGCTGTATAAGAAATACAAGCATCTTTAAGCAAAGCAGATCTTTACTTAGGCAAATGCTATGGAATATGATGAATTTTTAAAGATATTAAGCAGAGCTTAACATCTTAAGGGGTAGTTAGTGAATGATTTGGGGGAAAGGAAGAAAGGGAAGTTAATCATGCCTCGCTTGATCTGCTCCAAGGGAAAATTGCCTTGCACTTGGGATCTGAAGTAAAATAATACTTTGAAATACAAAATTGATCACACTTATTCATTCTACAACCTCAAAACTACTTACCTATCCTACTTACCTAACATTTTTTCTTCTTTTTGGTTTGGGTGCATTTAGACTTGTAGACCCTGATTATCTTCTTTTCTTTTGACTACCCTCCTATCTAAATGTACCCTTATCTCTTCCGGGGCTCAGATTAAACAGTCGAGCACCCTCGTTTCTCTGCCTATCTACTCATCTGCCAAGCTTAAGCTGTTTGGACAGATATTCATTCTCTATCTTCTAAAACAAGCAATTTAAACCTAGGGGAGCCAAGATTAAGTTGTTTGGCTTTCCCTTAACTGTAAAACTTTTCAAAAATGGTATGATTCTTCAAAATGGAACTTCTTGGAAATATGGAACCTTGCAGCATGAAAAGATGACATATTTGGCATGTAAAACAGTCAATCATGACATATGAAACCTATTGCAATAGGAGGCTAACAGTGGCTCCACTTAGGGATGGTTTTTCAAGATGAAAAGCCAAGAATAATAGGTCAGAATGCCCAATCTTCAATTGTTGCTGTAAACTGAAATTCTCCTTCTTCTTAATGCCTTTGTCTGAATTCTTATAGGCTGATATGCAGTATCCTTTCGAGCTGAATTGAAGAAAAATTACGGCTCTGCTTCTTGCCTTTTGGGTGCTTGTAAACATATTGAAATCTGCATGAGCACTTCTTTGGAATTATTTCAAAAACAGAGATCTGAAATAGAGCTTTCTTTGATCTTTCCTTCAAAATTTGCTGCGTTGTTCCCTCTTATTGGCCTGCTTTAAGAAAAAGTGCTAAAAATACAAATATTAATGTACAGATAGTATACAGAGTTGTGTTGCGTTCAACAAAAGGGATCATGATAGTGCTTTAGCATTCGGCCATTGACAGGGCCTTCTTCAGCTGTGCTGCCATCCAAACTCTTCAGAAAATATGTGTTGTTGCCTTGAACAACAGAAATAATAAAGGGGCCTTTCCACAAGAAATCAAACTTGCCATGCTTTCCTTTGTCCTCTCTTCTTGAATCCCATCTTAAGACTTTGTTGCCTATGTAGAAATCTTCAACCTTGGTTCTTTTGTCAAACATTTTCTTGAGCTTCTCTTGTAAAATCTGAGCTCTGTCGTACACTTTCTCTCTTGTTTGCTGCAAATGGATGGTTTGGTTTATTCTTCTTTGGACATTATTTGGTTCTGCTTGAATCTCTTGCATCAATTTGATAACAGGGATTCCCAAAGAAGAGGGGAACTTGGCCTCCACGCCATAAACTAACTCATATGGGCTCATCCCTATGGACCTCTTGGTTGACAATCTATCTGCCCATAGGGCATTTACAAGCTTTTTGTGCCAATTCTTCTTGTTCTCCTACAAGACTTTCTTAATGATGTTAATCAGACTCTTGTTGGATGATTCGGCCAAGCCATTACCTTGAGGGTAATAGGTTGTGGAGTGACCCAAGGTAATGTGGAATTTGTGGCAAAAAATGATCATTTTCTTGGATTTGGAGGCAGCAGCGTTATCTGTAATGATCTTCTCAGGAGAGCTAAATCTGGACAAAATGTTGGTTTCAAGGAATTGGATAATGGTGGAGTCATTGGCTTACCTACATGGGATGGCTTCAATCCACTTGGTAAAGTAATCTATGGCTGTTAGAATCCACTTATGTTGGCCAGAAGAGGATGGATAGATTTCTCCAATGAAGTCCAAACCCCATTGTTGAAAAGGCTTCTCGGTTGAAATGGGTTTAAGGGGCAAGGGCAGAAGATTTCTTTTGCCTTCAAAGATTTGGCATTTTTGGCATGAAACAACAAACTTTCTCACATCAACAAACAAAGAGGGCCAATAGAAACCAGCCCTTAGTATCTTATCAGCAGTGGACTTCCAATATAAGTGCTCTCCATAGTCCCCTGCATGGAATTCTTTCATGACACTGTCAGTTTCACTCATAGTTAGACAATTCAGCAATATTCCTTCATGATTTTTCCAAAACAGGGCATTATCTAAGACACAAAACTTTGATGCTTTCATCTTTAGAAATCTCTTTTTGGTTCTGGACAACCCTGGAGGAGCACACAAGTTTAACAATATAAAACATATATCAGCATACCATGGGGATTGTAAAAAATCTTGACTGATCTGTGGAGTTTCCAGCTCCTGTTCATTGTCTAGTTGATTAATGTCTAAGCCTTGAAAATTAGTTTCGGACATTAGTTTGGCTAAACCTTGTCCCTTTATCAGCTTGGTGGGTTTTATCTCAATGTCATACTCAAGGATATTGGCAATCCACTTGCCTCTTTTGCCCTCTATGCCCTCTTGAGTTAATATGTCTTTTACAACAGCATTTGGTACATAAGCAATCACATGTGAATATAAAATGTAAATTCTGAAATCTTTGATTGCTTTAACAAGGGCATATGCTTGCTTCTCCATAATTTGGTACTTCAAGGGTGCATCTCTAAGGGCTCGGCTGAAAAATGCAATTGGCTTTTCATTTCCCTGATCATCTTTCTGCAGAAGGACAGCAGCAATGGTGTGTTCAGATGCAAATGAAAAAATGATGAAATCCTTATCAAATTGAGGACTTGTGAGGACCGGGGCTTGGGTTAAGGCAGATTTTATGCCCTCAAAGGCTTGCTTGGCCTCTAAAGTCCATTTTTCCTTGGAATCCTTCTTTAACATTTTATTTAGCATTCTTATCAGCTCGGCCAAATTTGGGATAAATCTCCTTAGGAAAATGATCTTTCCTAGGAATGCTTGCAACTCTTTGATGTTTCCTGGATAAGGGATTTGCAAGATGGCTTGAATTCTTTCAGGATCAATTCTAATCCCATCCTTTGAAATGATATGGCCTAGGAATTTGCCTTCTTCTAGGCCAAAGAGAGATTTCTTGGGGTTCAAGGAAATGCCATATTTCCTACATGTTAGGAACACTTGTCTCAAATGTTTTAGGTGCTCTTGATCAGATTTTGAGAAAGGAGTAAGGTCACCAAGGTAAACTACTAGGAAATCATGGATTTCCTTGGCAAATGCAATGTCCATGGCCCTTTGAAAGGTAGCACCTGCATTCTTTAGTCCGAAATGCATCTTCACATACTTAAATGTTCCCCACGGTGTTGTAAAGGCTGTCTTGTCTTGGTCATCCCGGTGAACAAGTATTTGATTAAAACCTAAAAAGCCATCTAGCAAAGAAATTCTTGAAGACCCCACTACTCTTTGTAGAATGTGGTCCATTTTTGGCAGTGGGTAGTGATCTTTAAGGGAGACTTGGTTCAGATTTCTTAAGTCCACACATAGTCTAATCTCCCCTATTTTCTTCCTTGTGGGAACAAGATTGGATACCCATTCTGAAAATCTAATGGTTGTTATGATACCAGCTTCAAACATTCATTTCACTTGTTTCTCAATCAAAGGGAGAAGCATAGGATTAATTCTCCTTAGTTTCTGTTTGAAGGGCTTTTGATTTGGCTTTAAGGGAATGGTATGTTGAATAACAGAGGTGTCATAAGACTTAAGGTCCTCATAACTCCAGGAAAATACATCTTGAAACTCTTTAAATAAATCAACATATTTTGGTTTTTGATCGGGAGGCAAAGATTTGGACAGTTTAATCATTTTGGGCTTCTCTATTGTCCCAATATTACAGTCTTCCACAACAGCGTTTAAGGGCTGCATCTTTGGCTTTTTGGGGACATCATTTGAATCAAATATGTCTTCTAGTGGGGTGAGGCCAGCAGGTAGAGAGTTGTCCTTTAAATCAATGACTTCAGCCTCTGCTTCATCTATTTCATCTGAATGCATTTGCTTTAGCTCTTGCATGTTTTTCTCTTCAAAAATGGTTGGGTGCATCATTTGATTTGCTGCTTCAACTGTTATAGTTTGCTCATTTTGGCTCATTTGCTGTTGTGGGTCATCCATGGCATCTTCATCAATGTTTAAGCTTGAGAATTCTTGCTGTAAGGTAAGAAAATTGTTGATTTGAGCATCATCCTCAAACACTTGCCAATCTATGATATTGTTAGGGATAGCAGGCCTATGCTTTATCTCAACAGTAAAGTGGTAATTGGGCTCAAAGGGTAGCTTGCAAGTGCTAGCAAAAGTAACTAGACTATGAGCATACATGTTATGGCTTCTAGAAATATTAGCGAGCTTGGATTCGGTGAAGGAATTGAGTATTTCTGTGGCAGCAGACCTATAAGCTCTTAGCCTATTGTCATTAGTAACAAAGTTACCTTTCATCTATTGAATGATCAAATCGAAGTCACCTAGAATGGACACTTTTGCAGCTCCTAGAGCTTTGAGCAGTTTAAGGCCTAAAAAGAGAGCCTCATACTATGCCATGTTATTTGTGCATTTGAAGTTTAGTCTGTAAGCATGACCCTCTGCATGGCTGTTATGTGTATTGTGAATCCATATTCCTGCCCCTGCTCCTAGCTTATTAACAGAACCATCAAACTCTAAATACCATGTGATTTCTTGCTTGTGGTTAGTATTAAGATTTTCAGTCATTTTAGGATTGGGCGGACCTAGGTTTTGTGCTTCATGTGGTTCTTCTTGTATGCTGGTTGCACTAATTGTTTTAACAGTTTCATGAGTATGGGCAACCGACTCTTGATTGATGCATGTTTCTTGTTCTAAAGGCAAAGGCTTCTCATCAGTGGGAGGGCAGCTATCATTGTTGAACAATATAAAGGAATCCATATCAGAATGGATTGAGTAAATGGGAAAGTTTTGGGGTTTTTCCTCACTACTTACCACATACTTCATCAGTGTTTCTCTATACAGTCTCTTTGGTTGCCCAAAGACTGAAATAGTGGCATAGGGGAAGTCTAGTAATTGGAGAGATCCTTGGAGTTTTGCTCCCCAAGATCTTGATAAGAGCATGCCATACTTTGGTGGAATGTCAGCAACCACCACGTCCATTAGGATCGTTTTGTTGGGAAATTGGACTAAAGACACACAAAGGTCTTTGATTAAGCCTAAACACTCGACCTGACTAGAATAAAATGAGAATAAGTCTTTGTAGGGTCTAGTGACATCAAGTTTTAGCTTTTTCATTACAGCTTTGGGCATTAGATTGTGTGAAGCACCTGAATCAAACATAGCATTGTGAAACACTTTATCATGAATGTGCAAACTGACATAAAAGGGTAAAACAGCTCCATGTCCTGATTTACCATTGACTTCAGGACCAAACAGTAATTCAGGTTGATTATCTAAGACATTAACATCATCCCTATTCTCTGGCATTTGCAGTGATCTTTTGATTTGTTGTCTGTACACATCATGTTTGGCAAGCTCAGAGAGAGGAATAGATATCTTTAATTTACCAATTTCTGCTTCTAAGTCGAACGATTTTTCTGACTGTGTTTTAGTATTGTGACTAGCAGATTTTCCCTTTCCAATTGTATCTTTAGTGATCTTCTCTTGGTTATCAGTGATGTCTTGAGATTGTTCTGTTTTGGGAAGGCTTTGAGGAGTGCTATTTACATTGTCTTTTGAGGGAAAGGATACAAAAGGCTGGTTATTAGAGGGCTGCATGTCAGATACATCCTCTATGGTCACTTCCTTTAATTTTGGGTCTATTTTATCAGCAGGTTCTGTGATAGCGGCCTTGTCTTTTACTAGCTTAGCTAGCTTGGCATCCTTTGGCTTGACAGGATCAGACACATCAATGGTTCTTGTTCTCAATTTGTATTGTTTATGGACTTCTTAGACAGCTAAATCATAGCCTTCTTTGAAGTCAAATGACTCTCCAGACTTGGTCTGAAATTGATTTATATCATGGTCATATTGGTCTTCTTGGGTTAGGAATACTTGTTGCTCACTCTTCAAACCCATCAAGTTTATGTGAGTGTCCTCTATCTGCTCACTAGATGTGGATGCTTCAGCATAGTTTTCATGAAAAGGAGGTCTTATATCATGGTCAGGACTTGCCCTTCCAATGTTTGGGTTCTGATTTTTTCTAAAGTTTGGATTTCTGATAGGATTGTTTTGCTGTCCTTCCCATGAGGCTTTTCTTTCAATAGTTCCCATTCTATTTTCAAAGCTGTCCATACCTTTGATGATTGTGTCCAATTTTTGCTCAAAGGCTGAAGGTTCATCTTTGAAAGTGGTTCTTCTCTCAGCTCTTGCTCTATTTCTCTTGGCAATCAGATTTGCCTCCACACTAACAGCTACATTCTGCATGTCTGCTAAGGTTTGAGGGGCTCTTTCCCTTAACTGATAAGCCATGTCTAAATAAAATCCATCAGGGAATTTTTATAAAGAAAGATCAGGTGGAGGTCTAAGGTTTTGTGGAATAGAATTGTAAACATTTTTAAACCTGGCACAATAGTCTAAGACAGCTTCTTGAGGGCCTCTTTTGATAGTGTCATACTAGGATAATATGTGCAGAGGATCCTTCTTCTTCTCCCATCTTTTGAGAAATTCTTGGTAAAGGGCCTCTGGGTCAGCTATGGAATTTGCAGCAAGTGCTCTAAACCAGGGCCTTACATCTCCTGTTAAACTTTGGACAAAAATCTTCATTCTTACACTATCATCATCTATTTCATAACTCTCAAAAAAGTCCTGCATTTTCTTGGTATGTTGTAGGGTTGTGCCATAACCAGTAGCATCAAAGTATGTGATTTTGGTTTGATAATCCTGAGGCATAGCCCCTGGATTTGCAGGTAACTGTAAGGTGCATATCTGTTAGCCATATTTACAGGGATAAGTGGAACGACTGGAACAACTAGAATAGCTGTGATAACAGTGGTGGCAGTGGTAGTATGCACAGTGAATGGAGGTGTGGAAGAGGTGCTTCAAGAAGTGGATGATGAACAAGGGGAAGTAGGGGTTGAATGAAACAAAACTTTAACAGGGGTAGGAAAACAGCTTGGTTGAACTGTTTCAGGACTAGAATCAGCAACCTCTTCTTGTTTTTGTTTGCTAAGGTTTCTAGAGATTAAATTGGGATTTTCAAAAACGGCTGGTGGATTTGGGTCTAGATTTGATCTAGTATTATGTGTTTTCTTCTTGGGAGCCAGCTTCTAACTTGTTTTTTGAAATTTTCTGAATAAGGTCCCCAGTGGAGTCGCCAATGATGTTATCACTCAGGTTGTCCCTTGGCTCCTTAAGGGATACGGCCGAGGTAACCACAAACAAATCTTTGGGCTGCAGGTCCTAGCCTACCCGCAGTCGAAGAGGGCTCTCTCTTTAAAATCTAGCTTTGTTTTGGGTTGATTTTAGGCTAGTTATGGTGTACATGGGTTTTGTTTTGATTTTGGTGGGAAGGATGATGTTTTCAAGTAGAGTTCGGATGTATAGTGTGAGAAGTTCAAACCATTGGGCATGGAGTCATGGATTAGGGCTTGCTGTTGCGTTTTCTTGGTCACAAGAGGAATACAGAGCAGGATAGCTACACATAGAACAATATTAGGCTGGAATAAAGATGGGATGAAGGTCAGAAATGAAAGGCAACTAAGAATCTTTCATTAGCTAACAGAGAGGGAAGGTGGATGAAAGTTTTTCTAGGAGCAGTCAAGAATTCCTAAATAACAGTCATATGTCGAAGAAACAGGGTAAACATGATCATTTAAGTATGCATATTCATCACCATTTCTGAAGAAAACATATAGAAATAACCAGAACTAAGCATAGGGTGCAGTCAAGCAAAACCTAAGATATTCTTCTTTCTTGTTATTTAGACGGTAACACAATGGTGCATAAACATATGTAAACTGTAAACAGAGATAGGAAAACACTTATTGAGCCATGTAGTAGCACAGGAATTCCAAAGTCACTCTTTGGCCATTAAATAACACAACAGTCAATTCTTCATCCAAAGCATTCCAACAGTCTTTGATTACAGACCTTCTCAAAAATACAGCGCATGTCCAGACTGAGGATTATCAACCAACCAACCCTTTAAACAATGAATTAGGGTGGTTTATATAGAGAAAATCTCCAAAAATATCTATTACAGCAGACCTTAAACAGGTCTGAGGGAAATGAGTTGTTTAACCTAATCTTGTCCTAAAATTAATGCAAGAAAATATCTTTTTGAGCTACGCTGGAGGCAGCTGTATCAAAATGAGTTAATATCTGTCCTTATGGCTCTGTGCTGTTCATTTAGCCATAACTGTGCTTTGGGCTTTGATCCCCTGCTCTTGAGTGGTTTTGATGTGCATTAACTGTGATCTGAGAGCCTTAAATGGCTTCACCACTTTCTTTGACTTTGCTTGGGGGCCTTTAATGTTCACCTGCTTTGATATTGCTGATCTGATACTCTTTGCCGCTTCACTGATACTCTTTGATTTAATATGGGCTTTATCTTTCCTCTAATACTCTTTCACAGTTGAATCGGGCCACCTTCTCTCCCTTGATATGCTTGAAACTGTCAAATCGCCCCGTTTCTGAACCTACATGAAGAAATCCTGTCAGATTGCGAATTTTCGGGCCTGCTAGTAGCCGTGCAATGAGAGGCCTTCTATTTTGAGCATTTTTTCTTAGCGATGCGTGATTAGCGCTAAGCACTAATCGCGCATCGAAAAATGCCTCAGTTTTTCATTCCGGGCATCCTTCGATGCGATTTTTGCCCTTCGCGCCTTTTTCGGTGATGACGTCAGCGGTGGGTTCCGGTACGGCAATGATGTGGTATGGTGACGTGGCACAGGACACAGTGGCGGAGTAGAGATGGAGGTAGATGCTGTGGCAATGATGCGTAGGAGTGGCGGGCTTGTTGCGACTCGGGCTTGATCGGACAACAGTGATTAAATCGGCGATCGGCAATCGGCGGGGACAAGGGGCGATGGCTTTTATATATGTGATGCGATAGGAGCGATCACCGATATTGGAAAGCGATAAGGCATGCGGCTATATGAAAATGGGAAATATTGCGGAAATGCCATATATTTAGGTAAAATGAGGTTAGCGGTAAAACTTAAGTTTTGCAATATAACCAAGTTTTACGAGGAAGCGGAGGTATATATGGATAAATAATGCGATTGCGATAATGAGTGGATAGCGATGCGATATGCTTTCGGGTGCGATAGTAATATCGCATCGGCGGATGAGAGGGGGGCATATATACATAAGTACAGAAACCTTGCGACAGCCGATCACGAAGTCGCGATCGGTGGTTTGCCATCGGAGCGTGAATATATATGGGCCAACAAAGTCATTGCCACCTCCGACAGTGATATCACGTCGGAGGGAGGGGGATACGGATTAGAGGAATGCTTTGTTAGTCGGAGAAGGACTAATGTGATCCAAAGAAGGCTTAATGCAATGGAGATGGGTTTTAGTGCATCGGATGAAGATTTTTAAGATTTAGGAAGGGTCCTTAATGCATCAGAAGGGGTCTTTGTGTTTTGGAAGGAGTCCAAACACCTTAGGAAGATGGTTTTTGAGCAAAATGAGGGTTCTTACTAAGTTTCAAGTAAACTTAGTAATTCCCAAGAAATATTCATGGTTATATTTCAACCAGAGGAGGGGATATGTAAATAATGGGGATTTTTACTATATTTTTTAGTATGGGAAGTGGAAATCAGGAGGGATTTACATAATAGAGTTAGGAGTTAATATGAATTTTGTGAAGAAAGTGCTAAGGATAGAAAACTTAGGCTTTGAAGGGGAAACAGGGGCTGTATAAGAAATACAAGCATCTTTAAGCAAAGTAGATCTTTACTTAGGCAAATGCTATGGAATATGATGAATTTTTAAAGATATTAAGCAGATCTTAACATCTTAATGGGTAGTTAGTGAATGATTTGGGGGAAAGGAAGAAAGGGAAGTTAATCATGCCTCGCTTGAGCTGCTCCAAGGGAAAATTTCCTTGCACTTGGGATCTGAGGTAAAATAATGCTTTGAAATACAAAATTGATCACACTTATTCATTCTGCAACCTCAAAACTACTTACCCAGCCTACTTACCTAACATTTTTTCTTCTTTCTGGTTTGGTGCATTTAGACTTGTAGACCCTGATTATCTTCTTTTCTTTTGACTACCCTCCTATCTAAATGTACCCTTATCTCTTCCGGGGCTCAGATTAAATAGTTGAGCGCCCTCGTTTCTCTGCCTATCTACTCATCTGCCAGGCTTAAGCTGTTTGGACAGATATTCATTCTCTATCTTCTAAAACAAGCAATTTAAACCTTGGGGAGCAAAGATTAAGCTATTTGGCTTTCCCTTAACTGTAAAACTCTTCAAAAAAGGTATGATTCTTCAAAATGGAACTTCTTGGAAATATGGAACCTTGCAGCATGAAAAGATGACATATTTGGCATGTAAAACAGTCAATTATGAAATATGAAACCTATTGCAATAGGAGGCTAACACAAAGGACAATTGATAAAACTCGATCCAATTGGAACATCATGTTGTATCCAACACTTTGGGCATACCAAACCTCAGTTAAGACTGCCACTGGTTTTACTCCTTTTCAACTAGTCTACGGGTTGGAATCTATCTTCCCTATTGAATGTGAAATTCCATCCCTTAAGCTAGCTGTAGAACTTCTTCTGGAGACATCTAGTCTCAAAGAACACCTTGTTCATTTGGAACATCTCGATGAGCAGTGTTGAGATGCAATGATAATAAACGAAGCCTATAAGAAGAGGATTAAAACTCAATATGATAAAGCTATCCATCCTCGGGTTTTTCTGAAGGCGACCTTGTATTATTTTATGACGAAGACAAAGATTCCCTAGGGGCAGGCAAGTTCAAATCTATGTGGTATGGTCCCTTTATAGTCAAGCATGTTTTGGAAAAAGGGGCTTATGAATTAATTAACTTTGAAGGGAACAAGCTGGTGGAGCCCAGAATTGTGCTCCTTAAGAAGTATTTTGCTTAGGCTTTGGCTGAGCAATTGTTTGTTTTTATATATTGTATCCTTGTACATATCTGTCTAGCATTTTGTGATATTGATATTTTTTGATCTGCTTTGGCAAGTATTGATGGATGATTCGATATATTTCGGATTCGCTGATGGTGAAAGTAGGCACACTCAGAATATTGCTTCCACGACTTGGGTGATTTATCATCCATCTAGCCAGTTGATGGTGTTGAGGGGAGTATGTATTGGCCCTGCTTCAAACAACATTGCCGAATATATTGCCATTCTTAATTTACTATCCGAAGTAATATCTTATGGAATTGATTCATTGGTAGTTTATCTAGACTCACAACTGGTGGTGCCGCAGTTAAATAACACTTATCGGGTTCACGATCCTTATTTATATCGCCAATTTTTTAGAGTGAGAGTGTTGCAACGATCATTTATTTATATCACATATGTTCACATTCCACGATCTGAGAATTCATTAGCAGACTTTATTTCTAATCAAGCATTAGATTGGCACATTAATCATTCATCAAATTAAATAACATAAAAAAAGTCGAATCTGTATATATATCATAAAATTGCCTGTATATAAATGGAGTGTTTGAAAACAATATACAAAATTGCGACATGATTCCCTCAAAAATTTGGGTTTTTTCCCATAATCATGTCCAGTCATACATAGATCTATCTATCGAGCTAGCTTAGGATGAGTTGTTAAAAAGTTAATCATAGCGTTGGCTACACGCTGAAGTATCCGGACCTAGTCCCATGGTACCCCTACCACACGACATTGCATCTCCTCAAGCAGATCTTCTACAACTATCATAGGTACTTTGTGAGTTAGTCTCACCAAGTTTCTCTAAATAGCATAAAGGACTCTCTCTATCTCGGCTATCGTCTCTTCGACCCCTCTTCCGTGACGCCTATGCCCTGAAAATCCATCAGGTCTCACTAGACCCACATCTAGAATATGGTCATTATGTTTTGTCATTATTTTGTCTCATCAAAATTTTTTTTAATTTCATTTCATATTAAAAAATCCAAAAGTAAAAAAAAATGAAAGAAAAAAAACTCACAAAAACTTAAAAATTGTTACCTATGTCTCCCCATGCCGCATTTAGTGGTAACAATAAGTTTTTATCTCCTCAAAAATCCATGCTGGCATATGGGTAGTCATTGACCGCGATGATCTGTTGATCCCACCAAGTGAAAAAATCATCATCAAAGGTCATTGTGGGCATGTCACCACCCCCAAGGCACTTCATTACGTCTGCCCGTCTACCCATTCATGGATCTCTAGGGCTACTGATGGACACTAATACTTTGGGATGTAGCCCAAGTACCTTCTTGAAGAAGAATGAACACAATATGGTTCCATATCAAAAATTCTTGGTTTTACCCTTTTGTATAGAGGTCAATTGACTCTTCATGTTAGTTAGAAGAGGCATGCACCAGTCAAATACTGTGGTAAGACATTCCACTGCCAGGCTCATAGATACTCGTGACGCCTGATGTAGGGAAGTTGACCCATTTACCCGTGCAATGGTAAATAGCAAAATCCTCAAGGATAGACTTTCCACATGTTTGATTGGAATTTGACTCCCAATCTTCTCTAGATGTCCAGGACAATATATATGGACATAGTCTTCCACCGAAAGACTACCTCTCGTCCTGCCTGTCGAGTGCACAACCTCCCCTCTTTGGGAGAGACCGGTAATGAAATAGATATCTTCAACCTCAATCCGTAGAGGCATCTGGTTGATCATGAAAGCGTTGTCCTCTGCGCTCCAGTAGTGGATCAAAAGTTCTAGCAAGCACGTATTGGCTTTCATATTTGGAATTTTGAATAATTTGAGTAAGCCACAACCTCTCAGAGAATCCAATGCATTTTGATCATTGATTACCTCATTATCTATGGTGGTATGCTCTCTTTCCCTCCAAGTGATACTCATCCTGCAAAAAAATGAAGTTTCAACCGTCAATTTATATGTTAAAACTTTAACTCGCGTACATGCGGGTTCCCTTTACACATAGTTATGTGTAGGGCCGTCGTATATGTGGGTTACTCACATCCAACCCACGTGTACGCAAAGTTGAATTTTTGGGCATAGTTTCCCATAGTCAAAACTTTGAAAAAACTTTTAAAAACTATCATAAAGCATTACAAGTAGGATTTGAGGATTACCTGGAGACTTTGGGGTGATTCGAACAGTCCAATTGTTCAGAGGAAAGCTTGCTTAGTTTTTCTCCACAACTCTTTGCTCCAAACAGAAATGAAAAAATTGTGAGTCCAAAAGTCATTATATAACTTTGAAATTGCAAAATATTTTTTCAAAAATTGATTTTTGTCTCATGGATTTTTTGACCTGTGGGCTTGGATTGTCGAGAGTGGGTTGTTTTTACAGGAAATTTTGGAGACTTCTTTGAGATGTTGTTTTGGTCCCATGACTGCTGACCCGTCATGGCAGGTATCATTCTCTCACTAGAATTTAGGTTAGGGAAAACCATTTTCTGATGCATCTTGCATACTAGCCTCCATTCTGCAATACATTAACCATAGGGTTGACCCCATCATATCTTGGTCAGCAAACCATTTTCACTCGCCAATTTTTTTAAATCATGATGCAATGGTAGAGCCATCCTTTACATGGGCATCTTAGTTAGATCCTCGCTGACATTGGTTGCCCATGCTGCTATACTGAGTAGGCTCAGGAGTCCTCTTTAGTCCCGCCATGACTGATGCATTGAAGACACATTCTCCTTTCTTCCGCGATAATTTTTGGCCTTATACCCTAGAGACTCCTTTTTGTTGAGTTGTACTGCTACATTGAATTTTTACTATTTTCACCTTTTGGACTTGAGTCGACTTCACTTGGACTTACATTTAAGCCACTTATTTGACCATGTCTTCTACAAAGTCAACCATGAAATCACTTAGCTTCTGCAACTTGACGCATCCTTTTACCCATGGAAGGATCATCCCTTTGAGTGTCCTTAACCAGTTTCGGCTCCCTGCATTGAGCATGGGAATGTTCCCCTCCCAGGAACTAGATCATATGTTTCTCAGAAACTTGTTCTTTCCACTGTACTGTAGCATTATTTTATTCTTTTTCCAGCTTAAATAAAAAGACAAAAAAAATTATATATTCTGAAAAGAGCAGGAAAGGGATGACATTTCCATATTTTGTTGGCAGCTAGAGTCAATCGTGTCGCCCTTGAACAAAGCACTCAAAAGAAAGTCTCTCCTCCAATGGGGTGGGATTTAGTTTGACTTAAGAGTGCCTTGACCTTGTTATTGAGTCAATACTCCTCCGATTGGTTACCTCTTCCAATCATATGGAGAGTTTTCTTATGCCTCTTGCATGACAAACTTATACAGAGTTATCATATGCTGCCATATAGTCATCATTGAGTCGTGTTGTTGTTCAAGGGAAGTAAACCTGAGTTGGCCTCTCTGTGGTGTCTCTTGACCTATTTTTTAGTCGGCCATCCCTGGTTGTCAATGTCATGTTTTTCATCACATCAATTATATTGGTCATTTGCTGGTGTTGATTTGAGAAGGTCTACATTGAATTCTTGCTAGTGGGTCTTGTCCTTATTGACTATGACAAATTGCTCTAAAGGCAGATCTAGAGCCGTACCCTGGCCCTATTTTCATTATTGATAGGTCTCCTTGTGCTCAACATCGATCAGTATCATGGGTCTTTGAATGAGTGGTTTCCCTTGTGTTCGACATCAGCTTTCATTATCACACATTGGGATTCATGCAATGCCTTGGTTTCCATTTGACCCTATTCGTGGATTACTCGCCTCTGCGTCAACTTTCGTTGTTGGTTGGTTTAGAGGTTTTTTATCGTACGCTAGCTACATCTTGTGTACGCCGGAAACGTGCTTTGGTTGGGTTACTACATCTTTTTCATCCTATTCCTTCCACATTATTTGCCTATGGGTTACACTCATGCTAGATTGATGAAGGATGCCTTAATGCCTTCCTTCTAGCGGATCTTTTCCTATCAACTGCAACTCATTTGCTCTGGGAAAAGGATCTAGAGTCCATTCGGCAGTACCTTGGGGTTTGCAGTCATCAGTGGCAGATTCCTTTGCTATCGATAGTGGGAAACCATCATTGTCTCCTGATTGATAGATTCTTTCAAGTGTTTAACTTCAACTCATTCGTTCGCACTTGTTCGATTGTACTGGGTACCTTGACTCTCATTATCATTATCAGTGAGTAGTCTCGTGTTTTTTAATGGTATACATCAATGACCGGTAATAAAATGATTTCTCACATGGTCGACCTTAGATCATTCATTCCCATTGTGTAGAAATGTATCGCGGCAATCGGTGAAGACCTCGAGTTGCATCAGCATGTTTTGGTTCACTTGTCAGTTGATCCTGTTGCTGCTAGTTGACACCATCCACCTTATATGTTGTAGTTCTTCACAATGACATTTTATATGATGGCATCCGAGTTGCGATGTAGTATCATTTTTATTCCATCATGTTCATTTGGTACCATTGGGAGCAGTTTTTGCCATCATTGATCAGCTTCATCCTTTAGCATCATTGGTTGTCTTCTTATATGTGATATTCAGACATGTACTTTTTCGATCATGATTAGATGATCCATTATGTACTTTTAGCTCCTTTATACTAGTATACATATTGGATCCACTTGTACTTGATATGCAGACATGCTTTACTTTCTCTAAGCATGGGTATGCCTACCTCAGACAATAGTTTCTTTCTGATCTCTTTTGATGGCTTGGTAGGCTAAATTCTGGTAAAGTCCTTCTCAGTCTCGGCATGATTCTTTCAATACACTTAATACAATTCGGCCATCATGTACCCCTTCTGATCTCATATATTAGGGGGCATATGTTATTGCACCATTTACCACTCTTGGTATATATGATTCTTTGTTTATGGCCTAGGGAAACCCCTCCTTCCAGACTTGGTCCAAATATATAAAAAACAATGGTTTGTTCCCTATACGCTACTTTTCCCTGAGCTAAAAGCGTGTACACGGGGGTCAGTCAATACCCAACCTGCGCATATGTATTAAAACACTTAAAACATTAAATTTCCTTAATTTTGGGTGGAGTTCACGGGTTTTAATTGTTAATTACCTCCTATTTCTCGTTGCCCAACTGTTTCCCAACTAAAAAACTATTTGGGAGAGGTATAAATAGACCTCTATGGGAATGCCTTAAGGAGAGGAGAAGAGATAGAGTTATTATACTGATATTATCCCTGACTAAGTCTGATGAATCCCTATGCCTCATGCACTTCCCCAAGCTTCAGGAAGCCCTTGTTTCCTTGATTATAGATATCCTTCCTTTTGCTTGAGATATCATGGCAATGCTGATGGAAGAAGATTGTTGAAGGCTAGGATAGGACGAATCCGGAGGACGGCTTCGCTTGGAGCTAGAGAAAGACTTAGGTGAATTCTCTCCATGTTATTTATAGCTTACTGAAATAAAAGAAATGTTGTCTTTTTCTAAAATTATGTTTTAATTCATATATGAATGTCGTTTTGATGTATGATCAATCATTTGTTTATATGATATAAAGTCAATTTCGTGAATATGCTTTACTTCTATACTACTATGTATGTTCAAATTGAATGATATTCAGGTTTGAAGAACATCGAGAGTTGCAGAGGGTCTGAACCCTGCGGGACCTACTCGAACGAAGGAAATACGGGTACGGTCACTCTTAAGTAGTTTGATAATATAAGCATCTTGCCTGAGCTATTTGAGTATTTCTTATTGTAGTTTGTTTCTGCTTTGTTGGGGTTCTAACCCAAAGCCATAGGGTGCTTTCACCCGAAACAATGTAACTCTTTTTCTTTGATGAAAGAGATTTCTACAAGGTTCTATGAACAAACTATGAAAGAAAAAAATATTTTTTCTTTTTCAAAACACACGCTCACACACTCAAAATCTACAAAAAGACTAAAAATTCTTATAGTGCAACTATCCTAAAGAAAACAAAAATTCTTAATGCAATATTCTAAGGATTTCTCTTAAACAAAGCAAATGTGTTTCTCAAAGAGATCAAGAGGCCAAAAATTGACAAAAGGAAGAATAAATTCAATCAAATACTTTTCCCGAAATCAAGAAAATTCAACCTAATGAAGGGACTTAATACTTTCTCCAAATGATAAGAATACCAAAAACAAAACGAAAAATAAAAAGAAAGGCAACAAAACTATGTTTTCATCTTTTTTATTTTTAAGAACACAAAGAGTTATTAAGAAATCTAAAGATACTAAAGGCTTTAAGATCAAATTCAAGCATAAAGAACCTAAAATTTCGCAAGCCATAGGAATCATTGACATGATAAGACTTAAAGTGAAAAGAGGCTACACAATCAAACAAATTTATTTGAACAACATCATAAAAGCTCCATCAAACAAGAAAGATTTCAAGAAGACCAAGAAAACTTTTCAAGATTGCAAGAAGGACTTTCTCAAGAAACTAAGAAAAAACCAAATATGTCAACTTTCAAGAAAGCAAGGCAAAGCAATGTAAAGGCTAGGATATAAGTGAATTGAAAACAATTCACTATTCCAAAGGCTCAGAATAACCTAGAACTTCACTGAGAATCCTTGAACCCGATCACAGAAACTAACACTTCACCAAAAAGAGAACCCTAGGTTGACTAGGTTTTCTCACAAAGAGAGACAGGAAACTGAAAAGCTACCAGAAGCAAGACTCTTCTAGATAGTCAATGAATAAACAGAGGCAACAAAAATCAGGAAAAACCTTGACTAGACTTAGAATTTGAAAAATTTATTCAAAATCAAGCATACGCGATTGTACAATGACAGACCCACGTGTATAGATGATTGTTCTCAAGGAAACACGTGTATATGTGTGTGTCTTTGGATAAAAGTGCATATATAATCTACTTTGTGAGCTAAAACATGCGTATTAAAAAACCGGCAAAGAACAATAAAAATTTAGGCCTGATCCAAAAGATTATACTTTTTTCCTAGATTGCAAACAAATCAAAGATATTAGAAAAATCAAGAAAGCAAACAAGAAGTCCCAGATCAAGAGAGGAACAACCCAAACTAGTAATTACTACATGTATTCCCTAGTGGATTCACCAATTCTATTATGAGAATAATACACCCTAGGGTATGGGTTGAGCACCCCAACAGAGTGAAGGGCATACACCAACAAGAAGCAATCAAACGAAGAGTCTTAATGCTTAAACTACTAAAGTAGGAAGAAGAGATATTACCCAAAGGTCCCACATTTGAGGTCGTTCCCATAGGGTCCAAACCCTCTACTTCCTCCAATGCTTCAAAACCTAAAACTCATCCAAGAAAATGATATATACTAGTAGTAGATCAAAGCATGTTCATGATATAGATGCTAGATCATATAATCATACAAGTATAAATCATGAAATCATACATAAGCTAGATTAAAATATGAAGTAAAGAATTAATATCATAACATTAGGAACAAGACAGAGCTTCTTTATTGATGACTGCAAAAGAATGTGGAAGAATACACCATTATTCGTCCATGGCTCCAAGTGAAACCTTCCTCTGTATCCATCCAGTCCAAGCCTCAACAATCCTCCTTCAAATGCATACACATGGATGCCATATAAAGGAGATGGACATATCAATGAGGAAACAAAGGTTTCCTATAGTTGTGAGTGTAAGAGGCACAGGGATGAATTAGAATTGATCAGGGACTAATTGGATATAATGTCAATATCCTATATTTTTATCCCCTTAAGCCTCCCCCATGTGGTGTATTTATATAGCCTCAAAATAGTTTTTTTTTTTTTTTTTCAGTTGAAATATAGTTAGGCCATGGGCTCTTGTAGGTAGGCTTTCGATGTAACCTATAAACCCCACCCAAAAAATAGGATTTTTATATTTTTTTCATATTTTAAATCATATACGTGGGTTTGGTATAGATGGAAGTGCGTGTGCATGCATTTTTTGAAGGGCAGAGTTGCGTATGGAATTTAAAATAATATTTTTTTTATATTTCAAATTATATACTCGGGTTCCGTATAGGTGAACCTGAGTGTGTCTGTGGGTTGGGTATAGATGAACCCATGTGTGGAATTCAAAATAATGTTTTTTTAGTAGAAGGACCAAGTCCGAAGGGAAAGGGCTGCCCAAGGCCATGACTCAGAGCATCAACTATAGAAGGATGATAAATGATGCTATAACATCTAGACCCCTATTCACTCCCATGACAGGTCATCCATGTGACTGAAACCCTCCAGTCACTCCCACAGTAAGGCATGCATGTGACTTTGGCCCATTTCAAGTAGTTATGAGCCAGTGACCCCAAATTTTGTGTCACTTTTTCAAGGCTAGGTCTCAATCCTCTGCCGATAACTTCTAGAAATGATAAATAACAATGAATTAAAGCTACTAATGTGAACATTGGTACATGGACTTGAATTGACCCCTACTAGCCATGATAGCCATTTTTTCAAACATATCACAAACATGTCATCTATAGGTCATAACCATAGATCTAATCATAGGGGTCTCATACTTATCTAAGAATTGTCAAGAAGAATTGATGCCTTATCACAATAGCTGCATTATCATCTATTAGGTCATATATTGATGCACTTTGTATGTACTAATCAAATCATGATGAGAGCCATTAACAATTTCTATCATAAACCATGATTATAACCAATATAATAGAAAAAGTAGAATATCCCTAAGAACAAGAAATTAACAAGTACATTTACACATGAAATACCAAAGGAAAAGGAGTTATTATTAATGTATACATAAGCCAACCAAGTCAGGGAATTCCATGAACCATTTGACCATAGATTGGGTTGAACAAAATATTTCTTTCAGCTAATCACCCTTGTGCCATATTCCAAGCATGAATGTGGGACTCATAATAAAGCCATCCAGGGCTTCCTGAGGCTTTACCATATATCCCACCAAGGGATTCCTAGGACCGAAATCCCCTTCAATACAACCATGCTTTATTACATTCCCATTGGATCACTAGGCCCTAAACAAGCATCGGTGCCTCTAGACCTCTCCACCTAAACCGTGAGGAATTTTTCCATCTCCACCTCTAGGATTTAGTGTATATCCTGCCATTCACCTGTCAAGTATTCCTAGGCCCAATCATTAGGGGACTTTTGAGGTCTAAAATGGGCCTCCTATGAAATATGTACAACCAAAATAAACTTTATAAGTACCAATATGATTCAAGCTGATGATTTCAACCATGGGGGATGATTCACCTTTTTTGGAGTAAAAAAGTAAAAGGATTAAAAAATAATAAAATAATAAAAGTACTTTTTAAACTCGTATTTTTAACTTATCTCCCTAAGGTTTTACTCAAACTTCGAGCAGGAGTACTTGTTGGATGAAAAATTTAATTCCTCATCCAAGAAGTACCCATGTTGAATACTTTTGATGGACCCTCCAAGATGAAAAATGAGAAATACATGAAAAAATGTGATTGCAATCACGTTTTTCATGTATTTCTCATTTTCCATGTAGCAGGGTCCATTGAAAGTATGCAACATGGGTACTCTTTGGATGAGGAATCAAATTATTAATCCAATGAGTATTGCTTCTCGAAATTTGAGTAAACCTGTAGGGAGATAAGTTGAAAATACAAGTTGAAAAAAATAGTTTTTTTTCTTTTTTCCTCTAAAATTTGATGATGTAATCTAATCTTATTTTATTATTTGCATTATTATTTTATAATTTCCTTAGGAGGCCCATTTTAGACCTAAAAATTCCCCTAATGGATGCTCCACCATCTATGATTTATTGTATATCCATTCATTCACCAGTCAAGGATTCCTAGGCCTACTAAGAACATACACAATCAGGCTTTACTACAATCCCACCTTCACTAGTCCAGGGATTCTTAGGCCTTGTGTTTCTCTCATGAGACCACCCCGCTCAGTTTTGAAACCATCGGAGAATCTAACTCAACCAAAACAAGATAACCCTATCACACCATGGCTATCTAGAAATGGAAAGGCAAGGATGAAAAACATTGCCACACCTAGAAAGATCCATTCCAATGACAACAAGAGAACCAAAAACACACATGCATGTACCATGTATGCCAAAACTAGCAAGGAAATCATACATGCAATTCCATACCTGCAAGTAATATTTTGTAGCCGCTTCAATCCTAATTTTCCTTACTTGATCCTTACTTCCTCTTTATTTCTTGTCCTTCCCTTGCCTTATTTTCCTCCAATGCTAGAGTGCTCCAAAAATACTCTAAGTTTCCAAGAGTATGAGAGAGAGAGAGAGCTCCAAAATTGAACTGAAAAAAAAAAAAATAATAAATAATAAATAAATAAATAAGAAATAAAATTGTGAACTAATCCTTATAAGATTTTTTATTAATGAGGACTCTATTTTCTTCATTTTCCATTAATTTCCTTCATTTTAGTCCTCACAAGCAACCTGTGACCTTTCACCTTCATTTTCTCCTAATTTCCATTATTCTCATAAATAAAATTCGAATTAATGCCACTTTTCCTTCCCAAATCCTTTGCCACTGCCTTTGCTAATTTCCTTAGCCATAATAAACCAAATGAACACCCACACTAGGATGTTTTTCCCAACATTTAACTTGAAATACATGTCCCGTGACCTTGGTTATTATTTTTCCTTTATTAACTTTATTACATGCAATTTTGACCATGGTTGTTACAATACAATTCAGAATGTTATGTATGCATTTGATTAAATATTTTTTTTGAAATAGATACAAGAACACACATAACACATAGAATTCCCTACAACAAATATCCTTTTATTATTATATCAACAAAGAGAGAGTTAAAATTACATTCTCTAGCATATAAATCATCAAAATTATGATCCAATACATTAGATCTCAACAAATATGCATTATGAAATACAACACAATAGATTTTATAGTGAAAGACTAAAATCCGATGACATTTCAACCCTTTTCTTTGTTCTTCACCTCTTTGCCTTTACCTCACTCCCTATTTTATAAATTCTATCTATTGATATGGTCCAACATATCTCTACTTTGAGAAGATAAATCCTTCCTTATTTTGTGCCTGCTTAATGTTTTCAACACTTTTCCATGCTCACTTGATGATTCTGAAATCTCCAACTAACTTTACTGGTTATTGTTCTTTCCTTTCTACTACTAGTTTGTTACCAAAATTAACCATTTGAGAGTGAATTATTTTTTCCTTTTTATTTATCCTTTCTTTGCCAGTAGTTTTTGACCAAAACTTACCATTTCAAAAATGAAGGACCCAAAAGTTTTTAGGCCTCGAATTCCATCGCCAATTTTTACGACCAGTCACTCAGCTGGTACATTAGTTTCCACAGGATCGACTACCACCTCCTGGTAAAATTATTCCATCGCTATGCATCATTTCTCTTCGCTTTTTTCTGTTAACCTCCAGGCACATTATAGTTGTTCCTTGTCATGTTTCATAGATTCTTGTTCCACTGTCACTTGGTCCAATTATGAAACTATCACAGTTGCACTTGCTTGCAGCTCTTGCATCACACTTTGCTACAACTAGCGTAGACTATCCAAAGTCATTTGAGAGAGTACTAGGTTGATGTGTGCAACAATTGTTGTGTGTCATTGCATATCTTCACTAGGAAAATCCAATTCCTTGGATGAAATTTTCAGTGTTTGTTTGTCTCCCTTTCCTAGTGAAGGTTCTTGCATTATCTCTAGTGGTTAAAGTTGTCTTTGCACTATGGTATGTATTGACAATTATATGAAGATATGATACACTTCTAACATTTGGAACAACTCATTTAATATTAAACTTTTTCCAACTTATATTTGATGTATTCTTACACCTACTCAATAATTATTTCAAATTCATCCTCTAATAGCATTGTTTGAAGCAAGGAAGTGTGTGATTCCTTCTACTTTTCCTAGCTTGTCAAGTTGTTGATGCACTCCCTACACTATCCTTATTGTTATTTTCCTTCTAGGCTATAATTCTCCTAGTTTCTATGTTTTTTCTCCTTCTTTCTCCCGCTTTGGAATGAGTGGGGAGTAAGATTCATGCTCAATTTGGTCTGACTACAACCCCTCTCTTTCTTGATTGCTCAGTATCTCTTCAACGTCTATTTTTTTGTCAATAGGAACCTTCGAGGGTGAATCCCATTTATTAACAATATTTTGAATGTAGTATTCAGTCATCCTATAGGTCATTCTTAGCCACTACTAGTGTTCATCCGTGTAGGGTTAGATCCATAAAAAGTGTGCATATGCCTTGAATGCTACAATTCCCTTAAATTGCACCATCACTTCCACAATAAATCATGGTCTCTTCCAAATGTTATTCCTCAACATGTAACGATACAAATAAATAATAATGGTGATGCCTAGTTTCCTGTATGCATTGATGGTGTCCCATAGGTTCTGGAAGCGAGCTACTTCTATAGGTCTTCTTGAATTTTATACTAGCTAGAACTCCTCTAGGATTTTTCAAGCTACCAAAACAATTAATATAAGGATCTAGGCATAATGTAACTTTGTGTCCCTATCCTACATGTCTAGAAAGTCTTACCAAAACTGGTTTAGTAGATAGGGTGTCCCACTCAACTACTCCTCCTTCATTCACTTGTGTGCCACAATAATAGCCCGTGCTAACACTTCATCCTTCTAGAACTTAGAATTTTCAGGCTAGTGACTGCATAGAAAATATCATAGGCTTATCATTAATTTGTGATATTTTGTAATCTCTTCCTCTTCTAGTCATGCCAAATTATTCCATCACCTTCTTGTCAAATGTGTAGTCTTTTTCTACGAATAGTGGCTCAGGATATTCCCCTTCAATAGGAAATCCTTTAATTCTATGAATGATATTAGGTGTGAATTCTGCTGGCATGTCCAACCATAGGAAGTCCCCATGCACACATCCAAACAAGTACTTTATTACTGCATTAATCTTAGTTCCTCTCCCTAAGTTGAGAATGGAAAAAATAGTTAGTATGCCACTTTGCTCTAGCTTGCAATACAGATATTTTGGCTCCAAATTAATCATAAAAGAGTCTTCCATTTGCAAGTGTTGAAGATAACCCTGCAAATCAAGAAACTTGTTAGCATCACAAATATTTTTGTCTGTAAACTGCAATCTATCAATGTGAGCACTCATATTACGTTGAACTAGAATGCTAGGGGGTAAGGGTGCCAATTCTAGTGATTTATTCATATCTCATGGTATTTGAATCGATAGTGTTGTATCCTTTTTAAATGGCACATACTAGAGATTCTTGCTATAAGTTGGCATTTCTAAAGGGCATGTGATTTCAAAGCTTGGTTGTGCACCGGTGACTGATGTGGATGTCTCTGACTCCTCCACTATCAGTGGCACTACCTCCTCCTATTTTCCATTAACATCAGCCCTTTACAAGAACATAGGTCAATTTTCTTGTGGCCTCTAATTTCCTGATGATTCTGCCACCTTTTAAACTATTTTGTTGCCGCACCCTATTCAAATATGCCCAACTTACTAAAATTTGGCCTTGCACTCTTATCTTCTCACTTAGCTTCTATTTCTAATTCACAATCTCACCTGGACTCTTTGGATCTCAGCTCAAAAAATCATTAAGTGTATTATTGGAAATATTGAGATGGGTGGTGAATCAATATTTCTTTACAATTGTTAATTTTTACCAATTAATATCACTTATAATTAGAACACAGAGTACTCAATGACAGAATAATAATTTTATTAATCAATGACAAGGAATTCAATCCTCCTTTTACAATAATCAAGTAAAACAATAACTTAGGGCTCTAACCATAAAGACTCCAATCTTCAATAGACCAGGCTCAAACCTCCAAGGTGCCAAGCTCCAACTTGGTCTCTATGAGGCTCTAACCTCTAGGGCTACAACCTTGTCTCAATTGTTGGCATTATGATTCTGGTATGGCTCTATGTTACAGGTGTTGTACTTGATGGCAACTCTCTTAAGTGGCAATGCTCTGTTCAGGCTCTCAAAATATGTTGGAAAATAAGAGGTACGCAGGTACACCGTACAAAAGCTGCGGACCCATAGGAATATCATAGATAAAGTGCGTACATACCCGCAGGTTACCCGTTCATGAGGTGCGGACCCCAGTTCACTCACTTCAAGGCAGAGAAGCGCGCTCACGTGGGGTTTCTTATGTTTGGCCCGTGGTATTTAGCCCACCGTTCTTGATTCTATGGTTTTGGCCCATGGTATAGGATCTAATTTAGCCCCGGTTTGGATCCCTTGTATTGGTTATTGATGGTTTTGTCCCATGGTGTGAATAAGGGCTTGACTATAAATAGGGAAGGAGATCACTTGGCTAAGGTATCTTTGCAAATTGAATATCTTAAGATCTGAAATATTGGGTTATCAGTTTAAAAGCTTGATCTATATAAAAGTGAAGTTGAAAGTGAATCTATGAAGTGTGATCTCTCGGGTGCATGATCACATCTGGGCATCTGACTATCTGTGGCACACTGGTGGACTGCCAATTTGGCCCTAATCAGAGGTACGCAGGTAATTAACGGTGCAAGTGCGAGGGTACACATAGCAGAAGAAGGCACAGTGCGTGGGTACACAACGCGATAGAGGTTCAGGTGCGGAGGCACAGTGAAAGTACGCGGCGCTACAGAAGCTGAAGGTGCGTAGATACACGACGCGATAGCATCTGAGGGTGCGTGGCCACAGTAGTAGTACGTGGCGCGATAGAAGCAGTGGGTGCGGGGGTACAGTGAAGGTACACGGCGCATTTAAAGGAACAGTGCGTGGATACACAGTGCAGTTCAAGGCTCTCTGCGGGGATATGCAGAGGTGCAGAAGGTGAAGTGCATAGCAACGCATGCCAGATAAAGGAAAATTGCGGATCTGTATTAAGGCATTTATTTGACTGACTTTTCTCTGTTGATAAGGTGTTCTGGGTTTAGTTTACTGTTACTATTGATCTGGTTACTGCAGTTGACTGGGTGATTTACTTGTACTTGATGATCTCTTGATGTTTATGGATCCAGTTTGAAAATTTATGAAAAGTGGTCCTTGGAAGAAAAGAAGTAGGGGGTTGTAGCTCCCTTCCAGGAGAGAATGGAAAATGAGAGAGAGTTGTAGCTCTCTGCAGGTTGCAGCCTGCGTACTGGTAAAGGACTACACCAGTACAAAACCATTGTAAAAGGAGTTTCTAATTTGAAAGAAGATAGAGACATATTGCAGCAGGTGGTTTTCACCCACATTGGGTTTCCACCTTATATCTGGTGTTCTTTGGTGTGACTATTTGTTTTTCTTGTTCATGCTCATTATTTTATGGTACTGACATGCAAAAATAATTCAAAGTATAAATAAGGAATATTTATTAAAAGAACTTGATAATACTGATTCACCCCCCCCCCCTCTCAGTATTATTTCCAACAATTGATATCAGAGCAGGTCCTTCAGAGAAGCTTGATCGCTTGAAGGAAGATCACTCATCATGAGCAACTACGAGAGGGAAGCATCAATCAGGCCACCAATTTTTGATGGGACAAACTTCAATTATTGGAAGGTAAGAGTTACTGCGTATCTTCAATCTCTTGGTACAGAAGTTTGGGATATCATAGATACAGGCTACACTTTTCCTTCAGCTACTCCTACAGATTCGGCCAAAAATAAGAAATATGAAACAAATGCTAAAGCAGTCAATACTCTGCTAGGATGCTTATCTCAAACAGAATTCGTGAAGGTTATGCAATATAAATCCGCAAAAGAAATATGGGACAAGATTGTCTTGAGCTACGAAGGAGATGAAAAGGTAAAGTGTGCTAAACTTCAAACCCTCAGGATTCAGTATGAGAATCTCAGAATGTATAATGATGAAAGTGTGGCTAACTATTTCCTTCGGGTAGACGAGATTGTTAATTGCATGAAAAACTTGGGTGAAGAAATAAAAGAGGCTATTGTGGTTGAAAAAGTTCTAAGATCATTGTCCCCCAAGTTTGAATCTAAAGTGTCTGCAATAGAAGAAAAGGAAAATCTACGAACTCTTACTATGTCTCAGCTACACGGAATCCTAACTACTTATGAAATGAGAAAGGGAGGTCCATCAGAAAGAAGAGAAGCTGCTTTCAAGGCTTCAGGCAAAGGAGACTACTATGAAGCAAGTCACGTGCTAGAAGAAGAAGAAGAAGAATCAAATTTTGTCAGAAATCTTCAACGAGGTACTGGAAGGTTCAGAGGTAAGTTACCTTTTAAATGCTTTTCTTGTGGAAGAGTAGGTCATTATGCTGCGAAATGTCCTCATAAGGATAAGATTGGCAAAGGAAAGGAACCTACTAGATGGAACAAGAAATAGAATGCAAATAAGAAAAGCTACTACACTCATGAAGATAGTGATGGTCTATCAAATAATGATGAAGATGAACGAGGTAATGACTACAAACTTTTAATGGAATTTGAAGATGATGATTACATGGATGCTATGGATTTGGATAGCTTTTATGAATAAATTTCTAGACTCAAGACATGTATAGAAGAAAAGAATAGGATCATTGATACCCTACAACTTCAAATTGATGAAAAAGAAAAATATCTTGAAAAGTTAGAAGGTGAAATTGTTGGTCTTAGAAAAGAGATTGAGAAAACAAAGGCTATTAATCTTAAGTTTGTCAAAGGATCTGAAACTCTGGATGAGATCATCAATGTACAACATTCTCCACTAAAAAAGACAGGTCTGGGCTATAATGGAGAAACTTCTCAAGCATCCACCTCAAGAAGTTATCTTGATGCAGCAAGAAGGAATGAGCAAAAGCACAATGGAGATCACCAAGTAAAGCAGGGACGAATTGCAAACAAAGACTATCAGGGGCAATCCGTCTTAAGGGTGAACAAAAGCTACAACCAGCCAGAGGTAAAATCTTCTCAATTTGGTTCAAGAATGGATGACAATAGAAATTACAATCATTTGGCCGGTAGATTTGATAACCGCAGAAGTTTCTTCAATGGACAATGTTTCTCTTGCCATAACTTTGGTCACAAAGCAGCTCAATGTGTTTCATATAAAACAATCATGACTAGAGAAGCTCAAAAACAAAGAAGTATGACCGGGATTACAAAAAGGACCTATAACAACTTTTCGGCTCTTGAAAATGAAGTTGAATGTTCTATTTGCAATAACTTTGGTCATGAAGATTCTGAATGCAGGAGCAGGTTTCAGTAGACAAAGGAACAAGCCTCAAGCACCAAAACATGGAGAATAAACGAACCACAAACAGAAAGATGTGGGATAGCATTTTATGCAGAGGGACAGGAAAATCTATGGTACATTGACAGTGGATGTTCGAAGCATATGACAGGTGATAAAGAAAAACTTGAATCATATTCTACTTTAGAAAAGGGAAAGAAAATTTCTTTTGGAAATGATACTCCTGCAGCTATAAAAGGAAAAGGCACTGCTCAGTTAAAAGAAAAAGTCAAAGCTGGAAATGTTTTGTATGTTGATGGATTGAAGCATAATCTTCTGAGTGTCAGCCAGATGTGTGATCAAGGAACCGAGGTGATATTTAGATCAAATGGATGTCTTGTTCGTGATCTTGATACAGGTAAAACAATGATCAAAGGTGAAAGAACTCCAAATAATCTATACATATTTGAAGAAGGACAACAACAATGCTATCTAAGCAAGGATGATGAACACTGGTTATGGCACCGGAGGTTGGGGCATCTAAGCTTTTCACAAATAAGGAAAGCATGCAAATATCAGGCAGTTTGCGGTCTTCCAGATATCAAAATTCCAGACAAAACCATATGCAAATCATGTCAGTTTGGAAAGCAAACCAAAACTAACTTTCCGGAGAAGGAAGGATCAGCTAGCATGCCTCTTGAGCTAGTACATACAGATGTATGTGGTCCATTCAGGAAAAGGACACCTCGAGGAGAAGAATACTTGATATTATTCATTGACGATTTCTCCAGGTTTGTCTGGTTAGGACTTATGAAGCACAAAGATGAAGCATTCGAAAAATTCAAATCCTTTAAAGCCTTGGTTGAAAATGAGTCAGGATACAAAATTAAGTGCCTCAGATCCGACAGAGGTGGGGAGTTTACCTCAAATGAATTTTTTGATTTCTGGGAAGAACATGGGATAAGAAGAGAATTCTCTACAGCTAGAACTCCTCAGCAAAATGGAGTGGTGGAAAGAATGAACAGAACAATCCAACAAATGGCTCGTGCTATGCTTGATGAGTCTGGAACTCCTGCAACTTTCTGGGGTGAAGATGCATATGCTGCGGTTGTTATTCTCAACAAAACAAATGTCCAAGTGAACAACACTCAAACCCCTCATGAGCTCTGGTATGGTGAGACTCCTTCGGTAAAGCACTTCAGAATCTTTGGGAGCAAATGCTATATTAAGAATACTGATGAGCAACTTGGCAAACTTGAACCTAGAGCAGATGAAGGAATTCTTCTTGGTTATTCTCCACACAGCAAAGCATACAAGTGCTACAATAAAAGACTTGGAAGAATTATTGACAGCATTGATGTAGTGGTTGATGAGAAGGGATACATTCCTAGGCAAGTAAATCATGAAGATATCGAAGAAGATGAAGACTACCCTCAAAGACAGAATGATGAAGAAGAAGAACCTCAAGAAGAACCAGAGGAGCAGATAAGGATAGAAGAGAAGACTCCATCCAGATATGTTCAGAAGAATCATCCAGAATCTCAGATTTTGGGGCAGAAAGAAGCAGGTGTACAAAAAAGAAGAACAATTGCAGAAGCTTCAAGCTATTTGGCATTACTCTCTTCCACTGAACCACAAAATGTGAAAGAGGCATGCAAAGATGAATGTTGGGTCAAAGCAATGGATGAAGAACTTGAGCAGATCGAAAAGAACAACACTTGGGAGTTAGTTCCTAGACCAAAGGATAAGAATGTTATAGGGACAAAATGGGTCTTCAAAAATAAATTGAATGAAAATGGAGAAGTAATTAGAAACAAGGCCAGACTTGTTTGTAAAGGGTATGCGCAGCAAGAAGGAATAGATTTTGAAGAAACTTTTTCTCCTGTTGCAAGACTTGAGGCCATCCGAATGTTCCTTGCTCTCTCAAGCTTTCAAAACTTCAAAGTATTTCAAATGGACATGAAATCAGCCTTTCTGAATGGAGACTTGGAAGAAGAAGTATACATTGAGCAGCCAGATGGTTTCATTCTTGGAAATGATCCAAATCTTGTATGCAGATTGAAAAAGGCTCTCTATGGTCTCAAACAAGCTCCAAGGGCTTGGTATTATCGTTTGGACAAATATCTTCATCAACAAGGTTTTTCAAAAGGATCAGCAGATAGCAATCTTTATATAAAAGTTGAAAACGACAAATTGCTAATACTTGTTGTGTATGTAGATGACATTATTTTTGGCAGCAATGAAGAAGCTATGAGTCAAAGCTTTGCCTTGGTAATGCAGAAAGAATTCGAAATGTCCTTGCTGGGAGAACTGACATATTTTCTTGGTTTGCAAATCCAACAAAAAGAAGGAGGGATCTTTTTGTCTCAAACCAAGTATCTCAAGCAGATTTTGAAGAAATATGGCATGGAAGATGCAAAACAAGTATGTACACCCATGGTCACAGGATGTAGCCTCGGTGCAAATGATGAATCAGCAGCAGTGCATCAACCAACCTACAGATCTATGATTGGAAGTCTACTTTATTTGACAGGTACCCAACCAGACATAATGCATGCAGTAGGAATAGTTGGAAGATTTCAGGCAAATCCAAAGGAAACTCATCTTCAGGAAGTAAAGAGAATCTTCAAATATCTTCAAGGAACTCAAAACTATGGCTTATGGTATCCTAGAGATACATATCTCACACTTCATGCTTATACAGATGCAGATTGGGTCGGAAGCATGGATGACAGGAAGAGCACAAGTGGTGGTGCATTCTTTATGGGTTCCAGATTAGTATCTTGGTTCAGCAAGAAACAGAGTTCGATTGCCTTGTCTACAGCTGAAGCGGAATATGTTGCTGCTGCATCTTGCTGCACTCAACTCCTTTGGATGATGCAGACCTTGCAGGATTTTCAAATCACTTGTATACCACCCATCTCCATCTTATGTGATAATACAAGTGCAATCAGCATTTCAAAGAACCCAGTCATGCATTCAAAGACCAAGCACATACCGATCAAGTATCATTTTCTCCGAGAACAAGTACTTGAACAAAAGGTCAAGTTGGAGTATGTTCCTTCTAAGGAACAAGTTGCTGATATACTCACCAAGCCATTGCCCAGGGAGACCTTTGAATACCTCAGGCAAAAGCTAGGGGTTGTTGATGCATCATCTTGTTGTTGAATCCCTTCTGATGGTTGGTTGTACGCAATGCTCATATGCGTACATGTGCTAGGTTGCGGATTGATCGAAGATCGAATGGCACAGGTTCAGGGGGAGCATATAATGCATTGTTGGAATTATGGAGGAAGTACAGAAGGAGATCATGGATGCTGGTCTGAATATTGCTGCAATATGTCTCTATCTCTTTCATGGTCATTTATGGTGTTTGGTGGATTATGGTTCTTCTTTGCAGATCTGGTTTATAGTCAGGGGGAGCATGTTCTTAGGGGGAGCATAACCCTTTGCCCTTGATGTCAAAGGGGGAGAATGACGTTGAAGACCTTGAAGTTGCCATCAAGTCCAAAGGGGGAGATTGTTGGCATTATGATTCTAGTATGGCTCTATGTTACAGGTGTTGTACTTGATGGCAACTCTCTTAAGTGGCAATTCTCTGTTCAGGCTCTCAAAATATGTTGGAAAATAAGAGGTACACAGGTACACCGTACAAAAGCTGTGGACTCGCAGGAATATCATAGATAAAGTGCGTACATACCCGCAGGTTACCCGTTCATGAGGTGCGGACCCCAGTTCACTCACTTCAAGGCAGAGAAGCGCGCTCACGTGGGGTTTCTTATGTTTGGCCCGTGGTATTTAGCCCGCCGTTCTTGATTCTATGGTTTTGGCCCATGGTATAGGATCTAATTCAGCCCCGGTTTGGATCCCTTGTATTGGTTATTGATGGTTTTGTCCCATGGTGTGAATAAGGGCTTGACTATAAATAGGGAAGGAGATCACTTGGCTAAGGTATCTTTGCAAATTGAATATCTTAAGATCTGAAATATTGGGTTATCGGTTTAAAAGCTTGATCTATATAAAAGTGAAGTTGAAAGTGAATCTATGAAGTGTGATCTCTCGAGCACATGATCAGATCTGGGCATCTGACTATCTGTGGCACACTGGTGGACTACCAATTTGGCCCTAATCAGAGGTACGCAGGTAATTAACGGTGCAAGTGCGAGGGTACGCACAGCAGAAGAAGGCGCAGTGCGTGGGTACGCACAGCAGAAGAAGGCGCAGTGCATGGGTACGCAGCGTGATAGAGGTTCAGGTGCGGAGGCACAGTGAAAGTACGCGGCGCTACAGAAGCCGAAGGTGCGTAGATACGTGGCGCGATAGCATCTGAGGGTGCGTGGCCACAGTAGTAGTATGTGGCGCGATAGAAGCAGTGGGTGCGGGGGTACAGTGAAGGTAAACGGCGCATTTAAAGGAACAGTGCGTGGATACGCAGTGCAGTTCAAGGCTCTCTGCGGGGATACGCAGAGGTGCAGAAGGTGAAGTGCATAGCAACGCATGCCAGATAAAGGAAAACTGTGGATCTGTATTAAGGCATTTATTTGACTGACTTTTCTCTGTTGATAAGGTGTTCTGGGTTTAGTTTACTGTTACTATTGATCTGGTTACTGCAGTTGACTGGGTGATTTACTTGTACTTGATGATCTCTTGATGTTTATGGATCCAGTTTGAAAATTTATGAAAAGTGGTCCTTGAAAGAAAAGAAGTATGGGGTTGTAGCTCCCTTCCAGGAGAGACTGGAAAACGAGAGAGAGTTGTAGCTCTCTGCAGGTTGCAGCCTGCGTACTGGTAAAGGACTGCACCAGTACAAAACCATTGTAAAAGGAGTTTCTAATTTGAAAGAAGATAGAGACATATTGCAGCAGGTGGTTTTCACCCACATTGGGTTTCCACCTTATATCTGGTGTTCTTTGGTGTGACTATCTGTTTTTCTTGTTCATGCTCATTATTTTATGGTACTGACATGCAAAAATAATTCAAAGTATAAATAAGGAAGATTTATTAAAAGAACTTGATAATACTGATTCACCCCCCCCTCTCAGTATTATTTCCAACATCAATGAGGCACCAACCTCTAGGGCTCTAACCCTCTCATTGGTATAGGCTCCAACCTAATCTTCTTGAGGACTCCTATCCTCTAGGACTCCAACGCACTACTTCAATTATTCAATATAGGTCAATGGTTCTTAAAGGCTTCCAACATCCTCTACAACAAGCCGTAATGATATCTTCAATATTTTATTCAATCAATGCCTTCAAATATTATTCATAGTACTATGTCCATCAATGACAACTATTATTAAGTGTCACCAATACTCTTCATGTCACCCAAACAAAATTCTTCAAGGTTTCTTCATGATGGATTCAACAATGCATCATGGTCTCCAATAATGTCTCCAATATTAGCTTCAATATGCCCACAAAGTAAGCCCACAAGTCAACTCAATCAAGCCCAAAAAAACTGCCTCAATAAAGATCAACAATTTTTCTGAATCAAGAATGTCTTCAAACACTTATGAACTATAAATCATGTGCTTCCAAAGTCTGCAATAAACTTCCAAATATTTTGCTTCCAAGGGTTGCAATAGTCTACCAATATTATGCCTCCAAGATCAGTTATACGCTTGAGGAATCCAATCCTTGAAATAAGGTTTGCAAAAGAAATGTCAATAATGTGCTTGTAATTGCAGGAAAAATCTAAAAATGTGACAACACTGAAGGTCAGAAACAATCCAACACAAGTTTGAAGTGTAATCTTCATAGGTTTGAAATAATGGTTTCCGCAGTTTTGAAGAAGATGCTACTGTAGGTCTAAAAAGTTCCTTGAACAAGTCAAAAGTCCAAAATTATATTTCTTGAGATCTTTCCATGGGTCCAAAAATAGGTGTTCTTAAGTCTTCACAGAACTCTCTCACAAGTTTGCAACAATAGTTAGCATAGATAAAAATTTAGGTATGTTATCAAAAGAATCCTTCAAAGGTTCACAAAAATAGTTTTCACAGTTCTGTAATCACAGGTTGAATGGAATCCACCACATGTTTTCATTGATGTCTAACATCGTATCTTCACAAAATTTTCATCAAATCTGAACTTCTATCTTCATATATATCCTCCATAGATTAGAATAAATAGTTCTTTACAGGTCCAAGAAGCTTCTTGCAGGTATGTCCAACCCTTCTAAGGATAATTGTCCATTGTTAAATCTTCAATGAGCCTCTCCAACAAATTCGATTCCTCCACAGTTGTGCTTACCACAAATCTGAGTGTTGTTTTCCATAGGTCTAACCCTTCACAAGGATTATCATAGGTCTATATGAGCTATAAGAGTCTTCAATTCTGAGATATATGTCTTCCTCCATACGTGGCTAGACAGAAATATGCCAAAACAATAATCGGAAGTCTCCACTAAATTTCTTCATGTTTATCCCTTTTAGTTCACAAGTTGTGAACTTATTTTCTACTCCTCTTGATGTCTTCACCAAGATAGATGCTATAATAGTGACTTCAAGCTTATATTTATACTAGTTTTGACCCATAATGGAGAGACGCACCCCTTGGTCATGGAGTCGACTTGTGCATGTGGGCTCATGTCAGCCAACATTAAAAATTATTATATTTCAACTTCAAAATTCAATTTCACTCAGTCTGAGAGGATTTAGAACGTGAGTAAGGGCATGTTACAAATCTCTTGACCTTCTCTACAAGCGGATGTAATATTTTCTTCAAGAATTGATCTCTATTGTTAGCAATTTTAATTTTTCTTTCATTATATACATGTTTTTCATAACAATCTTATTTCAGAATTTATTTCATGGATTTAGGACAATGTGTAGCTTAGAATTTTCCATTATTTAGTATGTATTGGATACTATTAGGGCTTCTTATATATATTCTCTTTACTAGAATTAGAGCATCTTCACATGGGCATTTAGGGCTTCATGCATTCACGCTAGGAATCTTAGGGCTTCACTGATTTATGCATACATTGCATTGAACTATGCTATGGTAAAACATCTGAGATTTCATTTAGCTAAGAAATATCACTTCATAGGGTTAGAGTTTGTTATTATTTTGCATGCATGTGCCTAGGAGGGTTTCATGGTAAGGGCTCCTTCATTCATCATTAACAATCTAGGGATTGCCATCATATAGATAGGGATATAAATATAGCTAGGGTTTGCATTATAAAGGTCCTAACAAGGGCTTAGGGTTTTCTCCCTTAGGTTATGCTTAAAGAGACTCTTCAATGAGGTTAGGGTAACATCACAAAAGGGTTATTCATCCATCACAAGGGTTAGGACATTTTCCATATCCAACAATTCCACATTGACATCAATGAAAACATTGACCAACAATCTCGACCTTTGTCATTGATGGTAATATTCTTTCCCTTTAAACATTCTCTTTTCCTTTGATATCAATGGAAAAGGTGGTGTCCAAGTACTCCCCCTATCAAGATTCTTCTTGACATGCTTATCCCCTTGTCATAGTGCTTCTTCTTGTTATGTTTCTCTTTCTAACTCCCTCTATCATTATGCTTTTATTTAATAGACTTGATCCCCTTAATCCTTTGAATTCTTTCATGGAAAATAAATGAGGTATATGATCAAACAACCCCCCCGTTGACAAGGTTAATCCTCCCTGCGGATAGAGACAATCCCTATATCCCAATGAGTGGTTCTAGCAACTGAAGTGACAATCAACTAGATATCTTCCTAGATTATAATTGAAAAATAGAACGAGAGAGATGACCTATCTCACTTTGATGCTATTGCAATTTACTTTGTTGAGATCCTCAAACTGCTTGTGTCATAGACTTGTTCTTGCTTCTTTCATCACTTATGTACTTGGACAAGTGATCAAGAGACAACAAAGCATGCCAAAACCAATAGCAAATCCAATAATAACCTACTTAGTTGATCAAGGAATGCCAAGCTAATACATACATGAACATATATATTTTGGGAAGATGAACCAATAGTTGTATAATATTTAAAAAATAAAGGGAATCTTACAATCATAGCCTTTATGTTGAAAGGTTCTCCTTGAGTGGTAATCCAATTCCAAGCTAATAAACTCTCCAAACACTCCTTCTCCAACTCTAATGAATAGCCTCTAAGCACAAGCTCAGCATAGGGGTGCAAATAGACATAGACCAACCCAGCCTTTGACCTGACCAACCATTTGGGAATGGGAGAGGATGAATTTATAGACTTGGAAAGGGAGTTAGGACTTCTCCAAAGATAGGATTAGGCCCTCACTCAATGAGGTAGCTCATAGGGATAAGGCCAAGAGGCCAAGTTGGGAGGATTCAACCTCATCTATGCCGAACAACCTCGAGCATGCTGCCGTGGAAGCTTCTAGATCACGAAGCTTCTCATCCTCTTTGGAAAAATTGAATTTTTGGGATCATCGTGGGTATACAAGAAAATAGAGCGATGCCATCGTGGGTATTTCATAGTGCAACATGCGATCATCACGGTTTTAAGTCTCATAAGAGTGATGATCCTCATATTAGAGTTTTAGAGCTATTTCCTTCAGGGGAAGTTCAAGGAATTTTCCATTCAATGTCTTAGGAAGGCTATGAACTACATATATGAATGAGTACACTACATTATTGTCATGTTTTGAGCATTTCGCGGTATGTCACAAGAAAGTGCGGGAGGCATGACAAAATACTGTGTAAGAGATGCGCCCTAAAGCATGAAGGCAGAACGAGGAGTGATAGATGAGATGCTTTAAGAGCTCTTCCATGGATGAGGACACTCACTATCAGGAGACCTACAAATCAAGGATGCATATACTTATACATATCTAAGATCAAGACATGAATCGATGACATGGATGCAACCATAAAGATGACGAATACTATATGAAAGGATCCATGGCATGGGCGTAGCCATTCAAATAAGAAGGATCATCTGTAAATCTAAGATCCAAGGTATGGATGTAGCCATCTGATATAGAAGGGTCATCATAAATATAAAGTCCCATGGTATGGTCATAGTCATCTATATAGCAGAAACATGTGTACAATCATGAATAACACATAACTCCACACAACCTGAGTCATATCAGAAAAGACTCAGGGTCTTGCGTTCCATCCTGTCTTGATAAAAGTATGAATTCTAACATGTGAGTGAACGTGTTGTAGTCGAACATCCTAAAAAACCACTTGATTTCTAGCCATTGATGTGGACCGTTAACAATCACAAGAGGAACCACCCATAATGAAAATGGATCTCAAGGTACGACAGTACAATCCGTGAATGTGATAACGAAGTTGAATTTGAACACTCGTGGAATCACCTGATCGAAGGCCAATAGTGAAAACCTGTCATCAGATGTGAAGAACTTGCCATTAAGGCATGAAAGCTCTAAGGTACTGAAAGGGATTTTCTAAGTCATCTTCCTGGATAATGAGCTGAAGTCGACAGAAAGTGACCCATCGAAGGATGGCAATGATGAGTACCCCATCATCGAAACATAATAAGGAATAAATTGGAATAAAATGAATGAGATCCAAGACTATAACAATGACTCAAATATTGTATAGGTAAATAACTATAGATTGGACTTCTCTTGAACATATTTGCGACACGACTCCGGAGTGTGGCAGCATTAGACACAACATAGGACCAAGGGTCATAATGATGAGGTGGAATAGTCAAATGAGAGGCAAAATGGATCACCCAAACCCAACACGAGAAACATATGAGTGTCATGTTCAAGAGCGACATGCTACCAATACATAGGATGTTTCATCTTCACCTTTCCCCCACTATTTCTATGGAGTACCTCTTTATTTTTACACAATATTGAAGAGGATACCATATTCTTGTCGTATAAATTCACCCTGCGGATGAATCCATCCTAGTAAGTTTTACGAGCCCTAGGAAGGAGAAGTTCGGTCTCATCGTGGTGACAAGTCTTTTGTCATAAAATTTTAACAAGCCTGGCATAAGAATAACTCGGTATCTTTTTCATATTTAGAGAGTTTGAAAAAGAGATGAAAAAGAAAACTCCATCAGGTCCCTTTTCGTAATTTGTCTCTTGAATCTAAAAAGTTAGAAAACAATATTCAAGAGAACCTCTTAGCCATGTTTGACTAAGGTGTACCTTTTTCATAAATAGTCAATCTCAGCCTGAAAAAGGGGTAAATGTATACTGAGGTGACATCGATTCATTTCCTTTAATGAGTTCAAAATGACATGTACTCGGAAATATTTTCATATTTTTGGAGTCTGAAAAGAGTTGAAAGGGGACTCCACCTAGAGGAACGAATGGTATAAAAGGATAGCAACTAGTTCCGGTGATGATGGAACTACTCAAAACATGTAATGGTCAAGAGGCTGGCTAATAAGACCACTCATCATGGTTGTTCCTCGAGCATAGATAAAACAACCAATTGAAATCGTACGATCAACCAAAGAGATGGTGATGATGGAATGAAAGAACCAAGGCTCATATAACAAAAATTGGTTGGTAAAAACAACAATCACGAGATGTAAAGTGGGAATGGTTCCATTTTTATGCAAGCATGAAATGGAGACAAACTACCCTTGGATTTGGTTTCATTTTTACACAAGCTTGAAACGGAAACAAATTGTGCTTCAATTTTGTTTCATTTTTACACAAGCTTGAAACAAAGATAAACTATGCTTGAGATAAGTTTTCATGCCCCCAGCAAAATGACTCAATTCGAGGTACATGCCCCCCAATCTTCATATCATTCACCTAAGTGGATGCAATGAAGGTTCACTTACAAGATCAAGTGAAAGACTTAACCGAGATTTTACGATATCTAATCAAAGACTCGAATTGGAAGGGGATTTTTTTCATTTTTTAATGAGCTTGACATAGGAAAAAGAACCATGCTCATAACCTATTTCATCTTTTAACGAGGTTGACATAGTAAAAGAACTTTCCTAATATCCCTTGTTTCATTCTTTAAGGAGCTTGACACAAGACAAGGAACTCTGCTTCATAGCCATTTGCTTCATTTTTTAAGGAGCTTGGCACAGGACAAGGAACTCTGCTCCATAGTGTTGTGGAAAACAACAACCCCCCTTCTTATTTAGTGTTATTCCTAATACTAAATAAGTGGGGACCCTTAGTCAAAAATTTAAAAAATCAATTAGTGCTTGTATTTCCTTTTTTAATAAAACTTACCATCATAAACTTAGGAAAATATCCTTGAAAAATCTAAAAAGTCTAAGTTTAATGATAAGATAAGACAAAATGATTCCTTAGGAAATATCGCATCGCAAAAGATAATGAATACCTCCTTGCAAGCTGAATTCTAAGATTGTGAGATCGCGATGCGAAACTATGCATTAAGAAAACATGTATTGCATCACATGCCTAAAAAATCACTTACGCTGAAAAACCTCAAACTGTCGATATGCGATGGCGCATATCGCAAATCGCATTTCGCAGAAAACAGATTAACAAAAAATTGTCATATGCCATGCTCCTGCAATATTGCAATATTGCGATATTGTAATTTTTTGATAGAGCGACAAAGCGATATTGTGAATTTGCGACATTGTGATATAGCGATATAGCGATATAGCGATGTTGCGACTTTGCGATATTGTAAATTTGCGATATTGCGATATAGCAAGCTAGAAACCTTGCGATGTTGCGATCTGCGATATTGCGAAGAAAATCACAAAATCTCCTCATCATCGATCTTTCGGGCTCGTTGTTCAAAAAAGTATTTTCCATAAACTGAGACCTGGTTATGTGCTTTAATGCTAATTAATTAGTTAGTTTCTAGTCATTAATAGAATATGGTTTCATGCTTATCGAAAAGCCATTTCATGTAAGGTGGTATATTTTATATGTCTTTGGCATTTAAAACTTTCTCATCACCTTTCCTTATCATTATTCTCACTTCACTTGTCAATTGCAGGAACGAAGAATAGAGAACGGTACAAAGCAGTATTCAGGATACTATGGTAAAGAAAGGCAAAGTTCCAAGTTTTGAAGAGAAAGAAATGGTGCCCTTGTATACAGACACCACCTGTAACATAGACGCTGGTATTGCTACATGGGAAGGCATGTATAGTCTACTTGAGGAAGAGAATCCTAGAGTGAGGGAGGTTGAGGCTACTGCAAGCTCACATAGTTCTTCTGAGGCATCCATTACAGAGCTAGCTTGTTCGTTTTTGCACAGGATAGTGGCGAGGCCCAAAATTCTTCCATACACGGACATGATTAAATGGATACTAGATAGCACTGATATCAGGGACAAACAATTTAAAACTCAGGGCCAAGAGCTTACAGATTCATTATTTTCACAAAATTTGAGCTTTATATCCGCTAAAAGAAAACGCGCAAAAGGAAAAAAATGCACCAAGGAAGCCCGGATCAAGAAACAGAGGCAGTTTCTGATGCATCACTAGGCAAAAATTCTTGAAAAGGAAAGCTTCTAAGTGCTCAGTCACTTGTAAGCCCTGAAATTTGTAAAAAGAATGCTAGAGGTTAAGTAAAAAGTAAAACTTGAATCATAAAACCAGTAGCAATTGTCCGAGACATCTTCAATATGGTATGTACATATGAACAACAATTACAAACACGATGGAGACAGAAGGCTCAAGAAAAGGTAGAATCAATCGAAAGGTTAACCAAGTTGAATTGGGATTATTACTGGGCATACTTGGTAAAACCACATAGCTAGTGCATGACTCTCAAGTGTATCATCAATTCCGCCGAGAAGATGGTGCCAGCTCTTGCCGATTCTATTTTCATAGCACAGCTAAAATCGGAAGTCAGCCAGCTGACTCTTCTCAAACAAATGCTAAATGCATGCGATTTCAAGGAGTAGATACAGAAATATTTAGTTAGTAGTTTTAATTTTAGATTCAGTTTTAGTTTTAATTTTGCTTTATTTTTGCCTAAAATGAGGACGATCATTTAAACCGCATCCTACATTTTTGTAATAAGTTATTTTTAGATTTAGTTATTAGTATTTAAACCCTTCTCATGCATTTAGAGAAGGGTCCTGAAATATATCAAAAACTTATCCCCATAACATGCACTTTTGTACCCTCTGAGGAGGTTTTGATGAATGAATGGAACAGGATTTATTGATATTTGTATTTAATATCTACTACTGATGTTGCTCTTCTGTACTCTTAGTGGATGTTGGATTAAGAAGAGATAAATCATTATCGCTTGAAGCTCATGAGTAGAACTAGTTATATATGGTACTTCTATCTCTTAATTGTTTCTACCTTTGTGTTAAAAGTGATATTCATGTTCAGTTGTTTATATATTGATGCGTGAATGCTTGAGTTATCATTTGGCACTTTTGTACGATGATAACTATTTATTTATGCTTAATGTATGAGTAGCTTATTATGCGATATGCCGTTCACAACTGTTTCGTCTAACTTTTTATACGAAGTAGTTCATCTTTATTGAATTCTATTCTCATAACAGTTGAATGATCTTTATTACCAATTGTTATCTGAAGTCATTTTAAATCGCATAACAGAAGGATTACACCCCGGGTTAGTGTAGATTTAGATATTTCTGCTTATTAGAATACAATTTGCATGTTATTAGATTAGAGTTAGAATTAGAGCATCTCACTTAGGAACTTTTAGAAAGGAAATATCAATTCTTCACACACACACACATAAAATTGGGAAACTGGTCCCATATCCCCAGTCGGACCCACTCTACCAAATGGAAAAGGAGCTGCTAACCAAGGTCGGGACCGGGTGGGTATCCCCCTTGTTGTAGACCCTATTTTCGGGGATTCAACATATTTGGCGCTAGAAGGAGGGCCCTGAACTATGAATGGCAAGCAAGTCTAAACCTAAATACCATTCTAAGAGTAAATCGCCCTCACCATCTCCCCCGACTTCTCCATCGCATTTAGAATCTTTAAATCCAGAGCCAGAAGTCGCAAGAGCAACAGTCGCTACTACAAACCCTAACCTTTCAGAACAATCTACTATTGAACCTCCTGATGTTGAATGTTTTATTCACAAACTTCAGCGATTTTATATATCTCCTCAAAAATCTGATAAATCTCAAGATAGTGTGACTTCACAATATAACCCTGCTCATCCTCTTACCAGATTAAAGAGTGAAAAAGTTGGCGTTCAGCCAACTGAGTTACCTCTATCTACAAGGAAGAGAGCAAGGAAATATCCTAAAGGGTCCGATAGCGAGACGCTTTCATCATCATCATCCATCTCAACCTCTCCACCGCGAAGTCAACCATCCACTCCTCCACTTCAGATCATTTTCCATCAGTCCACCGGTACTCCCACATCTCCTTCTCAATCATCTGGAGTCGTAATATCCTCATCTTCTCAACGACAGGGATCATCTTCTACACTTTCCTCTGTTAATAGATCAGCGATGGTCCAATATCCATGGAATAACCCAGGGGCAGTCTTAATGCCTGCATCCTTGAGTCAGCTACCGGCCCATCCTGAAAAATGGCTGCCTAAGTTTTATCCTGAGGTAGGCATGCTAGTAGAAGAACATATAGATAACTTTATGCTATCCATAAATCTCAATGGAGTTACCACGAAGATGTTTTCGTCTGACTTTTCCCTTATACTCTGTAAGGAACAGCCAGATCATGGTATTTTTCATTACCATCTGGATCTATCACTAGTTGGGAGATCTTCCAAGAATTATTCCTGACTAAGTTCGGTGATGACAGGTCTACGGAAACACTGATCAATGACCTGTCCAACCTTAGGGCTGAGTCAAAAGAACCTATCAAATATTTTAATTGACGTTTCAATAAACTCTTAAACAAAATTCCTACTGCTTCCAAGCCTAGCGAAGAAGTGTGAAGTGAATGGTACGTCACTGCTTTACCATCAAACATAGCAATCTTTGTTGATAGGGCTAACAAAACAACTTTATTCGAAAATATGAAAGAAGCAATAGCAGTAGAGAAACGTATTACAGCCTTAGAAAAGAAAAACGCGATAGAAGAATGAAAATCTAAGAAGGTTTCTTTCAAGGAAGATCCCAAGAAAAAACAATCGAAAGATCCATTCGATTTAGAAGGATTGAAAAAAGTTTTGAAAAACATGTCTAACGAGATGGTTAACATTAAGAAATAAATGGCAGAAACTTCTTCTAAAAATCCGTACATACCTTTTAAAAGAAATCCTTCGACTGATTCCAAAACCCCTAACACTATTACAAGTGTTGAATCCGAAGAAGAAGAAGAGGAAATCACTACTGAAGAACATACCGATGAAGAAGAAGTTGTAGAGTTACAAGGTATGTGGGATTTCATCCTCCCAGATGAAGAGGATCAAGAGGCATCCTCGGTTAGTCCTCGCAGTAGAAATCAACTTGATCCTCCTCAAACTACACCTACACCAAAGAGCACAAGCTCGATGACTAAGGATAAAGTCACAACCAAGACAACAACACCTAAAGCGACTCAAACCAGCCCAGTCCAAACAGACCTATCAACTCCATCTAAAATGTTGATCATTTCGGATGAAATGGAGTATAATATCATAGAAGACATGAAAAAGACTAGGGACAATATCACTTTTTACGAATTGAGCAAGTTAAAACACCAGCAAAAGATACTTTTGAAAGAATTACATGTTGTACCCGTTGCACCTTTGCCCGCTGCTGTAATCTCTCAAGCTTCCCATGATATGGGAAGACCTCCAACTAATGCGATTAATAAAGTTGATCCAAACGATATCGCCTTAATTGGAGGAAGATCGAGATCTCATACTCCCCCATTTCTTCTTACTTATGAAGTTTTCAATAAAAATTTGCATAATTGCTTAGTGTATTTTGGAGCTTCATCGAATATTTTACCAAAGTCAATAAGTGTAAAATTGAACGTTCAACCACAAAAATCAGCTGTGCGCATAGTTCAATTAGATAGATCACAAGTCGAAGTGATTGGTGAACTAAATCAAGCTACCATAAGGTTGTCATCCAACCCAAAGGTATGTCAAGTTATCAACATTTTAGTTGCTGATATTCCGGAATTTCATGGCTTAATTCTTAGCAGAGATTGGTCAGAAAAATTTCATGGATACTTTGCAACTGACTGGTCGCACATGTGGCTCCATTACAATGGTAAACCAAATCAAATAAAAGTTGAGTGGTAAAGACATCAGAAATACATAGTCACAAAACTGGAGGGAGAAAATGAACCAGTAGCATACAGAAATAACATCATTGGCAACTACTCAGTAGATTCTTTCCTAGGAAATTTTAATGCTCATACCTCACCTTACTTAGGACATTCTGTTTTATCTCAAGTAGAAATTTTTTCTCAAACAGATAGTTCTAAATGTATTAATTTTATAGTTTGTCCTGTAAATAAATCTATATTTTGGAAATTATTTTTTGACGGTTCTAAGTCTAACGAAGGAGCAGGAGCAAGATGCCTGTTAATAAGTCCAGAGGGAGATAAAACTATGGTAACTTGCAAACTCGAATTTGATTGCAACAACAATACCGCAGAATACGAGGCTTTAGTCCAAGGGTTATATAAAGCAATCGATTAGACGTCAAATACCTTCAAGTTTTTGGAGATTCTGAAATTGTAATCAGACAGGTACGTAATAATATACATTGTTTATCAGGTCATTTAAAACATTACGAATCTTTAGTTCAATATCTAACTGAACACTTTATAGCATTTAATATTTCATCAATTCCTAGACTCTAGAATGCTAGTGCAGACCTCCTAGCTAACGTAGCTTCCAAGCTCATTCCTTCAGAAGATTTTAGCCCTGATTGATTTTCAATTGAATTAATTCTTAGACCATCTATTCCTGATAACATTACTAATTCGAGGATTTTCAACGACGATCCTGATATCGTGAGTTTCCTCACATCTGAAGCATCCTACACCAATCAAATAATTGATGAAGACCAACATGACCGACAATTGAAACAAGATAGCACTAACAATGCCATACCTAAGTCAGTAGTCAAGTTAGAAGACCTTTATGATTTGAAATATCGGTTTAAAAGATCTGCCAATTCAAAACTCCAAAGTTCAACTTTGAACTATGAATTAGTAAATCTAGGAACTGATACCAAACCACAGAATATCAATCTAGGCCTTGGTTTAGCTCCTGAAGAAAAATTAGCGTATATTCGTCTCCTGAGACAATACAAAAGTGTCTTTGCTTGGAATTAGGATGAACTCAAAATGTACGACACCTCCATCATCCAACATACTATTCCAATGATAGACGATGAAAAACCTATCCAACAAAATTTGAGAAAGATCCATCCCAATCTAGAAAACCAGATCAAATCTGAACTCAATAAGTTATTGAAAGCCAAAATAATTTTTCCCGTTCGACATTCCAAATGGGTTTCCAATATGGTCCCTGTTAGAAAGACATTAGAATCTGCATTGACTATTGAAATCTTAACAAAGCCTGCCAAAAGGATAATTTTCCTTTGCCTCCCATGGAACAAATACTGTAGGCAGTTGCGAGGTCAAAATTAATGTCATTCTTGGATGGATTCTCAGGATACAATCAAGCGTTGGTACATCCCGATGATCAATTAAAGACCACATTCAGAACTAAATGGGGCACATATGCATATCAAAATATGCCATTTGGTTTGATTAACTCTGGTGCCACATTCTAGAGAGCCATGGACACCGCATTCAAGGGGTTAGTTAATAAATCAGTGGTAATCTATTTGGATGATATAACTGTATGTTCCAAGAAATGAAACAATCATCTTAGATATTTAAAACAAATCTTCCAACGTTGTTAAAGGTATGGAATTTCACTTAAGTTACCCGAAAAAGATCCTTTTTCGCATTAAGTGAAGGAAAACTTCTTTGGTTCATAGTGTCAAAATCTGGAATTCACATTGATCCTGACAGGATCAAGGAGATTTCCGCAATACCCCTACCTCACAACAAGAAAGCCATGCAATCTTTTCTTGGCCAGATTAACTTTTTAAAGAGATTTGTTCCATATTTTTCAAGAATTGTGTTTCCTTTACAAGAAATGATTAAAAAGAACTCAAACTTTAAATGGGGCCAAGATGAACATGAGGCATTCAATCTGATCAAACAAGCAATTGTTAATGCTACATCTTTAGCAACTCCAAATTTTTCTGATCCTTTTATTTTATATACATTTTCCTCTGGTAAATCATATGCTGCGATACTCACTCAAGAAAATCAAGAAAAGGCAGAAGTCCTAATTTCTTTTTTCAGATCCCATTTACAAGGGGCTGAGTTGAATTATTCAAATGTGGAGAAACAAGCTTATGCTGTTTTCAATGCAATTAAATATTTAAGACCTTTTTTACTCAAAACACATACAATAATCATAGTACCATTTCCAGCGGTAAGAAATCTTCTAGTACAAAAGGATGTGGGTGAGAAAAGAGCTAATTGGGTTACTGCCTTACAAGAATATGACGTAGAAATCAAACCAACAAGTATTGTAAAAGGTCAAGGCTTTTGCAAAATGCTGGCCGAAGCAACGCTTATGTCCGAAATTCCATTTGCAGAGATACAAATGTATGAGGTAAGCCTAAACGATGTTGAGTCATTATACGCAGATATTATTTATTATCTAAAGAATGGATACGCTCCTTCAAACCTAAATCATACCAAGAAAAGAGCTCTAAGGTTGAAATCCAAACAATATTAGCTCATGAACGATGTTCTTTTTAGAATACATTATGATTATTTTCTCCTTAGATGTCTTGAGAAATCTGAAGCTAAAAAATCCTTGTAGGAACTCCACGATGGGCCAGCAGGTGGACACTATGCTGGAGACGCTACTACTCATAAAATCTTACGCGAAGGCTATTACTGGCCCACATTATTCAAAGACTCACATAACCACGTGAGGAAATGTCAAGTATGTCAAACCGCTGCTGGGAGACAAAAGAAACCATCCTTGCCACTACAACTAGTTAACATTGAGCAGCCTTTCAGTCAATGGGGATTGGACATAATAGGTGAGATCATTCCTCGCTCTTCTAAACAACATAGCTATATACTTACAGCAACAGATTACTTTACTAAATGGGCAGAATCAGTTCCACTCAAGACGGATAATTCTGAAAATATCATCGAATTCATAGATCAGTTCATAATCACCAGGTTTGGGTTGCCTTCTGTTTTAATGTTTGATAATGCATCATATTTTTCTTGTAATGCAATGACTGAATTTGCACTCAAAAGGGGTTTCAATCTTAAATACTCTACCAATTACTATCCACAGGGGAATGGATTAGTTGGATCTACAAATAAAAACTTAATTAGAATTATTAAGCAAACCATTGACCAAAATCATAAAAATTGGCACAAATCTTTAATATATGCTTTATGGGTAGATCGTATAACGCAGAAACCCTCCATTGGAACTTCCCCCTTCAATTTAGTTTATGGGAAAGAAGTGGTTCTTCCAACTTATTTGGAAATTCCCTCTTTAGCCTTGGTTCAATATATTAATGAAGCCCCAACTTCCTCCTTACAACTAAGGCAGCTGGAAATAATTAAGTTAGAAGAACAACGAGAATAGGCCATGATAACTCACACTCATCATCAAGCCTTAGTAAAAGCTTCTTTTGATTCAAACGTGATATCCAGAAAAGATTTTCAGATGGGTGATTTAGTTCTAAAATGGGACAAGGCTCATGAGGGAAAAGGGAAACACATTAAATTTCAACGAATGTGGCTTGGCCCTTTTCAAATCGTAGAAGTCATAGGTCTGTTTACTTTTATGTTACAGGATTTAACAAGAAAAGTAGATTCTTTACCTGTTAACGGATAGATCCTCAAAAAATATTTTCCATAGGAGATCATTCTTCTATTTTGTAGAATAGTTGTTTTAGTTTCTTAATAAAACTGGTTGTAAATGGTTACATTTAGGAATTCATGAAAAAGACACAAATTCTCTTTTAGATTTTGTTTTTCACTTGTATAGATAGAATTCTTTTAGAAAATTGGTCATTATTATTGAAAGATACAATTAAAGGCTCTACACCTAGAAATGATACTAGTTTCGACTTTGTAAATTTTGATGAAAAGCAACCTTTAGTGGGAAATTGTTTTGTATCAACCCAATGAAAGGTATCAATAATAAAACGAAGATTCTCTGTAGAAAAGCTCTTTCCAAAAACTCTACTATTGTCGTCCAGAGCCATCTTAAGGAAACAATGACTTCCTCCCCACCTAGGAAATTGCAATGTTCAGAGAATGATCCAAAGATACACTTTAACTTAAAGAGTAAGAGGTCTCATCACGAGCCAACTTATCATGATCGTAGATATTATAGCTTGTTGACTTTGCCAATACTGCATACCACAACAGGGAAATGACTTAAGATTTTTGCAATCAAAAGACAAGGGGTCTCATCATGAGCGAGCTTGTTCAACAAAGCTATAAATCAAGTTAATGACTATGTCATACATTGGCTACCAAACCAAGACATTGTTCTTTAAGGGTAAAAAAGAAAATGAAAGAAATAAGTGTGGAGATGGATTTCTCTTTGAAAGTTGTAAATTTCTCTAAGTAGGATACAAGATCATTGCTGGGTAACAAGTAACCTTGTCGAGGCTATAAACACTTGCTGGCAGCAGAGGCTCTACCTACAACAAATGAGCATATTCAAAACTGATTTATAGAGAAGGCTTTGTTTTTATCTTTATAAACCAAGTAATGACTGATGTAGATACAAGGACTAGCTTAAGGGAGTAAATAATCAATGTTGAAAATAGAAGAAACAAGATATCATTGACAGGTAAAAGCATAATGTACTTTGTCTTTCTGTAATAAAGTTTACTATTCTGGAAAATTTTCTGTTTTGGAAGTTTAGAAAATCCAAAAGAAAAGCAGAGATAATTGGTTCTTCCAAGTGAATTGCCAATTGTCATGGCCAGCAACAACCCCCCTTATTATTTAGTGTTATTCCTAACACTAAATAAGTGGGGACCCTTAGTCAAAAATTAAAAAAAATCAATTAGTGCTTGTATTTCCTTTTTTAATAAAACTTACCATCATAAACTTAGGAAAATATCTTTGAAAAATATAAAAAGTCTAAGTTTTATGATAAGATAATAAAAAATTATTCCTTAGGAAATATCGCATCGCAAAAAGATAATGAATACCTCCTTGCAAGCTGAATTCTAAGATTGTGATATCGCAATGTGAAACTATGCATTAAGAAAACATTTATCGCATCACATGCCTAAAAAATCACTTACGCTGAAAAACCTCAAACTTCCTGTTAGAGTCGGTCTGGTTATCCCTCCGTCAGAGATCAAAACTCTTTTTTGCATTTCATGTTTAGGTGTCTCATCAGTTTCGATCAGTTGCATTTCATTAGAAGCATGCCATAAATCTGACAGAGAGCTTTGTGTCACTCATTCCCCTCATGCTTGGCACTGCTGGCTCAGGTCTATTCTTAAAAATCAAGTCTTGAAAAGTCATTTGCAGTCCTATTTCAGTCTCTAGGTCATAATAGTTTTTTCGGTCATTAGGTCTAGGGTTAAGTCGATGGGTCTTTGACAAAGTTTAATAAATCTAGCAGGCCAGAGGGAGGTCCTTGTTAGATTGTTATCTCAGAGATTTTTATCATTATATGGATAGATTATGACTTCTCTTCAAAACTTTGTTTTGAAGATAAGTCAACATTTCATTTTTGTAATAAATTTTCAAAAATTTCAGTTCTTGAAATGTCGAAGCGCAGCCCCGGTCTCCTTTCCCAGATCATAACATAGCTATCCCAGCAAAAAATTGTCAAAGAAAATCATTATTTCAACCAAATTTGAGGAAACAAAAAGGTCAAAATTCTATTAATCCTGAAAAAGTGTTAATTGCAAAACATAACAAAGTGGGTTATGGAAGAGGCAAAAATCAACTTGGTGTCTATATAAAGGTTTTTCAATGAAGTTTCAAGTCATTGTGCATGCAAAAGGTGGAGAAAATCATTGCAAGTCGTGTTTGGGCGTTTTGGAGAGGATTGGTCCGCATTTCACCTGCGCGGCGCACACAAGACTTCAGGGCAGTGCAAAATATAACCAGCGCGGTGCATATAACTTGCGTGGCGCACTGGGTAAGGAGTGCGATGCTTATAGTTTGGAGCCCGTAACTTGTTTGAAAACTCATCAAATCGCCTCCTCTTCACATCAATTTGTCAGGTAGGCTCGCCTCCATTGCCTTTGCTTTGTTTTTAATGGTGAATGTGATGGGTTCATGGATGATTGCTGTTGAGACCATATTTTGAAAGCCTCCCTTTGTCAATATAAAAAGTGTTGTAGGGTTTGAAAATAGTTTTGTTACCAAGGTTGTGTCTTTTCCCCATTTACCTTTGTTCCTCATTCCCAAATTCACTCATCAAACTTCCTCAGTAATTCCTTCATTAATCCTACACTAGAATCCCTGAAATCCTAATCCCCCACCTCTATAAAAAACTCCTTAATCCTATTTAATATCCCAAACCCTAAAACCCTAATCCCATATTTACATTTCCCCTCCTATCCCTAATTACATTTTATTTCAAAATTCCCTAATTCCCTGATATTTTCCCTTTCCTAATATTCCCTTGTACATTGTTTCCCCTTGGTCACAGCATTGTTTAGATCAAAAGAACAGTCCATATTCAGTTGCACACAGCAGTTTCACTTATCAGCATTTATTTGAGGCAGTTTGTATATCAGCAGTGATGTCATCTGGTCACTCATCGGAATATGAGGCAGAAACCCAAAGTGATTCTCCCGTGGGTGAACAGGAACCCCGGAGGCCTCGTAAAAGTGGCAAACATGTCAGGGAAGAACCAATCAACCTTAGAGGATTGCATGCTTGTCCTCTTGCTATGCAGTGCTTTGAGCATCAGTCATGCTATGCGTTTTGTCAAAAGGTAGCTGAGGTCCAGTTTCATTATGAGTTGGCTCGTCTTTTTGTCTTGCATTTACACAGAGACCAAGCTACCTTGGCTGGGGTCACCTTTACACTTACACCAGAAACTGTTTCGCTAGCAACAGGTATACCAAATATTGGTGAACTATGGCATAAAAAACAATAGATCGATAAGCAACATTATGAGCCATATATCAAACTCAATTGCTTGAGGCATCTCAAAAGAGTGTTCCCGTTCAGGTACCTGAAAGATGAGTATGCTCCACTCATGAGATTGATCATGAAATATTTCAGCTGTGAGGGACGATTCTCTCGTCTTTATGCTTATCACGTCAGGTTACTTATGCATTTCACCAGGGTGCGGATGATGAACATTCCGTATTTCATCTGCCGGAATATAGAGAGGATGACAACCTTTATACAGCATAGAACCCCTCAGCAACAACTCAATAGTGTATATCATTTTGCACTTATAAAGATTTTGGTGGTTCATCAGCTTGGTTCGCAGGGCATCACTTGGGATGACTTTATCTCACGCGATTTCTTCAGAGCTTCACGAGAAGTATCAGAGGTGAAACACGAGGGTGAAACTTCTCAGCAGTATGAGCATCATGAGACCAGGCCTATTTTCATTACATATCAGAGAGGCTATCCGAAAGGTACCAGACCTTTGTTTGTAGCAGCAAAGCGAGTGTTATCTTCACCTAGCGTGGAAGGGGCCTCGCTTCTAACATCAACACCACAAGCACAGGTACAGGACAAGGGCAAGAGGCCCATGCATGAGAAAGGGCCTTCAGGTGAGCCATCAGGTTTCGTTATCATTCCTGATGTTGAGACAGCTACAGATTTATAGAAGTCTAGATATAGAATGATGATTGAAGAGCAAGAAACAGACATTCAAGCCTTGGAAATCCAGTTGGAGATGGCCAAATGGAACATCAGGTATCTAGAACAGAGAAATAAGTAGCTTGAAGATCAGCATGCGATCATGGAGCTACAGAACATCCGTGAGAATCGCCAAGCTGCCCGACATAGGAGGATTCAGTTCACTTCTCTAGAGCGACAGGTCAATGAGGATAGAGAGTCTAATCTCGAAACGGTCAAAATTTACTTGGAGAAGCAGTTGAGCAAGGCCAATAGAGATAATGCATTGTTGAGACATATGGTTGTTCGCTACAGGGCACGGAACCAAGTTTGCAAGGCTCGGATAAGAAATCTAAAGGCAAAATTGAAGAAGGCAATCCGCAAGAAAAAGAAACAAAGGGAGCTCGATCGTCTTCAGATTTTGGCCAAGGCCTCTTTAGCTCATCATCACACTTGATAAGGGAACTCCAGCCCAAATTTCAAGAGATTTGGGGCATTTTTGGTCATTTTGAAATTTTTGCACTTAAAAAACAAGTTTTTTCCCTATATGTGCTGCGCACCTTGCGCGACGCATAGGATTGGGAGCTCCAAAACACAAATGGCTTGTAGTTTTGGATTTTTCATGGAAAATCATGAATTTTGGTACTTGGACAAGAAATTTGGGAAAGTTTTGGGTCCCCAAAAGGTCAAAAAACATGCAAAAAATGACCTCACTGCCCCTATTTTGACACACAGGAAGCAGTCTTGGGAGAATTCACTTTTGGAGGGGAAAATGGACACCAATTTGGAAAATTCCACTTGTGTTGGAAAGTATATAGGCAAGGCTTTCCAAAAAGCAAACCTGAGCTCAATTTGGACACCTGAAGGTACCTCAAAAACAGCAGCAAAGTAGCATGACGCATATAGATTTTTTGCCCTATTTTTCATCTTTCAGCTCAGAAACTCGGCTAGTTTGACCAGTTTTGATTTGTGATGTAATTTTTCACTTTTCTTGATGTAATTGATTGATATGTGATGTAATTTGACACTTAGTTACTTGGTCTAGAAGATTCATTCACCAAAGAGTGAAAATTTAATGAATGAATCAGTTTCCTACCTTATAGAGGCAAGTTGCTTTGACTGCCTAGATTGTAGTGCTTTGTTTAGAATTGGTTGAAACAGCTCCTAGAATGATGAGCTCGACCCATAGAGGCAAGGGAAGAGGTTGGATTGCCTATATTATGTAATTTCTAAGTCATTTTCAGGGTTGGACTCTTGGGAAAATCTTGACACCCTATTGTACATTCACTTCTGCATTTTTGGCAAAGGAAAGACCAGGGTTTTGCAGCACTGTTTGGGGTCCTTGTGGCTTTATGTGTTGATGATGTGCTTCTTTCAGTAATTGTAAGTTTTTAATGCGTATCACTTTCCTTCTTTCATCTTCTGCAATTGAACAAATGCAGTGTTAAGGTAGAATCCCTAGATTGTTATTCTCTGCCTTTAAGTTTGTTTGATTTTCCCTGTTTTCGTCTGTTTAAGGAGAATCCTTGAAAGATTCTTGCTCTCCTTAGCTTCTCACCAGTCAGATCTAGCCATTCATTATCTTTAAAAGCATCAAGACAATTGCCTACCTTGCCCCAAGTAGACCTCTGCAAAAACTGTGTCTCATCCCCGCACCCAAAATTGCCTTTTCCTTTGATTCAACAAAAACCCCAAAAATCAACCTCAAACTCCTTGTACTTCATACCTAGCCTAAGATTAATTGCAAATATAGTCATCTTGAGCCTCATCGACTACCTTTTGCCAAGATTGACCTGGAGAGAGCCCTCTCCTATCCTCGTAGGGCTAGCTACGAGGCTGAGCGTGGTTTGATGTGGACCTAGAACCTTGTCTTTTCAGCCTGAGACAAATTTAGGCTCTAACATAGTGGCGACCATACCGGGGAAAACATGGTTTTCTTGTTGATGTTATTTGTTTTATAAGCTACATACGGAGGCTAAAGATTAGCCAGGTAGCCTTCAAAATGCTTTTGCTTTGCATTCGCGCAAGTAGATAAACACTACTTCAGTCAATCTCCGGTCTAGCTTGTAATTATGACATTTGAAACACCCCAGTACATCTCCAAATTCTAAGCTCCTGGATGATAGGTTTAGGGTTTGACAGGCTGAAAAAGTTGTTTATGTTCCTTTGATTTCTTGAAAATAACATGCTGGCTTCAAAGAGATATACCAGAGCTAATCCAGATCCTAATCCTCCTCCTATTTACGAAAATCCCAATTTTATTCCAAGACTCCTTCGTCAAGAGAGCTCTGTGACTCCCGTGTTTAAATCCCACTCATGTCCTGCAATTTTTAAGTATCTTAAAGAACTTGATTTTGACGAAAAATTTGAATTGTCTCTGTTTAAAACCAAATCTGAAAGTGCACTTGATTCTCTAGTTCCAAATCCTAACTTTGCTGCGGCCCTTGAAGTTGAAAGAAACAATAAGTTTATTGAAAATTTTATCTTGCGGTGCCTTCAGAGAGACATTCAGTTTTCAAGTCTTGCTAATTTCCTAGAAGCTGCATCTGCAAACATTGGATCTTCTATCACGGCTTCTACCTCAAAAGTTCCCACCGAACCCCCTTTCATTCCCACTATTCCCCTGCAACCTATAATCACTTATCCAAAATCTACAGCAAATTCTCCTTCTTCATCCCATGTGGCTTCTCCCTCGCATACACCTCCTCACACTCCTCATACTTCAGCTACATCCACTCCTCCAACAACTCCCAGACCAAATCCTCCAAGAGCAATGGCTGCTCGCTTTGAACCTCTCGCTCTTCCTCAAGTTTTAAATTACATGCCTGCAGATTATCAAAGTAAAATTCCTTTGTTTGATGGCACACCTCAGAATATCACAGCTCAACAGCATGTCGACAAAATGGCGGATTTCTTTGATCTCCATGAGATTGATGAAGAAAATGTGACCATGAGGCTATTCGTGCAGACTTTTGGTGGAGAGGTAAGGAAATGGTTTAGAGCTTTTCCGGCCAGAAGTGTTCCTACATTAGAAGATCTGAAGAGAGAGTTTTTAGAACGTTGGGAAGTAAAGAAAGATCCGCTGCAAATCAAATCTGAATATACTAATATCAAACAAAATGTTGGAGAGTCTATTCAAGACTATTGCATTAGATTCAATGCAGTATATAATGCAATTCCAGATGATTTAAAACCAACTAGAAAATCAGCATTGCTCAAGTTCCCGGATGGTTTTGATCCGGACATGGCTTATCAACTAAGGGAGAGAGATCCGACTACCTTAGAAGAAATGCAGAAAATTGCTGTTAGTGTTGAGGCAAATTTGAATGATAAGCGAGCAAGAATGAAAGCCGAGAAGAAAGTCTCAATAAAAGAAGAAGCCTCTACATCAGATCAAGTTCTCTGAAAGGTAGAAAAGATGATTGAAAGGCTAGCTCTTGATAAGCCTAAACTGCAAATTCAGAATCCTAATTTTTGTGGTCAAAAACAGCCACAATTTAGGATCAAACAGCGTGAGCAGTGAGCACAAGACATGACATCAAAACAACAGCAGGTAAAGACACCTCTTGAGTAGAATTTTGTTGGTCCTGAGTCAGATGATGAAGATAATGTAGTTGGAGAAGAAAATCACTTCTTTACTCCCGATGATATGCCCACATTTATCACTGAAGATGATGAAAAGGAAACAAGTTCAGCAGTGCAATGTCATGCAGATTTTATCTTGGCAAATGATATAGTTTTGGAGGAAGAGTCGGATGAGTATCAAAGAGGTTACATGCATGCTTTGTCCTCCCAACAACGTCAGTATTCACTTAGAAGCAAAATGTTCCCATCAATCCAGTTCAGAAAAGAAAATAAGTTCCAGCATCTAAAGATGAAACACCGGCTGCATCAAAGAAAGGGAAAGAGAGTGTTGACCCTATGACTAGCAAGCCTCTACCAGCAAATGAAAAGGTAAATCAACCCATTGTATCAAAGGATAAACCTGAAAAGAAAGATGTTCTGGCCAAAGAAGTGGACAAGACTTCTACTTTTAGTTTAGAAAATGAAATTTCTAAATTGAAGGTATCTATTCCTTTGACTGAGCTCATGAAGAACAGTAGCTATAGTGGTCAAGTCTCCAAAATTCTGAATTTTGACCCAATGTATGATATGGTGAGTGTAGAAGATGATCAACCGAAATTAATATTTGGACTAGCATTGAGTGTTGAGTCGGAAGTACCTCCTTTTTATATCAGTTTGAGAGTGCATGAGTTTGTGTTGCATAATGCTATGTTTGATACTGACGCCTCCCACAATCTTATGCCGAAGGCTATCATGGAGAAGTTGGGTTTGGACATCACCAGGAAATATCATGATCTTTATTCCTTTTATTCCAACAGGGTGAGATGTATTGGGCTAATTAAAGACTTGGTTGTAAGTTTGGATCAGATCCCTGCAAAGAATGTCTTGATGGATGTTGTCGTGGCTGACATTTCTCCCCGCTTTGGTATGCTCCTTTCCAGATCTTGGGGCGCAAAATTACAAGGAACAATACAGCTTGATTTCTCCTATGCAACGATTCTTGTGTTTGGCCAAATGAGAAAATTGTACCGGGAACAGAAAATGAAATACATGATCACCAGCAAGGAGAAACCAATTAATCATCCCATCAGTTATGTACATACAGATCTAGAGTCTTTTGTTTTGTATTCAGATAGTTTCAATGATATTGATAGTCAGTTAGTTGTAGTAGATGATATTCTAGAAATAGCAGAGAATTTCAGAGAAGTTTTGAATAAAGAACGACAAGAACAACAAAACATCATTGAGAAATCAGCTGGAGGTAATGGACAAGCAGAAAACTCACAGCAAACAACTTTGCAGCACTTGGTAGAAGAGGAAGATGGTTTGTGGACCATGGATTTTGATGGAGCAGTGGGCAATGATGGTGCTAGGATTGGTATTTGGGTACGTAGTCCTTTTTCTGCTTCAGACAAAGTGCCTAGTAATGTGCGGGTATGTTCTTACAAGCTTGCTTTTGATTGTTCGAACAATGAAGCTGAATATGAAGCTTTGATCGCTGGTCTGAAAATTCTAAGAAAGCTAAATGCTAAGAGGATTGCAGTATATGGTGATTCTAAATTAGTGATCAAGCAAGTTAAGGGTGAATATCAAACAAAACACCCACGGATGCGGGCATACCGGAATGCTGTTTTGGATATCTTGAAAGTGTTTTCAGATTATACATTGACATGTGTGCCTCGTATTCAAAATAGCATTGCAGATGCACTTGCTAAGGCAGCCAGAAATTTGAAGATTCCTATGAACTCTAGCAATAAATTTGAAATCCATGTGAAGCATCGTCCGACCGTTCCGGACAATCAAAGACATTGGCAAGTTTTCCAAGATGATGAGGAGATCAATGATTTTCTACAAAGCAAAGGTAAGTTCAAGGATACTTCAATGGATGTAGAACATGATGATGGTAGCAATGATGTACAAATAAATCAAATGGAAGTGTTGCAGCTCAAGGATAATGTGATTCCTAAAGGCTTGATACCTTTAGAGGAGCTCTTTGATCATGATCATGTAGCCCGCAAACCAACATTGCAACCAACAGAAAAGGGAGTTGAAGACGTGAATCTTGGAACAGATGAGCATCTGAAGATGGTAAAGATCTCCAAAACATTGCCACCAGAGGTAAAAGCAAAATATATCAACTTTTTTTCATCTTTTGTCAATGTGTTTGCTTGGGACTATTCTCATTTGAAGACATATGATACAAATATAATTCAGCATATCATTCCTATTAAGCCTAATCAAAAACCTTTCAGACAGAAGTTAAGAAGGCTTAATCCAAAATTGCTGCCATCAATTGAGAAAGAGATAAATAGGTTGTACAAATCAGGGATCATTATTCCCATCCACTTTTCTGATTGGATATCAAATTTGGTGCCTGTGCGTAAGAAAACCGGTGAGATTCATTTGTGCACTGATTTCTGAAACCTCAACAAAGTTTCATTGAAGGATAATTATCCGCTGCCCAAAATGGATCACATACTACAGCGAGTAGTTGGAGCATCCCGCATGTCCCTACTCGATGGTTATTCCGGATATAACCAAATTTTAGTCCATGAAGATGACAGAGACAAAACAGCCTTCACCACTCCATGGGGAACCTTTCATTATGCGAAAATGCCTTTCGGTTTGAAGAATGCAGGTGCTACTTTTCAGCGGGCAATGGACTTGGCTTTCGCTAATGAGAAAGATGTATTCTTAGTGGTGTACCTTGATGATCTGACCGTGTTTTCCAAATCAAATGATGAACACTTGCATCATTTGAAAATTGTCTTTGAGAAGTGCAGAAAATATGGTGTGTCGCTGAATCCCAAGAAGAGTTTATTTGCCATGGATGAAGGTAAACTCCTGGGGCACATTATCTCAAAGGATGGCATTTGTATTGATCCAGCACATGTGGAAGCGATTCAGCAAATTGACTTGCCCAGGAATAAAAAGGAGATCCAATCGTTCAATGGTAAGATGAATTTTTTGCGCCATTTTGTTCCTAATCTTGTAGAGCACCTTAGAGAAATTACAAACATGCTGAAGAAGGATAGCCAAGTATCATGGACGGAAGAGGCGATGAAATCTTTCAATTTAGTTAAATTGATTCTTTCTTCAGCTCCGGTTCTAATCAGCCCAGATTATACTCAGAATTTTATATTGTTTTCTTTTGCTTCGGAGCATACTATGGCAGCTATGTTAATGCAGAAAAAAGAAGAGCATGAAACACCCAATGCTTTCTTCATCCGAACCATAAGAGATGCTGCTTTGAAATAAAACATTATCAAGAAACAAGCCCTTGCACTTGTAAAAGCACTGAAATATTTCCGTGTGTATATTCTGCATTCTCATATTTTAGCTTATGTTCCTAATGCTGCTGTCAAAGATGTTTTGGTTCAGACCGACCCGGAAGGAAGACGTGGCAAATGGATAGCAGCCTTGCTGGAGTATGATGTGGAGATAAGGCCTACCAAGCTTGTTAAAGGTCAGGGATTGGAAAAATTGATGGCTGAATCAAATCTACGCCTCTTAGACATCAATTTGATCACTGCCTTGTCCGATGAAAATGATGAAAGCTCTTCACTTCAGGTATCAGAAATGTTTGTTCTTTCTCCATGGTATTCGGAGTATCATATATGTTCTTCAAAATTTGTCTGCACCGCCTGGGATGGCTATAAACAAAGAAAAAACTCTTAAGTTGAAGGCTGCTAAGTTTTGTGTTTTAGATTCTACACTTTATTGGAAAGATCCCGGTGGCGTTTTGTTAAATTGTTTGGTGGAAGAAGAAGCAAAACAGGTCATAGAAGATTTCCATAAAGGCGATTGTGGCGGTCACCTTTTTTGGAAAAAAACGGCAAATAAAATTTTGAGGCTGGATACTATTGGCCGACATTATTTGCTGATGTGTTTAAGGCTGTCAAGAGCTGTCATAATTGCCAGATTTTTGAAGGGAAATAAAGATTACAGTTGTTACCGCTTAAGCCCATTGAGGTGAGTGCCCCTTTTCAGCAGTGGGGACTGGATTTTATTGGTGAAATTCATCCTTCTTCTTCAGGTCAACATAGATGGATCCTCACGGGTACAGATTACTTCACAAAATGGATCGAAGAAATTCCCACTAGGCAAGCTATGGATGTGGTAATAGTTTCATTTCTTGAGAATAATATTTTGTCTCGTTTTGGTTGCCCGAGTAAGTTAATCACTGATAATGCAGCATCTTTCAAGTCAAAAAAGATGGTTGAGTTTTGTAATAAATATCATATTACTTTGGGACACTCAACCGCTTGTCATCTGCAAGGAAATGGATTCGCGGAGTCTTCAAATAAATCTTTGGTTAATATCATTAAGAAAATGCTGGAAATGAACAAGAAAAGTTGGCATAAGAAGCTGGTCCATGCACTCTGGGCAGATCGAGTGAGTCAAAAGAAATCCATTGGCATGTGCCCCTTTGAATTAGTTTATGGAGTCGATACAGTGTTCCCTACCTCTCTTGCAGCTTCGGTAGTGAAACTTCTTCAAGAGGCTGGTATTGAAGAGGATCCAATGTAGCGAAGGCTAAATCAAATGATCCACTTGCAGCAGACACGGGAAGATGTTTTTCAGAACACCTGTAAGTTGCAGGAGCGTATTAAAAGGATTTTTGACAGAAAAGCAAAGGCGGATACATTTCAGTTGGATGATCTGGTGTTAAAATGGGATGCAAGAAATGAAGAAAAGGGCAAGCACGGCAAGTTTGAAAATCTATGGAAAGGTCCTTTTAAGATTGCAGCATTTCGAGGTCAGAACGCTTTTCTTCTTAAGGAAATGAACGGGGAAGATTGTCCAGGAGGGCTGATCAATGGTCGACTGCTCAAGCGGTACATTTTCTGAGTTTTTATGCTGTCCTATTAGCATTGTAAATACCATTTCATTTCAATTTCGATGTAAGTGTGTGCTATGATCATTTCTTCAGTCTGGGGCCCGAAGTGAAGGCTATAATTCTGAGGAAAGATTTCAGTTTGAGTTCAGCTTGTCGAGTCAGTTTGTTAGTCATATTCTTGAGTCATTTTCAAGTTAATTTTCAGTCAAATAAATTGGGTCAACATATTGAATTGTTTGTCGAAGTCATGACTCCATATCCCAATGGATGAAGGCACTGTCTAGCTCTTACAGAGATCTGCTGTTCTTGGCACCTCCGAGGAGCTACCATCCCCATTGGAGCCAATGTTAGAGTCGGTCTGGTTATCCCTCCGTCAGAGATCAAAACTCTTTTTTTCATTTCATGTTTAGGTGTCTCATCAGTTTCAATCAATTGAATTTCGTTAAAAGCATGCCATAAATCTGACGGAGAGCTTTGTGTCACTCATTCCCCTCGTGCTTGGCACTGCTCGCTCAGGTCTATTCTTAAAAATCAAGTCTTGAAAAGTCATTTGTGGTCCTGTTTCAGTCTCTAGGTCATAATAGTTTTTTCGGTCATTAGGTCTACGGTTAAGTCGATGGGTCTTTGACAAAGTTTAATAAAGCCAGCAAGCCAGAGGGAGGTCCTTGTTAGATTGTTATCTCAGAGATTTTTATCATTATACTGATAGATTATGACTTCTCTTCAAAACTTTGTTTTGAAGATAAGTCGACATTTCATTTTTGTAATAAATTTTAAAAAAATTCAGTTCTTGAAATGTCCAGGCGCAGCCCTAGTCTCCTTTGCTAGATCATATCATAGCTATCCCTGCAAAAAATTGTCAAAGAAAATCATTATTTCAACCAAATTTAAGGAGGAAACAAAAAGGTGAAAATTCTATTAATCCTGAAAAAGTGTCAATTGCAAAACATAAGAAAGTGGGTTATGGAAGAGGCAAAAATCAACTTGGTGTCTATATAAAGGTTTTTCAATGAAGTTTCAAGTCGTTGTGCATGCCAAAGGTGGAGAAAATCATTGCAAGTCGTGTTTGGGCATTTTGGAGAGGATTGGTCCCCATTTCACCTGCGCGGTGCACACAGGACTTCAGGGCAGTGCAAAAGATAACCAGCACGGCGCATATAACTTGCGCGGCGCACTGGGTAAGGAGTGCGGCGCTTACAGTTTGGAACCCGTAACTTGTTTGAAAAATCATCAAATCGTCTCCTCTTCACATCAATTTGTCAGGCAGGCTCGCCTCCATTGCCTTTGCTTTGTTTTTAATGGTGAATGTGATGGGTTCATGGATGATTGCCGTTGAGACCAGATTTTGAAAGCCTCCCTTTGTCAATATAAAAAGTGTTGTAGGGTTTGAAAACAGTTTTGTTACCAAGGTTGTGTCTTTTCCCCATTTCCCTTTGTTCCTCATTCCCAAATTCACTCATCAAACTTCCTCATTAATTCCTTCATTAATCCTACACTACAATCCCTGAAATCCTAATCCCCCACCTCTATAAAAAACTCCTTAATCCTATTTAATATCCCAAACCCTAAAACCCTAATCCCATATTTACATTTCCCCTCCTATCCCTAATTACATTTTATTTCAAAATTCCCTAATTCCCTGATATTTTCCCTTTCCTAATATTCCCTTGTACATTGTTTCCCCTTGGTCACAACATTGTTTAGATCAAAAGAACAATCCATATTCAGTTGCACACAGTAGTTTCACTTATCAGCATTTTTTTGAGGCAGTTTGTATATCAGCAGTGATGTCATCTGGTCACTCATCGGAATATGAGGCAGAAACCAAAAGTGATTCTCCCGTGGGTGAACAGGAACCCTAGAGGCCTCGTAAAAGTGGCAAACATGTCAGGGAAGAAACAATCAACCTTAGAGAATTGCATGCTTGTCCTCTTGCTATGCACTGCTTTGAGCATCAGTCATGCTATGAGTTTTGTCAAAAGGTAGTTGGGGTCCAATTTCATTATGAGTTGGCTCATCTTTTTGTCTTGCATTTGCACGGAGACCAAGCTACCTTGGCTGGGGTCACCTTTACACTTACACCAGAAACTGTTTCGCTAGCAACAGGTATACCAAATATTGGTGAACTATGGCATAAAAAACAACAGATTGATAAGCAGCATTATGAGCCATATGTCAAACCCAATTGCTTGAGGCAGCTCAAAAGAGTGTTCCCGTTCAAGTAATTGAAAGATGAGTATGCTCCACTCATGAGATTGATCATGAAATATTTCAGCTGTGAGGGACGATTCTCTCGTCTTTATGCTTATCACGTCAGGTTACTTATGCATTTCACCAGGGTGCGGATGATAAACATTCCATATTTCATTTGCCGGAATATAGAGAGGATGACAACCTTTATACAGCATAGAACCCCTCAGCAGAAACTCAACAATGTATATCATTTTGCGCTTATAAAGATTTTGGTGGTTCATCAGCTTGGTTCGCAGGGCATCACTTGGGATGACTTTATCTCACGCGATTTCTTCAGAGCTTCACGAGAAGTATCAGAGGTGAAACACGAGGGTGAACCTTCTCATCAGTATGAGTGTCATGAGACCAGGCCTATTTTCATTACATATCAGAGAGGCTATCTGAAAGGTACCAAACCTTTGTTTGCAGCAGCAAAGCGAGTGTTATCTCCACCTGGCGTGGAAGGGGCCTCGCTTCCGACATCAGCACCACAAGCACAGGTACAGGACAAGGGTAAGAGGTCCATGCATGAGAAAGGGCCTTCAGGTGAGCCATCAGGTTTTGTTATCATTCCTGATGTTGAGACAGCTACGGATTTAGAGAAGTATAGATATAGAATGATGATTGAAGAGCAAGAAATGGACATTCAAGCCTTGGAAATCCAGTTGGAGATGTCCAAATGGAACATCAGGTATCTAGAACAGAGAAATAAGCATCTTGAAGATCAGCATGCTATCATGGAGCTACAGAACATCCATGAGAATCGCCAAGCTATCCGACATAGGAGGATTCAGTTCACTTCTCTAGAGCGATAGGTCAATGAGGATCGAAAGTCTAATCTCGAAAGGGTCAACATCTACTTGGAGAAGCGACTGAGCAAGGCCAATAGAGATAATTCATTGTTGAGACATATGGCTATTCACTACAGGGCACGGAACCAAGTTTGCAGGGCTCGGATAAGAAATCTAAAGGCAAAATTGAAGAAGGCAATCCGCAAGCAAAAGAAACAAAGGGAGCTCGATCGTCTTCAGATTTTGTCCGAGGCCTCTTTAGCTCATCATCACACTTGATAAGGGAACTCCAGCTCAAATTTCAAGGGATTTTGGGATTTTTGGTCATTTTGAAATTTTTGCACTTAAAAAACAGGTTTTTTCCCCATATGCGTCGCGCACCTTGCGCGACGCATAGGATTGGGAGCTCCAAATCACAAATGGCTTGCAGTTTTGGATTTTTCATGGAAAATCATGAATTTTGGTACTTGGACAAGAAATTTGAGAAAGTTTTGGGTCCCAAAAAGGTCAAAAAACATGCAACAAAATGACCTCACTGCCCCTATTTTGACACACAGGAAGCAGTATTGGGAGAATGCACTTTTGGAGGGGCAAATGGACACCAATTTGGTAAATTCTACTTGGGTTGGAAAGTAGACAGGTAGGGCTTTCCAACAAGAGAACCAGAGCTCAATTTGGACTCCTGCAGGTACCTCAAAAGCAACAGCAAAGTAGCGCAGCGCATATAGAAATCAGCGCGGCGCATATAGATTTTTTGCCCTATTTTTCATCTTTTAGCTCAGAAACTCGGCTAGTTTGACCAGTTTTGATTTGTGATGTAATTTTTCACTTTTCTTGATGTAATTGATTGAAAAATGATGTAATTTGACTCTTATTTACTTGGTCTAGAAGATTCATTCACCAAAGAGTGAAAATTTAATGAATGAATCAGTTTCCTACCTTATAGAGGCAATTTTTTTTGACTGCCTAGATTGTAGTGCTTTGTTTAGAATTGGTTGAAATAGCTCCTAGATTGATGAGCTCGACCCCTAGAGGCAAGGGAAGAGGTTGGCTTGCCTATATTATGTAATTTCTAAGTCATTTTCAGGGTTGGACTCTTGGGAAAAGCTTGACACCCAATTGTACATTCACTTCTGCATTTTTGGCAAAGGAAAGACCAGGGTTTTGCAGCACTGTTTGGGGTCCTTGTGGCTTTATTTGTTGATGGTGTGCTTCTTTCAGTAATTGTAAGTTGTTAATGCGTATCATTTTCCTTCTTTCATCTTCTGCAATTGAACAAATGAAGTGTTAAGGTAGAATCCATAGATTGTTATGCTCTGCCTTTAAGTTTGTTTGATTTTCCCTATTTTCGTTTGTTTAAGGAGAATCCTTGAAAGCTTCTTGCTCTCCTTAGCTTCTCACCAGTCAGATCTAGCCATTCATTATCTTTTAAAGCATCAAGACAATTGCCTACCTTGCCCCAAGTAGACCTCTGCAAAAACTGTGTCTCATCCCCGCACCCAAAATTGCCTTTTCCTTTGATTCAACAAAAACCCCAAAAATCAACCTCAAACTCCTTGTACTTCATACCTATCCTAAGATTAATTGCAAATATAGTCATCTCAAGCCTCATTGACTACCTTTTGCCGAGATTGACCTAGAGAGAGCCCTCTCCTGTCCTTGTAGGGCTAGCTACGAGGCTGAGCATGGTTTGATGTGGACCTAGAACCTTGTCTTTTCAGCCTGAGACAAATCTAGGCTCTAACATTGCCGATATGCAATGGCGCATATTGCAAATCACATTTAGCAGAAAACAAATTAACAAAAAATTGTCATATGCCACGCTCCTGTGATATTGCGATATTGCGATTTTGTGATAGAGCGGCAAAGCAATATTGTGAATTTGCGACATTGCGACATAGCGATATAGCGATGTTGCGACTTTACGATATTGTAAATTTGTGATATTGCGATATAGAGAGATAGCAACCTTGCAATGTTGCGATCTGTGATATTGCAAAGCAAATCTCAAAATCGCAAAATCGCAGATCTTTCAGGCTTGTTGTTCAAAAAAGTATTTTTCATAAACCGAGACTTGGTTATGCGCTTTAATGCTAATTAATGAGTTAGTTGCCATTCATTAATGGAATATGGTTTCGTGCTTATCGAAAAGCATTTTCACGTAAGGTTGTATATTTTATATTTCTTCGGCATTTAAAACTTTACCGTCACCTTTCCTTATCATTATTCTCACTTCACTTGTAAATTGCAGGAAAGAAGAATAGAGAATGATACAAAGCAGTATTCAGGATACTATGGGGAGGAAAGGCAAAGCTCCGAGTTCTGAAGAGAAAGAAATGGTGCCCTTGTATACAGACACCACCTGTAACAGAGACGCTAGTATTGCTACATGGGAGGGCATGTATAATCTAGTTGAGGAAGAGAATCCCAGAGTGATGGAGGTTGAGGCTACTGCAGGCTCACATAGTTCTTCTGAGGCATCCATTACAAAGCTAGCTTGTTCGTTTTTGCATATGATAGCGGCGAGGCCCAAAATTATTCCATACACGGACATGATTAAATGGATACTGGACAACACTGATATCAGGGACAGACAATTTAAAACTCAGGGTCAAGAGCTTACGGATTCGTTATTTTCACAAAATTTGAACTTTATATCCGCTAAAAGAAAATGCGCAAAAGGCGAAAAACGCACCAAGGAAGCCCGAATCAAGAAACAGAGGCAGTTTTCGATGCATCGCTGGGCAAAACTTCTTGAAAAGAAAAGCTTCTAAGCGCTCAATCACCTGTAAGCCGAGAAATTTGTAAAAAGAATGCTAGAGGTTATGTAAAAAGTAAAACTTGAATCCTAAAGCCAGTAGCAATTGTCCAAAACATCTTCAATATGGTATGTGCATATGAACAGCAATTACAAACAGGCTGGAGACAGAAGGCTCAAGAAAAGGAAAAATCAATCCAAAGGTTAACCAAGTTGAATTGGGATTATTACTGGGCATACTTGGTCAAACCACATAGCCAGTGCATGACTCTCAAGTGTATCATCAATTCCGCCAAGAAGATCGCTTCAGCTCTTACCGATTCTGTTTTCACAACACAACTAAAATTGGGAGTCGGCCAGCCGACTCTTCTCAAACAAATGTTGAACGCGTGCGATTTCAAGGAGTAGATACAGAAATAATTAGTTAGTAGTTTTAATTTTAGATTCATTTTTAGTTTTAATTTTTCTTTATTTTTGCCTACAATGAGGATGGTCTTTTAAATTGCATCCTACATTTTTGTAATAAGTTATTTTTAGATTTAGTTAGTAGTATTTAAACCCTTCTCATGGATTTAGAGAAGGGTGCTGAAATTTATCAAAAACTTATCCCCAGAACATGCACTTTTGTACCCTCTTAAGAGGTTTTGATGAATGAATGGAACAGGATTTATTGATATCTGTATTTAATATCTGCTACTAATGTTGCACTTCTATACTCTTAGTGGATGTTGGATTAAGAAGAGATAAATCATTATCGCTTGAAGCTCATGAGTAGAACTAGTTATAAATGGTACTTGTATCTCTTAACTATTTATGCCTTTGTGTTAAAAGTGATATTCATGTTCAGTTGTTTATATATTGATGCGTGAATGCTTGAGTTATCATTTGGCACTTTTGTACGATGATAGCTATTTATTTATGCTTAATGTATGAGTATCTTATTATGCGATATGCCTTTCACAACTGTTTCGTCTAACTTTTTATACAAAGTGGTTCATATTTATTGAATTCTATTCTCATAACAGTTGAATGATCTTGATTACCAATTGTTATCTGAAATCAGTCTAGATCGCATAACAGAAGGATTACACCCCGGGTTAGTGTAGATTTAGATATTTCTACTTATTAGAATACAATTTGCATGTTATTAGATTAGAGTTAGAATTAGAGCATCTCACTTAGGAACTTTTAGAAAGGAAATATCAATTCTTCACACACACACATAAAATTGGGAAACTGGTCCCATATCCCTAGTCGAACCCACTATACCAAACAGAAAAGGAGCTGCTATCCAAGGTCTGGACCGGGTGGGTATCCCCCTTGTTGTAGACCCGATTTTTGGGGCTTCAACATATTTGGCGCTAGAAGGAGGGCCCCAAACTATTAATGGCAAGCAAGTCTAAATCTAAATACCATTCTGAGAGTAAATTTCCCTCACCATCTCCCCCAACTTCTCCATCGCATTTAGAATCTTTAAATCTAGAGCCAAAAGTCACAAGAGCAACAGTCGCTGCTACAAACCCTGACCTTTCAGAACAATCTACTATTGAACCTCCTGAAGTTGAATATTTGATTCACAAACTTCAGCGATTTTCTATATCTCCTCAAAAATCTGATAAATCTCAAGGCAGTGTGACTTCGCAATATAACCCTGCTCATTCTCTTACCAGATTAAAGAGTGAAAAAGTTGGCGTTCAGCCAACTAAGTTACCTCTACCTACAAGGAAGAGAGTAAGGAAATCTCCTAAAGGGTCCGATAGCGAGACTCTTTCATCATCATCATCCATCTCAACCTCTCCACCGCGAAGTCAACCATCCACTCCTCCACTTCAGATCATTGTCCATCAGTCCACCGGTACTCCCACATCTCCTTCTCAATCATCTGGAGTCGTAATATCCTCATCTTCTCAACCGCAGGGATCATCTTCTGTACTTTCCTCTGTTAATAGATCAACGATGGTCCAATCTCCATGGAACAACGCAGGGGCAGTCTTAATGCCTGCTCCCTTGAGTCAGCTACCGGCCCATCCTGAAAAATGGCTGCCTAAATTTTATCCTGAGGAAGGCATGCTAGTAGAAGAACATATAAATAACTTTATGTTATCCATAAATCTCAATGGAGTTACCAACGAAGATGCTTTCCTCCGAATTTTCCCTTATACTCTGTAAGGAACAGCCGGATCATGGTATTTTTCATTACCTTCTGGATCTATCACTAGTTGGGAGATCTTCCAAGAACAATTCCTGACTAAGTTCGGTGATGACAGGTCTATGGAAACACTGATCAATTACCTGTCTAACCTTAGGGCCGAGTCAGAAGAACCTATCAAAGATTTTAATTCACGTTTCAATAAACTCTTAAACAAAATTCCTACTGCTTCCAAGCCTAGCGAAGAAGTGCGAAGTGAATGGTACATCACTACTTTACCATCAAACATAGCAATCTTTGTTGATAGGGCTAACAAAACAACTTTAGTCGAAAATATAAAAGAAGCAATAGCAGTAGAGAAGCGTATTACAGCCTTAGAAAATAAAAACGCGATAGAAGAATGAAAATCTAAGAAGGTTTCTTTCAAGGAAGATCCCAAGAAAAAATAATGGAAAGATCCATTAGATTTAGAAGGATTGAAAAAAGTTTTGAAAAACATGTCTAACGAGATGGTTAACATTAGAAATAAGTGGCAGAGACTTCTTCTAAAAATCCGTATAGACCTTTTAAAAGAAATCCTTCGACTGATTCCAAAACCCCTAACGCTATTACAAGTGTTGAATCCGAAGAAGAAGAAGAGGAAATCACTGCTCAAGAACATACCAATGAAGAAGAAGTTGTAGAGTTACAAGGTATGTGGGATTTCATCCTCCCAGATGAAGAGGATCAAGAGGCATCCCCGGTTAGTACTCGCAGTAGAAATCAACTTGATCCTCCTCAACCTACACCTACACCAAAGAGCGCAAGCTCGATGACTAAGGATAAAGTCGCAACCAAGACAACAACACCTAAAGCGACTAAAACCAACCAAGTCCAAACAGACCTATCAAGTCCGTCTAAAATGCTGATCATTTCAGATGAAATGGAGTATAATATCATAGAAGACCTGAAAAATACTAGGGACAATATCACTTTTTACGAATTGAGCAAGTTAAAACACCAGCAAAAGATACTTTTGAAAGAATTACATGCTGTACCGGTTGCACCTTTGCCTGCTGCTATAATCTCTCAAGCTTCCCATGATATGGAAAGACCTCCAACTAATGTGATTAATAAAGTCGATTGCAAGTCGAAGTGATTGGCGAACTAAATTAGGTTCTTATAAGGTTGTCATCCAACCCAAAGGTATGTCAAGTTATCAACATTTTAGTTGCTGATATTCCAAAATTTTATGGCTTAATTCTTAGCACAGATTGGTCAGAAAAACTTCATGGATACTTTGCAACTGACTGGTCGCACATGTGGCTCCCTTACAATGGTAAATCAAATCAGATAAAAGTTGAGCGGTAAAGACATCAGAAATACATAGTAACAGAATTGGAGGGAGAAAAAGAACCAGCAGCATACAACAATAACATCATTGGCAACTACGCAGTATATTCATTCCTAGGAAATTTTAATGCTCATACCTCACCTTACTTAGAACATCCTGTTTTATCTCAAGTAGAAAATTTTTCTCAAACAGATAGTTCTAAATGTATTAATTTTATAAATAGTCCTGTAAATAAATCTTTATTTTGGAAATTATTTTTTGAAGATTCTAAGTCTAACGAAGGAGCAGGAGTAGGATGTGTGTTAATAAGTCTAGAGGGAGATAAAACTATGCTAGCTTGCAAAATCGAATTTGATTTCACCAACAATACAACAAAATACGAGACTTTATTCCAAGGGTTATACAAAGAAATTGGATTAGACGTCAAATACCTTCAAGTTTTCGGAGATTCTAAAATTGTAATCAGACAGGTATGTAATACTATACATTGTTTATCAGGTCATTTAAAACATTACCAATCTTTAGTTCAAGATCTAACTGACCATTTTATAGCATTTAATATTTCATCAATTCCCAGACTCCAGAATGCTAGTGCGGACCTCTTAGCTAACGTAGCTTCCAAGCTCATTCCTTCAAAATATTTTAGCCTTGATTGATTTTCAATTGAATTAATTTTTACACCATCTATTCCTGATAACATTACCAATTGGAGGATTTTCAACGATGATCCTGATATCGTGAGTTTCCTCACATCTGAAGCATCCTACACCAATCAAATAATTGACGAAGACCAACATGACCAAAAATTGCAACAAGATATCACTAACAATGCCATACCTAAGTCAGTAGTCAAGTTAGAAGACCTTTATGATTTGAAAGATCGGTTTAAAAGATCTACCAATTCAAAACTCCAAAGTTCAACTTTGAGTTCTATGAATTAGTAAATATAAGAACTGATACCAAACCACAGAATATCAATCTAGGCCTTGGTTTATCTCCTGAAGAAAAATTAGCGTATATTCATCTCTTAAGACAATACAAAAGTGTCTTTGCTTGGAATTAGGATGAACTCAAAACGTACGACACCTCCATCATCCAACATATTATTCCAATGATAGATGATGAAAAACCAGTCCAACAAAAGTTGAGAAAGATCCATCCCAATCTAGAAAACCAGATCAAATATGAACTCAATAAGTTATTGAAAGCCAAAATAATTTTTCCCGTTCGACATTCCAAATGGGTTTCCAATATGGTCCCTGTTAGAAGAAAAACGGAAACATTAGAATCTGCATTGACTTTTGAAGTGTTAACAAAGCCTTCCAAAAGCATAATTTTCCTTTGCCTCCCATGGAACAAATATTGTAGGCAGTCGAGGGGTCAGAATTAATGTCATTCTTGGATGGATTCTCAGGATACAATCAAGTGTCGGTACATCCCGATGAACAATTAAAGACCACATTCAGAACTAAATGGGGCACATACGCATATCAAAAGATGCCATTTGGTCTGATTAACGTTGGTGCCACATTCTAGAGAGCCATGGACATCGCATTCAAGGGGTTAGTTAATAAATCAGTGGTAATCTATTTGGATGATATAACCATATATTCCAAGAAATGAAACAATCATCTTAGATATTTGAAACAAATATTCCAACGTTGTCAAAGGTATGGAATTTCACTTAACCCGAAAGAAATCATTTTTCGCATTAAGTGAAGGAAAACTTCTCAGATTCATAGTGTCAAAATCTGGAATTCACATTGATCCTGACAGGATCAAGGAGATTTCCACAATACCCCTACCTCACAAAAAGAAATCCATGCAATCTTTTCATGGCCAGATTAACTTTGTAAAGAGATTTGTTCCAAAATTTTCAAGAATCGTGTCTCCTTTACAAGTAATGATTAAAAAGAACTCAAACTTTGAATGGGGCCAAGATGAACATGAGGCATTCAATCTGATCAAACAAGCAATTGTTAATTCTCCATCCTTAGCAACTCCAAATTTTTCTGATCCTTTTATTTTATATACATTTGCCTCTGATAAATCATATGTTGCGATACTCACTCAAGAAAATCAAGAAAAGGAAGAAGTCCAAATTGCTTTTTTCAGTTCCAATTGACAAGGGTCTGAGTTGAATTATTCAGATGTGGAGAAACAAGGTTATGCTGTTTTCAAAGCAATTAAATATTTCAGACCTTTTTTACTCAAAACACATACAAAAATCATAGTACCATTTCCAGCGGTAAGAAATCTTCTAGTACAGAAGGATGTGGGTGAGAAAAGAGCTAATTGGGTTACTGCTTTACAGGAATATGACGTAGAAATCAAACTAGAAAGTATTGTAAAAGGTCAAGGCTTTTACAAAATGTTGGCCAGAGCATCGCTTATGTCCGAAATTCCATCTGCAAAGATACAAATGTACGAGGTAAGCCTAAACGATGTTGAGTCATTATACGCTGATATTATTTATTATCTAAAGAATGGATACGCTCCTTCAAACCTCGATCATACCAAGAAAAGAGCTTTAAGGTTTAAAGCCAAACAATATCAGATCATGAACGATGTTCTTATTAGAATAAATTATGATTCTATTCTCCTTAGATGTCTTGAGAAATCTGAAGCTAAAAAAGTCTTGCAGGAACTCCACGATGGGCCAGCAGGTGGACACTATGCTGGAGATGCTACTACTCATAAAATATTACGCGCAGGCTATTACTGGCCCACATTATTCAAAGACTCACATAACCACGTGAGGAAATGTCAAGTCTATCAAACCACTGTTGGGAGACAAAAGAAACCATCCTTGCCACTACAACTAGTTAACATTGAGCAGCCTTTCGATCAATGGGGATTGGACAAAATAGGTGAGATCGTTCCTCACTCTTCTAAATAGCATAGATATATACTTACAACAATAGATTACTTTACTAAATGGGTAGAAGCAGTTCCACTCAAGACGGCTAATGCTGAAAATATCATCGAATTCATAGATCAGTTCATAATCACCAGGTTTGTGTTGCCTTCTGTTTTAATGTTTGATAATGCATCATATTTTTCTTGTAATGCAATGACTGAATTTTCACTCGAAATGGGTTTCAAGCTTAAATACTCCACCAATTACCATCCATAGGGGAATGGATTAGCTGAATCTACAAATAAAAACTTAATTAGAATTATTAAGCAAACCATTGACCGAAATCATAAAAATTGGCACAAATATTTAATATATGCTTTATGGGCGGATCGGATAACGTAGAAAGCCTCCATTGGCACTTCCGCCTTCAATTTAGTTTATGGGAGAGAAGTGGTTCTTCCAACTCATTTGGGAATTCCCTCTTTAGCCTTGGCTCAATATATTGATGAAGCCCCAGCTTCCTCCTTACAACTAAGGCAGCTGGAAATAATTAAGTTAGAAGAACAACGAGAACAGGCCATGATAACTCATGCTCATAATCAAGCCTTAGTAAAAGCTTCTTTTGATTCAAACATGATATCCAGAAAAGATTTTCAGATGGGAGATTTAGTTCTAAAATGGGACAAGGCTCATGAGGAAAAATGGAAACACACGAAATTTCAACGAATGTGGCTTGGCCCTTTTCAAATCGTAGAAGTCATAGGTCCGTCTACTTTTATGTTACAGGATTTAACAGGAAAAATGGATCCTGTTAACGGATAGATCCTCAAAAAATATTTTCCATAGGAGATCATTCTTCTATTTTTTAGAATAATTGTTTTAGTTTCTTAATAAAACCGGTTGTAAATGGTTACATTTAGGAATTCATGAAAAAGACACAAATTCTCTTTTAGATTTTGTTTTTCACTTGTATAAATAGAATTCTTTTAGAAAATTGATCATTATTATTGAAAGACACAATTAAAGGCTCTATGCCTAGAAATGATACTAGTTTTGGACTTTGTAAATTTTGATGAAAAGCAACCTTTAGTGGGAAATTGTTTTGTATCAGTCCAATGAAAGGTATCAATAACAAAACGAAGATTCTCTGTAGAAAAGCTCTTTCCAAAAACTCTACTATTGTCGTCCAGAGCCATCTTAAGGAAACAATGACTTCCTCCCCACCTAGGAAATTGCAATGTTCAGAGAATGATCCAAAGATACACTTTAACTTAAAGAGTAAGAGGTCTCATCATGAGCCAGCTTATCATGATCATAGATATTATAGCTTGCTGACTTTGCCAATACTACATACCACAATAGGGCAATGACTTAAGATTGTTGCAATTAAAAGACAAGGGGTCTCATCACGAGTGAGCTTGTTCAGCAAAGCTATAAGTCAAGTTAATGACTGTGTCATAAATTGGCTACCAAACCAAGACATTGTTCTTTAAGGGTAAAAAAGAAAATGAAAGAAATAAGTGTGGATATGGATTTCTCTTTGAAAGTTGTAAATTTCTCTAAGTAGGATACATGATCATTGCTGGGTAATAGGTAACCCTGTCGAGGCTATAAACACTTGATGGCAACAAAGGCTCTACCTACAACAAATGAGCATATTCAAGTCTGATTTATAGAGAAGGCTTTGTTTTTATCTTTATAAACAATGTAATGACTGATGTAGATACAAGGACTAGCTTGAGGGAGTAAATAATCAAATTTGAAAATAGAAGAAACGAGATATCATTGACAGGTAAAAGCATAATGTACTTTGTCTTTCTATAATAAAGTTTACTTTTCTGGAAAAAATTTTGTTTTGGCAGTTTAGAAAATCCAAAAGAAAAGCAGAGATAATTGGTTCTTCCAAGTGAATCGCCAATTGTTGTGGCCAGAAACAACCCCCCTTATTATTTAGTGTTATTCCTAATCCTAAATAAGTGGGGACCCTTAGTCAAAAATTAAAAAAAATCAATTAGTGCTTGTATTTCCTTTTTTAATAAAACTTACCATCATAAACTTAGGAAAATATCCTTGAAAAATATAAAAAGTCTAAGTTTTATGATAAGATAAGACAAAATTATTCCTTAGGAAATATCGCATTGCAAAAGATAATGAATACCTCCTTGCAAGCCGAATTCTAAGATTGCGAGATCGTGATGCGAAACTATGCATTAAGAAAACATTTATCGCATCACATGCCTAAAAATCACTTACGCTGAAAAACCTCAAACTGCCGATATGCGATGGCGCATATCGCAAATCGCATTTCGAAGAGAACATATTAACAAAAAATTGTCATATGCCACGCTCCTGCGATATTGCGATATTGCGATATTGCGATTTTTTGATAGAGCGGCAAAGCATATTGTGAATTTGCGACATTGCAACATAGCGATATAGCGATGTTGTGACTTTGCGATATTGCGATATAGTGAGCTAGCAACCTTGCAATGTTGCGATCTACGATATAACAAAGCAAATCGTAAAATCTCTTCATTGCATATCTTTCAGGTTCGTTGTTCAAAAAAGTATTTTCCATAAACCGAGACCTGGTTATGCGCTTTAATGCTAATTAATGAGTTAGTTGTCAGTCATTAATGGAATATGGTTTCATGCTTATCGAAAATCCATTTCACGTAAGGTGGTATATTTTATATGTCTTCGGCATTTAAAACTTTCCCATCACCTTTGCTTATCATTATTCTCACTTCACTTGTAAATTGCAGGAAATAAGAACAGAGAACGATACAAAGCAGTATTCAAGATACTATGGGAAAGAAAGGCAAAGCTTCGAGTTCTGAAGAGAAAGAAATGGTGCCCTTCTATACAGACACCGCCTGTAACAGAGACGCTAGTATTGCTACATGGGAATGCATGTATAGTCTACTTGAGGAAGAGAATCCCAGAGTGATGGAGGTTGAGGCTATTGCAGGCTCACATAGTTCTTCTGAGGCATCCATTACAGAGCTAGCTTGTTCGTTTTTGCACAGGATAGTGGTGAGGCCCAAAATTCTTCCATACACGGACATGATTAAATGGATACTGGACAACACTGATATCAGGGACAGACGATTTAAAACTCAGGGTCAAGAGCTTATGGATTCGTTATTTTCACAAAATTTGAGCTTTATATCCGCTAAAAGAAAACGCGCAAAAGGCGAAAAACGCACCAAGGAAGCCCGGATCAAGAAACGGAGGAAGTTTCTGATGCATCGCTAGGCAAAAATTCTTGAAAAGGAAAGCTTCTAAGCCCTCAGTCACCTGTAAGCCTAGAAATTTGTAGAAAGAATGCTAGAGGTTAAGTAAAAAGTAAAACTTGAATCTTAAAACCATTAGCAATTGTCCAAAACATCTTCAATATGGTATGTACATATGAACAGCAATTACAAACAGGCTGGAGATAGAAGGCTCAAGAAAAGGCAGAATCAATCCAAAGGTTAACCAAGTTGAATTGGGATTATTACTGGGCATACTTGGTAAAACCACACAGCCAGTGCATGACTCTCAAGTGTATCATCAATTCTGCCGAGAAGATGGTGCCAACTCTTACCGATTCTGCTTTCACAACACAACTAAAATTGGAAGTCGGCCAGCTGACTCTTCTCAAACAAATGTTGAACGTGTGTGATTTCAAGGAGTAGATACAGAAATAATTAGTTAGTAGTTTTAATTTTAGATTCAGTTTTAGTTTTAATTTTGCTTTATTTTTTCCTAAAATGAGGATGGTAATTTAAATCGCATCCTAAATTTTTGTAATAAGTTATTTTTAGATTTAGTTAGTAGTATTTAAACCCTTCTCATGTATTTAGAGAAGGGTCCTGAAATTTATCAAAAACTTATCCCCAGAACATGCACTTTTGTACCCTCTGAGGACGTTTTGATGAATGAATGGAACAGGATTTATTGATATCTGTATTTAATATCTGCTACTGATGTTGCACTTCTGTACTCTTAGTGGATGTTGGATTAAGAAGAAATAAATCATTATTGCTTGAAGCTCATGAGTAGAACTAGTTATAAATGGTACTTCTATCTCTTAACTATTTCTGACTTTGTGTTAAAAGTGATATTCATGTTCAGTTGTTTATATATTGATGCATGCATGCTTGAGTTATCATTTGGCACTTTTGTATGGTGATAACTATTTATTTATGCTTAATGTATGAGTAGCTTATTATGCGATATGCCTTTCACAACTGTTTCATCTAACTTTTTATACAAAGTGGTTCATCTTTATTGAATTTTATTCTCATAACAGTTGAATGATCTTTATTACCAATTGTTATCTGAAATCATTTTAGATCGCATAACAGAAGGATTACACCCCAGGTTAGTGTAGATTTAGATATTTCTGCTTATTAGAATACAATTTGCATGTTATTAGATTAGAGTTAGAATTAGAGCATCTCATTTAGGAACTTTTAGAAAGGAAATATCAATTCTTCACACACACACATAAAATTGGGAAACTGGTCCCATATCCCTAGTCGGACCCGCTATACCAAATGGAAAAGGAGCTACTAACCAGGGTCCGGACCGGGTGGGTATCCCCCTTGTTGTAGACCCAATTTTCGGGGCTTCAACACATAGTCATGTGTTTCATTTTTTAAGGAGCTTGACATAGAACAAGGAACCCTACTCCATAGCCTTTGATCACAGACCAAAAGAGGTTGTGGCTTCTAAGAGGTTCTCGTTAGATGGGAGAAAAAAATCTGGAAGGGACACATGTCGAGGGATCCAATGGAAAATTCAAGCTCTAATGCCCCCAATACATGGTGTACTCCATCACATACAAGATCATCAGTAGATGTGGGCATGGAACAGGTGGCCACGTAATTAGCCTGTTGCAGGGGTGATACTCCCTACATATAAGAATCATTTAGGGATGATGGTTGAATGGGAGCTGATTCAGGACCAATGAATGTAAGCTGATCAATGATCAAAATGTTTCCTTCATGCGGGAAACACATCACTCTAAAGAGGGAAGAAACAAGAGCTCCCATGACGTAATCATAGTCATGGACAAGGAGTAGATTAAAATCCAATGGGCCTTGGAAAACCATAACATCTATATAGACAGTCTTTCCTCCCAAACTAATAGGAAACTTAGGAAGTATCCCTAACAGTTGACTGGTTATTCTATTAAAAGCTAACATATTTGATCTGAAAATCACTATTGAGTGACCTCAGTTAATTAATTAATGAATGAAGGTATTATAGACTCATGTGCTGGTGTGTTTCTATGTTATTTTAGGCATGATCAATCAGATTGCAAAATACACATACATTGGAAAATGGAAAACAGTAAGGAAAACATAGTAAGCAAATACAAGAACACAAAAATTAATAAGGAGTTCACCCTATTCTCCAGGGCTACATCTCTGGTCCAGCTTTCAATGGTGGTCTTCTTTTATTGTGTCTTTAAAGTAGAGATTTACAATGAGGAGCTCAATTTGAGTCTCCTGAAATAGATATTGTTTGGTAGGGTGGTTCTTGGATTCCCCAAGCCACTAGAGTGCACAAACTCTTCTCCTTACCAAATATTGACCTCTCTGGTCTTTAATGGGAGGAGCCTAATGTGGTACTCCATTCCTGACAAATCCTCTTAGGGATTGCTTGAACCTCTCAAGCTTTCTGTCTGCTCGATGCTGCCTAAGGTTAGCTCAACCCTCTGTTTTCTGCTTCTTGCTTTACTGTCTTTTCTTTTCTTTCGCCCTCTCTGTCTTCATTCTCTTCTCTTCCTCTCCTCTTTGTTTTTTCATGACTTAAATCCAATTTGTCTTTGACTATTTTCTTCCTCTTCCACCCTTTTGGTTCGCCTACTACTGTTCACTTGGATTTCCCTGCCTTTGCGTCATTACCAATGTCTCACAGGGAGGTGGCCACTTGTCCTCTCACGAACTGCGCCAGCTCTTGCTTGACGATTCAGTATTTTCAGTTACACCTTGGAATGACACATCTATCAAATCAGCAGTCAAATTGGACCTCAAACTTTTCTATGTCGTGGCTTAATAACCTATCAAATCTAGTTCCTCCATCGGGCGCAATCTCTGCCATCGGATTTGGAGCCCCCAGATCCTACTATATGCGCTCATTTTGCGCGGTTGACTTACTCGACCGTTAGTGCGCGATGAGAGGCGGTTTTCTGTCTCATCTATCGGACACATGACATGCACTGAATGGAATCGCTCGTTTTCTTCCAAATCCACTTACTGCCGAAGGATGCCTCTAATATACCACCGGTTTTGGAGCGCGAGACTTGCCTTTCACCTCAGCGCTTTCCCCACGGTTTCCTAGCTTCCCACGCGACCGAGTGCCTTGGGGCTTTTCCTTCTCAAGGGGTTTTGCCCAGCAATGTGCGATTAGTGCTAAGAACTAATTGTGCATCAGAAATGGCCTCTGTTTCTCAATTCGGGCCTCCTAACTGCCAGTTTTTCCTCCTGCGGGGTCTCCATGGGCCTCGGTCGACGCACTTTGACTGAGGTCCTTGTCGTTCCTTGTTGGCTGCAAACTGCCACTATTCCAGAGGTCTTCTTGATTGCTCTTTGCATAAATTTTGAAGTCTGTCCTGTTTTGATACAACCATGGCTCTTTGATAATTTTCATGGATCCAATTTGGATCATGGCATTCCCACTGAAAAAGCTTTTGGACTACCAAAAGTTGGGTTTCAAGCATCGACTAAGTGAGGGTACAATTGTCTCACTTGTCCAATCTCTATCCACTTTTCACTGCTCAGCTTCGAACCTTTGAGCCTAACTCTGAGGTACTCAACATCTCCCCTGCGTGTCGTCTTCACCTTCCTATCCAGCATTGTGTCTTCCTGCAATTCATTAAGATATTTAGGTAACAGGTCATCAATAGAAGGCAATTGACTCTACTTTTTGGGATCCTCAATTAGTGAAGGTTCAAACAGCCTCAAGCAATCTGCATTCATGACTGAGTAGATGTGCATGTAAGCTGGTAGATCAAGGCGAAAATCATTCTCACCAATCTTCTCAAGTATCTTGAAAGGTCCATACCTAATAGGATTTAGCTTTTTACCTTCACCTTGCATCATGTCCTTGCTGATGTATAGCCAGATTTGGTCACCAACTTGGAAACTATGCTCCATCTGATGCTTGTCCTACCTTGCCTTGTATTTGGCTTGGCTCTTTTCCAGTTGTTCCTTTACTGCCTGGTGTATCTCTTGGATTTGTTCAATGAACCTAGTTGCCCTGTCCACATCACTGTGTCCCTCAACTGTGGTGTCTTTACCAAAGACAAAATCCAAAGGACACCTTGGTTTGAAACCAAAATAAGTCTCAAAAGGAGATCTTTGTTTAGAAGAATGCTTTGCTTTGTTGTAAGCATGTTGCACATAACATAGGTGCTCATCCCAAATCTTAGGATGTTTGCCGCAATATCCTCTGAGAAACTAGATCACTGTCCTGTTAACTACTTCGGTCTAGCCATTAGTTTGTGGATGAAAAGTTGTGCTTTTCTTGAGTTTGGTGTCCATAAGTTCCCACAGACTTGACCAAAACTTCCCCACAAATCAGATGTCTTGATCAGATACAATGGAAATGGGTAATCCAAAATGAACCCATACATGTTCAAAGAATAGTTTTGCAGTTTGTTCAGCTGTAATCTGTTTATTACAAGGAATCAAAATACACATTTTGTTGAACCTATCCACAACAACATAGAGATAATCATGACCTTTCCTAGATTTAGGCAGTCCTGCAACAAAATCCATGGAAACAATTACCCAAGGGTGAGAAGGAACTAGTAATGGAGTGTACAAGCCTAGTTTTCTATTGTTGGCTTGCTTTTAGCACACATAGTACACCCACTTACATATCTAGAAACTGTCTCATTCATTTTTGGCCAATAACAAAATCTTTGTAGCTGTGCAACTGTTTTACTTACCCCAAAGTGACCTGATATTAGAGAAGTGTGTGCTTCTCGAATTATCTTTACTCTTTCAGTTTGTGGAATGGATAACTTCCCACAATGGTACAAGATTTGGTCCTTTACATGATAGTCCAATTCTTCTACTCTTTTTCCTTGACTTAAAGTTGTATATACATCTTTGAAGTCCATGTCTTGAGCATATTGTTCAATGTAACTCTCATGTAACACAGAATTATGCTTAAGTATAGTGGATGCGTTTATAATGGGTCTAGATAACATATCTGCAAGTTTGTTATGTATGCCCTTTTTATATCTGATGACTAAATGAAATTGTTGTAGAAAACCCATCCATCTATAGTGTCTTGATTGCTACAACTTAGTTTGGGAGTGTAGATATTGAAGCACTTGATGATCAGTATGTATTACTGTCTCTTTGCCCATTAAGTAATGTTTCCACTTTTTCACACTCAGTACTAATGCATACAATTCTTTATCATATGTAGGATAGTTAACTACTGCAGAATTAAATGTCTCAGAATGATAACATATGGGTTTACCATGCTGTGTCAACACTGCTCCCATGGCATAGTCACTGGGATCTGTTTGGATCTCAAATGGTCTTTGAAGATTAGGCAATGCTAGTACAGGTGTTGTACTAATCTTTTCTTTCAAGGTGTCGAAGGCTTTCTGTTGTTTTCCTCCCTGTTATCACCCTAAAATCTTTGTCTCTAAGCTTTGGTAAGTTGCCTTGTTTCTAGTCATAGTCTTATAATTTTTGAGTCATCTCATCACAATTAGTGTCATTCTCATTTACAAACCCTTCTTCTAGTCATGGTGTTAAAGGGTCTCTAGGTCATTTCATGCTTTAAGGGTTAGGTCATAAGGTTAGAAGTCTTTTAAGATCATATCTCTTTTCCAAATAATGTTTGACAGCCTCATTCCATGTTTTAGAAGTCTTACCAGGTGTTTATAAGTCATATCTCACATCATTTTGGAGAAATTTTTAAAGTAGCTACGAAATCACTGAACTAGGAGTTTTCGTAGCGCGCTACGAAACCCCTGTAGCAGCCTGTTTTAGCAGAAAAACTGTTTTTACTAGTTAACTTCCAAAACCTTTCCTGAGCAGCCGAGAACTTAATTTTGCAAACTGAAAGAGGCTTTTCCTCCTAAGATGCTACACTACATAAACCTCTTTCAGTTTCTTCAATTCCATTTTGAGGTGGGAGAAATTTATGGTTAAACTTGCGCTACGAAACTGCTGAAAGTCAAGCTTTGTCTTCTGGTTTTAGCAGTCTTTTTCAAGATCCGTTTCTGGTTACAAGAAGATGTATTTTGGAATTATGAGGGAGGTTTCTCTTCATAAACTCTCCAGATACAATAACCTATCTCACTTTATTCATAAGTGTTTTCAGTTTGGAGATACTAAGCTTTCATTGAGACCCTACTTTCAGAAAACGGATTTTTCCTGTTTGCCACGTGTTTTTCAAGGACAGTTTCTGGACAGCTGGAGAAATGTTTTAAAAAAACAGGAGAGGTTTTTGTTTTCGACAACATGGGCTACAAAAACCTCCTTCAGTTTTGTAAAATGTGTCATGTATGAAGAGATAAAGGCTCTGTCCCACGTGCCAATTTTCAAGGATCTAAACCTAAAAACAGGGAAACATGTTCCCTAATTTCTAGGGTTTGTCATCAACAGTTGGGTGACCACGTGGGAGGCTTCATCAAATTCGAATTCATGGAGTTTTAGGTGTCAAATAATATTTTAAATGTTTAGATAAGGTTGTTGTAATCATAATAAGGAGTTACACTCCTAGTTGTATTAGGTCACTAGCACTCCTAGTTAACAGCTAGTTCTAATTAATGGTTTGTTTTATGGTTAGAATATGTGTCACTGATGGCAAATTCGAATTCTCTTGATGAGGGATGATGGAGTCCTAATTGTAAATGCTTTATATAGAGCAAGAGGTCTAATTAGCAAAGAGTTGGAAAATGTTAGAGAAAAGGACTACTTTTGTAAATGCTATGCAGGGATTGATATATACAGAAGCAGTTGGAATTTTCTGAAGCTGAGATTCTTAGTGTACTTCAGTGAGCTTCATCTTTTATCTTTGAAATGATTTACTTCCATAGTCTTAATGCTTATTACTCAGAATTCATGGAGGAACATGCTCTGACTTCCTTAAGTGTTAAACTATGGTGAATTGAGTTCAGTAATACATGCTTGACTTTACTTCTCAGGATTCATGAAGGATTTTTTATGTTCAGAATATGTGATGTTGTCCTTTCCTTAATTCTTACAGTGGTATGGATGTATAATCACCCAGAATTCACTGAATGTGCTCTGACTTCCTGTATACATTTATAAATTGTGTGGTCCCCTATGAGTTTATGTTCTGAATGTTTAAATGCTGAATGCCCTGACTTCCATGTAAGGTTGAGTTCATTGTTATATTGAATGTGTCACTCTTTCATTGAAGTATATACAAGCCTCAGTTTTATAAGAAGAGCTATTTGTTGTCCTTATCTCTGTCACTGACTCCATAGCCCAATGGTAGCAAGTCTCCATCTTCCAATCTACAAACATATAAAATCCAAACCATAGAGTTAGCCATCTATCCATATCTTTAATCAATATCATTAACCTTTGAGAGAGCCCTCTCAGGCTAAGGAGGCTAAGCCTTAGCCAAAAGATTGGTTTGAAATAGTTACACTGAGATAGTCTGATCAGCAGCCTATCAGGGTCCTAATTTGGTGATAACATTTTAGGATAATTGCCTTCCAAGCAATAGACCCGGGTTCGACTCCCGGCAGACGCACCAAAATGTTATCACCAAATTAGGACCCTGATAGGCTACTGATCAGACTATCTTAGTGTAACTATTTCAAACCAATCTTTTAGCTAAGGCTTAGCCTCCTTAGCCTGAGAGGGATCTCTCAAAGGGTTAATGATATTGATTAAAGATATGGATAGATGGCTAACTCTATGGTTTGGATTTTATATGTTTGTAGATTGGAAGATGGAGACTTGCTACCATTGGGCTATGGAGTCAGTGACAGAGATAAGGACACAAAATAGCTCTTCTTATAAAACTGAGGCTTGTATATACTTCAATGAAAGAGTGACACATTCAATATAACAATGAACTCAACCTTACATGGAAGTCAGGGCATTCAGCATTTAAACATTCAGAACATAAACTCATAGGGGACCACACAATTTATAAATGTATACAGGAAGTTAGAGCACATTCAGTGAATTCTGAGTGATTATACATCCATACCACTGTAAGAATTAAGGAAAGGACAACATCACATATTCTGAACATAAAAAATCCTTCATGAATTCTGAGAAGTAAAGTCAAGCATGTATTACTGAACTCAATTCACCATAGTTTAACACTTAAAGGAAGTAAGAGCATGTTCCTCCATGAATTCTGAGTAATAAGCATTAATACTATGGAAGTAAAGCATTTCAAAGATAAAAGATGAAGCTCACTGAAGTACACTAAGAATCTCAGCTTCAGAAAAGTCCAACTGCTTCTGTATATATCAATCCCTTCATAGCATTTACAAAAGTAGTCTTTTTCTCTAAAATTTTCCAACCCTTTGCTAATTCGACCTCTTGCTCTATATAAAGAATTTACAATTAGGATTCCATCATCCCTCATCAAGAGAATTCGAATTTGCCATCAGTGACACCTATTCTAACCATAAAACAAACCATTAATTAGAACTAGCTGTTAACTAGGAGTGCTAGTGACCTAATACAACTAGGAGTGTAACTCCTTATTATGATTACAACAACCTTATCTAAACATTTAAAACATTATTTGACACCTAAAACTCCATGAAGTCGAATTTGATGAAGCCTCCCACGTGGTCACCCAACTGCTGATGACAAACCCTAGAAATTAGGGAACATGTTTCCCTGTTTTTAGGTTTAGATCCTTGAAAATTGGCACGTGGGACAGAGCCTTTATCTCTTCATCCATGACACATTTTACGAAACTGAAGGATTTTTTTGTAGCCCATGTTGTCCAGAACAAAAACCTCTCCTGGTTTTTTAAAACATTTCTCCAGCTGTCCAGAAACTGTCCTTGAAAAACACGTGGCAAACAGGAAAAATCCGTTTTCTGAAAGTAGGGTCTCAATGAAAGCTTAGTATCTCCCAACTGAAAACACTTATGAATAAAGTGAGATAGGTTATTGTATCAGGAGAGTTTATGAAGAGAAACCTCCTTCATAATTCCAAAATACATCTTCTTGTAACCAGAAACGGATCTTGAAAAATACTGCTAAAACCAGAAGACAAAGCTTGACTTTCAGCAGTTTCGTAGCGCAAGTTTAACCATAAATTTCTCCCACCTCAGAATGGAATTGAAGAAACTGAAAGAGGTTTATGTAGTGAAGCATGTTAGGAGGAAAAGACTCTTTCAGTTTGCAAAATTAAGTTCTCGGCTGCTCAGGAAAGCTTTTGGAAGTTAACTAGTAAAAACAGTTTTTCTGCTAAAACAGGCTGCTATAGGGGTTTCGTAGCGCGCTACGAAAACTCCTAGTTCAGTGATTTCGTAGCTACTTTCAAAATTTCTCCAAAATGATGTGAGATATGACTTATAAACACCTGGTAAGACTTCTAAAACATGGAATGAGGCTGTCAAACATTATTTGGAAAAGAGATATGATCTTAAAAGACTTCTAACCTTATGACCTAACCCTTAAAGCATGAAATGACCTAGAGACCCTTTAACACCATGACCAGAAGAAGGGTTTGTAAATGAGAATGACACTAATTGTGATGAGATGACTCAAAAATTATAAGACTATGACTAGAAACAAGGCAACTTACCAAAGCTTAGAGACAAAGATTTTAGGGTGATAACACTCCCCACCGAAACACCTTGTTCAACCCTGTTAAAGAATGTAAGGGAACTGCAATTAAGGAAAAGTTAGAAATGAACTTCCTCCAATATTGTGTTGCTCCGAAGAAGCTTCTAACTTCTGTAGCAGATTTGGGTTTAGGCCAGTTCAAAATGACTGCCACTTTAGAGGGATCTATTTTCAATTCACCACCCCCTAATATATGACCCAAATAATTTAGAGATGTTTTGTCAAATTCACATTTAGAGAGTTTAACATAAAGTTTTTCTCTTTTCAAAACATCTAGTGTCTTCTTAACATGCTTTAAGTGTTCTTCCCATATTTTGCTAAATATCAGAATGTCATCCAAATACACAATAACAAAATCATCAAGAAAAGGTCTGAGTACATCATTCATCAATCTCATGAAAGTAGCAGGAGCATTAATTAAGCCAAAAGGCATAACCAACCACTCATAAAATCCCTACTTTGTTTTGAAAGTAGTCTTCCATGCATCTGGTTATGCAACTCTAACCTGATGGTATCCAATGTGCAAGTCTAACTTGGAGAAATAAACAAATTCCTTCAATTGATCTAAAAGATCATCTATGCGAGGAAGGGGATAATGATTTTTTATTTTTATCTTATTCAGTGCTCGGTAATCAATGCACATTCTCCACGAGCCATCTTTCTTTCTCACCAAAACAATTGGTGACCTACATGGTGATGTGCTAGGTCTGATGAACCCTTTCTCAAGCAAATCCTGCACCTGCTTCTTGATTTCAACATTCTCTAAAGCAGACAACCTGTACATTCCAATGTTAGGCAATGGAGCATCTTGCTACAAAATAATATCATGTACTATTTCCTTTTTGGGTGGCAAACCTTTAGGTTCTTGAAATAAGATATCATACTCTGAAACAACCTTTTCTAAATCAACTTGTTGTTTAGCATTACAACCTTCAAATACATTGGTTTTATCAGGTTTCTTTTCCTTTACAATCATCAGTAAGAATTGTTTACATGAATTTATCATTCGTTTCATCTACCCTGAGTTTATGAGAGTATAATTATTCTTGAGCTTATGAGCTCTTACAAAGTATTCGATTCCATCTTTAACAAGTAGATACTTGTTCTCAGCTCTATAGAAGATAACTTTTCTGTCATACAAGTAAGTACTTCTTAAAACAATTCCACATATATCCAAAGGAATTATGTCTAGCTCAACCTCATCTACAAATGCTGACCCAAAAGAAAACTTGAGTTTGCACTATCTAGTCACTTGTAGTTGTGCTTTATCATTTAACCATCCTAATGGGTATCGTTTCTTGTGAGGTGTAGTTACTAATCCCAACTTATTTACAATTGCTTCAGAAATTAAATTTACTTGTGAGCCACTATCAAACAAAGTATCAATCTTTTGATGTTTGGAAATAACTCAAATATGGAAAAGCTCATGTCTTTTTCTCTCATTTTCTTCATCAATAATAGAATGTGCAGAATTACTAGTAGATGCTTCAGAATTCTTACCTTTCATACCTGTGGCAGCAATAGTTGTTTCATCTCCTGAGTCTTACCCCAAATTCTTCTGAATAGCTACAACATTCTTCTTCTTCTTTCCCTCGAACTTCTTAGGTCTCAGCTCTAGATGCAGAATCCAATAGTGCTCATCATCATGCCCATCCTTTTTACAGTGAGTGCATGAAGCCTTGCTCTTCTATGTAGTGTTAGCCTTCCTTGATTTCCATTTCTACTTTCTTTTCTCTTTATTCTTGCTTACAGTGGGTTGGGATGATCCCCCAACTTCTAGACTTCTATTCTTTCCTCTAGCTTCCAGATGAGTAGCTTGTACAGATACGTCATCTATACTAGTGGAATTAAACATGAGGATAGCATGCCTCATGTAGTTGTGTAGACCACCAATGTAATTCAGCAGAGTCTCAAGTAAGTCTAATGAGATTCCTAGAAGCAATGCTCTCTTTCTAAATTCTTGAGTGTACCCTTGCACACTTTTCCCTTTCAACTGTTAAAGAGTTTTCCAACTCATCATGCCTTGCTACATGTAGGTCAATGGATAGAATTGGTTTTTGATTGCAGAAACAAATTCACTCTAGACAAAGATAGTCTTACTATGTCCCTTCATGTTAGCTTGGGTCTTGCCTTCCCACCAAACCAAGGCAGTGCCTCCAAGGCGTAGGCTTGCTAGCTGAATCTTGCTGTTGTCTAAATCAATACTCTGCACTCTACAATAAACATCAATTTGTCTAATCCAATTGTCCACTTTTTCCACATTCAACTCTCCATCATATATAGGTAAATCAAATTTGACATCTAGTTTGATCAAAGATGCTTTCTTTTTGTGTTCAGGACTATTAGGAGGTGTGAGAAAGTGTTCTTCTTTCCCTTTGCCTTTTGAGTGGTCATGGAGGAAAGACTCATCTTCTCCCTTGTCTTGTTTGGAGCCTGATGCATATTCATCCTCGTGTTTTCTAAAGTCCTTATACATTTCTTCTACCATGGAACTTATGGCTAGGAAACTATCTATGAATTGATAGTCTGGCCCTACAGAACCTTCTTTTGACATTGTCTTCTAAGGATAGACTCTCCCAATTTCAGGATTAGTTTCGACCAACTCTCCTTCTCCTAATTTGAGCTTTGATATAGTTTGCATTCAACAGCTAAACCAACACAAGCTTGTCTAGCCTTAACAGCCTAGAGCACTAATACCACCTGGTCTAAAATCACTCGTGAGTGACCTCAGTTAATTAATTAATGAATGAAGGTATTACAAACTCATGTGCTGGTGTGTGTCTATGTTATTTTAGGCAACAAATCGATCAGATTGCAAAATAGACAAACATTGAAAAATGAAAAACAGTAAGGAAAACACAGTAAGCAAATGCAAGAACACAACAATTAATAAGGAGTTCACCCTATTCTCCAGGGCTACATCTCTGGTCCAGCTTTCAATGGTGGCCTTCTTTTATTCTATCTTTAAAGAACAGATTTACAATGAGGAGCTCAATTTGAGTCTCCTGAAACAGATATTGTTTGGTAGGGTGGTTCTTGGATTCCCCAAGCCATTATAGTGCACATATTATTCTCCTTACCAAATCTTGACCTCTCTGCTCTTTAATGGGAGGAGTCTAATGTGGTACTCAATTCTCAATAGATCCTCTCAAGGATTGCTTGAACCTCTCAATCTTTCTATCTGCTCGATGTTGCCTAAGGTCAAATTGGCCCTCTGTTTTCTGCTTCTTGCTTCACTGTCTTTTCTTTGCTCTCGCCCTCTCTGTCTTCGTTCTCTTCTCTTCCTCTACTCTCTGTTTATTCATGGCTTAAAGCCAACTTGTCTTTGACTGTTCACTTCCTCATTCACCCCTTCGGTTTGCCTGCTGCTGTTCGCTTGGAGTTCCCTACCTCTGCGTCATCGCCAACGTCTCATAGGGAGGTGGCCACTTGTCCTCTCACGAACTACACCAGCTCTTCCTCGACGATTCGGTATTTTCAGTTACACTGTGGAATGACTCATCTGCCAACTCAATGGTCAAATCGGACCTCAAACTTTTATATTCCGTGACTTAATCCCCTATCAAATATAGTTCCTCCATCAGGCACAATCTCCGCCATCAGATCTGGAGCTCCCAAATCCTACGATATTTGTTCATTTTGCACGGTTGACTTGCTCGACCATTAGCGCGTGATGACAGGTAGTTTTCTCTCTCATCCTCCAGACACGCGTCATGCGCTGAATGGAATCACTCGTTTTCTACCATATCCACTTACCGCCCGAGGATGCCTCCGATATACCATCGGTTTTAGAGTGCGTGACCCGCCTTTCGTTTTAGCACTTTCCCCACGGTTTCCCAGCTTCCCACACAACTAAGCACCTCAAGGCTTTTCCTTCACAAGGGGTTTTGCCTAGTGATGCACGATTAGCACTAAGCACTAATCACGCATCAAAAATGGCCTCCATTTCCTGATTCGGGCTTCCTAACTACCAGTTTTTCCTCCTGCATGGTCTCCATGGGCCTCGGTCAATGTGCTTTGACTGAGGTCCTCATCATTCCTTACTGGTTGCAAACTGCCACTATTCCAGAGGTCTTCCTGATCTCTCTTTACATAAATTTTGAAGCCTGTCCTGTTTTGATACAGTCATGGCTCTTTGATAATTTTCATGGATCCAATTTGGATCAATATTCTAGGTGACAAGGAAAAGTTGAGGAGAACCAAAAGCTTTCCAATCAGTTGAGGGCATATTAATAACAAATGCACCCTCGTCTATGACTATTCTAGGTATAGCCATATGGTAAGCCTGTACTGTAATATGGAAAGGCACAAAAGACAAAAGGCGATATCCTGCCAATCGACTCCAATCAAAAAAAGTGACTAAACTACTTAGAGGGGGTGTCATAGGAACATGAGATTTGACTTCTTGCTCAATGGGAACTAGAGAAATTCTCTCATGCACCTCAGGAATAGGAGGATTTACCTCCAGTTCATTCAAAACTGAAGAAACCAGAAGAACTTGAGTAGTATGTGGTTCACTCTCTACTGGAAAGGTATGTTTAACTGGAGGTGGAACCAATTATACCATTTTCTCAACCAATGGTTGGTCGAGAATGGATTCACGAGACTCAATTTCAGATAGAGTGGGATTGACCAAAGATGACTTTCAATCAAACACTAGATCAACTAGTGGATGACCAGGGGAAAGCTTTCGATACCTAGTCAGAAGATGAGGTTGAGAAGCTATATGGTTTTCCGACTCTTTGGAATCTTCATCCATAAGAGGACAAAAGTGAATGGGATGATTACCTTCAAATAACTTATAAGGAAATTTGACTATTCCCTTTTTCCCATGGGATTTACTATTACTAGTTAAAGGTTAGTCACCAGCATGATTTCCAGAGACTGATGACAAAATTCGATGCGAACTTGTGGACCACACTTCTAAGACCTTGGGAATACCAAGACAATTCCAAAGAAGGTGGTCTCCCTTACATAACATGCAAGGGAATTTTACTTTCCTAGGTTGGTTGGAAGATTTTTCTACATCAGTTGCATCTGTAGCAATGACTGCTTGGTTGCCCCCTTGCTTACTTTTCTTCTTCTTCTTAGCTTCCTGGTTACTAGAATCTAGACTTTCACCAGGTGAAGAGGAAGAACGAGGTGAAAAAATAGGCAAAGAAGGAGAGGGGTCAACTTTAGGATCAACATGAGGTTGATATTGTTAAGGTGGAGGAAAACTTGGTTGAAAAGCAATTTGGACACTCGGAACCACCAAGGTCGAAAACAACCAAACTGGAAGACCAATGGTCAATAGAGGAAGGGACAACGTTGCCATATAAGGAGCACCAATATTTCCAAAAGAAGGAAAATGACTAGGATTCTCATCAGAGGGGTTTCCTTCACTGGTAGACTTAGGAAATGTTTCCATTGGTATCAACCTAGGATCTACTAAGGAGTAATTCCACAGGAAGGATATTGTTCCATGGTCAATTAATTTTAGAATTTGAAACAAAAACTTTTCCTTTTCATGTTTTAAGAGTGGAGAAAAGGGTGAAAAGGTGACTCTAGTCGCTTTCGTTGGTTTAGTGAGCTCGAAAGGAAAATTGCTCGATGATCTTTTCAAATTTAAGGAGTCAGAAAATATTGAAATTACTAGGTTACTCTAGGCAAAAAGGATTACCAAGAAACGTGAACTACAATATACACCTCAGCAAATAAATTTACCAAGGACTTGACGTACATGCAGGCAATCTCCCCGAATGTTGTGTTGGGTGTATCATGTTTACAGGGAAATAGACTCGGCTTCCTATAGATAAAGGTTTGCAACCTATGAGCGTCTCCCTTTATATACACGACGGTACGAGGAGCACAAGTCAGTGCTAGTTTTGTCTAATGTTGAAGCAAATGACAACTGCTAAGTTTTAAGGACGCCGGGACCCATCTCTAGCCTAGACCACTAAGTATGAATGCTAATATTTCAAATGCTCCTTCGATTAATTGATAGATTTTAATGTTGATCTTGGAGTTATGTTTCGGTTTTAAGGCTGAACATGATGTCACCTGAACATCTAAGATGAAACCATGTGAGAAAAGGAAATTTTCCACTTCAATGAAAGCTAAACTAACCAAGCGAAGAAATTTAAGCCAATAATGCAACAAACAAAATGCATCATGCAAAATGCCTTCCACTAGCTTTCACTTTTTTCTTTAAAATGTAATGCCAACAGTAAAAAATAATTTCACTTTTCACTATCCCAAATGCAACTTTTTGAAAGAAAAATGATTTTGACTTTACAAAGATGCACTTATATGAATTATACTTTTCTTTTTGTTTTAAATGAGTTGATGTAGCTAATACAGTTTTTAGTTTTCAATCATAAAAAATGTGATTGATTCTCAATGATGAATCTCAAAAAATAACTTCTCAATGCAACTAATCTAATGGATTTTCATGAAAAGTAAATTTCGAAATACAAACTAAAACAGATGCAAAACAATGTTTTCAATGAATTCTACAGAAAACAACACTCAATCAATCAACAAACAAACATCTCAATGACACCAACAAGCAGAAAACGATGATCAATGACTAGAAACCCTAGAATTTAGATAGATTTCACTTCGAAGTCAATGAGACAAATTTTGCAAATTAATCAAGGCAATCAATCAAAACATGGACAAATCCAAGCATAAAGGATAAGAAAAGACCTTAGGGGCCAAGGCACACTGGATTCTTAGGAAGAAACCTCAAAAATCCTCATATTCAAGAATCATCGCTAATTTATATATCCAAACCCATGATTATCACTACTTTTCATAGGCAAACCCGAAGAAAAAAAAATGAAGAAAAAAATTTCATCGCGACTGTAAAGGTAAAAACCTTGATCATCGCAACTGTAAAGGTAAAAACTGCGATGCCATCACAACAGTTAAGGGTAAACCTGTGATGGGTGAAAAATATGGAAAAAAACTAAAAATATTCCAATAAATAATCTAGACTTAGCACTCTAAGCCAATAATCAGTGATGGTATAAACCCAAACCAATGCATACAAGCCAAAAAATCGACGGTTGGTCAAACGAGACAAAAGATCTAGGTGAAGGATTGAAAGGAAAGGATCATAGGTCCCTAATGGAGTCACCATTTTGTTTACAAGGTTAATCCTCTCTGTAGACAAGGATGATCCCTCTAACCCAATGAGTGGTTCTAGCAACTGAACTGACAATCAACTAGACATCTTCCTAGATTATAATTGAAAAATAGAACGAGAGAGATGACCTATCTCACTCTGATGCTATTCTGATTTCCTTTATTGATATCCTCGAAATACTTATGTCACGAACTTCTTCATGCTTATTTCAACGCTTATGTACCTTCACAAGTGATCAAGTGACAACAAAGCATGCCAAAACCAATATCAAATCCAATAATAACCTACTTAGTTGATCAAGGAATGCCAAGCTAATACATACATGAACATATATATTTTGGGAAGATGAACCAGTAGTTGTATATTATTTAAAGAATAAAGGGAAGCTTACAACCATAGCCTTGACGTTGAAATGCTCTCCTCGAGTGGTAATCCAAGTCCAAGCCAAGAAACTCTCCAAACACCCCTTCTCCAAGTCTAATGAATATCCTCTAAGCACAAGCTCACCATAGGGGTGCAACCAGACATAGACCAACCCAACCTTTGGCTTGAACAACCATTTGGGAATGGGAGAGGATGAATTTATAGACTAGGAAAGGGAGTTAGGACTTCTCCAAAGATAGGATTAGGCCCTCATCTCAAGGAGGTAGCTCATAGGGATAAGCCCAAAGGCCAAGTTGGGAGGATTCGACCTCATCTACGTCGAACAACCTCCAGTTCGCCACCCTAGAAGCTTCTAGATCACAAAGCTTCTCATCCTCTTTGCGAAAATTTCCTTTTTGGGATCATTTCAGGTATACTTGAAAATAGAGCGATGCCATCACAGGTCTTGCATAGTGCAACATGAAATCATTGTGGTTTTAAGTCTCATAAGAGCGATGATCTCAAATGAGGGTTTTAGAGCTATATCCTTCAGGGGGAGCTCAAGGAATTTTCCAATAAATATCTTAGGAAGGCTCTAAACTGCATATATGAATGAGTACACTACATTATGGTCATGCTTCAGGCACTTCCAGGTATGTCACAGGGAAGTGCAGGATGCATGAAAAAATACTGTGTAACACCCCCTGCCTGCATAAACTCCTCTAGATCTTCTTTTTGCTCAAGATAAGAAAGATTGTTGCTTTGTGATCAGGTGGAAAACATCTTCAACAATGGATGTGTAGTTAAGACACTATATCATGATTTTCTTCAATGGAATTACTCTGGAGAGATGATCTATGAAGAGATGATTTTCCATTTCTTACTCATCAATGGTTTCAAAGGGATCTTCACATATAAATTTTGCAAGAGTAGTCAAGAATCACAAGCCCTCCCTAATAGTATGCATGGTCTCCTTTTTGGCGGAATTTCATCATCAAAACTTGGAGTATCATATCTTCCAAAGATGTGCTCATTAGATCAACAACATGGGTTGATGTATTGAGTGTTGAAGAGGCTTTCTGATCCAATTTTATTCCTTCTCGATACTTGTCTAAATCTATTTTCTTTCCTAGTAGTGATGTTTTAAGATTTTTTATGGACCCAAGTCAAGTTACAATCATAATCCATATGCGCAATGTTATGAGATTTTAAGCATTCCATTCTTTACATAGATGAGGAGGAATTATTTCTTCTTGCAAAGATTCTTTTAGGAGATTGATGAGGATCATTACATTTTTCCTTGTGGTATACCCTACAGTCCTTTGCCATGTGCCCAAAATTTTTACAAGAATAGCGATAAGCAAAAAATATAATATGGTACCAAGAGAATGGAGCTTGCCTTGAAGAAATTCTAAAGTCATTCGGACTTGGGATCATTTGATGATATCCATTGCCTCTTGTATCATAACACCATCTGCGTATCTTCATTGGGTAGGGTTGATTCCAATGCCATCTTAACTCTTCTCCTTTATTTTTCTAGAACTAGGGTCATCAATATTTATTTCAAGATTCTCTACATCCTTTTTGTTTGAAGCATTAGGGTTTTCATCATTTTTATTTAAGGGTTTACCTACATAACCAAGACTTGATTTATTAAGAGGAGATCTTTGATGACTTAGGATGTCATCTATGGTTTGATATCTCTTTAAACTCTTGTTCAGATGATCAACTTCTCTTCTTTAGAGATTAATTTCTTCTTCCATCATCTTGGATTATTCATCCTTATTTTCTAGATGGTTCTCTATTTCTTCCTTCATTCTTGTTGCTTCACATAATTGGGCCTTAAGTGAGGTGATTTCTAATTTTAATTTGGTGATATCTTCATCCTTTTCTTCTAGTTGGCATGACATGGGATTTCTTTTCTTTTTTGCTTCATCGACTTGTTCATCTAAGAGGGCCAAAGATTCCATTACATTATTAGCTACTTGTGCTTGCTTCTTTTCTTCTTCCAACTGAGATTTAACGGAAAAGACCTCTTCCTTGTATTGACCAATTTTTTCTTTAAGTTTTTTCAAGTCCTTGAGACTTTGTTCAAGATGGCTTGACAAAGTGTCTTCGCTTTTCTTTGCTTTATCAAATTGATTTCTCATGGATATGACTTATTCATGATGGCTTTTCTTGTTTTCATGAAATTCCTCCTTACGCTTGGTGAGTTTCTCATCTCTTTCTTGCACTTGAAGTTTAAAGAGATCAACTTTCTTCTTTGTCTTTTCAAAGTCATGGTCACCATATTATACTTGCTTATTGAGCTCCTCATTTTCCTTATTCAAACTACTTATTTCTTTTAGTGCAACTTTAATTTTTTCCTAAGAACATCTTGGAGATATTTTTAATCTTCTAGATCTTCCCTGGCCTTGATGTCTTCACTCTTGTTTTTAGCTTCCTTAATGGGGTTATGGATTTCCTTCTTGCTTTCCATCAGCTTCTTGACTAGAGGTCATGGTCAATGCCCCTTTTGAGTGAAGATATTGAATTTTGTCCCACATATATTTTGTTGATGGACATTTTTCCATTTTGGCCTTTATAGGATCTATTAGTCTACTCAAGATTTCTTTTGTTGCTATTGCATTATGCACATTGGATTCTTCTTCTTCTATTGTGCTTGCAGTAACCATTGAATCCCAAACTTCAACTTATTGAACCATTAAGAAATTATTTAGTCTTTCCTTCCATGTTTAAAAGTTTCCATTGAATAATGGAGCTTTCCCAACTTGATTATTCATTGAGTAGGTGACATCTTCGATGGGTTTTCAAACCTTCTTCCTTGACTTTTCCATTTGTGTTCTAAGAATCTACCTTCAGTCTGTTAGGATATGAGTGAAGGTACTGGCTTTGACACCAATTGTTGGAAATATTGAGAGGGGGGGTGAATCACTACTTTTTTACAATTGTTATTTTTTACCAGTTAAGATCACTTATAATTAGAACAAAAAGTAAAGAACAATAGAATAATAATTTTATTAATCAATGACGAGGACTTTAATCCTCCTTTTACAATAATCAAATACAAGAATAGCTTAGATCTCCAACCCTAAAGACCCCAATCTTCAATCGACCAGGATCCAACCTGCAAGGTGATAAGCTCCAACTTGGTATTTATGAGGCTCTAACCTCTAGGGCTCCAACCCTATCTTCCCCATGGATCCAACCTTCTCTTTATGAGGCACCAACCTCTAGGGATCCAAACCTCTCACTAGTACAGACTCCAACATTTCTTTCTTGGGGACTCTTACCCTTTAGGGCTCTAACCCATGACTTCAATTCTTCAAGAGACAGTCAATGGTTCTTCAAGGCTTCCAACATCTTCTGCAACAAGCCTTGATGATATCTTCAATATTTTCTTCAATCAATGGCTTCAAATATTCTTCATAGTACTATGTGCATCAATGAAAACTCTTAGTAAGTGTCACAAATACTCTTCATGTCACCCCAACAAAATTATTCAAGGTTTCTTCATGATGTCTTCAATAATGTCTCCAAGATTAGCTTCAATATGCCCAGAAAGTAAGCCCACAAGTCAACTCAAGCAATCCAAAAACAATTGCCTCAATAAAGCTCAACAATGCTTCCCAATCAAGAATGTCTTCAAACACTTATGAATTATCAATCATATGCTTCCAAAGTCTACAATAAACTACCAAATCTTGTGCTTCCAAGATCTGCAATTGACTACCAATACTCTGCCTCCAAGATCTGTTATACACTTAAGGACTCCAATCCTTGAAATAAGGTTTGATAACGAAATGTCAATATTGTGCTTGTAACTGCAGGACAAATCCAAAACTATGAAAACATTGAAGGTCTACAAAAATCCAACACAAGTCTGAAGTGTAATCTTCATAGGTTTGAAATGAAGGTTTCCACAGTTTTGAAAAATATTCTGTTGTAGGTCCAAAAAGTGCCTTCAACAAGTCACAGGTCTGAAATTATATTTCCAAAGATCTTTCCACAGGTCTGAAAATAGGTGCTTCTTAAGTCTACACAGAACTCTCTCACAGGCCCGCAACAATAGTTAGCACATATCAAAATTTAGGTATGCTATCAAAAGAATCCTTCATAGGCTCGATAAAATATTTTTTTACAGTTTTGTAATCACAAGTCGAATGGAATCCACCACAGGTTTGCATTGATGTCTAATAACGTATCTTCACAAATATTTCATTAGATATAAAGTTTAGTCTTCACAAATTTCCACCACATGTTAGAAAAAATAGTTATTTACAGGTTCGAGAAACTTCTTCCAAGTCTGTTTGGCCCTTCCAAGGATATTGTTGGGTGCAGATTTTGTACCTACCTTCTATACTTTCTTTCCCCGCTTTTTTACCTTTTTTCGCTACGAACCTAGATGGTGGACTTCGTAACTTACTTGAACCTCTGAAGAGTATGCTGTGGAAGAACTTCCTCACATGACCCTGAGATATACGCGGACATACGTGACCCTTTCGCTTCTTCAACGCGCTTTACAATCTCCTACTTTGAGATGATCTTGGAACAAAATATCCTCAGACAGGCGGCCCAGCAGGCTTCAGTATTAATTCAAGTAAAATATTACATACCAAGTTAAGCCTCAAGAGTAGATCTTTCTAGTCTTTGGTCTCTGAGAGCTCAGAATACAACTCTCTTACACTCACACTTGCACTCGATGCACTCGATACACTCCTACTCACACACAAAAACTATATATAAAACTAAAAAGCATATGAGAATTATTGAGGGTCCTTGTCTGAAATTTCTTGGTTGAGACGGTGTCTACCCAATATTCTCGAGTACAATAAAAAGAAAATGCACTATCAAAAAGTAAGATGCTACCAAGGTCCTTTCAGACTATGGTCACTATTGAAATCAGATCCAGGATCATGATCTTCGGACGATTGAGATGGAAGCTTTTGCTTTAACCATGAGGTGTTCAGCCATTTCAAATATTCGTCCTCCCAGGTGGGGTCATGCTGCTCTTGAGCATCTTGGTACATGTCTACGAACACTGTTTCCTTTTCCTCAGATACCTTTTCTTTTCCTTTTGAGCTGGCCACGACTGTAGAATATTCGCCTTTGAGTGGTGCCCATGAAGTTTGTCCTGTGTCAAACTTTATCGTATCTGTCGTGACATAAAGATTATTTTGAGGGAAAACACATTCATTGTCAGCTTTAGTCCATCTGTTAACATAGGTAAGTGGATCGATTTCTATGTTAAGGAAAGAATCATTTTTACTTTTACGGAACTCGAGCATTCTTTGAACTGACAGCTCCACTCCATCTAATAGTTCCCACTTGAAGATCTGGAACATGCTGACCGATCGTTCGATGGCATATTGGACCCATAGCTTGCATTTGTGACTGATATTTTCTTGTTGTTGCCACCCTAGTTCAAAAATCATAAGGGAGCAAACTGACATTGATAATAGCAAATTTATCAAGAAGATTACATCATTAGTCCAATTTCCAGACATTACACTAATCGTAATGAAGGTATTTTGATTAATTAATAATTTAATTACGCCAAATCTTCCTTGAAGCGTCTCTAATATTCTGATCATTGACAATTTTTCTGGTAGCTTCAGAGTGTGGAATTCCTTAAGCCATAAAGTAATTTTCTTGATTTCTTCTTGATTATTGGCGATATTAGATGCCTCAACTTTGCAAGGACCATACACTTGAGCAAAAGGATTTGGCACTATACGAGTTCTGAATTCCATACTTTGATAATCCCATGGTGCAGAGAAAGTTCTCAAATATTGTAGTGATCTTTCTACACATTGAGAGGCTCTGGTTTGCATCTTCTTTTGACATAGACCATTCTGAATTTCCCAATCTGCAAATGCTGCATAAAGCTCATACTGGGGAAATGAATCTGTGCCTGCAAAATTCTCATCGTTGCTTTGGAGGAACGCAGCTTCCAATTCTTCAAAAAGATCAGGAATTCTTAAAGATTTCAAAAATCTTTCAACCTTCTCATTCATATTGATTTCTTCTAAATCTAACATCTTGGCAGTAGTATATACAACAAAGGCAAAATCAACTCCTCCAATTATCTGATAGTAATTTAAAATCTGCAAAACTCTGATCATGTCATCAGTATAGCTTTTAGTCCAGTAATCATCCAGAGTCTTGAAAAACAGCTTTACTTTCATGTTGGGTAAAGGATATACCTTCACCAAATCTTCATCTAGGCCTAAAAGAATACCAACATTTTTAGTCTGCCATGCTTGGCATTACTGTATCCACTGGTTTCTTCTAAGTCTCAAACCAACAGTCTTTTTGATCTCTTTAACAACATCATTAAGAGTAAGATCAAGAAGTTGGAATCTTTTAACAAAAGTTTCAAAGCTGTCATCCATAGGAGTCTTGCCAGGAAGATCAAAAATATTTTTGTGAACATGAGATTTGTTCATTTCTCGGGTGAGAGCATCAGCTAAATAATTGGAGTTACCAGGAACCCATTCAATATCAAAATCATACATCTGAAACCACATTTTCCATCCCAAGAGTCGCCCTCGTGCAAGCTGTTTAGAAATCTTGGCTGTTGAAATATTTAAAATTCATAGAATCTGTTCTGATTAAAAATCTGGCGGGAGCTAACTAAAGTTCGAATTTCTGTATACCATTGAATATGGCAAGGGTTTCTTTTCAGCTGGAAAATACTTCTGGTGAATTAAAAATTCGCTAGAGGCATATGCACATAACACTTCTTCTTTTTCTTCTCCTTCTCCCTTTCTTTCAAAAAGGACTACTACCCAAAAATTATCAGAGGCATCAGTCTGCAATATGAGAAAGCCATTACCTATAGGTTTTAGCTTAGGGATATTGTGACATTCAACTTTTAATGATTGAACTGCCTTGGTGGCCTCAGGTGACCAACCAGAATGTAGATGTTTGCGAATCGGGGCATTTTTTTCAGAAAGTCTAGGAATATATTTATGTACATAGTTCAAAATTCCCAGAAAACGCTGAATCATCTTAACATAATGCAATTGATCATGGAATTCAGACAATTTAGTTAGAACATGGGGCTGCATCTAAATTTTCCCATGGCTAACATGAATACCTAAAAAATCAATACTATCTTGAAATAGAAGCATATTTTTTTCTGACAAAACAAGACCATGTTGTTTTGCTTCTTCAAGAAAGATTTGTAAATGCTTCAAATGTGTTTCAAGATCAGGACTATGAACCAAAATATCATCAATATATACAACAATGAAATCATATTTACCAAAGATATGATCCATTCGTCTCTGGAAGAAGGTTGGAGCATTCTTCAATCCAAATGGAACAACTCTCCATTGGTAAAAACCTAAACCTGCGGGACATGTGAACGCGGTCTTATGACGATCCTCTTCTTTGATTTGAATTTGATAGTAACTAGATTTCATGTCGAACTTGCTAAAGACCTTGCTGTTTTGAATTTTCTGCATGATTGTTTCTTGTCTGGGCAGAGGATAACTAAAATTTTTGGTTATAGCATTTAGCGGCTTATAATTGATGACCATTCGATCTTTTCCTCTAACAATATCAGAATGATTTCTGACCAAAAATGCAGAACAAGAATAATGTGAATTACTAGGTTCAATCAACTGGAGATGCAACAATTCTTTAATCTGTTTTCTGATTTCTTTTTCATCTGCTGGAGTAAAGGGTATTAATTTTCCAGTTACCCCGTTGTCATGGAGGGTAATTATATCTTGTTGAGGACTCTCTATACTCCAGAATGCTTTTGGATTTTCAGAACAACATTTTAACAATTCATCACAAAGGTTCATTTTCTTTGGAGACCACTCAGGATTTACATTGGCTTTTTGTTTTGGCTGACTCCTTTTTTCATATTCCTGCAACACTTCTTGCCAATCATGAGATCCATTTTTGTTTTTATTGATGCCTACTTTCCTTTGACTGTTTTCTTTTCTAGCTTCAGAATTAGCTAAGGTCAATCTTGGGACTACTATTGCCTTTTTCTTGATATTACAAATGATCTTGTCTTCACTAATAGTCACAGGAAAAACAGAATTGATAAATGGCATTCCAAGGAACAAACTTGCAGAGGCATCATAATGTTGAATTGTAGACATTTTGACAATATTCCCCCCAATTTTTAAAGAAACATTATCAACATAATGGGTAAGATTTACAGAACCACCAATGGTCTCAGAAACTAAACTATTCTGCAAAGGTTTCAACAAACCTTTAAATAATGACGGTCGAGCCAAATTATTGGAACCACATGTATCAATGAAAGCATCAACATAGATCCTATCTCCTTTAACAAGAACATCAACCGGAATGTATAGGAGATTATTAGATTTGACAATCCTTTTGAGGAACAAGCTTTCTTCTTAGCTAACAGGGGTAGCAACAGGCAAGGATGAAGATGAAGAAGCAACTGTCTTTGGGTAAGGACAGAAAGAAGTCAAAGTGGACTGTGGAGGCTGGGAAATAAAAATGGAGCTTGAATTCTCAGGGCCTTGACATGTAGAAGGGACAGTAGCATCTGAAAAATCTTCTGACGTTTCATCAGTATATTCCTCTGAACTTTATTCATCACTATAATGCAATTCATGTTCATCTTCGGATTCTGAACAATCATAATAGCAAATATTCATTTTCTAACTCACATCTGGGACAGACTCGGTATCTGATAGGGAAGCATCAGTCAAGATATATACATCTGACACTTCATCTTGGGAATCAAAAATAGACCAGTTATCTACAAAATCTTCAATTTCAATACATGCTTTCAATTTGTTTGAAGAACTTTTGGGACATTTGCGGGTAAAATGACCTTCTTGCTTGCATATAAAGCATGCATTGTCTCTCTTTGGCTGTCTACGATTTTTCAAGTATTTAAATTTTCTGAATGGTCTTCTGGGGTCAGCAACTCTCTTGGGTCTAAACTTACCGTACCTCTTGGATTTTCTCTTCTTAAAAGGAATCCATGGCAACACAGAACGAAAAATATTTAAACCAGGAGAAAAATCTTGGGCTTGCTTCTTCCAACAAAGATATTTGCCTTTTTCTTGGCATCTAAACAATAGATCTATCTAATAAGTCTGATCAATCTCTTTGCCTTGGATTTCCAAATCTTTCATTATCATGTCACCTAAATTTCCAGGAAACTTAGACAAAAAGGAAATCTTTTGAGTTGCATCATTGGTAAGATTGGCCTTGAAGATCTTTGCCATATAGTCATTGCCAAATTGATCTAAAAACTTTAAATCTTTTAGTTCCATTCTTGTTAGATCAGTGATGAGTTGTTTTTTCTCATCAGCTGGTTCGGGAACAAACTGAGTTATAAGGAGAAATTCTAATGTGGCTAGACCTGCAGAATCTACATTTAACCTTTCTTCTTCTGATGGCCCCATCCATCCGTCATGAACAATTCCGACCATTCTTTTTTCTGCTAAGAGGAATATAGACATATTATCCAATTTTGAGACAACTTGCATCTGATAGAGAGCACCAATCCATATTCGAATAGATTCTGCTGGATTTGTAGATTTGTCTAGATCAAGCACATATCTAGATGAATTAGCAGCAAACAAATCTTCTTCTACCCTTGGGTACTTTTTGACATCACTAAAGACATTGGCTTTCTAGAGAGAAGGTAATATAAATGAAGGGAATTTAGAAGCAGCATTATCTAGAGTGGCTATTTCACTTTTAGCCTTTTAGAATTTATTTGGTTTGGTTGGTTCTATTCTCTGTTTGGCTTGAGCACTTGACTCATCTTCACTTCCTTCTTGGGTTTCTTCTTTATCCCAAAATTTTGGACTATCCATAGAACTAGAAAATTTTGGTGCTTGAGATTCTCTCCTTTTCTTTTCTCGTTTTCTTTTTTCTTTAGTTTCTCTTCTCTATTTATCTGCTTGTTGTTCATCTTGCAACAGCTGGAGATTAGCCGAAATCAACTCACTATCAGAAATTGGAGGAGTTGATTTTTCCTTTGCTGTATATACTACTGCCAAGATGTTAGATTTAGAAGAAATCAATATGAATGAGAAGGTGGAAAGATTTTTGAAATATTTAAGAATTCCTGATCTTTTTGAAGAAATGGAAGCTGCGTTCCTCCAAAGAAACGATGAGAAATTTGCAGGTATAGATTCATTTCCCCAGTATGAGCTTTTTGCACCATTTGCAGATTGGGAAATTCAGAATGGTTGTTGAGGGAAATGTTCCCTTAGGGCTTTTGGGTTGAACCCTAGTAGACTGAAATTTGTCTATACAGAGAAACACACATTCACACAGCCATTATGCTATTATAAGCAAATTCTATGATAAGGGAACATCCCTTAGGTCCTACGTTTGAGAAGGTCCTCAAGGGTCCAAACCCTTCTTCAAGTTCCTCTTGCTCCTTTGTCCTGCAAAACAACCAATTCCTAAGAACACAACAGTATATGGACAAAAGCTTATAAAGAAACCATCTTCATGTTATAAAGAAAGGTGGTTAGTTATGAAATATAAACAACCATTCACATATGAATTCTAACATGAATATCATAAACATAAAAAAGATTCATATCAGGAACCAAGACATGTGTTTCTTTTATTATAGACAAATAAAGTATAGAAAAGGAATAATTTTACCTGAGTCACCTTCTGTAGGCTCCAAGCAAAGCTTCCTTCCAGATTCGTCCAGCCTCAAGCCTTTAACAAACTCCTTCCATGACTTTCTCCATGATGTCACAAGTAATGGATGAACATCAACACACAAGGAAAGAAGGGTTTCCTGTACAACTGGGGGAAGTGCAGAAGGCACAAGGGTCTTCAGACCTGGTCAGGGGAAAAATCTCAGCATAATAACCTTTCTCTCTCTTCTCTCCTCCCTTAGGCCTTCCCATTGAGGTATTTTTATACCTCTCCCAAAGTAGTTTTTTAGTTGGGAGTTGGTTGGGAACAGTTGGGCCACGGGCACTAACAGGTGATCAGCAGGGAAAACCCGCGATCTATGCCCGAAAATAAGGAGTTTTACATTTTTTTAAGTGTTTTAATACATATACGTGGGTTGGGTATATGCCTACCCGCGTATACACGCGTTTAACTCAGGGCAATGTCACGTATAAGGGATAAAACACTATTTTTTAAATTTTAGGACCAGGTATGGAAGGAGGGGTTGCCCTAGGCCATGAGTGGAGCATCACAAACCATAAGAGTGAGATTTTGAGCTATAACAGATGCCCCCTAATATATGAGGTTAGAAGGGGTACATGATGGCCGAAATGTATTAAGCAAGTACATGGAAAGGAAATCTGTCAAAGACCGAGGAGAACTTCACCAGAATTCAGCCTGCCAAGCCACAAAAGGAGATCAGAAAGAAACAATGTCTGAGGTGGGCATACCCATGCTCAGAAAAAGTAAAGCATGTCCGAATATGAAATACAAGCGGATCCACTACATATACAAGTATAAATGACTGGAAAATGCATAATGGATCATCTGATCATGATCGAACAAGTACATGTCTGAATATCACATATAAGACTGTCATTGAAGCTGAAAGATGCAATGAACCACTCATATCAAAGACTGATCCCAAAAGGTACCAACTGAACATGATGGAATAGGAAGGTACTACACTGCAAACTCAGGTGCCAGCATATAGAATGTTGCCATGACTGACTGCAACATATAAGGTGGATTGGTATCAACTAGCAGCAACAAGAGCAACTGTCAAGTGAACCAATGAACGCTGATACAACCTGAGGTCTTCACCGAGCGCCCTGGTACATTTCTACACCATGGGAATAAATGATCTGAAGTCGGCCATGTGAGAAATCATTTGATTACCAGTCATTGATGTATACCGTTAACAAACGCGAGACCACTCACTGATAATGATAAGGAGCGTCAAGGTACCCAGTACAATCTAACGAGTGTGAATAGATGAGCTGGAGTTGAACACCTGTAAGAATCTATCGATCGGGAGACAATGATGTTTTCCCACTATCGATAGCGAAGGATCTGCCACTAATGACTGCAAACCCCAAGGTACTGCCAAATGGACTCTAGATATTTGCCCCAGAGCAATGAGTCGGAGACGATAGGGAAAGATCCGCTAGAAGGAAGGCATTAATGCATCCTTCATCAATCTAGCGCGAGTGTAACCCGTAGGCCAATAATGTGGAAGGAATCAGATGAAAGAGATGTAGTAACCCAACTGAAGTACGTTTCCGACGTACACAAGATGTGGCTAGCGCACGACAGAAACCCTCTGAACCAACCAATAATGGAAGCTGACACAGAGGCGAGGTATCCACCAATAGGGTCAAATGGAAACCAATGTACTGCACGAATCCCAATGTGTCATAATGTAAGCTGATGTCGAACACAGGGGAAACCACTCAATCAAAGACCCATGATATTGATCGATGTTGAGCACAAGGTGACCTATCAATAAAGAAAATACGGCCAAGGTGCAGCTCTAGGCCTGTCCTCAGAGCAAGGTGTCATCGTCGATAAGGACAAGACCCACCAGCAAGAAGTCAATGGGACCTTCTCAAACCAGCATGAGTAAAGGACCAATATAGCTGATGTGATGATAGACATGATACCGACAACCAGGGATGGTTGACTGAAAAATGAGTCAAGAGACACTAAAGAGAGGCCGACTCAGGCTAACTTCCCTTGAACAAAAGCACGACTCAATGTGACTATGTGGCAGCATATGATGACTCTGTATAAGTTCGCCATGCAGGGGGCATGAACAAACCCTCCATATGATTGGAAGAGATAACCAATCGGGGGAGAACTGACTCAATAACAAGGTTAAGGCGTACCTAAGTCAAACTAAATCCCACCCAAACGGAGGAGACTTTGCTTTGAGTGATTTGTTCAAGGAAGACACGACTGACTCTAGCTGCCAACAATAAATGGAAATATTGTCCCGTTCCCGCTCTTTTTGGAATATTTAATTTTTTTGTCTTTTTATGTTAAGCTTGAAAAAGAATAAAAGAATGCTATGGTATAGTGGAAAGAACGAGTGTCGGTGAAACAGATGATCTAGTTCCTGGGAATGGAATGTTCCTACGCTCAATGCAAGGAGGTGAAAACTGGTTAGTGACACTCAAAGGTGCATTCCTTCCAGGGGTCAAGGTGTGTCAAGCTGCAGAAGTCAAAGGTATGCAAGGTTGATTTTGCAGTCGTCATGGTCAAAATTTGGCCTAAACACGAGTCCAAGTGAAGCTGGCTCTAGGCCAAAAGGTGCAAGTGGTCAACATGCAATGCAGTAGTACAACTCAACACAAAGGAGCCTCTAGGGTATAAGGCCAGAACAAAGTGAAGAAGCTAAGAGGAATGAGTCTTCAACGCATAAGTCATGGCGGGACTACAGAGGACTCCCGAGCCTACTCAAATCGGAGCAGCATGGTCAACAAATGTCAGAGGTGCTAACTACGATGCCCATGTAAAGGATGGCTCTACCATCATGTCATGATTAAAAAATCGGCGAGTGAATATGGCTTACGAACCATAACACGATGGGATCGACCCTATGGCAGATGTATTGGAAAATGGAGGCTAGTATGCATAATGCAACGGAAAAATGGTGTCCCTAACCTATATGCCAGTGAGAAAATGATACCTGCCATGACGGGTCAGCAGTCATGGAACTGTCTTGAAACTATCGAAAAACGTCCAAAATGTCCTGAAAATCAAACCATTCTCGACATTCCAAGCTCCCAAGTTAAAAGTCACATGAGGGCAAACAAAATAAATTTTGAAAAAATTTTACATTTTCAAAACCTATAAAAGAGATTTTGGACTCACCAGTTTCACAATTTGAGTTTGAGAGCAAAGGATTTGGAGCAAAAGGAGAAAACTTCCCATAGCCAGATTCAACCGTTGATTCTTCAAAAACCTCCAGGTAACTCTTATACTTAGCTTGCAATTGATTGTGATTGGTTTTAAGATTTTTAATTAATGTTTCATCATTGAATTTTTTGTCAAAAATTTCACCGGGGCGTATAGGCAGGTTGGTAATGTGAAACCCGCGTACACGCGGGCCCTATACGTGACTCTGTGCACAGGGACCCACGTATAAGCCGCGAACATTTTTTAACCAAAAACTAATGGTTGAAAATCATTTTTTTTCTCAAAATTCCAGTCACATGGCGAGAAAGGGAGCATACAGCGGTGGATAATGAAGTCATGAACGATCCTGATGCTTTGGAAGCCCTATGGGGATGCGGTTTGCTTAAATTCTTTAAACTGCCGAATATGAAAGCAAACACACGCCTTCTTGAGATGCTCATTGATTATTGGGATGTCGAGGAGGAAGCCTTTATGATTGATCAGATGCCACTCAGGGTAGAAGTGGAGGATATCTATTTCATCATGGGCCTTTCCCGAAGGGGAGAGGTAGTACATTCCTGGGGCAAGACACAGAGCAGTCTCACAATAGAGGACTACGAACAGATATATTGCCCGAGACATCCCAAGAAGGTTGGGAGCCAAATTTCCATCACACATGTGGCGAGTTTATCACTAAGGATAATCCTGTTCACGATAGCTCGAGTGAACGGATCATCCTCTCTACATCAGGCATCACGGCTAACCATGAGCGTGGTAGTTGACTGTCTCACTACTGTGTTTGACTGGTGTACTCCTCTTCTGGCCAACATGAAGAGCCAGCTCACTTCTATCAAGAGGGGATAGACCAAAAACTTTGGATATGGGACTATCCTATGTACTTTCTTTTTCGAGAAGGTTCCCGCACTCTGCCCCAGGGTAGCAGTTTCCATCAGCACCCCACGAGATCCACGCATGGGCCGGTGGGCTGATCTGATGAAATGTATGGGGGGTGGGGAGGTCCCAAGGACTGCCTTTGATGATGACTTCTTCACCTGGTGGGATCAGTAGATCATCGTCGTAGATGACTACCCCTATGCTGGGCTAGATTTTCGAGGAGATAATGATCAAGCATTACCACCGAACGTAGCATGGGGCGAGATTGGTAATAATTTTTGATTTTATGATTTTTTTGGATTTTTCAAATATAATGATGCATTTTGAAAAATATTTTTGATGAGATTCAAATGACTGATATAATGATCATGTTCTAAACATTCGGTCGATACCACCAGATGGGTTCCAGCAGCATGGATGGCATGGCCGAGGAGCCGAAGAGGCGGCTGCTGATACAGAGCAGACTCTACATAATTTCCAGTGACACTTGGCGAGACTGAGCTTTCGAGTACCGATGGCTGCCATAGAGGACCTTCCTAAGGATATGCAGCGTCATGTGGTTGGCATGCCACGTGACTGGGTTCGAACTTTTCGGTGTGTGGCCAATGCAATAGTTACCTACTTGGCCGCTCATCCGGAGCCGGGGCATTAGATATGCTGAACATGATTATGGGAATTTGAGTCCCAATTTTTTATATTTTTGGACAAACATATGTACACTCGAGACGCTTTATGATATATATATATATATATATATATATATATATATATATATATATATATATATATATATATATACAGTTCAACTTTTTGATGCTTGATTTTATTGTGATGAATGATTGATGTGCCAGTCTAATGCTTGATTAGCGATAGCATCAGCTAACCAATTATGAGATCTTGGAATGTGCAAATAATTAATATAAGTAAATGATCTTTGCAACAACGTCACCCTTAAATGCTGGCGATATAAACATGGATCCCTTACCCGATAAATGTTGTTTAATTGTGACACTATCAAGTGAGAATCAAGATAGACTACCAGCGAGTCGATCCCATGAGAGATTTCCTTGGATAATAAATTAATAACGGCAGTACTCAGCCATATTTTTTGAAGCAGGACCGATGCATACGCCTCTTAATACCACCAATTGACTAGTTGGATAATAAAGTACCCAAGCCGCGGAATCGAGATTCCGAGTGTGGCAACTAGCACCATCGGCGAACCCAAGATAGACCAAGTCATCCATCAACACCTGCCATAGCAGACCAAAAAGTGTTGATATCAAAAAACTCTCAACAATATATGTACAAATATACATAAAGTACAAAGAAGCCATTACCTAACTAAAACTAAGCAAAGTTCTTCTTGAGGAAGAGCCCGTCAGGGGGCTCCGCCAACTTGCACCAAGGGATGTTTATAGGTACCATGATCGAACCAATCAATATACTTCTTTCGGCGAATAACTGTGTTGGAGCTAAAGGATCCGTACAAATATCGCTAGTCAGACTGGAGGACCTAGATTCGACTTCATGTGAAGGGGAATGAAAACATGACCAACGATGTAGATCTTCCAAAGATTGATCTACAACCGTCATTGCTTTGAATATCGCTTCATCCAATGGAAAAACAATATCCGAGCAATCTGATGCAGAGGTGGAATCAAGGGTCCGAATATGAGCCACATTACCATCTATTTCTTTCCAAGAGGAAGGAGTAGAATGGTTATCTTCAGAGTTATCGATAGATTCACATCTAAGCTCTACTGCAGACATCAGAGATTCTATTCCACCTGCGTTGTCGTCATCTGATGTGGTCACAGATGAAGCTAAGGTTCCAGGATCCAAAGAATGATGAGCTTGAACAAAATCTTTCCATAAAGGGTCCCTGGAAGATGAAATTGTATCTATTCTAGTCGTAGGAGGGGGAAGATCAAACGTACCCATTAATGAAGAGTACATCCCGACTCGTAAATTCTCAGTAGGCAGACGGGGGTTATCCACTAAGGGAATAGTAGAGTCCGAAGTTGCTCGAGGATCGACTGGAGAATAGTCCAATTGATCAACCTTAACGATTTTCCCTTCATGAGGAAAGCAAACAACACGAAACAGAGTCGAAACAACGGCTTCCATTTTGTATGCCCAGTTCTTTCCTAAGAGGAGATTGTAGTCTAGGTTAGCATCTATGACTTCTAATTCAATATTAACGACCTTCCCTCCAACACATATAGGAAAGGCCGGGATAATCCTGTATGGCCTATGAGAATGACCATCAAACGCTGTCAAGAGGGTAGGTGAAGGAACAACTGACGGTGATCCAATGGCCTTCCAGCATGACATAGACATGACACACATGGAAGCTCGCTCATCTATAACCATCCGAAAAATATTCGTTTTCTGGTAGGTAGACTTTATCTAGAAAGCCATGTGATGAGGAAGTCTCTTTTTGACATTATTCATATCAAAAGTGGGAGCTAAGGAATTACTTGGATCCACTGCCCCCATTGCCGATAGCAAGGCACTTCTTTGAGCAGGACATGACTGGAGAACCTCTAGAGCGGACATAGCACATGGACTCTGAGCCAGATCCTCAACAATGGAGTAATTTTGGGCTGCCCTAATATTAGGGTTGATAGTTGCGCATTTAGCAGAACCTTTCGGTACCCATGGTATAGTCTCAACAGAAGGTCGCTCAATATGAAGTGGGTTGTTAGTTTCAGGAACTGATTTACCCTTGGAATTTTCACCTTCACCATAATCGCGTGACCGTGTGGCCACATTAGCATGAGAACCCATCATGAAAACATTTGATGACTTGTCCCCTTCCTGGTTTCCCCCTGCGGAGGTACCAGGGTTTGAACTCGCACCAGCAAACATTTGCTGCCCTTGGGGAAAAGGGTTGGTTAACACAGCTTGGGAACTAGAAGTCCCTTGCTGCCCTAACAAGAGATGAGCATCTTGAATCTTGGGGCAGAGGTGAGTTAAATGGTCTCCACTGCAAAACTTGCATGGAAACTTGACTTTCTTTCTAGACTCATTTCTACCACCACCAGCATTATTGCCGGATTTATTTGCGTCAGCCTTCCCATCCTGATTCTTTTTGTTACCTTGTCCTTTCTTTTTCCCATTGGAATTTTGATTTCCTTTGGGGTTATCAGATTGGACGTCATTAATCGAAGAGGTTTGGGAAGCCGGAGGGTTAGACGATGTGAGTTGGTTGTTAGAAGCAATTTGTAAAGACAACTGCTGCAATTGGTTCAACAAGTTCACTTCATTCATGTCTACCGACCCAATGATACCATCCGAGTGGGGACCTGGCTTCGACTTAGCTATGTCAACCTTAGACCCAGGAGCATCTGGCAAGTATTTTTGTAGGATCTGAAACTGAGAGTAGATCAATTCTAATTGATGGGCCCTAAAAATGGCTTGCTCCTCAGAATAGACTCCAGACATGGAGACATCCTTAGAGATCTCGGGTTGTAAAGATTTCAAAAACCATTCGAGATGGTACTCCGGAGGGATTTCGGCTTTAATGAGCCTCTTTCTCTGTCTCCATTCCTGAATATGGTCAGAAATGTGAGTTGCCTTATCCTGACGAAAAGTGGCCAGAAGTTCAGTTCCGGCATCATAACGGACAGGCAACTGGAAACTATTTAAGAAAATATTGGCTAAGTCAGCGAAAGATGTAAAGCTGCCCCCTGGCAACTCTATATACCATTTGGCCGCATTACCAGTCAAGGTGCGTTGAAACAGTCTCAACCTAATCGAGTCATCAATAAGGGAGTTAGATGAGCACCAAAAATGGAATGTGGTTACATGGTCGCCTGGGTCTTCACTGCTCTTCCCTTCGAATTTTGGAATGTCGGAAGGGAGTTTGGTTGGGACTGGAGGCCAGGCCGGATTGTACTTGACTGGATCGTTTGTCAACTTAGTGAGGTCTGGCAAGTTCAAAGTTGCCAGAAACAGAAGCCTAGGAGGACCTTGGGGATTCCACCCAGACTGGGCGGAGCTCCCAAAGTTCTGAAAAGATTGGCCTGGATTTTGGAAGGCACCAGGCTACCTGAAGTAACCAACAGAACCGGCTGAACCAAAAGGCAAGCCTTGTGATCCAGCAAAATTTGGAGTTTGACCAACTCTGGCCGCAAAGCCTCCATAACCAGCAAATTTTCCTCCTAAAGGATTATAAGGAGTTGATAACCCCTGATACGGATTCCAAGCCGAAACTAAGGGAGGAATATTTTGAAACGAACTAACTGTGGAGTATGGCCTATTCCCTTGTTGGCCGATAAACAGATTCCCAGTTCCCGCGCCACTAACCGTAGGGTTAGTCCAACCTTGGAAAGGATTACTGCTTTGTCCTACAGAAGAAAAAGGCATGGATCCTATTGTCAGGTTGGAATGTGGTATATGACCATTTCCGAAAGGAAAACCCTGGAATGAAGTCGATCCATCCATCATGGACGTGGCGGCACTAAACGGAACTGATGGAATACCCTGTGAATGGGTGCCAAATGGGAAGAATCTAGAACAAAAAGCATTGGTTTTGGCATTTCCACTCATGGACGGAATGGAGGTAGACCCAACTAAATATGTGTTAGTAAAAGATCCAAACAAAGAAGCAGAGGAGATGGAAATTGTTCCTCCCCCTTGCACTGATGTTGGAGTCTGCATAGTCATAGCACTTGTAGTAGAAGGCATGCTTCCAGTAGTGGTCATCGATGGTAAGCGCGTAGTGTAACTTGGACTTGACGGTCTATGCGTCGGAGTCCCAACGTATTGTAATACGTCCGAATGACTAGATGGTAGGGGAGAATTCGGAGCCGCTAATGACTCTGAGAGTTCTTCTACCTCTATGTTTTTCTCCACTTGAAAGAGAACTCGAGAAAGAACTGGAGTGTTCCTCTCTTGTTTTTTGGAAGTGCCAGGCCTTGCTTGAACACTAATGCCCCCGAGAGGAGGATCAATCCCCGATGTGTCAACTACCGTCAGAAGAAACCCACCAAAGTATTACCTCTGCGCCTTCTAGGAGAAGGCTCTAAACTTGGTGGTGAAAGACCACGAAGTCTTCGAGACCATCTAGGTGATCGGTCAGCCACTTTGAATTTTTTGTTAAGATCTAAATGAAGACTCAAAAAATTGAAATCTAGGCCAACTAAGAGCACAGAGCACACACTATAAAGTCCCTAAAGATAACAACCAGTCAAACAACTTCCAAGTATTTCCGCTCCGAGTGATTAGGACCGGACACAAAAATACAAGAAAGTGAATTAAGGGGCCTTCCGAAGATAGTCTGGGATGATGAGGGCCCAGTCCTATTAGCGAAGGTATCAGAGGAAGTTATGCTGACCTCCTAACAACAACCTGTGCTGGTGCAAGCCCCCAAGCTTCGCAAGGGTGCCCTCCGGTAGTACCGTTGAGAGTGATGCAACGTCGACCTCAGGTGCCATGGGATTCCCCTCCGCAGCCATCTGTGTAGATCCCTAGGAGTAGCAACTATGGATACCAACTCATCGCAGAAGCCAGGTGGAACAGTCGTGAGATAAGTTCAGACAAGTAGGAGAGGGGGTATCTCTCTTCCTTGTCTTCACAGACCCTCGTGCTTAACTCCCAGATCCGGAGCTTTCCTGGTGTTCCTAATGCTATTGGATTTTCACTCGCTATTCAGACTCCTACGTTTGACGTTTAAATGGCCTTGGAGAGTTAACTCTCCACTCGCCTAATCCAAGGCCCTAAAATCCTAAAACTTGTTGGTGTATATAACGTAAAAAAAAAAAAAAATTAGTGAATTTTAATTAGCACTTGATTTTAAAATAGGTTGTTCTTTAAGTCACGGGATAACGGAAGTGAAACTAGTGGTGTTTTTGACGCAAAAGAAATTAATAAAAACCTAACTACATGCACATGCACTTGTTTTCGTTTTTTGATGAAAAGCAATTTCTACAGGGTTCAGAGGAACTTCTAATAAAACAAATTTTTCTTTTCTTTTCATTAATTCACGCTTCACACTCACAAAAGTTAACAAAGCTATGTATGCCTAAAAAGATATGTAAATCTATCCTAATGAAACAAATATATGCTGATGCAAGATTCAAAACTACTCTAAAAACAAGAAATGAAAGTTGTTTGCTTATCAATTTTTATTTTGCCACTTAAAATGTCTAGATGGAATATGATATGCTACCATTCATTTCGTCTAAACACTAAAAACAAGTTCCAAGACAAACATAAAGCACTTGCATTCACTAAAAGGAAACCAAATGAAAACAAAGTTCAAGAAAGTAAAACTAAGTTTTTCAAAAAAAATTCTTCAAAAACAACAACAAAAAAGTATTTTCAACAATGCTCTCAAAAAGACTGAAACTTTGTGACTGAAGAATAGGCAACAAACACTTTTTCAAGTTGACACCACACAATGGATGAAAACTCAGCAAAAAGAAATGTGTTTAAGGATGCTCTTAACAATCAAAAGCAACAATGAAAGCTTTGGCAATGAAAACCAAAAAGATCAAAAAGACCAATTTCAAGAAAGCATCAATCAACAACTTTCATGAAACAAAGAAGTGGATGGTCACAAAAAGCGGTTTTGTCAAGCAAACAAAAAGTCACCAAAAGAAATATTTAACACAAATATTGAGATCAATCTTCCTACCCTGATGAATCATAGCAGTCAAGATTCCAACAAGAAATCTTGCGTGCTTTAGCAAATAACAATGACACTTGCAACAACAAAAACAAGACAAATACTTCTTACAATCAGAGAGAATTTGGAACAAGATGCTTGCTGTAAAACTAACAACTGATACTGGAAAGTGAATGTTTCAGACTGAATCAAACCACCAGACAGACCTTCAGAGACAAAAAGATTTAAAAATCTTGAAAATTGAAAGATATACGTGACTGTACTGATGTACAGATTGCGTGTATACACGACTGTAACTAAGGAAACCTGCGTATACATGGGTTCACTTAAAGAAACCTGCATATATACGCCTCTGTAACTAAGAAAAACAGAGTATATAAAAGGTTTCAAGAAAAATAAAAAACAAACTGAAGAAACTAGCAAAACTTAAAGTTCAAAAACAGAGCACACAGCAACAGTAAGCAAACAGGCAGCTAAGCCATGATTGGCTTGAAAACACCCAAACTAGGAACAACAAGGGTGTTGTCCCCAGCGGAGTCGCCAATTCTGTTGAGGGAAATGTTCCCCTAGGGCTTTTCGGTTGAAACCCTAGTAGACTGAAAGTTGTCTATACAGAGAAACACACATTCACACAACCATTATGCTATTATAAGCAAATTCTATGATAAGGGAACGTACCTTAGGTCCTACGTTTGAGAAGGTCCTCAAGGGACCAAAACCTTCTTCAAGTTCCTCTTACTCCTTTGTCCTACAAAACAACCAATTCCAAAGAACACAACAGTATATGGAAAAAAGCTTATAAAGAAACCATCTTCATTTTATAAAGAAAGGTAGTTAGTTATGAAATATAAACAACCATTCACATATGAATTCTAAAATGAATATCATAAACATAAAAAAGATTCATATCAGGAACCAAGACATGTGTTTCTTTTATTATAGACAAATAAAGTACAGAAAAGGAATAATTTCACCTGAGTCACCTTCCGCAGGCTCCAAGCAAAGCTTCCTTCCGGATTCGTCTAGCCTCAAACCTTTAACAAACTCCTTCCATGACTTTCTCCATGATGTCACAAGTAATGGATGAACATCAACACACAAGGAAACAAGGGTTTCCTATACAAATGGGGGAAGTGAAGAAGGCACAAGGGTCTTCAGACTTGGTCAGGGGAAAAATCTCAGCATAATAACCTTTCTCTCTCTTCTCTCCTCCCTTAGGCCTTCCCATTGAGGTCTTTTTATACCTCTCCCAAAGTAGTTTTTTAGTTGGGAGTTGGCTGGGAACAGTTGAGCCACGGGCACTAACAGGTGATCAGCAGGTAAAACCCGCGATCTCCGCCCGAAAATAAGGAGTTTTATATTTTTTCAAGTGTTTTAATACATATACGTGGGTTGGGTATATGCCTACCCGTGTATACACACGTTTAACTCAGGGAAATGTCGCGTATAAGGGATAAAACACTGTTTTTTAAATTTTAGGACCAGGTCTGGAAGGAGGGGTTGCCCTAGGCCATGAGTGGAGCATCAAAAACCATAAGAGTGAGATTTGGAGCTATAACAATGGTATATGTCAAAAGAAGATGCAAACCAGAGCCTATGAATGTGTAGAAAGATCACTACAATATTTGAGAACTTTCTCTACACCATGGGATTATCAAAGTATGGAATTCAGAACTCCTATAGTGCCAAATCCTTTTGCTCAAGTGTATGGTCCTTGCAAATTTGAGGCATCTAACATCACCAATAATCAAGAAAATTACTTTATGGCTTAAGGAATTCCACACTTTGAAGCTACCAGAAAAATTGTCAATGATCAGAACATTAGAGATGCTTCAAGGAAGATTTGGCGTAATTAAATTATTAATTAATCAAAAGACCTTCATTACGATTAGTGTAATGTCTGGAAATTGGACTGATGATGTAATATGCCTGACTATTAGTGAAGAAAAAATCATTTGTAATATCAAGAAAAAGGCAATAGCAGTCCCAAGATTGACCTTAGCTAATTCTGAAGCTAGAAAAGAAAACAGACAAAGGAATGCAGGCATCAATGAAAACAAAAATGGATCTCATGATTGGCAAGAAGTGTTGCAGGTATATGAAAAAAGGAGTCAGCCAAAACAAAAAGCCATAGTAAATCCTGAGTGGTCTCCAGAACAAATGAATCTTTGTGATGAATTGTTAAAATGTTGTTCTGAAAATCCAAAAGCATTATGGAGTATAGAGAGTCCTCAACAAGATATAATTACTCTCCATGACAACGGGGTAACTGGAAAACTAATACCCTATACTCCAGCAGATGAAAAGGAAATCAGAAAACAGATTGAAGAATTGTTGCATCTCCAGTTGATTTAACCTAGTAATTCACATTATTCTTATTCTGCATTTTTGGTCAGAAATCATTATGAGATTGTTAGAGGAAAAGATCGAATGGTCATCAATTATAAGCTACTAAATGCTATAACCAAAAATTTTAGTTATCCTCTGCCCAGACAAGAAACAATCATGAAGAAAATTTAGAACATCAAGGTCTTTAGCAAGTTCGACATGAAATCTGGTTATTATCATATTCAAATCAAAGAAGAGGATCATCATAAGACCGCATTCACATGTCCCGCAGGTTTTTGCCAATGGAGAGTTGTTCCATTTGGATTGAAGAATGCTCCAGCCTTCTTCCAGAGATGAATGGCTGTTAACATAGGCAAGTGGATCGATTTCTATGTTAAGGAAAGAACAGAACTTGGGCATTGTTTGAACTGACAGCTCCACTCCATCTAATAGTTCCCACTTGAAGATCTGGAACATGCTGACCGATCGTTCGATGGCATATTGGACACATAGCTTGCAGTTGTGACTGATATTTTCTTGTTGTTGCCACCCTAGTTCAAAAATCATAGAGGAGAAAATTGAGGTTGATAATAGCAAATTTATCAGGTAGATTACATCATCAGTCCAATTTCCAGACATTACACTAATCGTAATGAAGGTCTTTTGATTAATTAATAATTTAGTTACGCCAAATCTTCCTTGAAGCATCTCTAATGTTCTGATCATTGACAATTTTTCTGGTAGCTTCAGAGTGTGGAATTCCTTAAGCCATAAAGTAATTTTCTTGATTTCTTCTTGATTATTGTGATATTAGATGTCTCAACTTTGCAAGGACCGTACACTTGAGGAAAAGGATTCGGCACTATATGAGTTCTGAATTCCATACTTTGATAATCCCATGGTGCAGAGAAAGTTCTCAAATATTGTAGTGATCTTTCTACACATTGAGAGGCTCTAGTTTGCATCTTCTTTTGACATAGACCATTCCGAATTTCCCAATCTACAAATGTTGCAAAAAGCTCATACTAGGGAAATGAATATGTACCTGCAAAATTCTCATCGTTTCTTTGGAGGAATGCAGCTTCCAATTCTTCAAAAAGATCAGGAATTCTTAAAGATTTCAAAAATCTTTAAACCTTCTCATTCATATTGATTTCTTCTAAATCTAACATCTTGGCAGTAGTATATACAGCAAAGGCAAAATCAACTCCTCCAATTATCTGATAGTAATTTAAAATCTGTAAAACTCTGATCATGTCATCAGTATAGCATTTAGTCCAGTAATCATCCAGAGTCTTGAAAAACAACTTTACTTTCATGTTGGGTAAAGGATATACCTTCACCAAATCTTCATCTAGGCCTAAAAGAATACCAACATTTTTAGTCTGCCATGCTTGGCATTTCTGTATCCACTGGTTTCCTCTAAGTCTCAAACCAACAATCTTTCTGATCTCTTTAACAACATCATTAAGAATAAGATCAAGAAGTTGGAATCTTTTAACAAAAGTTTCAAAGCTGTCATCCATAGGATTCTTACTAGGAAGATCAAAAATATTTCTACGAAGATGAGCTTTGTTCATTTCTCGGGTGAGAGCATCAACTAAATAATTGGAGTTACCAGGAACCCATTCAATATCAAAATCATACATCTGAAACCACATTTGCCATGCCAAGAGTCGCCCTCGTGCAAGCTATTTAGAAATCTTGGCTGTCAAGAAATATTTAAAATTCATAGAATCTGTTCTGATTAAAAATATGGCGGGAGCTAAGTAAAGTTTGAATTTCTGTATACCATTGAATATGGAAAGGGTTTCTTTTTTAGCTGGAAAATAATTCTTCTGGGGAATTAAAAGTTCGCCAGAGGCATATGCACATAACACTTCTTCTTTTTCTTCTCCAACTCCCTTTCTTTCAAAAAGGACTGCTGCCCAAAAATTATCAGAGGCATCAGTTTGCAATATGAGAAAACCATTCCCCGGAGGTTTGAGCTTAGGGAGATTCTTACATTCAGCTTTTAATGATTGAACTGCCTTGGTGGCCTCAGGTGACCAACCAGAATGTAGATGTTTGCGAATCGGGGCAGTTTTTTCAGAAAGTCTAGGAATATATTTATGTACATAGTTCAAAATTCCCAGAAAACGCTGAATCATCTTAACAACATGCAATTGATCGGGGAATTCAGATAATTTAGTAAGAACATGGGGCTGCATCTGAATTTTCCCATGGCTAACATGAATACCTAAAAAATCAATATTCTCTTTAAATAGAAGCATCTTTTTTTCTGACAAAACAAGACCATGTTGTTTTGCTTCTTCAAGAAATATCTATAAATGCTTCAAATGTGTTTCAAGATCAGGACTATGAACCAAAATATCATCAATATGTACAACAATGAAATCATATTTACCAAAGATATGATCCATTCGTCTCTGGAAGAAGGCTGGAGCATTCTTCAATCCAAATGGAACAACTCGCCATTGGTAAAAACCTGTGGGACATGTGAACGCGGTCTTATGACGATCCTCTTCTTTGATTTGAATCTGATAATAACCAGATTCCATGTCTAACTTGCTAAAGACCTTGTTGTTCCGAATTTTCTACGTGATTGTTTCTTGTCTGGGAAGAGGATAACTAAAACTTTTGGCTATAGCATTTAGCGGCTTATAATTGATGACCATTCGATCTTTTACTCTAACAATCTCAGAATGATTTCTAACCAAAAATGCAGAACAAGAATAATGTGAATTACTAGGTTCAATCAACTGGAGATGCAACAATTCTTCAATCTGTTTTCTGATTTCTTTTTCATCTGCTAGAGTACAAGGTATTAATTTTCCAGTTACCCCGTTGTCATGGAGAGTAATTATATCTTGTTGAGGACTCTCTATACTCCAGAATGCTTTTGGATTTTCAGAACAACATTTTTACAATTCATCACAAAGATTCATTTGTTCTGGAGACCACTCAAGATTTACATTGGATTTTTGTTTTGGCTGACTCCTTTTTTCATATACCTACAACACTTCTTGCCAATCATGAGATCCATTTTTGTTTTTATTGATGCCTGCTTTCCTTTGACTGTTTTCTTTTCTAGCTTCAGAATTAGCTAAGGTCAATCTTGGGACTGCTATTTCCTTTTTCTTGATATTACAAATGATCTTGCCTTCACTAATAGTCACAGGCAAAACATAATTGATAAATAGCATTCCAAGGAACAAAGTTGCAGAGGCATCATAATGTTAAATTGCAGACATTTTGACAATACTACCCCCAATTTTTAAAGAAACATTATCAACATAATGGGTAAGATTTACAGAACCACCAATGGTCTCAGAAACTAAAATATTCTGCAAAGGTTTCCACAAACCTTTAAATAATGACGGTCGAGACAAATCATTGGAACCACCTGTATCAATGAAAGTATCAACAAAGATACAATCTCCTTTAACAAGAACTTCAACCAGAATGTATAGGCAGGGATGAAGATGAAGAAGCAATCGTCTTTGGGTAAGGATAGAAAGAAGTCAAAGTGGACTGTGGAGGCTAGGAAATAAAAACGAAGCTCGAATTCTCAGGGCCTTGACATGTAGAGGGGACAATAGCATCTAAAAAATCTTCTGACGTTTCATCAGTATATTCCTCTGAACTGCATTCATCACTATAATGCAGTTCATGTTCATTTTCAGATTCTGAACAATCATAATAGCAAATATTCATTTTCTGACTCACATATGGGACAGACTCGGTATCTGCTAGGGAAGCATCATTCAAGATATATACATCTGACACTTCATCTTGGGAATCAACAATAGACCAGTTATCTACAAAATCTTCAATTTCAATACATGTTTTCAATTTGTTTGAAGAACTTTTGGGACATTTGCGGGCAAAATGACCTTCTTGCTTGCATATAAAACATGCATTGTCTCTCTTTCGTTGTCTATGCTTTTTCAAGTATTTAAATTTTCTGAATGTTCTTCTAGGGTTAGCAACTCTCTTGGGTCTAAACCTACCGTACCTCTTGGATTTTCTCTTCTTAAAAGGCGTCCACGGAAACACAAAACGACAAATATTTAAACCAGGAGAAAAATCTTCGGCTTGCTTCTGCCAACAAAGATATTTGACCTTTTCTTGGCATTCAAACAAGAGATCTATCCAGTAAGTCTGATCAATCTTTTTTCCTTGGATTTCCAAATCTTTCATTATCATATCACCTAAATTTCCAGGAAACTTAGACAAAAAGGAAATCTTTTGAGTTGCATCAATGGTAAGATTAGACTTGTAGATCTTTGCCATATAGTCATTGCCAAACTGATCTAAAAACTTTAGATCTTTTAGTTCCATTCTTGTTAGATCAGTGATGAGTTGTTTTTTCTCATCAACTGGTTCAGGAACAAACTGAGTTAGAAGGAGCAATTCTAATGTGGCTAGACCTGCAGCAGCTACATTTAACCTTTCTTCTTCTGATGGCCCCATCCACCAGTGATGAACAATTCCGGCCATTCTTTTTTTTGCTAAGAGGAATATAGACATATTATCCAATTTTGAGACAACTTGCATCTGATAAGGAGCACCAATCCATATTCGAATAGATTATGCTAGATTTGTAGATTTGTCTAGATCAAGCACATATCCAGATGAATTAGCAACAAACAAATATTCTTCTACCCTTGGGTATTTTTTGACATCACTAAAGACATTGGCTTTCTAGAGAGAAGGTAATATAAATGAAGGGAATTTAGAAGTAGCATTCTCTAGAGTGACTATTTCACTTTTAGCCTTTTGGAATTTATTTGGTTTGGTTGGTTCTATTCTCTGTTCGGCTTGAGCACTTGAATCAGCTTCACTTCCTTCTTGGGATTCTTCTTTATCCCAAAATTTTGGACTATCCATAGATCTAGAAAATTTTGGTGCTTGAGATTCTCTCCTTTTCTTTTCTCGTTTTCTTTTTTCTTTAGCTTCTCTTCTCTGTTTATCTGCTTGCTGTTCATCTTGCAACAGCTGGAGATTAGCCAAAATCAACTCACTCTGGCAACCTAAATCATCTAGAACTTCTTCTGCATATGCACGCCATGTTGTCAGATAGTTACCAATTTGGTAAGTCTGATCTAAGTCGGTAGTGTTGTGTGCATTATGCTCGATGAGGGGCACAATCAGCTCTTGTGGCTGGCTTCTTAGATGATGAAGAGGTTGTATAGAACTTGGTTTTAGGAGGCCATTTACCACCTTTGACTTCTTTCTGTCGTTACCCAAAGACAGTTGCTTCTTCATCTTCATCCCTGCCTGTTGCTACCCCTGTTAGCCAAGAAGAAAGCTCGTTCCTCAAAAAGATTGTCAAATCTAATAATCTCCTATACATTCCGGTTGAAGTTCTTGTTAAAGGAGATTGGATCTCTGTTGATGCTTTCATTGATACAGGTGGTTCCAATAATTTGGCTTGACCATCATTATTTAAAGGTTTGTGGAAACCTTTGCAAAATATTTTAGTTTATGAGACCATTGGTGGTTCTGTAAATCTTACCCATTATGTTGAGAATGTTTCTTTAAAAATTTGGTGGAGTATTGTCAAAATGTCTGCAATTCAACATTACGATGCCTCTGCAAGTTTGTTCCTTGGCATGCCATTTATCAATTCTGTTTTGCCTGTGACTATTAGTGAAGACAAGATCATTTGTAATATCAAGAAAAAGGCAATAACAGTCCCAAGATTGACCTTAGATAATTCTGAAGCTAGAAAAGAAAACAGTCAAAGGAAAGCAGGCATCAATAAAAACAAAAATGGATCTCATGATTGGCAAGAAGTGTTGCAGGTATATGAAAAAAGGAGTTAGCCAAAACAAAAAGCCAATGTAAATCCTGAGTGGTCTCCAAAACAAATGAATCTTTGTGATGAATTGTAAAATGTTGTTCTGAAAATCCAAAAGCATTTTGGAGTATAGAGAGTCCTCAACAAGATATAATTACCCTCCATGAAAATGGGGTAACTGGAAAATTAATACCCTGTACTCCAGCAGATGAAAAAGAAATCAGAAAACAAATTGAAGAATTGTTGCATCTCCAGTTGATTGAACCTAGTAATTCACATTATTCATGTTCTGCATTTTTGGTCAGAAATCATTTTGAGATTGTTAGAGGAAAAGATCGAATGGTCATTAATTATAAGCCGCTAAATGCTATACCCAAATGTTTTAGTTATCCTCTACCCAGAAAAGAAACAATCATGTAGAAAATTCAGAACAGTAAGGTCTTTAGCAAATTCGACATGAAATCTGGTTATTATCGATTCAAATCAAAGAAGAGGATCGTCATAAGACCGCGTTCACATGTCCCGCGGGTTTTTACCAATGGAGAGTTGTTCCATTTGGATTTTAAAATGCTCCAGCCTTCTTCCAGAGACGAATGGATCATATCTTTGGTAAATATGATTTCATTGTTGTATATATTGATGATATTTTGGTTCATAGTCCTGATCTTGAAACACATTTGAAGCATTTACAGATCTTTCTTGAAGAAGCAAAACAACATGGTCTTGTTTTGTCAGAAAAAAATATTCTTCTATTTCAAGATAGTATTGATTTTTTAGGTATTCATGTTAGCCATGGGAAAATTGAGATGCAGCCCATGTTCTAACTAAATTGTCTGAATTCCCTGATCAATTGCATGATGTTAAGATGATTCGGCATTTTCTGCGAATTTTGAACTATGTACATAAATATATTCCTAGACTTTCTGAAAAAATTGCCCCGATTCGCAAATGATCTTGTCTTCACTAATAGTCACAGGCAAAACAGAATTGATAAATGGCATTCCAAGGAACAAACTTGCAGAGGCATCATAATGTTGAATTTAAGACATTTTGACAATACTCCCCCCAATTTTTAAAGAAACATTATCAACATAATGGGTAAGATTTACAGAACCACCAATGGTCTCAGAAACTAAAATATTCTGCAAAGGTTTCCACAAACCTTTAAATAATGATGGTCGAGCCAAATTATTGGAACCATGATCCGGATTTTAAACAGGAACGCAACAAATTACAGAGATAACCATAAATACAGAGATGCGATAACCATAAAAATAGAGATGCAGCGGAAATAATACTTCATTTCATTACTGTAAAATATTGAAATATGCTTACAAATAGAAATGGAAAGAAACCAGCTAGGGCGATGGTAGCTTATCTCTGAGAAGAGATGTGGCGGCTACATGCCTCTGAACTGTTCCGAACTGTATTACAATGAGGCTCGAAGGCCTATTTATTGTTGAGAAACAATGGAAAACCCTTCACATACCGAAACCTAACCCTAGAAGATGAAACGCCAAATTGTGGGCCCCGTTTGGGTAAATTGGTACATCAATTTCCCGGGGTCGTAACTTTGGCATACGATCTCCGTTTGACGCGTACGATAGCTCGTTAGAAAGATCTATCCGAGTACTACCACTTTGGGGGGCAACATAGGGCTCGATCACCACAAAATTCCAAAAAAACGTCGTTTAGGGCCTCAAAACGGCTCCGGAAGTTCAGGACCCGAAAAAACTGCTAAAAATAGTAAACTGTGCTACAATTAAGGAAACTGAAAATGCTGAGAAAGACAATGGTGGGGGTCCAGGTGGACCTGGCAGGTGGCCACCAATATCCACCTCGATCAAACCACCTGTATCAATGAAAGCATCAACATAGATCCAATCTCCTTTAACAAGAACTTCAACTGGAATGTATAGGAGATTATTAGATTTGACAATCTTTTTGAGGAACGAGCTTTCTTCTTGGCTAACAGGGGTAGCAACAGGCAATGATGAAGATGAAGAAGCAACTGTCTTTGGGTAAGGACATAAAGAAGTCAAAGTGGACTGTGGAGGCTGGGAAATAAAAACGAAGCTTGAATTCTCAGGGCCTTGACATGTAGAGGGGACAGTAGCGTCTGAAAAATCTTCTGAAGTTTCATTAGTATATTCCTCTGAACTGTATTCATCACTATAATGCAGTTCATGTTCATCTTCAGATTCTGAACAATCATAATAGCAAATATTCATTTTCTGACTCACATCTGGGACAGACTCGGTATCTGATAGGGAAGCATCAGTCAAGATATATACATCTGACACTTCATCTTGGGAATCAACAATAGACCAGTTATCTACAAAATCTTCAATTTCAATACATGCTTTCAATTTGTTTGAAGAACTTTTGGGACATTTTCGGGCAAAATGACCTTCTTGCTTGCATATAAACATGCATTGTCTCTCTTTGGTTGTCTACAATTTTTCAAGTATTTAAATTTTCTGAATGGTCTTCTGGGGTTAGCAACTCTCTTGGGTATAAAATTACCGTACCTCTTGGATTTTCTCTTCTTAAAAGGCATCTATGGCAACACAGAATGACAGATATTTAAATCAGGAGAAAAATCTTGGGCTTGCTTCTGCCAACAAAGATATTTGACTTTTTCTTGGAATCTAAATAAGAGATCTATCTAGTAAGTCTGATCAATCTTTCTGCCTTGGATTTCAAAATCTTTCATTATCATATCACCTAAATTTCCAAGCAACTTAGACAAAAAGGAAATCTTTTGAGTTGCATCATTGGTAGGATTAGCCTTGTAGATCTTTGCCATATAGTCATTGCCAAATTGATCTAAAAACTTTAGATCTTTTAGTTCCATTCTTGTTAGATCAGTAATGATTTTTTTTTTTTTCATCAGCTGGTTCGGGAACAAACTGAGTTAGAAGGAGCAATTCTAATGTGGCTAGACCTGTAGCATCTACATTTAACCTTTCTTCTTCTGATGGCCCCATCCACCAGTCATGAACAATTCCGGCCATTCTTTTTTCTGCTAAGAGGAATATAGACATATTATCCAATTTTGAGACAACTTGTATCTGATAGAGAGCACCAATCCATATTCGAATAGATTCTGCTGCTTTTGTAGATTTGTCTAGATCAAGCACATATCCAGATGAATTGGCAGCAAACGAATCTTCTTCTACCCTTGGGTATTTTTTGACATCACTAAAGACATTGGCTTTCTGGAGAGAAGGTAATATAAATGAAGGGAATTTAGAAGCAGCATTTTCTAGAGTGGCTATTTCACTTTTAGCCTTTTGGAATTTATTTGGTTTGGCTGGTTCTATTCTCTGTTCGGCTTGAGCACTTGACTCAGCTTCACTTCCTTCTTGTTTTGTCAAAAAAAAAGATGCTTCTATTTCAAGATAGTATTTATTTTTTAGGTATTCATGTTAGCCATGGGAAAATTCAAATGTAGCCCCATGTTCTAACTAAATTGTTTGAATTCCCTGATCAATTGCGTGATGTTAAGATGATTCAGCGTTTTCTGGGAAGTTTGAACTATGTACATAAATATATTCCTAGACTTTCTGAAAAAACTGCCGCGATTCGCAAACATCTACATTCTGGTTGGTCACCTGAGGCCATCAAGGCAGTTCAATCATTAAAAGCTAAATGTCAGAATCTCCCTAAGCTCAAACCTCCAGGTAATGGTTTTAACATGTTGCAGACTGATGGCTCTGATAATTTTTGGGCAGAAATCCTTTTTGAAAGAAAGGGAGAAGGAGAAGAAAAAGAAGAAGTGTTATGTTCATATGCCTCTGGCGAATTTTTAATTCACCAGAAGAATTATTTTCCAGTTGAAAAAGAAACCCTTGCCATATTCAATGGTATACAGATCATGCAATTGATCATGGAATTCAGACAATTTAGTTAGAACATGGGGCTGCATCTGGATTTTCCCATGGCTAACATGAATACCTAAAAAATCAATACTATCTTGAAATAGAAGCATCTTTTTTCTGACAAAACAAGACCATGTTGTTTTGCTTCTTCAAGAAAGATCTGTAAATGCTTCAAATGTATTTCAAGATCAGGACTATGAACCAAAATATCATCAATATATACAACAAAGAAATCATATTTACCAAAGATATGATCCATTCGTCTCTGGAAGAAGGCTGGAGCATTCTTCAATCCAAATGGAACAACTCTCCATTGGTAAAAACCTGCGGGACATGTGAATGCGGTCTTATGATGATCCTCTTCTTTGATTTGAATCTGATAATAACCAGATTGCATGTCGAACATCCTAAAGACCTTGTTGTTCTGAATTTTCTGCATGATTGTTTCTTGTCTGGGTAGAGGATAACTAAAACTTTTGGTTATAGCATTTAGCGGCTTATAATTGATGACCATTCGATCTTTTCCTCTAACAATCTCAAAATGATTTCTGACCAAAAATGCAGAACAAAAATAATGTGAATTACTAGGTTCAATCAACTGGAGATGCAACAATTCTTCAATCTATTTTCTGATTTCTTTTCATCTGCTGGAGTACAGGGTATTAATTTTCTAGTTACCCCGTTGTCATGGAGAGTAATTATATCTTGTTGAGGACTCTCTATACTCCAAAATGCTTTTGGATTTTCATAACAACATTTTAACAATTCATCACAAAGATTCATTTGTTCTGGAGACCACTCAGGATTTACATTAGCTTTTTGTTTTGGCTGACTCCTTTTTTCATATACCTGCAACACTTCTTGCCAATCATGAGATCCACTTTTGTTTTTATTGATGCCTTCTTTCCTTTGACTGTTTTCTTTTCTAGCTTCAAAATTAGCTAAGGTCAATCTTGGGACTGCTATTGCCTTTTTCTTGATATTACAAATGATCTTGTCTTCACTAATAGTCACAGGCAAAACATAATTGATAGATGGCATTCCAAGGAACAAACTTGCAGAGGCATCATAATGTTGAATTGCAAACATTTTGACAATACTCCCCCCAATTTTTAAAGAAACATTATCAACATGATGGGTAAGATTTACAGAACCACCAATGGTCTCAGAAACTAAAATATTCTGCAAAGGTTTCCACAAACCTTTAAATAATGACGGTCGAGCCAAATTATTGGAACCACCTGTATCAATGAAAGCATCAACAGAGATCCAATCTCCTTTAACTAGAACTTCAACCGGAATGTATAGGAGATTATTAGATTTGACAATCTTTTTGAGGAACGAGCTTTCTTCTTGGCTAACAGGGGTAGCAACAGGAAGGGATGAAGATGAAGGAGCAACTGTCTTTGGGTAAGGACAGAAAGAAATCAAAGTGGACTATGGAGGATGGGAAATAAAAACGGAGCTTGAATTAACAGAGCCTTGACATGTAGAGGGGACAGTAGCATCTGAAAAATCTTCTGACGTTTCATCAGTATATTCCTCCTGTATTCATCACTATAATGCAGTTCATGTTCATCTTCGGATTCTGAACAATCATAATAGAAAATATTCATTTTCTGACTCACATCTGGGCCAGATTCGGTATCTGATAGGGAAGCATCAGTCAAGATATATACATCTGACACTTCATCTTGGGAATCAACAATAGACCAGTTATCTACAAAATCTACAATTTCAATACATGCTTTCAATTTGTTTGAAGAACTTTTGGGACATTTCCGAGAAAAATGACCTTCTTGCTTGCATATAAAACATGCATTGTCTCTCTTTGGCTGCCTACGCTTTTTCAAGTATTTAATTTTTCCGAATGGTCTTCTGGGGTTAGAAACTCTCTTGGGTCTAAACTTACCGCACCTCTTGGATTTTCTCTTCTTAAAAGGCATCCATGGCAACACAGAATGACAAATATTTAAACCAGGAGAAAAATCTTGGGCTTGCTTCTGCCAACAAAGATATTTAACTTTTTCTTGGCATCTAAACAAGAGATTTATCCAGTAAGTCTGATCAATCTTTTTGCCTTGGATTTCCAAATCTTTCATTATCATATCACCTAAATTTCCAGGCAACTTAGACAAAAATAAAATATTTTGAGTTGCATCATTGGTAAGATTAGTCTTGTAGATCTTTGCCATATAGTCATTGCCAAATTGATCTAAAAACTTTAGATCTTTTAGTTCCATTCTTGTTAGATCAGTGATGAGTTGTTTTTTCTCATCAGCTGGTTCGGGAACAAATTGAGTTAGAAGGAGCAATTCTAATGTGGCTAGACCTGTAGCATCTACATTTAACCTTTCTTCTTCTGATGGCCCCATCCACCAGTCATGAACAATTCCGGCCATTCTTTTTTCTGCTAAGAGGAATATAGATATATTATCCAATTTTGAGACAACTTGCATCTGATAGAGAGCACCAATCCATATTCGAATAGATTCTGCTGCATTTGTAGATTTGTCTAGATCAAGCACATATCCAGATGAATTAGCAGCAAACAAATCTTCTTCTATCCTTGGGTATTTTTTGACATCACTAAAGACATTGGCTTTCTGGAGAGAAGGTAATATAAATGAAGGGAATTTAAAAGCAGCATTCTCTAGAGTGGCTATTTCACTTTTAGCCTTTTGGAATTTATTTGGTTTGGCTGGTTCTATTCTCTGTTCGGCTTGAGCACTTGACTCAACTTCACTTCCTTCTTGGGTTTCTTCTTTATCCCAAAATTTTGGACTATCCATAGATCTAGAAAATTTTGGTGCTTGAGATTCTCTCCTTTTCTTTTCTCGTTTTCTTTTTTCTTTACCTTCTCTTCTCTGTTTATCTGGCTGCTGTTCATCTTGCAACAGCTGGAGATTAGCCAAAATCAACTCACTCTGGCAACCTAAATCATCTAGAACTTCTTCTGCATGTGAAAACCATGTTGTCAGATAGTTACCAATTTTGTAAGTCTGATCTAAGTCGGTAGTGTTGTGTGCATTATGCTCGATGAGAGGGGCACAATCAGCTCTTGTGGTTGGCTACTTAGATGATGAAGAGGTTGTACAGAACTTGGTTTTAGGAGGCCATTTACCACCTTTGACAAAGCGATGGTTAGCATATTGCCATTCTCCAATAGGAGGATATGTAGTATGAGAAACACGATGCATATTATTTACAGGTAAAAAAGGCTTTGGCTCAGGTATATACAAATGAATTGGAGACAACTATGGTTCAACAAGATTATTTTCTTCAACTGTAGATAAACCATTATTGCTAACTCCAAAGTTGAATGGGTTCCCGGTAACTCCAATTATTTAGCTGATTTTCTCACCCGAGAAATGAACAAAGCTCATGTTCATAGAAATATTTTGATCTTCCTGGTAAGACTCCTATGGATGACAGCTTTGAAACTTTTGTTAAAAGATTCCAACTTCTTGATCTTATTCTTAATGATGTTGTTAAAGAGATCAAAAAGATTGTTGGTTTGAGACTTAGAAGAAATCAATGGATACAACAATGCCAAGCATGGCAGACTAAAAATGTTGGTATTCTTTTAGGCCTAGATGAAGATTTGGTGAAGGTATATCCTTTACCCAACATGAAAGTAAAGTTGTTTTTCAAGAATCTGGATGATTACTCGACTAAAAGCTATACTGATGACATGATCAGAGTTTTGCAGATTTTAAATTACTATCAGATAATTGGAGGAGTTGATTTTTCCTTTGCTGTATATACTACTGCCAAGATGTTAGATTTAGAAGAAATCAATATGAATGAGAAGGTTGAAAGATTTTTGAAATATTTAAGAATTCCTGATCTTTTTGAAGAATTGGAAGCTGCGTTCCTCCAAATTAACGATGAGAATTTTGCAGGTACAGATTCATTTCCCCAGTATGAGCTTTTTGCACCATTTGCAGATTGGGAAATTTGGAATGGTCTATGTCAAAATAATATGCAAACCAGAGCCTCTCAATGTGTAGAAAGATCACTACAATATTTGAGAACTTTCTCTTCACGATGGGATTATCAAAGTATGGAATTCAGAACTCCTATAGTGCCAAATCCTTTTGCTCAAGTGTATGGTCCTTGCAAAGTTGAGGCATCTAATATCGCCAATAATCAAGAAGAAATCAAGAAAATTACTTTATGTCTTAAGGAATTCCACACTCTGAAGCTACCAGAAAAATTGTCAATGATCAGAACATTAGAGACGCTTCAAGGAATATTTGGCGTAATTAAATTATTAATTAATCAAAAGACCTTCATTACGATTAGTGTAATGTCTGGAAATTGGACTGATGATGTAATCTACTTGATAAATTTGCTATTATCAACCTCAGTTTGCTCCTCTATGATTTTTGAACTAGGGTGGCAACAACAAGAAAATATTAGTCACAACTGCAATCCATGGGTCCAATATGCCATCGAACGATTGGTCAACATGTTCCAGATCTTCAAGTGGGAACTATTAGATGGAGTGGAGCATTCAGTTCAAACAATGTCCGAGTTCCGTTAAAGTAAAAAAGATTCTTTCCTTAACATAGAAATCGATCCACTTGCCTATGTTAATAGATGGACTAAAGATGACAATGAATATGTTTTCCCTCAAAAGAATCTTTATGTCACAACAGATACGATAAAGTTTGACACAGGACAAACTTCACAGGCACCACTCAAAGGCGAATCTTCTACAGTCGTGGCCAGCTCAAAAGGAAAAGAAAAGGTATCTGAGGAAAAGGAAACAGTGTTCGTAGACATGTACCAAGATGCTCAAGAGCAGCATGACCCCACCTGGAAGGACGAATATTTGAAATGGCTAAACACCTCATGGTTAAAGCAAAATCTTCCATCTCAATCGTCCAAAGATCATGATCCCGGATCTAATTTTGATAGTGACCATAGTCCGAAAAGACCTTGGTAGCATCTTACTTTTTGTTAGTGCGTTTTCTTTTTATTGTACTCGAGAATATTGGGTAGACACCGTCTCAACCAAGAAATGTCAAACAAGGACCCTCAATAATTCTCATATGATTTTTAGTTTTTTATATAGTGGTTGTGTGTGAGTAGGACAATCTCCTACTTTGAGATGATCTTGGAACAAACTGTCCTCAGACAGGCGGCCCAGCAGGCTTCAGTATTAATTCAAGCAAAATATTACATACCAAGTTAAGCCTCAAGAGTAAAGCTTTCTAGTCTCTGGTCTCTGAGAGCTCAGAATACAACTCTCTTACACTCACACTCGCACTCGATGCACTCGATACACTCCTACTCACACACAACCACTATATAAAAAGCATATGAGAATTATTGAGGGTCCTTATCCGACATTACTTGGTCGAGATGGTGTCTACCCAATATTCTCGAGTACAATAAAAAGAAAACACACTAACAAAAAGTAAGATGCTACCAAGGTCCTTTCGGACTATGGTCACTATCGAAATCAGATCCGAGATCATGATCTTCGGAGGATTGAGATGGAAGCTTTTGCTTTAACCATGAGGTGTTCAGCCATTTCAAATATTCGTCCTCCCAGGTGGGGTCATGCTGCTCTTGAGCATCTTGGTACATGTCTATGAACACTGTTTCCTTTTCCTCAGATACCTTTTCTTTTCCTTTTGAGCCGGCCACAACTGTAGAAGATTCGCCTTTGAGTGGTGCCCGTGAAGTCTGTCCTATGTCAAACTTTATCATATCTGTCGTGACATAAATATTCTTTTGAGGGAAAACATATTCATTGTCAGCTTTATTCCATCTGTTAACATAGGCAAGTGGATCGATTTCTATGTTAAGGAAAGAATCTTTCTTACTTTTACGGAACTCAGGCATTGTTTTAACTGACAGCTCCACTCCATCTAATAGTTCCCACTTGAAGATCTGCAACATGTTGACCGATCGTTCGATGGCATATTGGACCCATAGATTGCAGTTGTGACTGATATTTTCTTGTTGTTGCCACCCTAGTTCAAAAATCATAGAGGAGCAAAATGAGGTTGATAATAGCGAATTTATCAGGCAGATTACATCATCAGTCCAATTTCTAGATATTACACTAATCGTAATGAAGGTCTTTTTATTAATTAATAATTTAAGTACGTCAAATCTTCCTTGAAGCGTCTCTAATGTTCTGATCATTGACAATTTTTCTGGTAGCTTCAGAGTGTGGAATTCCTTAAGCAATAAAGTAATTTTCTTCATTTCTTCTTGATTATTGGCGATATTAGATGCCTCAACTTTGCAAGGACCATACAATTGAGAAAAAGGATTTGGCACTATAGGAGTTCTGAATTCCATACTTTGATAATCCCATGGCGTAGAGAAAGTTCTCAAATATTGTAGTGATCTTTCTACACATTGAGAGGCTCTGGTTTGCATCTTCTTTTGACATAGACCATTCCAAATTTCCCAATCTGTAAATGGTGCAAAAAGCTCATACTCGGGAAATGAATCTGTACCTGCAAAATTCTCATCATTGCTTTGAGGAACGCAGCTTCCAATTCTTCAAAAAGATCAGGAATTCTTAAATATTTCAAAAATCTTTCAACCTTCTCATTCATATTAATTTCTTCTAAATCTAACATCTTGGCAGTAGTATATATAGCAAAGGCAAAATCAACTCCTCCAATTATTTGATAGTAATTTAAAATCTGCAAAACTCTGATCATGTCATCAGTATAGTTTTTAGTCCAGTAATCATCCAGAGTCTTGAAAAAAAGCTTTACTTTCATGTTGGGTAAAGGATATACCTTCACCAAATCTTCATCTAGGCCTAAAATAATACCAACATTTTTAGTCTGCCATGCTTGGCATTGTTGTATCCACTGGTTTCTTCTAAGTCTCAAACGAACAACTTTTTGATCTCTTTAACAACATCATTAAGAATAAGATCAAGAAGTTGGAATATTTTAACAAAAGTTTCAAAGCTGTCATCCATATGAGTCTTACCAGGAAGATCAAAAATATTTCTTTGAACATGAGCTTTGTTCATTTATTGGGTGAGAGCATCAGCTAAATAATTGGAGTTACCAAGAACCCATTCAATATCAAAATCATACATCTGAAACCACATTTTCCATGCCAAGGGTCGCCCTCGTGCAAGCTGTTTAGAAATCTTGGTTGTCAAGAAATATTTAAAGTTCCTAGAACCTATTCTGATTAAAAATCTGGCGGGAGCTAAGTAAAGTTCGAATTTCTATATACCATTGAATATGGCAAGGGTTTCTTTCTCAGCTGGAAAATAATTCTTCTGGTGATTTAAAAATTCACCAGAGGCATATGCACATAACACTTCTTCTTATTCTTCTCCTTCTCCCTTTCTTTTAAAAAGGACTGCTGCCCAAAAATTATCAGAGGCATCAGTCTGCAATATGAGAAAACCATTACCTGGAGGTTTGAGCTTAGGGCGATTCTAACATTCAGCTTTTAATGATTGAACTGCCTTGGTGGCCTCAGGTGACCAACCAGAATGTAGATGTTTGCGAATCGAGGCAATTTTTTCAGAAAGTCTAGGAATATATTTATGTACATAGTTCAAAATTCCCAAGGGTAGAAGAAGATTTGTTTGCTCTTAGCAGAAAATTGGATAATATGTCTATATTCCTCTTAGTAGAAAAAAGAATGGCCGGAATTGTTCATGACTGGTGGATGGGGCCATCTGAAGAAGAAAGGTTAAATGTAGCTACTACAGGTCTAGCCACATTAGAATTGCTCCTTCTAACTCTGTTTGTTCCCGAGCCAGCTGATGAGAAAAAACAACTCATCACTGATCTAACAAGAATGGAACTAAAATATCTAGAGTTTTTAGATAAATTTGGCAATGACTATATGGCAAAGATCTACAAGGCTAATCTTACCAATGATGCAACTCAAAAGATTTCCTTTTTGTCTAAGTTGCCTGGAAATTTAGGTGATATGATAATGAAAGATTTGGAAATCCAAGGCAAAAAGATTGATTAGACTTACTGGATAGATCTCTTGTTTAGATGCCAAGAAAAAGTCAAATATCTTTGTTGGCAGAAGCAAGCCCAATATTTTTCTCCTGGTTTAAATATCTGTCATTCTGTGTTGCCATGGACGCCTTTTAAGAAGAGAAAATGCAAGAGGTACGGTAAGTTTAGACCTAAGAGAGTTGCTAACCCCAGAAGACCATTTAGAAGATTTAAATACTTGAAAAAGTGTAGACAGCCAGAGAGAGACAACGCATGTTTTATATGCAAGCAAGAAGGTCATTTTTCCCGCAAATGTCCCAAAAGTTCTTAAAACAAATTGAAAGCATGTATTGAAATTGAAGATTTTGTAGATAACTGGTCTATTGTTGATTCCCAAGATGAATTGTCAGATGTATATATCTTGATTGATGCTTCCCTATCAGATACCGAGTCTGTCCTAGATGTGAGTCAGAAAATGAATATTTGCTATTATGATTGTTCGGAATCCGAATATGAACATGAATTGCATTATAGTGATGAATACAGTTCAGAGGAATATACTGATGAAATGTCAGAAGATTTTTCAGATGCTACTATCCCCTCTACATGTCAAGGCCCTAAGAATTCAAGCTCTGTTTTTATTTCCCAGCCTCCACAGTCCACTTTGACTTCTTTCTATCCTTACCCAAAGAAAATTGCTTCTTCATCTTCATCCCTGCCTGTTGTTATCCCTGTCAGCCAAGAAGAAAGCTCGTTCCTCAAAAAGATTGTCAAGTCTAATAATCTCCTATACATTCCGGTTGAACTTCTTGTTAAAGGAGATTGGATCTCTGTTGATGCTTTCATTGATACAGGTGGTTCCAATAATTTGGCTCGACCGTCATTATTTAAAGGTTTGTGGAAACCTTTGCAGAATATTTTAGTTTCTGAGACCATTGGTGGTTCTGTAAATCTTACCCATTATGTTGATAATGTTTCTTTAAAAATTGGGGGGAGTATTGTCAAAATGTCTGCAATTCAACATTATGATGCCTTTGCAAGTTTGTTCCTTGGAATGCCATTTATCAATTCTTTTTTTCCTGTGACTATTAGTGAAGGCAAGATCATTTGTAATATCAAGAAAAAGGCAATAGCAGTCCCAAGATTGACCTTAGCTAATTCTGAAGCTAGAAAAGAAAATAGTCAAAGGAAAGCAGACATCAATAATAACAAAAATGGATCTCATGATTGGCAAGAAGTGTTGCAGGTATATGAAAAAAGGAGTCAGCCAAAACAAAAAGCCAATGTAAATCCTGAGTGGTCTCCAGAACAAATGAATCTTTGTGATGAATTGTTAAAATGTTTTTCTGAAAATCCAAAACCATTATGGAGTATAGAGAGTCCTCAACCAAATATAATTACTCTCCATGACAACGGGGTAACTGGAAAATTAATACCCTGTACTCCAGCAGATGAAAAAGAAATCAGAAAATAGATTGAAGAATTGTTGCATCTCTAGTTGATTGAACCTAGTAATTCACATTATTCTTGTTCTGCATTTTTTGTCAGAAATCATTCTGAGATTGTTAGAGGAAAAGATCGAATGGTCATCAATTATAAGCCGCTAAATGCTATAACCAAAAGTTTTAGTTATCCTCTGCCCAGACAAGAAACAATCATGCAGAAAATTCGGAACAACAAGGTCTTTAGCATGTTCGACATGAAATCTGGTTATTATCAGATTCAAATCAAAGAACAGGATCATCATAAGACTGCGTTCACATGTCCTGCAGGTTTTTACCAATGGAGAGTTGTTCCATTTGGATTGAAGAATGCTCCAGCCTTCTTCCAAAGACGAATGGATCATATCTTTGGTAAATATGATTTCATTGTCTACCCAATATTCTCAAGTACAATAAAAAGAAAACGCACTAACAAAAAGTAAGATGCTACCAAGGTCCTTTCGGACTATGGTCACTATCGAAATCAGATCCAGGATCATGATCTTCGGACGATTGAGATGGAAGCTTTTGCTTTAACCATGAGGTGTTTAGCCATTTCAAATATTCGTCCTCCCAGGTGGGGTCATGTTGCTCTTGAGCATCTTGGTACATGTCTACGAACACTGTTTCCTTTTCCTCAGATACCTTTTCTTTTCCTTTTGAGCTGGCCGCGATTGTAGAAGATTCACCTTTGAGTGGTGCCCGTGAAGTTTGTCCTGTGTCAACCTTTATCGTATCTGTCGTGACATAAAGATTCTTTTGAGGGAAAACATATTCATTGTCAGCTTTAGTCCATCTGTTAACATAGGCAAGTGGATCGATTTCTATGTTAAGGAAATAATCTTTTCTACTTTTACGAAACTCGGGCATTGTTTGAACTGACAGCTCCACTCCATCTAATAGTTCCCACTTGAAGATCTGGAACATGCTGACCAATCGTTCGATGGCATATTGGACCCATAGCTTGCAGTTGTGACTGATATTTTCTTGTTGTTGCCACCCTAGTTCAAAAATCATAGAGGAGCAAATTGAGGTTGATAATAGCAAATTTATCAGGCAAATTACATCATCAGTGCAATTTCTAGACATTACACTAATCGTAATGAAGGTCTTTTGATTAGTTAATAATTTAATTATGCCAAATCTTCCTTGAAGCGTCTCTAATGTTCTGATCATTGACAATTTTTCTGGTAGCTTCAGAGTTTGGAATTCCTTAAGCCATAAAGTAATTTTCTTGATTTCTTCTTGATTATTGCGATATTAGATGTCTCAACTTTGCAAGGACCGTACACTTGAGCAAAAGGATTCGGCACTATAGGAGTTCTGAATTCCATACTTTGATAATCCCATGGTGCAGAGAAAGTTCTCAAATATTTTAGTGATCTTTCTACACATTGAGAGGCTCTGGTTTGCATCTTCTTTTGACATAGACCATTCCGAATTTCCCAATCTACAAATGTTGCAAAAAGCTCATACTAGGGAAATGAATCTGTACCTGCAAAATTCTCATCGTTGCTTTGGAGGAACACAACTTCCAATTCCTCAAAAATATCAGGAATTCTTAAAGATTTCAAAAATCTTTCAACCTTCTCGTTCATATTGATTTCTTCTAAATCTAACATCTTGGTAGTAGTATATGCAGCAAAGGCAAAATCAACTCCTCCAATTATCTGATAGTAATTTAAAATCTGCAGAACTCTGATCATGTCATCAGTATAGCTTTTGGTCCAGTAATCATCCAGAGTCTTGAAAACAGCTTTACTTTCATGTTGGGTAAAGGATATACCTTCACCAAATCTTCATCTAGGCCTAAAAGAATACCAACATTTTTAGTCTGCCATGCTTGGCATTGTTGTATCCACTGATTTCTTCTAAGTCTCAAACCAACAATATTTTTGATATCTTTAACAACATCATTAAGAATAAGGTCAAGAAGTTGGAATCTTTTAACAAAAGTTTCAAAGCTGTCATCCATAGGATTCTTACCAGGAAGATCAAAAATATTTCTGTGAACATGAGCTTTGTTCATTTCTCGGGTGAGAGCATCAGCTAAATAATTGGAGTTACCAGGAACCCATTCAATATCAAAATCATACATCTGAAACCACATTTGCCATGCCAAGAGTCACCCTCGTGCAAGCTGTTTAGAAATCTTGGCTGTCAAGAAATATTTAAAATTCATAGAATCTCTTTTGATTAAAAATCTGGCGGGAGCTAAGTAAAGTTTGAATTTCTGTATACCATTGAATATGGCAAGGGTTTCTTTTTCAGCTGGAAAATAATTCTTCTTGTGAATTAAAAATTCGCCAGAGGCATATGCACATAACACTTCTTCTTTTTCTTCTCCTTCTCCCTTTCTTTCAAAAAGGACTGCTGCCCAAAAATTATCAGAGGCATAGTCTGCAATATGAGAAAACCATTACCTGGAGGTTTGAGCTTAGGGAGATTCTGACATTCAGCTTTTAATGATTGAACTGCCTTGGTGGCCTCAGGTGACCAACCAGAATGTAGATGTTTGCGAATCGGGGCAGTTTTTTCAGAAATTCTAGGAATATATTTATGTACATAGTTCAAAATTCCCAGAAAACGCTGAATCATCTTAACATCATGCAATTGATCACGAAATTCAGAAAATTTAGTAAGAACATGGGGCTGCATCTGAATTTTCCCATGGCTAACATGAATACCTAAAAAATCAATACTATCTTGAAATAGAAGCATCTTTTTTTCTGACAAAACAAGACCATGTTGTTTTGCTTCTTCAAGATAGATCTGTAAATGCTTCAAATGTGTTTCAAGATCAGGACTATGAACCAAAATATCATCAATATATACAACAATGAAATCATATTTACCAAAGATATGATCCATTCATCTCTGGAAGAAGGCTGGAGCATTCTTCAATCCAAATGGAACAACTCTCCATTGGTAAAAACCTGCGGGACATGTGAACGCGGTCTTATGACGATCCTCTTCTTTGATTTGAATCTGATAATAACCAGATTTCATGTTGAACTTGCTAAAGACCTTGTTGTTCTGAATTTTCTGCATGATTGTTTCTTTTTTGGGCAGAGGATAACTAAAAATTTTGGTTATAGTATTTAGCGGCTTATAATTGATGACCATTCGATCTTTTCCTCTAACAATTTCAGAATGATTTCTGACCAAAAATGCAGAACAAGAATAATGTGAATTACTAGGTTCAATCAATTGGAGATGCAACAATTCTTCAATCTGTTTTCTGATTTCTTTTTCATCTGCTGGAGGACAGGGTATTAATTTTCCAGTTACCCTATTGTCATGGAGAGTAATTGTATCTTGTTGAGGACTCTCTATACTCCAGAATGCTTTTGGATTTTCAGAACATCATTTTAACAATTCATCCTGAGTGGTCTCCAGAATAAATGAATTTTTGTGATGAATTGTTAAAATGTTGTTCTGAAAATCCAAAAGCATTCTGGAGTATAGAGAGTCCTCAACAAGATATAATTACTCTCCATGACAACGGGGTAACTAGAAAATTAATACCCTATACTCCAGTAGATGAAAAAAAAATTAGAAAACAGATTGAAGAATTGTTGCATCTCCAGTTGATTGAACCTAGTAATTCACATTATTCATGTTCTGCATTTTTGGTCAGAAATCATTCTGAGATTGTTAGAGGAAAAGATCGAATGGTCATCAATTATAAGCTGCTAAATGCTATAGCCAAAAGTTTTAGTTATCCTCTGCCCAGACAAGAAACAATCATGCAGAAAATTCAGAACAGGAAGGTCTTTAGCAAGTTCGACATGAAATCTGGTTATTATCAGATTCAAATCAAAGAAGAGGATCGTCATAAGACTGCATTCACATGTCCCGCAGGTTTTTACCAATGGAGAGTTGTTCCATTTGTATTGAAGAATGCTCCATTCTTCTTCCAGAGACGAATGGATCATATCTTTGGTAAATATGATTTCATTGTTGTATATATTGATGATATTTTGGTTCATAGTCCTGACCTTGAAACACATTTGAAGCATTTACAGATCTTTCTTGAAGAAGCAAAACAACATGGTCTTGTTTTGTCAGAAAAAATATGCTTCTATTTCAAGATAGTATTGATTTTTTAGATATTCATGTTAGCCATGGGAAAATTCAGATGCAGTCCCATTTTCTAACTAAATTGTCTGAATTCCCTGATCAATTTCATGATGTTAAGAAGATTCAGCCTTTTCCGTTATTCCGACATGGAACAAACACTCCTTGTATTGGCGAATTTTTTGATACCCGTCATCAAACATATGATAGTGCACGCATAGGAACAATCATGGGAAATTTGTCCACTGGATGTCAATATGGAACCATATTTCCTGACTATTCTATAATTTTGAATGATTCTCATCTAAAATATTGTTCGAAGCTCTTAACTGGAGTTCAAGGTCTTAATATGATAGAAGATAGTGAATATCTCTCTACTATAGTTCAAGCGTTTTTCCAGTTAACCAATACTGCTCATCCAATGTTGAAACAACCTATTTTGAAAGATTGTGTTACCGTTGGTTTGTTGAATGCTCAAGTTGAAGGTGTCCTGTATGATCCTTCTGAATTACCAAACAACTGGTATTTCCAATATAAGTCACTGGCTGACGAAAAATCGCATGAGTCTAAGCTCAAATGAGTCTCAATTGATAATGGTCAAGTAAAGCTTATTCCTACTAAACCCAAAATTCCTAAACCAATTACCAGGCCTCGTCGCTATGTGTTTCCAATAGCTCCAACTGAAGCTTCTTCTAGTAGTAATGGTTTATCTACAGTTGAAGAAAATAATCTTGCTGAACCACTGTTGTCTCCAACTGATTTGTATATACCTGAGTCCAAGCCTTTTTTACCTGTAAATAAGATGCATCATGTTTCTCATACTAGATATCCTCCTATTGAAGAATGGAAATATGCTAACCATCGCTTTGTCAAAGGTGGTAAATGGCCTCCTAAAACCAAGTTCTGTACAACCTCTTCATCATCTAAGCAGCCAGCCACAAGAGCTGATTGTGCCCCTCTCATCGAGCATAATGCACACAACACTACTGACTTAGATCAAACTTACCAAATTGGTAACTATCTGACAACATGGTGTGCACATGCAGAAGAAGTTCTAGATGATTTAGGTTGCCATAGTGAGTTGATAGAACTTTCCATATTAACCACCTCTTTGTTTATTATGAACAATGTATTTTTTCATCATGTTAATTTTCCATTTTTTCTAAATATAATGATGCAATATTCCTTTCTATGGCTAACTGGGGAAAATGTCAGAGAGGTCTTTTGGTTCCTTTCCTCTTTTTTAGGTGCTACCCATGAATGAAATGAACAGTCGCGCTGATTGATCTAGGAGCATGATGAAACATATTGTTGTTACACTCCATGTGTTGTCACAGACTTTGTTGTTACACCACATTCTTATCCCATACATTGTTGTTACACCACGTTGTTGTTACATACTTTGTTGTTACAGCGCTTTGTTGTTACGGATTGTTGTTGTTATATTCTAGGTGCAATTACAAGTCATTGTTGTTACCAAATGTTGTTGTTAGATCCCAAACTGTTGTTTTACCGCAAGATGTTGTTACATTGTAGCTATCAAGCCGTGTTTACTATTACACGCGATAATTGTTGGAGAGTTACGAATTATCTATGTAGAAAGTGACAGATCTAAGAGGTTATGATTTCAACTGATGTATTTGAACAAAAATTGTATTTTGGAACTTTTTATAAAAAAAATTATTTTATTGATCAACACGAGAATCGTGAGATTCTCATGACTTATCTGTTCCTAATTTTTGGGTATGTAATTTCTATAAGAGAAACTCAATCCCTCGGGCACGGGGTATGGCACAGAGGGAATTGCTACTCTGATCCTATAATTATTAGTTATTTTTAATATCAAGGAAGTGTGGTGATGTTGTTACTTCTCTGAGTTGAATTCTTAACTAAGTTCGTGTTCATTCCTGCACCCTTCTTGGGAGGAAGGACCCTCCTCTTTAGTATGGACTACAGTGGTAGAGTAGTTGTATATTATTATTCCTTTCTTTTAATAGATGCATGGTTTTTGTTTTCATTGTATAATTTGTAGAATACATCCGCTTTCAATTCCAGATTTATGATATGTTGTTACATAGATTTGGTTAGAAGTATGGTAGTTGACCACCTGGTGTAGTTATCAGTACATTGTTTGGCGTACCTTTATTCTGGGAGATGCAAAGTTTGATTCCATTCTTATAGAGTGTTTTTTAATTTCTACATGAATGCTAACTTCTGCAATTGATTCAATGACATTCTTTATTGTTTTCCATTTTCATCCTTGGTTGTGGTGTATCGGCTCAAATAGTGCAGACTCCTTTAAAATAAATACACCAACCCTAGGTTGACAATTAAATGGTTGTAGTCTAAGTCAATTAGAGGTGATTAATACATCACAACATTTTGGCGTCATTGCCAGGGAAGGCAGTTGACAATACAATCAACCAAGCTATTTGTTTGATGATAGAGTGTTCCTAGTCCATAGTTGTTGGGCAGTAAGACAAGAGGTAAGAAACTACGCATCACTCTAACATACCTGGGCAGGCTCACCACTGTGATCACTAGGGCACTTAGGGTGTGGCATTTTGGTATTTTCTTAAAACATGTCTTCAGCTCTTGAGTTACTGGGCAGTAAGACGAGAGGTAAGAACGTGAACATCACTCTAACATATCTGGGCGGGCTCACTATTGTTGAAACTGAGACACTTGTGGTGTGAATTAAAACACATAGGGTCCATGTGTGCAATTTTAGGAATAATAGATATATCAAAAACACCCCCACTCTAATTAGTCATAGGAAAAACGAGTCATAAAAAGGAAAAGAAGAGTGTAGATTTGGGGAGGAAAACATTTTTTGGGGAACTGATTTTAAAAGTAGAAAAAGAACAGTCCATTTCACATAGGGATACAAGGAAAATAGGGCCACAGAAAGCTGCTACCATATCAAGGCCTAGAGCATCTAGTCCCTCGGTCCCTAGACCTCATCATCCTGCAATCAGTATATCCACTCCTGAGATTGGGAATCTAGACCAAGAACAACAGTGGGGAGATAGTGAACAAGGCTTGAGGCAAGAAGGCCAAGGGGAGACCAGCGAGGGACATCAAGGGCCTGAACCGAAAGGGAATCTATTCAGCTACCATTATCCAGATTCAGGTAGCACAGTGAAACAACCAGCCCCAAGGCAACTTGATCTGTTAGCTCCTAACCCTCACCTATAAGACAATCCCCTAAGTGGCCTGAAGGAGATTCATCACACCAAGAGTCAGGAGGATCAACCATGGGGGATGAAAATACTTAGACAGATGGCATTATTACTAATTTTGAGTTCCTGATACAAGAAACAAGAAGCAAAGCTCCTATGAAAAATATTCCTTTGTCGTCTCTTCCATCTTTTCAAGGCATGGCTATAGAAGATCCTGATACTTTTCTGTTCGAAATTGATGTTCTATGTAGAAGTTATGATTACACCTTAGATGCTCAGAAGATGAAACTATTTCCTACTACTCTAAAAGGAGCATCATTGAGATGGTTTATGGGATTGGGTGTTGGTATTATTCGAAAATGGAATAGGATGAAAGAGACATTTATTTCTAAATATAAATACTATTGCTAAACTAGGGATTTGAGGGAAGAAATATTAAGGATAACAAAGAAGGAGGATGAATTCCTGGAAGATTATGTGGAGAAATTTTGTTACAATCTACAGAGGTCTAAACTTAATAATCTAACTCCAGAAGTTTGGAAGACCATATGCATAAGGGGCGTGAGAGATGATTGCTTGAAACCCCTGAATTTACTAGGAAAAGGGGACATATCACAAGAAAATTTTTATGAAATAATAAGACTCTGTCTAAGGATTTCAAGAGGATCGACTAAAGGAAGAAGCTTAGTATGCGATCTGTCGGTCTAAATACATAAATCTGCAAGTGGAGGAGTAACCAGAGTAGAGATCGGGAATTTATTTGAAAATTTTAAAACGAACCTCCTTAGTACCTTATCTGCTCAGATAATGATGGCACAAATCAAGAAGACACAAGGGGAAGTCGGCACAGCTTTAGTTGTGTTCTGTCTAAAATGCAGAAAGAAACATCCCGTGAGGGATTGTGAAATGGACAACATCAAGTTGTGCAATATTTTTGAACTAGAACATTCTACAGGTTAATGTCCAGAGCTTCCTAGACTGAAGGCGACGCTTAGAGAGTGAAGTGAAGAAGTTTAGTCTTCCTATTTCATGGGAACCAAGAGACCATGGTGTTGACTTATGGGGTCCTGACCTAGGTTAAGATTTAGTTGTGCCAACCAACAAATCCCTACACTACTAGCCCTTCTGGCAACAACCCACATAGCACAAGCTACAGTCTCACCCGAAGCAGTATGGGGGGATGCAAGAACCAAGTTTTTGCATCTAGAGACTAGTGTAATGTCTTCCAGTGCCACAGATCTTCCTTCACGTACATCAATGCACTCTTAGGGCACACTACCGCAACTTTGTCAAAATTATATTTAGATCTTCGCGAAGGTCTATGATTAGTCTCTGAGACCTTTAACAGTTAATCTATCTACTTATGTGCATCAGAAATCAGTCCTAAGTTATGGTTCACGTAGATTTACTTAAGTTATTAGTAAAGATCAGAGAGATCATCAGAGTCTTCATGAATATACATAAATATTCTTTACGTACATCAGTAATACTTATTCAATAGAATCATGCAACATTCAATCAATATTCCATAAAACACATCATTCATTGACAACATATATCATAAACAAAAGTAAAAAAAATACACAAGAATTCTTCAGAAACTACCTTTATCGATCTTCAATTCAGGATTACAGAATCAAAACTACCCTACACACTCAACTGCATGGGTCCATGCACTCAGTTGCGGACTCTACCTAGGCCTCTGTGCACTCATCTACAGAGCCTTTCCTCTCCTATCCGATCCACCTTTCTTCACTATCACTTCTCTTTTATCTATCCATTGCTTGTTAATTCTTATCAAAAACATGCCTTAGACTCTTTAAGACACACCTATTTATAGCCTTTTTCATACAATGCCATGGACCACAAACCACGGGTGGATCTCAAAACTAACTCAAACTTTACATAAAACAAGGGGCTAAACCCCTTTGAATTCTAGCCATCTACGTGCTCCGCATCCACAAATCGTAGAGACTTTACATTGGTTACAAAAATGTATCAAAACTTGGGTTATCGTAACCCCAAAACTAACCCAAGGGAGCCCATCCCAATAGGACCCCAACACAAAGATCATGACTCGCCCTCGAGTCACTTAGCTGGCATTGTGATCTTGCTGCGAGGATCTCCTTTGATGATCAACCTCATCGTCTATTATGTTTGTTACAAGCTTTTAAGCTTATCCTGATAGTAGTCGTGACTTGATAAGCTTCCTCCAACCATGGCTACAACCTAGCCTTTAGCAAGGCTTCCTTCTTCCGCGCTTCCTCTACCTGTACTAGGAGTTTCTTTCCCTCCTGTAATTTGGCAAGGCATTGCACTGGTGCTATGGAGCGTGTAGTCACCCTAACTTCATCATATTGTCATTGCAGCTCCCTTACTTCGGTATTTAGCGTCTGCAAGTTCAGATCCTCCTATAGGTTTGGATCCTCCTGCAGGTTGGTCACTAACTCCATTTCTTTCTTGAACAATGTCATACCGTCAGCGACTGTGGCATCGGGGGTAGCCAGTCCTTCCTTGATCATAGCTCTATGCTGCTCTTGGACCTCAGGTGGAGTTGTAGGCTACAAATTTAACTGTAGCTTTGTGATCTTCATGTTGAGATCAAACGGAACTCGACCACTCTCTACTTTAGCTTCGCACACACCAGCGACGAGTTTTTTGATCTTCGCTTCTGGCTGTGCATCCTCTCAGATGTGAAGCCCAGGCACTGTCTTGCATGCCTCTACGACTGCTGACTCTAGTCGTTAATTTTGTGCCTGCAACATCTCCTTCTCCTTTAGAGCCCCTCTCTTTTTAGTGAACATGTACTCATTGTTCACTCTGTATTTGCTAATGAGGTTGAGGGCGCGCTGCTCCCGGGCTCTCAATTCATCTGCCACCCTTGCATGCAGTGCATGGAGGGTCTCATTGGAGAGCGCTGCTATATTCAGTCTAATGTTTTTGATAATACTTAGGATAATAAGATGATCGGCAGATTCTGTGTGAAGGGACCCATCTGGGAGTGCTATGTTTCTGAGGTCAAGGTTTCTTACTAACTCAGTTGCTTAGCTCATCCCAGGTACCAGGCTCGCTTGCTCTATGCTCGCTTGTCCGTTACCTTCTGGTATCCTGATTGCTTTGATTTGCAAATTGAACATATATTTTTGGATGCTCCCCAATGTTTGCATGTACTACTACTCAAACTGGTGTAGTACCTCAGTTGTGGTATCCCTGATTTTATCCCTAATCTCATCGAGATCGCCATCTATTAAGACCATGGGATTAGCTTGTGACTTATCCGATTTCTTCTTCTTCCTTGTGCCTTCCTACTACTCCTTGTCACGTTTCTTTAGAATGAATATGGTACTCTGACCCTCATCTCCTTCACTTCCTTTCCATAAAATTTCCTCATCCTCTATCTCTCGTGAAGGTGACTTGTCACTTTTTTTGTGATTCGCGTTGCTCCTATTCCACCTACTTCTTAGAAACGCATTCTTGTTCCACCTGAGCCTTTTTTGTGACTTCCTTCTTTTTCTGATCTACGACTGTACGTGCAGCTTGCTTACCTGCCTCCTTTCTCTTTTGCACAGAATAACTTCCCAATCTAATTTTGATGGGATATGCCAATCTACAGTCCATATCACAACCACCTCATGCACATCTGTTTCCATCACCAAATATGGCAAGGCCTGCCATTTCTACTGTGGATCCTTTTGCGCTTGAATGTATACTCTGTGGAAGTCAGCCTTGAGTTTTGCGTAGGCTGACAACTGTGTGTGCAAGGTTGGGGACAACCTCATATGCTAATTGATGGCCATGCGGAGACTCATTTCCATAAAGACCCAAAAGATATTTTTCTCTGTAATCCATGCAAGTTCCTTTGTATCCCATAAGGAAGCGAATTTCAATACCTCTGGCAATCCTTCCTCAAGTTGACGAAATTGGTTGTCCTTCGACAATTCCCACACAACAAGCACAATCGATATAAATAACCAAGTGTAGTGAAATGGCTTGGTTTCATCTTGGGCCTTATGGCAGTTCGCGAGGAACTCCTGACAAAGGTATCTAGACCAATTAAATTGTACGCCCTTCGTGCACTGCGTAGCTAGGGAAACTATAGGTGTCGGAACTTCATCCGCGCGAAATTTCCTCATCACTTTCCCTGCCAAGATTTGTGTGGTTAATTGAACTATTGGGTTTGTTATAGACATAATAGAATACCCTCGTGAATTCTTCATGATGCCGTAATCTCTCTTCATTCTTTCGGCGAGGTTCTTTTCCCCTATCTTTCTTCCAAAATCCTTAGCCGAGTTCAGGCCTTCGTATAGTAGGTGCATGATTCTCTAAACTAGCATGTCTGTAATGGGTATAGGCCCTCCTAGCCATGGAAAACCATCATGCACAAATGTGAGAAGCTGGCGGACACATATTGTGTTAATCAGGGTGCAGTGATAATGGGGCACCCACACCAGATTGAGTAACCTCGAGTTCTCAACATTGTAGACCCATTCCCCAATTTCTAATGTGGTAACACCTGACTCCGCATAGTAGACATGCCTCATGTAGTTATTCGATGCTAAGTGTGGAAACCTAGCATGGTTTGCAAGGTCCCAATCCTCCATTTTCAATAGTGGGATCCGCGTGAGCTGTGGACCTTTAAAAGGGTCCTGCTCTGGTAACAGGGGCATGGAAATGGTGAACTTCTCAAAATCTGGGTCCTTCGGGACCTTCGCTTTTCCCTTCCATGGAGGGATATACTCAGGTAGCCTGGTTATGAGTTCTACTCCTTCAACATCAATGTCTTATGTTCCTTGGCCTTCTTCTGCCTCTACATCCACTACCTTCTAATTATCTTTATTCAGATTTTGTGTTTTAGAAGGCTTTCTTGGGGAAGCATGGACTGGCACTGGATTCTTCTACTTGTCCTTCCTTGATTTGGCTGGTTGGATTTCTCTAGTAGGTGTAGGATTTGGTGTAGGTGACCTCGGCGCCATAGGCACAGGAGCCATATCTTCCATACTTACAACCTCCGAGGCAGCTCCCTCAGAGGCAACATCACCAGTGCTCATAGTTTGAGAAGGACTTAGTGCAAGCATTTTTCCTAGAATAAATTTCTGGTTTAGCTCAGATAGCTTAGAAAACATGGGGCTTGTGACTAAATCCTCCCAATACGATCATTTCATAGGCGACAAAAAAAAAATATTACTAAAAGTTTTGAGAGTGCAAAGTGTTTCCTGTTGGACCAGCACGCATAATTTATAGGGATTTTTGAATTCAAATCTGACCGTTCCCCCCAATTTTTGATAATAAATGTTGTTTTGGTGGCAGATATTCAAAGATTTTTTCCTTAAATGTTGCCATCCTGCTTCTCTTAACCGTCTTCTGGCCGTCAAGTCATGCATAGTGACTCCAACAGTCACTTTCCTACTATGTTGCATGACACCTCCCTCCATGGCGTAGCTTCGTGTGCGCAGCTTCATAGGTTGCAACTTCGTCACTTTCTACATAGCATGTTTGTTGCATTGTCCTCCAAACCTAGCAGTGTAGTTTATAGTCCCGCGCTCCCTTGCAACTGCCTAGAGCACTAAACTATCCTGTTACCATATGGTCATTACGCAAGATCCCTTGTATATAACTTCAATCTGCTCCCATTCACTCTTCCTGGAAAAGGTTCCCCATTCAGCTTCACAAGCTAAACAATGCCTCCATCTGTAATTTCTTTGATAATATATGGCCCTAGCCAATGCATTTGGAATTTTCCTAGAAATTTAGTAAATTTACTATCATATAATAGGAGAAGATTTTTTACCTTGAATGGGCAAAGCTTGATGTGGTGATCGTGCCATAATTTTTGGCACTCCTTCTATACTTATTGATGAAACCTTGCCAAAAATTAGTCCTCTTCGAGCTCCATCACTTGTACGAGCCATTCCTCTAAGGCCTCGTGATCCGGCATACTTATGAGAGTTGCTATGTGAAAAGTAGGCATAATATACTCCATTGGCATTACAGATTCTACACCATATACCAATATGAACGGCGTTTTCCCTGTCAGCTTCTTGCAAGTAGTCCTGTAAGCCCATAATATTGCAAGTACGTGCATATCCCAGTCATTCCTCTACGTGTTGTAGATATTTGTCAGTGCGTTCTCCAAAATATTATTGAAGGCTTCAATAGTTCCATTGGCATGTGGGTGATACAGTGTGCTCGTCTGATGGTAGACTCGAAATTCTCAGTTCAACACGTTGATCGTTTCGTTGCGAAAGTACATACCTCTATCACTCATCAACGCTTTCGGGCAGCCAAACCGAGTTAACACATATTCAAAAAGAAACTTTGATGTCGTAGTCCCTGTACAATCCTTGATTGCCTATGCTTCCAACCATCTGGTGAGATATTCCGTCGCAGTGATGATATAGTGTGCACCTATTTTCTTTCTTGGGGTCTTAATTGGCACAAAAAAATCAATCACCCATTTCTAAAATGGTTGCAAAGATACTTGAGGATGAAATGGAAACTCATCCCTTTGCGATGGTCTACCAATTATCTGACATGCATCGCATGCCTTACAATATGCTTTGGAATCCTTGTGCAACGTTGGCCACCATAGACCTGCATGCAAAATCTTCTGCGTAGTTGCCTTACTTGCATAATGACCTCTGACAACTCCCCTATGAGCTTTAATGAGTATTATATCCCTCTCAAAGTTTGACACATATCTTTGCAATATTTCGTCTGCACCCATCTTATACAAATGCCCCACAATGACTGAAATTTTTTCCATGCGCACTACTAATTCCTACTTTTGATGACTTGTATACCCTTCTAGTGCCATCCCCGTAGTCAAGAAGTGAATAATATCTGCAAAATTATTATTTTTTTCTAGTTAAGACTAACCTAAGTACCCACGGGGGATTTGAACCAGTGACCTATCACAAGGAGTGCCTTAACAGTGCACCCATTCACCGTCAATCCAAAGCCCCGTGAGCAATATCTGCAAAATTATTATCTTCTATGCGCATCGCAAATAGTTGCACATTGGAAAGCCCTCCTCCAAATTATTAGGTTTGTTGCCTGTTTTGATTCGTGACAAATGTTTAGGTCCTGTATTCAACCTCCCTCACTTCACAATGACTTCAAAGTCATACTCTTGAAATAGTAGTAGCCATCTTCATATATTCCCCCCCAACATAGGCTTACTGACTAGGTACTTCAAGGGAGAATGATCTGTGTACATTTTTAAATGTCTTCCTAACAGATAGTGCCTGAATTTTTGCAGCGCGTACACCATAGCCAACCCTTCGCACTCTGTCATTGAATAATTCTTCTCATCCTTTGATAATCTCCTACTTGTGAAGGCTATAGGATGGTCCATTTCTCCTTTGTCGTCTTGTGTTAGCACTGCAGCTAACGCAATGTAAGAGGCATCCACATGTACATGAAAATCCTTCTTCCAATTAGGGAATACCAAGATCGGTGCGATGACCATATTTTCCTTCAATATATCTAAGCTACGCTAACATTATTCATCCCAACAGAATGTTGCATCCTCCTTCAGTAGTTTCTCTATGGGCATAGTAATCTAAGCATATGCTTTGATAATTTTTTTGTAATATCCCATATGTCCCAGTGTCGTGCGCAGCTACTTAATGTTCCTTGGGGACTCCAAATTCACAATTACTGCAATCTTTGCAGGGTTCACCATCAATCCTTGCATGCACACCACGTGACCTAGTAAGATTCTAAAGGGAACAAAGAATATGCATCTCTTCAAATTTAGCGTGATTTGGTATCTGCGACATGTATCCAACATCAAGCACAAACTTGCTACATGGCACTTTACTAATCCAAACATTGTCTAGTCATCAAAGTACACTTCCAAGAACTTATGAATGAACTCTTTGAACGTTACGATGACTACGTGAGAAAATATCGCAGGTGCATTCTTGAGTCCAAACGACATTACAATGTATTGAAAACAACCCCACTCTATTGCAAAGGTCATTTTTCTTCTATCCTTGAGCGTGATCTTGATATGATGATATCAATAAAACCTATCAGTAAATGAGTAGGCCTCCTGCCCTCCAATATTTTCTGACACATCGTCCATAAATGGCATCGGGAATGGGTCATGGACACACACATCATTAAGCTTTCGCATATCTACGCAAATTATTATTTCACCTTTCTGTTTCTTCTCCTGAACAACCATCGGGCTCACCCAATCAGATTATTCAACTGGATCTATAATGCCTACCTCCAGCATCTTATCCAATTCTTGGTGAACCTTTTCCTTATACTTAGGATTAAGGTGATACGGCCTCTATTTAATAGGCTTCACGTTCAGCTTCAAAGTAATATTCATAACACCCAAATCACCAATTATGCCCTTCAAATTTGAAAACTTGGTAGGAAAGAGATCCTAGTATTTGTGGAGTAACTCAAAAACTTTATCCGTAGTAGCGTCATCCTAATAACCTCCAATCTTTGAAAACTTTGATTATGCTTCAGTGGAAATATTTACTTGCTTTGTCTTCAATGACACAGTGATGTCTGGGTTGTCTAATTATGGGCCCTCGACTTCGTGATTCCCTTCTGCCTCTAGAATGTTAATTTTTCTTGGGTCTCCATCCTCCTATTTAGCGGTTACATTATAGCATTCTAACGCGTTTCATGGCTGGGTGCTCCAGTCTAGTTGGACCCATTCCAAGGGCTCTTGCGGCGTTCTAAAGATAACGGCCTTAATTTCTTGTAGCGCTTCATCAATGCTTGTGAAGCCGACTTCAAAATTACAGGTCAATAATAATCCTTCCCTCAATATATCCCACTCCACGGTGCCATGGTGGAGCTCCATTTCCAATAACAATTCATGGGAATTGTATCTAAAGTATGGAAAATATGTGCACCCACTCTAGCTGCGGTTCCATCCCCCACGCTTTAGTCCATTTGGCTAGTTGATCACGCGGATCATCCCTTCCATTATATTTCTTAGTCAATCAATTGTTAGGATGCCCAAACCATAACCTCATCATTCTTCTGTAATCTCACCATCTAGCAAAAATATCTTTATGTGTACCCCGCCATCGTGCAGGCATAGCACACAGTGCCAAATCTAATGCTTGGAAGCAGTCATCCTTAGGGACTTTGCACTAAAATTCATCCAAAAAAAATCAACGTCAGTTAAACCATCATAATAGGGTAATTTCCATACCTCCGATGAAACACAGCGCAATGATTTTGTCATCATATTGTAGCACAGTGTGGATACTTCATGCAAATGATTCTGCCAATGTTCCAATTCTTCATCTGAATCAGAGGTGCATGAACTCTCCCGTATCCATGCAATCCATCCATCTCCCATCGGATTGATCCAGTCCTAATCTTGCGCTATTATTTTGTAGATTTGATCCAGTTCATCCTCACTTTCTTCATAATCATGGACTGGTTCAGTATAGCATGCCCCTTCTGCAGGGTCCAATGGTACTACAACTTGAAGTGATTTCCTTTCAAACAACATTGTCCTCTTATTTATATTGATGACCCCATTCATATCAATGGACCAGTCAATTTCTAGGAGTGCAAGATATGGATTGTTGTCATCGAAAATACCAATAACCTCAAAGTTGGCCATAGCGCTCACATCTTCTATATCAATGGTTACTCTGTATAATCATCCCATAGGGATAATATTCTATTGGTTCACCATTCTAATTTGAATCGGAGGCCACAGCAGTGTAGGTCTCCCCATTCTTTCCCATGTTTTTCTTGGAAAAAGGTTCACATCAAATCCCAGATCCAAAATGTCTTGGTCCATCTCATAATCACCTATTTGCATGGTGAGCCTCATCTCGTGCCCTATTTGTGCCAGATGTTTGACAATCTTTCTGACCACCCAGTGTCCATCAGGGACTTTCTCTTTGCTGGCACATTTTTATATTAACTCTGTAGGCCTTCCACATCTTTGCTATCGCGCAACAGTTTTATGTAGGTATCCCAAAACATAGTGAGCACAGAGGGGTCAACCTCTACAGGTGCACTGGTTTCTTGCACATTGTTTTGGCTTCCTGAGGTAGAGGCCTCAACAAAGCTTTTCTTGGCTTCCATGAAAATTTCCTTAGCGCACTCTAGATGAAAACCCACCCCCTTCTCTGGGGCCTTGCGGACCCATCCGTCCTCTTCAGGTTGCTTACCTTTTTCATTGTTAGTTGTTATTCCACTCCTCAACACTATATTCATGCTTTTATCCTCCTCATGGGGCTCGACTGTCATCATATGTATGTTCTACGTAGGCTATTGAGGCTGCGCTTTCTTCTCTTGCATTTTAGCTATCAGCACTAGGCATTCTTCTATAGTATGGTCAAACTAGCTACAGTATTGACATGACGAGTGTCTCTGATTCTGTCAGTCTCACGTATAGTTCCCTAGCATTCCATAGTTGTATTAGATGAGCTAACCACAGCCTCTACCAAGTCCTCCTCCTCCTCAACCTCTTCCTCTTCCCTGATAACCTCTGTGCACCCCTACAGTGCCCTAATCTCGAGGCCGAGTTTCTGCTTTCATTCTGTATGTAGGTTTTCTTTCCATCATCAGCTCGTAGCTTCGACATTGGCACTCATCATGGCCCACATATTTATAGAAGTTACAGAATAGTTATTGAGCTGTCTGGATAAACTTTTGAAGAAAATGGCAATTATCTTTCACATATTGTCTAACAACCTGACAAATAACACACCATAGCACAAGCCCCATGCTCAGTCCTTCTCTGGCTTCCGGTTTCAGGGGAATCGTCCCCCCTCCTATAATATAATTCGCATACACTGGAAAATGGTCTTTATCGTGCCCCTAGCTCTTTCACTTCAAACACCAGACTTCTTTGTGCACCTCCGTTTTAGTCTCCTTGTCTTTCTTCAAGCTCTGTAGTTCTAAGTGTAAGCTCTGTAACTCAGAGTGGATCTGTTGTACCCACAAGGTGGCATCCTAAATAGGTTTTGCATGTAACCTCATCATGATTTCCAAGGCTTCTTCCTGCGTCCCTATATTTTGTTGCAACCAAGAAATTCTTAGGTGGGGAAAAATCGAATCTATAAGCCATTCGCGATGCCGACTATCTAAGCGCTGCATGTTAGCTTCTCGAATTTGACATTTTAACCTTTGATCTAATTCCCAAGGCGTCTCATCGACCCTCATCATGATTTATTTGAATCTGATTACCAACTGTGAGTCAGACTTAGGCTTACTAAACTCCTTGTTTAAAGTCACCTTAATATCTGCTAGCAACGCAAGAGGATTATTAGAACAATACTTAATATACCAAGTGAGCGCACGATCCTACAGAGCAGTAACCAACTGTGCCTTCTTGATATTGTCATCAATAATTTGTTGCGCTTTTCACACAACATTTTTAACAAACCAGAACTACTCGATATCTTCACTCCCTATGCCTTTGAAGATCAACAATTTCATCACGTTCACCATGTCGGATGGTGGTGGTAGAGGTGGAGGCATGGGCAAAGCTGTATGTGGTGGAGGTGGAGGCGTGGGCGACGGTGTATGTGTTGGGTCCCTATAATACTAGTGATTACCCCATTACTATTGTAGTTATACCCCTTATTTATATTGTTGTGCCCCTATTACCCCCATATTGTTATTTCTGTGCCCCATAGAATCACTCTATTGTTATTTTTGTGGCTTTATATTATTATTGTTAGGTCGGCTGGATTATATTTTGACTCCTTAGACTCCTATATATAGAAAGGAGGTTTTTTCATTTGTATCATCCAAGAATTTTTCATTTATGTAATGTAAGGAGGTTGCCCCCTCGAAGAGGCTGAATTATAAGGGGTTGATCTATCTTTTCTATCTTTTCTTGAGCTGGTTTCATAACATTTGGTATCAGAGCTTTGGATTATAGGGTTTCGCTGCTCCAAACAGGTCATCGTGGAATTTTCGCTATAACGTTTTTCTGTGATGTTTCAAAAGTCACAAAAAAAACCCATTTGAGAAAAAATCACGCTGAACCTTGGGTCCAAATTTCAGAGCTTGTTGCGTGATATTTGCAGAGATATGATCTGAGGAAGTTGGTCTTTTTGCAGACTCCTGAAATACATTCAAAACAGGTGACCTGGGGAAGATCGTCATAACTTTCTCTCTGGGGATCGGATTGAAATTTAATAAGAAGGTACAAAAGAGGACAGACTGTAGTTTCTTGTTTGTGTGTTTTAGATTCAAAGGTTGAAACAGTGACTCGTGGCACGTCGTACAAGTTCTCTCTACTGAACCAGTCTAAAAGCAAGTCACTGTGGGAGATTTCACATAACTCTTCCTTGGAGAATCCAATTTGGCTCAGACTTGTGGCATTGGAAAGAGGACGCAGAAGGCTACTACAGGTAGCAATTTCAGAACTAGATGATTCGAAATTACAAAGATACATCAGATTCAATATCAGGCTTCTATAAAGTGAAAAAAGGTGTGTAGTTTTTTATTTTAATTTTTGTGTAAGCTTGGTTTAACGGAATTCAAAGGGCATAGTAAAGCATTATTATCGGTAATTGATGCCCCGAGGAAAGAAAATGCAAACACCTAGTAAGGAACCTGAAAGCTCTAGCATGACTCATGAAGAAGAGGAAGAAATGCTACATGATATATCAAAATTACAAGAACAAGTGCAACAAATGTCACGCTCACAAAAGCTAACAGAAGCTAAAATAAGTGGCGTGCAATCTAAGATAAATGACGTGGAATCTAAGATAAAGGGCATGGAAGCTAAGATGGATAATTCTAAGACAGATTTGAAGAGAGACATGGCAGATTTGAAGATAGATTTGAAGACAGACATGGAAGAATTGAAGAAGTTGCTACAAGAAAGGGTCACTAATGGTGAAAAGGTAGTAAAGGAAACTCATGATGAGAACAAAAGAAATGTTAATAATGATTCCATAGATGCTAACGTTGGATCGAAGAATCACCATATTCCAAAAATCGATATGAGGAAGTTTGATGGCAAGGATCCCGCCACATGGATATTACAGATGGAGCAATTCTTCGATCTCAATAATGTGCAAAACGCACAAAAGGTACGTATGGCAACTGTATATTTGGAACCAAATCAGTTTGTATGGTATCAATGGCTTTGCTCTCGTAAACAATTTATCACTTGGGCAATTTTTACGGAAGAATTGATAGCACATTATGAAGATACAAAAAACAACACTTTTTTTAGCCAATTGATAAGTCTCAAACAAAAGGGTTCAGTAATGGAGCACATTGAGGAGTTCCAAAAATTGAACATAAGGGTAAAAGATATTCCAGAGGAGCATAGGATTGATGTGTTCATAGGGTCTTTAAAGGATAATATCCAACATGATGTTCGCCTTTGGGAACCTGATTCATTAGAGAAGGCATTCAGGTTAGCAAGAAAAATGGAAAGCAAAATTATGGCAACCAGGAAGCATACCACTCATAACTATAAAGACGAAAGTGTTGTTGCCCCTAGTCTTTCACAACCTATAAGGTTGACACCACAACAATTGGAATAAAAAAGAGAAAAAGGGATTTGTTACAGTTGTGATAGCAAATACACTAAAGGTCATACGTGTGCTGAGAAGAAATTATTCTACATAGCTTGTGAAGAGGAAGAAGAAAAGGAGCAAGAAAGGTCAAAAGAAGAAGATATACTCCAGGAACAAAGCCTAGATGAAGAACAAATAAATCTGACCATATCTTGTAATGCATTGGCGGGAATTACCACTCCTCAAACCATCAAGATAGAAAGACAAATCAAGAAGAAAAAGGTCATAGTGTTGATTGATTCAGGAAGCACCCACAATTTTATTCATTGTAGGGTAGCAAAAGAATTGAATTGCTTCCTATATCCAGCACCAGAGTGTCAGGTGATGATTGCAAATGGAGGAACAATAAATTGCTCTTGAAAGTGCCATAATATCAAGCTATCCATGGGAGAATATGTATTGACTAGCCCAATGCTTTCCATTCCAATGGGAGGTGCTGATGTTGTACTAGGATTCCAATGGCTACAATCCTTGGGTGCAATAGCTTTTAATTTTCAAGAAATTTTCATCAAATTTTCTACGGAAGGAAAGGAAGTTGAATTAAGGGGTATTGCAGGGAAACCAGGAAAGATAATCAGCTCTAATGGCATGACAAATCTTCTAAAAAAGGAGAAAAGAGGTGTAATTGCACAATTATGTTCGCTAGATGTTTCCACATTGGAATCATCTATTTCTCCAGATCTCCAAAAAGTCCTAGACAATCATTCCAAGGTATTTGAGACTCCAAAAGGTCTCCCACCTATGCGTGATCATGATCATGCTATTCATCTGATTCTAGGAACTGTTCCTCCAAACATCAGGCCGTACAGATATCCCTATGTGCAAAAAAGTGAAATTGAACGTATGGTTGCAGAAATGCTAGAGGCTGGTATAATTCAATGTTCGCATTATGATACATATGTTGTACTTGATGGCAACCCACTCACCTCAGATGATAAATTATAGTGCAGCAAAGTTCACGCACTTTCATGAAGATAAAAGTTTCTTTCACGAAGATAAAAGTTTCCTTCATGTAGAGAAAATTTCACGCACTTATATGCAGAGAAAAGTTTATTTCATGTAGAGAAAAGTTCACGCACTTTTATGCAGAGAAAAGTTTATTTCATGCAGAGAAAAGTTCATGCACTTTTATGCAGAGAAAAGTTTATTTCATGTAGAGAAAAGTTCACGCACTTTTATGCAGAGAAAAGTTTATTTCATGTAGAGAAAAGTTCACGCACTTTTATGCAGAGAAAAGTTTATTTCATGTAGAGAAAAAATTCACGCACTTTCATGCAGAGAAAAGTTCCTTTCATGAAGAGAAAATTTCATGCACTTTCATGGTTGGCTCATGGTATTAGTCCGACAGTTTTTGATCCTATGGTTTTGGTCCGTGGTATTGCATCCAAAAGTGTTGATCTCATGCACTTTCATGGTTGGTTCATGGTATTGGTCCGACAGTTTTTGATCCTATGGTTTTGGCTCGTGGTATTGCATCCAAAAGTGTTGATCTCACGCACTTTCATGGTCGGTTCATGGTATTAGTCCAACAGTTTTTTGATCCTATGGTTTTGGACCGTGGTATTGTGGAAGGCCTAAGACTATAAAAGAGGAAGGAGATCATTTGGCAAAGCATGATCGAATGAATTGAATATCTAATAAGTGCTAGATCTGAAATATTTGTGATTGGGTTATGGTGTAGATCTGGATCTGAATGAAGGAGGAACCTTAGCGCATAAAGAAGGATAAGTTCTTTTGATGGGTCATAATCTTTATGCTTGAATAATAGTATCTTTGCATGATTTTGATCTGTTATATGAGGCGCATGCTTGATCTATAAATCTGACAATCTGGGTTAATTAGTGTCTGAATATTTGAAAGGAATTATCCTTTATAGATCTGCACGCAGGTTTCAGGTTGTTGAAGTAGCGTATATCTTTAAATTATGATCTAGTTGCCTCTGTCTATTGCTGCAGTATTCTGGGTTCAGAATTTGGTGTGTGGTTACTGTTACTGTGTTCTGGGTACAGCTGTCAGAGAAGTGTTTACTTGATTCAGTGCTAATTGGGAAAGGAGATTGTTTGATGCAGATATACTTGATGATTGATTGATGTTCATGGATCCAGTCTGAAATTTATGAAACGTGGTCCCTGGAAGAAAGAGAAGGTTGTAGCCTTCAGTAGGCCAGCACCTACGTACTAGTATCTTGGCTAGTACAAGAGCTAAGGGGGTTGTATCTCCCTTCCAGGAGAAGCTGGAGAACGAAAGAGGGTTGTAGCTCTCTGTAGGTTGTAGCTTGCGTACTGGTAAAGGACTGCACCAGTACAAAATCATTGTAAAAGGAGTTTCTAATTGAAAGAAGATAGAGACATATTGAAGCAGGTGGTTTTCACCCACATTGGGTTTCCACCTTATATCTGGTGTTCTTTTGTGTGACTATTTGCTTTTCTTGTTCCTGCTCATTATTTTATGATACTGACATACAAAGTAATGATCAATATTTGAAGAATTATTCAAAGTATAAATAAGGAAGATAGATTGATAAGAATTTGATAATACTGATTCACCCCCCCCCTCTCAGTATTATTTCCAACAATTGGTATCAGAGCAGGTCGTTCTGAAGAAGCTTGATCGCTTGAAGGAAGATCTAACATCATGAGCAACTACGAGAGGGAAGCATCAATCATGCCACCGATTTTTGATGGAACAAACTTCGTATATTGGAAGGTAAGAGTTACTGCCTATCTTCAATCTCTGGGTATAGAAGTATGGGACATTATAGAAACAGGGTATACTTTTCCATCAGCTACTCCTACAGATTCAGCTGAGAAGAAGAAATATGAAACAAATGCAAAGGCAGTTAATACTCTTCTAGGATGTCTATCTCAATCTGAATTCATGAAGGTTATGCAATATAAATCCGCAAAAGAAATATGGGACAAGATTGTTTTGAGCTACGAAGGAGATGAACAGGTAAAACGTGCAAAACTTCAAACCCTCAGGATTCAGTATGAGAATCTCAGAATGTATAATGATGAAAGTGTGGCTAACTATTTCCTTCAGGTAGATGAGATTGTTAATTGTATGAAAAACTTGGGTGAAGAAATAAAAGAGGCTGTTGTGGTTGAAAAAGTCCTAAGATCATTGTCCCCCAAGTTTGAATCTAAAGTGTCTGCAATAGAAGAAAAGGAAAATCTACGAACTCTTACTATGTCTCAGCTACACAGAATTCTAACTGCTTATGATATGAGAAAAGGAGGTCCATCAGACAGGAGAGAAGCTGCTTTTAAGGCTTCAGGCAAAGGAGACTACTATGAATCAAGTCACATGTCAGAAGAAGAAGAAGAATCAAATTTTGTCAGAAATCTTCAACGGGGTACTGGAAGGTTCAGAGGTAAGCTACCTTTTAAATGTTTTGCTTGTGGAAGAGTAGGTCATTATGCTGCCAAATGTCCTCATAAGGATAAGATTGACAAAGGAAAGGAACCTGCCAGATGGAACAAGAAACAGAATGCAAATAAGAAAAGCCACTACACTCATGAAGACAGTGATGGTCTATCAAATAGTGATGAAGATGAACGAGGTAATGACTAAACTTTTAATGGCATTTGAAGATGATGATTACATAGATGTGGATAGTTTTTATGAAGAGATTTCTAGACTTAAGACATGTATAGAAGAAAAGAATATGATCATTGATACTCTACAATTTCAAATTGATGAAAAAGAAAAATATCTTCAAAAGTTAGAAGGTGAAATTGTTGGCCTTAGAAAAGAAATTGAGAAAAAAAAGGCTATTAATCTTAAGTTTGTCAAAGGATCTGAAACTCTGGATGAGATCATCAATGTACAACGTTCTCTGCTAAACAAGACAGGTCTAGGGTATAATGGAGAAACATCTCAAGCATCCACCTCAAAGAGTTATCTTGATGCTGGAAGAAGGAATGAGCAAAAGCACAATGGAGATCACCAGGTAAAGCAGGGACGAATTACATCAAGAACGAACAAAGACTATCAGGTAAACCAGGGGCAATCTGTCTTAAGGTTGAACAAAAGCTACAACCAGCCACAGGTATAATCTTCTCAATTTGCTTCAAGAATGGATGACGATAGAAATTACAATCATTTGGCCGGTAGATTTGATAATCGCAGAAGTTTCTTCAATGGGCAATGTTTCTCTTGCCATAACTTTGGTCACAAAGCAGCTCAATGTGTTGCATATAAAACAATCATGACTACGGAAGCTCAAAAACAAAGAAGTATGATCGGGATTACAAAAAGGACCTATAACAAATTTTCGGCTCTTGAAAATGAAGTTGAATGTTCTATTTGCAATAACTTTGGTCATGAAGATTCTGAATGCAGGAGCAGGTTTCAGCAGACAAAGGAACAAGCCTCAAGCACCAGAACATGGAGAATAAAGGAACCACAAACAGAAAGATGTGGGATAGCATTTTATGCAGAAGGACAAGAAAATCTATGGTACATTGACAGTGGATGTTCGAAACATATGACAGGTGATAAAGAAAAAATTGAATCATATTCTGCTTTAGAAAAGGGAAAGAAAGTCTCTTTTGGAAATGATACTCCTGCAGCTATAAAAGGAAAAGGCACTGCTCAGTTAAAAGAAAAGGTAAAAGCTGGAAATGTTTTGTATGTTGATGGATTGAAGCATAATCTTCTAAGTGTCAGCCAGATGTGTGATCAAGGAACCGAGGTGATATTTAGATCAAACGGATGTCGTGTTCGTGATCTTGATATAGGTGAAACAGTGATCAAAGGTAGAAGAACTCCAAATAATCTATACATATTTGAAGAAGGACAACAACAATGCTATTTGAGCAAGGATGATGAACACTGGTTATGGCACCAGAGGTTGGGGCATCTAAGTTTTTCACAAATAAGGAAAGCATGCAAATATCAGGCAGTTCGTGGTCTTCCAGATATCAAAATTCCAGACAACACCATATGCAAATCATGTCAGTTTGGAAAGCAAACCAGAACTAACTTTCCAGAGAAGGAAGGATCAGTTAGCATGCCTCTTGAGCTAGTCCATATAGATGTATGTGGTCCATTTAGGAAAAGGACACCTCGAGGAGAAGAATACTTGATATTATTCATTGACGATTTCTCCAGGTTTGTTTGGTTAGGAATTATGAAGCACAAAGACGAAGCATTCGAGAAATTCAAATCCTTCAAAGCCTTGGTTGAAAATGAATCAGGATACAAAATTAAGTGCCTCAGGTCTGACAGAGGTGGGGAGTTTACCTCAAATGAATTTTTCGATTTCTGTGAAGAACATGGGATAAGAAGAGAATTCTCTACAGCTAGAACTCCTCAACAAAATGGAGTGGTGGAAAGGATGAACAAAACAGTCCAACAAATGGCTCGTGCTATGCTGGATGAGTCTGGAACTCCCGCAACTTTCTGGGGTGAAGCCGCATATGCTGCGGTTGTTATTCTCAACAAAACAAATGTCCGAGTGAACAGCACTCAAACTCCTCATGAGCTCTGGTATGGTGAGACTCCTTCGGTAAAGCACTTCAAAATCTTTGGGAGCAAATGCTATATTAAGAATACTGATGAGCAACTTGGCAAACTTGAACCTAGAGCAGATGAAGGCATTCTTCTTGGTTATTCTCCACACAGCAAAGCATATAAGTGCTACAATAAAAGACTTGGAAGAATTGTTGACAGCATTGATGTAGTGGTTGATGAAAAGGGATACATTCCTAGGCAAGTAAATCATGAAAATATCGAAGAAGATGAAGACTACCCTCAAATACAGAATGATGAAGAAGAAGAACCTCAAGAAGCACCAGAGGAACAGATAAGGATAGAAGAGAAGACTCCATCCCGGTACGTTCAGAAGAATCATCTAGAATCTCAGATTTTGGGGCAGAAAGAAGCAGGTGTACAAACAAGAAGAACAATTGCAGAAGCTTCAAGCTATTTGGCATTACTCTCCTCCACTGAACCACAAAATGTAAAAGAGGCATGCAAAGATGAATGTTGGGTCAAAGCAATGGATGAAGAACTTGAGCAGATCGAAAAGAACAACACTTGGGAGTTGGTTCCTAGACCAAAGGATAAGAATTTTATAGGGACAAAATGGGTCTTCAAAAATAAGTTGAATTAAAATGGGAAAGTAATTAGAAACAAGGCAAGACTTGTTTGTAAAGGGTATGCGCAGCAAGAAGGAATAGATTTTGAGGAAACTTTTGCTCCTGTTGCAAGACTTGAGTCCATCCGAATGTTCCTTGCTCTCTCAAGCTTTCAAAAGTTCAAAGTATTTCAAATGGATGTGAAATCAGACTTTCTGAATGGAGACGTAGAAGAAGAAGTATACATTGAGCAGCCAGATGGTTTCATTCTTGGAAATGATCCAAATCTTGTATGCAGACTGAAAAAGGCTCTCTATGGTCTTAAACAAGCTCCAAGGGCTTGGTACTATCATTTGGACAAATATCTTCATCAACAAGGTTTTTCAAAAGGATCAGCAGATAGCAATCTTTATATAAAAATTGAAAATGACAAATTGCTAATACTTGTTGTGTATGTAGATGACATTATCTTTGGCAGCAATGAAGAATCTATGAGTCAAAGCTTTGCCTTGGTGATGCAGAAAGAATTCGAAATGTCCTTGCTTGGAGAATTGACATATTTTCTTGGCCTGCAAATCCAACAAAAGGAAGGAGGGATCTTCTTGTCTCAAGCCAAGTATCTCAAGCAGATTTTGAAGAAATATGGCATGGAAGATGCAAAACTAGTATGTACACCCATGGTCACAGGATGTAGCCTCAGTGCAAATGATGAATCAGCAGCAGTACATCAACCAACCTACAGATCTATGATTGGAAGTCTACTTTATTTGACAGGTACCCGACCAGACATCATGCATGCAGTGGGAATAGTTGGAAGATTTCAGGAAAATCCAAAGGAAACTCATCTTCAGGCAGTAAAAAGAATCTTCAAATATCTTCAAGGGACTCAAAATTATGGCTTATGGTATTCTAGAGATACAGATCTCACACTTCATGCTTATACTGATGCAGATTGGGCCGGAAGCGTGGATGACAGGAAGAGCACAAGTGGTGGTGCATTCTTTATGGGTTCCAGATTAGTATCTTGGTTCAGCAAGAAACAGAGTTCGATTGCCTTGTCTACAGCTGAAGCAGAATATGTTGCTGCTGCATCTTGTTGCACTCAACTCCTTTGGATGATGCAGACCTTGCAGGATTTTCAAATCACTTGTACACCACCCATCTCCATCTTATGTGATAATACAAGTGCAATCAGCATTTCAAAGAACCCAGTCATGCATTCAAAAACCAAGCACATACCAATCAAGTATCACTTTCTCCGGGAACAAGTGCTTGAACAAAAGGTCAAGTTGGACTATGTTCCTTCTAAGGAACAGGTTGCTGATATACTCACCAAACCATTGCCTAGGGAGACCTTTGAATACCTCAGGCAAAAGTTGGGGGTTGTTTATGCATCATCTTGTTGTTGAATCTCTTCTGATTGTTGGTTGTACGCAAGGTTCATCTGAAGTATATGCGTACATGTGCTGGGTTGCGGATTGGTCAAAGATCGAATGGCACAGGTTCAAGGGGAGCATATCATGCATTGTTGGCATTATGGAGGAAGTACAGAAGGAGATCATGGATTCTCGTCTGAATATTGCTGCAATATGTCTCTATCTCTTTCATGGTCATTTATGGTGTTTGATGGATTATGGTTCTTCTTTGCAGATCTGGTTTATAGTCAGGGGGAGCATAACCCTTTGCCCTTGATGTCAAAGGGGGAGAATGATTGGTTGTTGTTGCCATCAAGTCCAAAGGGGGAGATTGTTGGCATTATGATACATATGTTGTACTTGATGGCAACCCACTCATCTCAAATGATAAATTATAGTGCAGCAAAGTTCACGCACTTTCATGAAGATAAAAGTTTCTTTCATGAAGATAAAAGTTTCCTTCATGTAGAGAAAAGTTCACGCACTTATATGCAGAGAAAAGTTTATTTCATGTAGAGAAAAGTTCACGCACTTTTATGCAGAGAAAAGTTTACTTCATGTAGAGAAAAGTTCACGCACTTTTATGCAGAGAAAAGTTTATTTCATGTAGAGAAAAGTTCACACACTTTTATGCAGAGAAAAGTTTATTTCATGTAGAGAAAAGTTCACGCACTTTTATGCAGAGAAAAGTTTATTTCATGTAGAGAAAAAATTCATCCACTTTCATGCAGAGAAAAGTTCCTTTCATGAAGAGAAAATTTCACGCACTTTCATGGTTGGCTCATGGTATTAGTCCGACAGTTTTTGATCCTATGGTTTTGGTCGTGGTATTGCATCCAAAAGTGTTGATCTCACGCACTTTCATGGTTGGTTCATGGTATTATTCCGACAGTTTTTGATCCTATGGTTTTGGCTCGTGGTATTGCATCCAAAAGTGTTGATCTCACGCACTTTCATGGTTGGTTCATGGTATTAGTCCAACAGTTTTTTGATCCTATGGTTTTGGACCGTGTTATTGTGGAAGGCCTAAGACTATAAAAGAGGAAGGAGATCATTTGGCAAAGCATCATCGAATGAATTGAATATCTAATAAGTGCTAGATCTGAAATATTTGTGATTGGGTTATGGTGCAGATCTGGATCTGAATGAAGGAGGAACCTTAGCGCATAAAGAAGGATAAGTTATTTTGATGGGTCATAATCTTTATGCTTGAATGATAGTATCTTTACATGATTTTGATCTATTATATGAGGCGCATGCTTGATCTATAAATCTGACAATCTGGGTTAATTAGTGTCTGAATATTTGAAAGAAGGAATTATCCTTTATAGATCTGCACGCAGGTTTCAGGTTGTTGAAGTAGCGTATATCTTTAAATTATGATATAGCTGCCTCTCTCTATTGCTGCAGTATTCTAGGTTCAGAATTTGGTGTGTGGTTACTGTTACTGTGTTCTGGGTACAGCTGTCAGAGAAGTGTTTACTTGATTCAGTGCTAATTGGGAAAGGAGATTGTTTGATGCAGATATACTTGATGATTGATTGATGTTCATGGATCCAGTCTGAAAATTTATGAAACGTGGTCCTTGGAAGAAAGAGAAGGTTGTAGCCTTCAGTAGGCCAGCACCTACGTACTAGTATCTTGGCTAGTACAAGAGCTAAGGGGGTTGTAGCTCCCTTCCAGGAGAAGCTGGAGAACGAGAGAGGGTTGTAGCTCTCTGCAGGTTGTAGCCTGCGTACTGGTAAAGGACTGCACCAGTACAAAATCATTGTAAAAGGAGTTTCTAATTGAAAGAAGATAGAGACATATTGAAGCAGGTGGTTTTCACCCACATTGGGTTTCCACCTTATATCTGGTGTTCTTTTGTGTGACTATTTGCTTTTCTTGTTCCTGCTCATTATTTTATGATACTGACATACAAAGTAATGATCAATATTTGAAGAATTATTCAAAGAATAAATAAGGAAGATAGATTGATAAGAATTTGATAATACTGATTCACCCCCCCCTCTCAGTATTATTTCCAACATTCAAGCGAGTCAATGTTCTTTCTCAGCTCCAGTAGTATTGGTGCACAAGAAGGATGGATCATGGTGCATGTGTCCAGATTATAGGGAGCTCAACAAGCTCACTATTAAAGATAAGTTCCCCATTCCCGTTATTGATGAATTACTGGATGAATTGCATGGATCAATTTACTTCACCAAGTTGTATCTTCATTCGAGATATCATCAAATCAGAATGAAGATTGAAGACATTCCGAAAACGACATTTAGAACTCATGAGGGTCATTATGAATTTTTGGTCATGCCTTTTGGCCTTACCAATGCACCTTCAACATTTCACGGTTTGATGAATTCAATTTTCAAACCATTCCTTAGAAAAATTTTGTTAGTATTTTTTGATGATATACTAATCTACAACAAGTCTTCGGAGGATCATGTTGAACATGTTGACAGGGTGCTACAACTATTGGAGGAGAAACAATTATATGCAAAAAGATCCAAATGTTTCTTTGGAGTCCAGGAGGTGGAATATTTGGGTCATATTGTATCTCATGAAGGAGTTAAGGTAGACCCTAGCAAAATTAAAGCCATTAAGGAATGGAAAATCCCCACATCCATAAAGCATCTGCGAGGATTTCTTGGGTTGACAGGGTATTATCACAAGTTTGTTAAGAATTATGGGAGAATAGCAGCACCTCTAACAACATTATTGAAGAAAGATTCATTTTCATGGACTCCGGAAGCAACAAAGGCCTTTGAACATCTTAAAGAGGCAATGTGCCAAGCACCGGTCTTAGCTACACCGTACTTCACAAAAACCTTTATTGTGGAATGTGATGCTTCAGGAAATGGAATTGGTGTTGTTCTAATGCAAGATGAAAAACCCATTGCTTTTGAAAGTCGTCCAATCAAGGGAAAGTTTTTAAGCAAAGCTATTTATGAGAAGGAAATGTTGGCAATACTCCATGCACTTAAGAAATGGTGACCCTACCTAATGGAAAGACACTTCAAAGTAAAAACGGATCATGATAGCCTTAAATACTTTTTAGAACAAAGATTATCCTCTGAAGAGCAACAAAAGTGGGTCACAAAGATGTTGAGTTATGACTTATAAATCATCTACAAAAAATGGAAGCAAAATGTGGTGGGAGATGCACTCTCAAGAAAGGATGAGGATGTGGAAGCATTGTTGTGTGCCATTTCTATTATCCAACCAGATTGGATAAACAAAGCAAGGGAGGAATGGAAGAACGACGAAGAAGTGTGGGCACTTATTCGAAAGCTACAACAAGATTCCAGTACTTCTGATACAAATAGCTGGCAAAATGATTCATTATGGTACAAAGATCGCTTATACCTCTGTAAGAATTCCTAGCTAAAACAAAAGATTCTTATGGAATTGCACACTTCTCCCTTAGGAGGGTACTCAGGATTTTTAAAAACTTACCACAAGGTTAAGAAGGAATTTTTTTGGGATGGCCTTAAATCAGATATTCAAAAGTTTGTGGCGGAATGTTTGGTTTGCCAGCAAAATAAAGTTGAAACAATTAAGACACCGGGTCTATTACAACCTTTATCCATTCCAAGCCAACGTTGGGAGGAGGTTTCGATGGATTTTATCACAAGTTTACCCAAGTCTGAGGGAAAGAGTGTCATCATGGTGGTAGTTGACAGACTTACCAAGTATGCACACTTTTGTGCATTATCACATCCATTTAAAGCCAGTACAGTTTCTACTGCATTTATGGAAACAGTTCAAAAGCTACATGGAAACCCAAAGATTATTGTAAGTGACAGAGATCCCATTTTCACTAGAAATTTTTGGACAGAATTATTTTCTTGTCTTGGTACTTAGTTAGCTCATAGCTCATCTTATCATCCTCAATTTGATGGGCAAACTGAGATAGTAAACAAATGTTTGGAAGGATATCTTCATTGCTTTGTATCTGATAAACAGACACAATGGGTCAAATGGTTGCCTCTGGCTAAATGGTGGTATAACACTTCCTTCCATACAGCAACAAAAATGACCCCATTTATGGCACTTTATGGGTATCAACCACCATCCATCACATCATATTTAAGAGAAAATTCTAAGGTTCAGGCAGTGGAACATCACATCAAACATCAACAACAAGTCCTCCAACTCTTAAAGGATAACCTCATGTTGGCACAAAATAGAATGAAACAACAGGCAGATCAACATCGCAGTGAAAGAAGTTTTGATGTAGGTGATTGGGTATTCCTACGGCTACAACCATATAAGCAAATGTCCCTAAAGCAAGCTAAGAAGGATAATAAATTATCACCAAAGTATTATGGTCCGTACAAGGTGTTGCAAAAGATTGGTACTATGGCATACAAATTGGAGCTTCCTGCAGCTTCTCGATTGCACCCAGTTTTCCATGTTTCATGTTTAAAGAAGGTTATAGGTGACAAGCTCCCAATTCAAACAATATTGCCAGCACTTGACGAGGAAGGAAAAATTATATTGGAACCGGAAGTAGTCACAGAAACAAGAACTCGACAGCTATGAAATCGATCAATTTCAGAGTATCTTATCAAGTGGAAGAACTTATCCGCTGAAGATTCCACATGCGAGGATGAGAATTTTATGCAGAAGTATCCAAAACTAATCAAGCGTTGAGGACAACACTTTTTTGAAGGAGAGGGGCATGTTGGGTCCCTATAGTACTAGTGATTACCCCATTACTATTGTAGTTATACCCCTTATTTATATTGTTGTGCCCCTATTACCCCCACATTGTTATTTCTGTGCCCCATAGAATCCCTCTATTGTTATTTTTGTGGCTTTATATTATTATTGTTAGGTCGGCTGGATTATATTGTGACTCCTTAGACTCCTATATATAGAAAGGAGGTTTTGTCATTTGTATCATCCAAGAATTGTTCATTTATGTAATGTAAAGGAGGTTGCCCCCTCAAAGAGGCTGAATTATAAGGCGTTGATCTATCTTTTCTATCTTTTCTTGAGCTGGTTTCATAACAGTATGTGGTGGAGGTGGAGGCGAATGTGGAGTGGACGAATGATTTACTCTAGGAATCCCTTGAGTAATTAGTTGAACAGCACTTCATGGTGGAGTTTGTTCCACCCCTTCATCGTCACTTAAAGGAGGTCCAATCAATGGAATATACTCTGGTCCTGATCCTTCACAATTTCTAAAGAATCCAACACTCTGCGTAGCTCTGAACATCAAGGTAATGGCATCACCCATTTTTCACATAACAACATTTTAATCCAAGTATTCAAAGATCTTAAATACTTACCTCGTGGTCCTTTGAAAAATATTCAGTCCACTTCGTTGTAGTTGACTGAGCTATCAATTGCAAATTCTGTAACAAATCCTCCCAGAATCCGATCGAGCTAATGATCAACAACACACATGATTTTTTTTTTCAGATGTTTCTACCCGTTGCACTAATTCTGGAGTCCACACTATAGGGCTATTGAGCTTCCACCTTCCTTGGCTATCTGTCAATTTAGCCAAACACTCATACAAATCAATGGGAAAAATGCAAAATAAGATCTCATTTATCTCCATGTACAGGTACCTATTCAACCACTCTTCCTTTGACAGGTGCGGATTCATGTTTTCTTGCACCAGAAATTCGTGAATCTTCTGATCCAACCACTTTTCAATTTCTTTCTTGGTTAGATTCAAATGATGCGACATCACACATATCTTTCAAGTAGATCCCAGTCCTGGAAACATAACCATTTGTTGGCTTAGGGGGTCTTGACCCAGGTTCAGAGTTAGTTGCACCAACCAACAAATCCCTACACTACTAGCCCTTCTGGCAACAACTCGCGAGCATAGGCTACAGTCTCACCCGAAGCCATATGGGGGGATGTAAGAACCAAATTTTGCATCTAGAGGATAGTGTGATGTCTTCTAGTGCCCTTGATCTACCTTTTCACAGATCAATGCACTCGTAGGGAACACTACTGCAACTCTATCAAAATGACCTTTAGACATTCGCGAAGGTCTACGATTAGTTTTTGCAGACCTTTAACAATCAATCTATCTACTTACGTGCATCAGAAAGAAATCCTAAGTTAAGGTTCACGTAGATTTACTTAAGTTATTAGTAGACATTAGAGAGATCATCAAAGTCTTCCCAAAGATACACAAACATGCTTTGCGTACATCAGTAATAGTTATTCAATAGAATCATGCAACATTCAATCAATATTCCATAAAACACATCATTTATTGATAGCATATATCACAAACATAAGTAAACATAAATACACAAGAATTCTTCGAAAACTGGCCTTATTGATCTTCAGTTCATGATTACATACTCAAAACTACCCTGCGCACTCAACTACAGGAGTCCACGCACTTAGATGCAGAATCTACCTAGGCCTCTGCGCACTCAGCTACAGAGCCTTTCTTCTCCCATATGACCCACTTTTCCTTGCTATCACTTCTCTTTTATCTACCCATTGCTCGTCATTTCCTATAAAAAACATGCCTTAGACTCTCTAAGACACATATTTATAGCCTTTTGCATACAATGCCATGTTTTGCGGACCATGGGTGGATCTCAAAACCGACTAAAAATTTACATAAAATAAGGGGCTAAACCCCTTTGACTCCTAGCCATATACATGCTCTGCATCCAAAAATTGTGGAGAGTTTACATTGGTTACAAATGTATATCAAAACTTGGGTTATCTTAACCCAAAAACTGACCTAGGGGACCCCATCCCAGGACATGGTAGCCACGGCCCCCAGGTATGTCAAAAGATTTCTATTCTTTTAATTTGTGGAATAATGCATATAACACTAAGCAATATCCATGGCAGTACTCTACTCCTTCTCCAACAGGGTTTCCTTTGCCTTGGAACTAGTGGTCTTCCTCTCCACCTATTCGATATCCTCCATCTCAACCATATCCTTGGAGTCAAAACTGGAAGGGGAATTCCCAAAGTCTATCCCGCTCTGCATTGTCGATGTAGCAACAGTTACAGTTTCCTCCTTTCAAAACTCTTATTCCTACACCACCTGTGTGACCCCAATTACTTGTGCAACCTAACCCTAACCCAAATAATAAGGCAGCCCATAGCATAGAGGCTAAACTACCTTCCATACTTATGTTATCACTCCCATTGGAATTAATGAAATTCAACTATGTTTGGGTAAGGTGATTAAATCAAGATGCTCCCTTATCATCACCAAGGAGGAAAGTGAGTATTCCAGAGAAGATACGGTAGATCTTTAAGTGACTATTACACCTATAATAGTCGATGCAAGATGGATTGTTACACTTGTAATAGCCAACCCGAGAAGAACTGTTGGTCCTGTAATATCCAACTTGAGTAAAGCTAATACACCTGTAATAGCCGATTTGGCTATTATGACTGAGGATCCTCCGTATCCCCAAAGGTTAATCGAAACTGGAATGACTTCAAAAACTGAATCTGATTTTCTTGGGGAGTTAAAGAACTTGCATGTATGGATTCCTCTGCTATAAGATCTTAAAAAAGTACCTATCTATGCTAAAATAGTACAATACCTATGCATTAAAAAACATATAAGGAAGCCTAAGGACCCTGATACTATACATGTGATGGGAAAACTATCTGAATTGATGACTGATCAACCCCTCTTAACCAAGTATAATGATCCAAGGAATCCTACGATTACTGTTTATATTGATTACCAACCCATAACTAATACACTAATTGATCTAGGGGCAACCATTGATGTAATGAAAAAGGACCTTTTTACCACCCTGGGGCTACATGGGCTTAGACATACGCCTACCATGCTTGAATTAGTAGATAGGTCCCGTGTTAAACCCAAGGGGGTATTGGAGGATGTAGTAATCACAATAGCTTCTTGGAGGTATTCGATTGATTTTCTTATCTTGCAAACCAAATCCAACCTGGGAGGACATCCTTTGATTTTAGGGAGACCTTGGTTGGCCACTGCAGATGCATTTATAGGGTGCAGATCTGGATCTATGATGATTTCAGATGGCCAAGCTACAAAGAACCTTAATCTTTACCCCCCAACAAAACCAAATATGGATTTGAGCAATCCTTGGTGGGATGAATTTGAACCCGAATTAGATCTTTCCCTGTCACTCCTTACCCTTGGAAAAGTCCAGTATTTTAAGGATGAGACAAAAGATGATACCATTAATGGATTTATTAGTAATTCAATTTATCTCACTTCTATTGAAGAATCAAGGGAGGAAGATTAGGTAGATGATGTAAACTTTGAACAAATGAGAACCACACCGCATACTGATAGCAGTCCAGTTGAAATAGAATTGGGGAAGTATTTGAATATCAATCCCAACCTGAATGCCGAGCAAAATAAACTATTATTATCGCTGTTACAGAAATACAAAAATTCATTTTCATGGGACTACATAGATATGAAAGGGATTCATACCATCCTGTGCACTCACCACATTTATTTGAAAGATGGCTGCAATCCAGTTTGACAACCGCAACGCTGTATGAACCCTGTAAAGTAGGAGGTAGTGAAAGAAGAATTGCGTAAACTCCTAAATGCTAACTTTATTTATCCGATATTTGATAGTCAGTTGGTATCTCCGCTTTTCATCGTTCCTAAGAAAAATGGAAAATGGAGAGTCTGTGTGGATTGTAGAGAACTTATCAAAACCACTCAAAAGGACCATTTTCCTCTACCATTTATAGGTCAGGTACTTGACACCCTCTCTAGGAAGAAGTTTTTTTTCATTCTCAGATGGGTTTAGTGGTTACAATTAGATACAAATTTCCCCAGATGATCAGGATAAGTTTACCTTTACTTTCCCTTGGGGAACTGTCGCATACAGAGTTCTCCCTTTTAGACTTTACAATGCACCAACAACTTTCCAGAGGGAAATACTAGGAATCTTCTTGGATCTGTTAAATGACTGTATTGAAATCTTCATGGATGACTTTACACCTTATGGTGATGTCTTTGAAACAACATTAGTTAATCTAGAAAAAGTATTGGAACATTGTGTATATAATAATGTTGCTTTGAGCACCAAAACATGTCACATGATGATGAATGAAGTGATCGTGCTGGGACACTTCATTTCTTCTAATGAGATAAAGGTAGACCCTACCAAAATAGAGGTAATATTGAAAATACCAACACCCAAGACAGAGAAAGAGGTACGTAGTTTCTTGGGGCATGCAGGGTATTATAGGAGGTTTATAGAGAAATTTTCAAATATTGCATTGCCTTTGTTCTTCTTACTTATGAAAGATGTGGAATTTCTGTGGACAGGAAAGTGTGAGCAAGCCTCTTTGAAGCTGAAATACTATGTATCAGCAGCCCCTATTTTGCATGGACCAAATTGGAAATTGTTGTTTCACATACCTACAGATGTGTATGACATTGCTGTGGGCGTTGTTTTGGGCTATCTAAAGGATAGAAAACCCTACACTATTTATTACATAAGCAATAAATTGACTCCAACTAAGATCTATTACACAGTGAATGAGAAATAATTTCTAGTAGTAGTGCATGCCATAAAATAATTTTGACATTACATCACCAGGTATCAAGTATGTGTACACACTAACCACTTTGTCATTCGTTTTTCAATGAATAAGACAATTACCAATGGTAGGATTATATGCTGGTTATTGTTGTTATAGGAATTAAGTATCACAATCTTAGACAAACCTGGAAAAGATAATGTAGTAGCTGATTTTATTTCTAGGTTAACTATTAATGACGATTTCATTCCTGTTTATGAGAGATTATTCGGCGTAAATCACATGATATTTCATTTTTCGACGTGTTTCGAACCAACTAGTGTGGTTCATCGTCAGGACAAGTTGAATGAAGAGATCAGGCAAAGCAAGTTAAATAGATAGAGCAGACCCCCAGCGGCTATATTTAGGTAACGGTTAAAATTACAACGGCTAGATTTGACCAGTTAACTTATCTTATTAATAATGGTTATTTTCCTGTCCTAACTAACTGGTGTCCGTTTTATAACTAACCGGGATAACTTATCTTATTAATAATGGTTATTTTCCTGTCCTAATTAACTGGTGTCTGTTTTATAACTAACCGGGGTAACTTTTCTTATTAATAATGGTTATTTTCCTGTCCTAACTAACTGGTGTCCGTTTTATAACTAACCGGGGTAACTTATCTTATTAATAATGGTTACTTTCCTGTCCTAACTAACTGGTGTCTGTTTTATAACTAACCGGGGTAACTTATCTTATTAATAATGGTTATTTTCCTGTCCTAACTAACTGGTGTCCATTTTATAACTAACTGGGTAACTTATCTTATTAATAATGGTTATTTTCCTGTCCTAACTAATAGGTGTCCGTTTTATAACTAACTGGGGTAACTTATCTCATTAATAATGCTTATTTTCCTGTCCTAACTAACAGGTGTCCTTTTTATAACTAACCGGGGTAACTTATCTTATTAATAATGGTTATTTTCTTGTCCTAACTAACTGGTGTCCATTTTATAACTAACCGAGGTAACTTATCTTATTAATAATGCTTATTTTCCTATCCTAACTAACAGGTGTCCATTTTATAACTAACCGGGGTAACGTATCTTATTAATAATGGTTATTTTCCTGTCCTAACTAACTGGTGTCCCTTTTATAACTAACCGAGGTAACTTATCTTATTAATAATGGTTATTTTCCTATCCTAACTAATCGGTGTCCATTTTATAACTAACCAGGGTAACTTATCTTATTAATAATGGTTATTATCCTGTCCTAACTAATTGGTGTCCATTTTATAACTAACCGGGGTAACTTATCTTATTAATAATGGTTATTTTCCTATCCTAACTAACTGGTGTCCATTTTATAACTAACCGGGGTAACTTATCTTATTAATAATGGTTATTTTCCTGTCCTAACTAACTGGTGTCCATTTTATAACTAACCGGGGTAACTTATCTTATTAATAATGGTTATCTTCCTATCCTAACTAACTAGTGTCCATTTTATAACTAACCGGGGTAACTTATCTTATTAATAATGGTTATTTTCCTGTCCTAACTAACTGGTGTCCATTTTATAACTAACCGAGGTAACTTATCTTATTAATAATGGTTATTTTCCTATCCTAACCAACTGGTGTCCTTATTAATAATGGTTATTTTCCTATCCTAACTAACTGGTGTCCATTTTATAACTAACTGGGGTAACTTATCTTATTAATAATAGTTATTTTCCTGTCTTAAATAACTGGTGTCCATTTTATAAGTAACCGGGGTAACTTATCTTATTAATAATGGCTATTTTCTTGTCCTAACTAACTGGTCAAATCTATCCGTTGTAAGTTTAGTCGTTACCTGAATATAGTCGTTGGAGGTCTACTCTATCTATTTAACTTGCTTTGCCTGATCTATTCATTCAACTTGTCCTGACAATGAACCACACTGGTTGGTTCGAAACGTGTCGACAAATGAAATATCATGTGATTTACGCCGAAGAATCTCTCATAAACTTGATATGGATCACAGAAGCCTCAATACACCGATTTCATTCATATTGAGGATTCTTTTCCTGATGAGTATTTTTTTTCTATTTCTACTCACTCAACATGGTATGCAAACATAGCCAATTGTCTTACTGCAATAAAGTTACTACAATACTTATCCTGCAAGGAAAAGAGATAGATCATACAGTAGAGTGCTACTTATTCCTGGAGAGAGGGGAATCTCTATCACACTGGACCATATTTTCAGATAAGGCGTTGTGTCAGTTAAGATGAGATTTTTGATATCCTTAAAGCTTGTCACGAGGAACCTTATGGAGGGCACCTCGTAGACAGCTAGACATGATACAAAGTCCTCTCGATAGGATATTATTGGACAACAAAATTTTAGGATGCTAAGAAGTTTGTGAAAGTGTGTGATAGCTTCCAGAGGATGGGCCAACTGCCGCAATCAGATGAGATGTCATTACAACCTCAAATAGTATTAGAACCATTTGAGAAATGGGCCTTGGATTTCATGGGACCAATTAATCCTTCATCTCGATAGAAGTCCTACATCTTGGTCTACATGGACTATGTCACAAAATGGGTTGAGGCAAAAGCACTAACCAGAGCCACAGAGTAGGCTATTTCAGACTTCTTGTTTGAAGACATCTTTGTCCATTTTGGGATACCTAGGGAGATAGTGACAGATGGAGGGCCCCAATTTACATCTCACTTGATCCAGAAGTTGGTTGAAAAGTATAAAATCCATCATAGAATCACTTCACCTTATCACCCACAAGCAAATGGCCAAGTGGAAAGCACCAACAAAGTCATTGAAGGGATTCTTACTAAGACTGTGGCTAGCCACCAAAGGAATTGGGCCAATAAACTTCCAGAAGTGTTGTGGGCATATAGAACTACATGGAGGAATACTACGAGATTCTCACCATACGAACTTGTGTATGGTAAAAATACCTTATTCCCTATAGAGTTCGAAATCAAGACATTAAGAATAGCATTGCAAGTAAATCTGGATCTGGCTATAGCACCAAAATAATGGTTGAACTAGCTCAATGAATTGGAGGAGAAACAACTAGTTGCTATCTAGAAAACAGAGATTATCCAATAGTAGAGAGCTAAGTGGCATGACAAGTTTATCAAAAAGAATAAATTTCAGAAAGGAGATTGGGCTCTCTTATATGATTTAAGATTCAAGGATTTCAAGGGTAAGATATGCACCAGATGGCTAGGTCTCTTTGAAGTTGATGCAGTCTTTGACAATGACTGTGAATTTGGTTACCATTGACAGTGCAAGGACACCATTACTTGTTAATGGGCACTTCCTTCGTTTATATCATAAACCTGCTTCAAGGGATTCATTTGCTAACATTGTCACAGATTCAGTTTTCAGATTAGAGGAGCAGGGGAAAACCCCCCCGCGCTGCCAAAATTTTAAACTTTCTAAGAAGTGTAACAGATGTAAACCAACCTCAGTTGGTAGTTGTTACACCTATTAAAAAATATTTAATAATAATAATAATAATAATAATAATATAGAGAATAGTCTTTCAGATTAATTACATCGCAAGGATTGGGTCGACGTTTCGAACCAACTAATGTGGTTCATCCCCAGGACAAGGTGAGAAATCAATCGATCTGAGAGAAGTTCGTTGATGAAACTTGTGTCATCTGGCCTCATGGTTGAGAGAAACTAGATTTGTTTCTTGATCACCTTATCTCCCAATCATATTCCATCAAATTCACCATGGAAGTTGAGGAGAATGGTCGCCTTCCCTTTCTTGACATCCTCCTTTCTAGGAGGGATGATGGTTCCGTCTGTCACCAAGTTTTTTGGAAGAAGACTCACACGGAATAGTACCTCCATGCCGATTCTCACCATTTCACTGCTCAGAAATTTGGGGTTCTTAGCACTCTTGCTACCTGTGCCCTAAGAATCTCCGATGATGACCATCTTGATTAGGAGAAATCTCATATTCTTGAGGTCTTTGAAAATAATGGGTACAGTATATCCTATAGTCTTAAGGCTTTTCATAGAGATAGCAAGGAGCCGAGGGTTAAACCCGGCCTCTATAATCCTTTCTCTAAAGTTCATCTCCCGTATATCCAAGGAACCACTGATAGGATTTCCCATATTCTTAGGAAATCTAATGTTTCTTCGTCTTTCAAGCCTCTCAATACCATTAAAAATTCTCTTAGGTTGGTTAAGGACCCTATTGACCCAATGAGCTCAAAAGGGGTCTACCTTGTGTAGAGTTTTCTTCCGGGATTATCGCATCCATAATTCTTTGTATCAATGTTTAGAGCCATCAACTGTGGCTCATCATGAGGATAGATCAAAAAGTGTGTAAGCTAGCTCTCTGTAGAATGAATAAATAGAGGTGTGAGATGGTGTTGGAGTGAGAAAGAGGGTAGCCAACTATCTTAAATTAGGTTAATTTGTAATTATAAAACTTTGTAATACATATTTCTTACAATTAGTATTTTCATAGTTTAATTTTTAATCTTAATTAATCTTAATTTTACTTTGTTTTATTATAATATGAAAGGAATAATAAGGTTTTTATAATTTTAATAATTTTCATTTAAGTATGTTTGTATTAAATTAATTTAATTATGAATGTTATTTAGGATTTCTCATAATGTTAGTATCAAGAGGATTAGTTTATTAATAATTAACAATTTTATTGTAATAATTGAGTGATGTTAATTTTTATTTTATTTTATTTTATTATTTACTTTTGGAATTAAGAATGTTTGTTTTTTATGTGCTATTAGTATTTAATCTAAGATTGTCATTAATTAATGATTAACTATTTTATTGTAATAAATGAATGATTATAGTTTTATTTTATTATTAATTATTAATATTTTTTTTTTTTTTGGATTATTAGTGTTTTATTATTGAATTAGTAGATTTTTATATAGTAATATTAATATTACTTAATTTTAATTTTACTTTGTTTTATTATAATATGAAAGGATTACTAGGGTTTCTATAATTTTACTATTTTTTTGTATTAAATTAATTAAATTATGAATGTTATTTAGGATTTCATGTAATGTTAGTATCAAGAGGATTAGTTAATTAATGATTAACAATTTTATTTTAATAATTGAGTGATTTTTATTTTTATTTATTTTATTTTATTATTTACTTTTGGAATTAAGAATGTTTGTTTTTTATGTGAATGATTCTAGTCCTTATTTTATTATTAATTTTAGGATCTTGTAATATTAGTGTTATCTTATTGAATTAGTAGATTTTTATATAGTAATATATAAAAATTTTAATTTGGATTATTGTGATCAATTTTTTATTTTATATATGATTGTTTTAAGTTATATGTTGTGATTAATGGAGACTGAGGTGGGGAGAGAGATAAGTAGGTTGCTGATAGGTGTGAAGGGTTTACAGGAGAGAGGTTGGATTAGGAGGTTAAGGTAGGATCCAATTGTCACTTATTTTCCAGCTAGGGGTCTACCTTGTTCCCTGCTCCTGTGGTATCCCCTACATTGGAGAAACTGGGAGATCTATTAAGTAGGGGATTAGTGAGCATGCGGCTAACATCAGACATAGTCGCTCCCGCACGTCAGCCCTTGCAGAACATGCTAAGAAATCAAAGCACCATGTCTGCATTGAAGAATCTAAGGTCATTGCTAAGATTGGTCATTTGCACCACAGGAAACTTAGGGAAGTGATTAAGATCGAAAGGTATACCAACAACCTAAATAGGGATGATGGCTGGAAGTTAAGTAAAAGCTAGATTCCAACTCTCGCCTCTTAACTTTGCCACCCTCTCCTCCCCCTTATCTTTCTTGGCTTTTGTTATCTTCCTCCTTTTATTTGGTTACTCTCCTCTTGTTGTTAGTTATTCCTTTCTTTGCCAATAAGGTGGCTATCCCCCGCTTATAGTCCTTATTGAATGTTTGTTAATGTTTAATATAAAGTTATCTAAAGCGATTAAATTTTTTTAACCTATTATTCATATAAATAAATAATTATGTTATTAGTTCTAGTCATAGTATTATAATAATAAAATTGATTATTAATTTCATTTAAACTTTTTATATAATATTAGTAATATATTATTATATAATATTTTATAATTAATTATTTTCAAACTATTATTATTATATAAATTTATAATAGTTGTAAGACATTATTATATGAATTTATAATATTTTAGTTAAATAAGTTAATAATTTATTACATAATAATTTTTTTTTACCTAATATTATTATAATCACCTATTATAATGGCTAGTTTTCTACCAACTAATTAATATTATTATGATAACAGCTAGTTTTCTTCATCCCATTGACTAGGTCAACCCTTACTTATATTATTATTTTATTAGATTATTTAATTAATAAATTTGCAACTTTTTCGATAATAAATAATTTAGTATTACATAACGGCTAGTTTCTAACTAAATAATTTTATTTCACTAACGACTAACTATGAATGGCTAACATTGTACAGTGATGCATCCCAGCTATTTATTCTTTTAGATCGATTGATTTCTCACCTTGTCTTGAGGATGAACCACATTAGTTGGTTCGAAACGTCGACCCAATCCTTGCGATGTGATTAATCCGAAAGACTATTCTCTAAATTATGGATCACAAAAGTCTTAAATCTAACAATAATAATAATAATAATAATAATAATAATAATAATAATAATCTAACTATGAAAACCTCTTTTTAGGGGGGCAGACAAATAATTTTTTTGACAGCTGAAAACCACTTTGTGGCGGTTGTTACACACTTTCATTGAAACAACATTTGTCAGTTCATGCATATCTTACAATAATGTTCTTACAAGCTTGTTTTTAGTTCTTTGTTTTTTATCTTTGTGGAAAATTTCTAGAAAAGAGTATGCCAGTTATCTTGGATGTTACACATGTAACAGCCGACAACTTACAAACAGTGATCCAAGTGAATTATCCGTTGCGATATACAACATTCATCACCACTCATGACTAATTTCCATGATCATCGGAATTAATTACACACACCTCATCACCAATTTCTTATTTCCACATCATACCAGTTATTCCATTGAACGGTAATATCATAGTCCTCTTTTATTTAGCAATTATGGAAATTTAATGTCATATCCTTTTTATGTCCGAGGATGACCATCACACCTAAGCCACGGGGTGGGTAAATTACATCATGACCTGTGAATGACCTGCGAATTTTGAAACTGGAATTAAAGAATGATGATTTCATAATCATTATCATTTATAACCATCATTGTAAACTTTTATGACTGATCATATCGAAAATGGAATTTTACCTCAGAACAAATCCTCCATAACTCAGCATTAATAGGGAAGTAATATTGCGCAATACGAACCCTAATTCGAAATCCCTGCCTTTAACCTCATTGCATCGCCTTACCATCACCTGCCGCTGAAGCGTTATATTCTCATTCAGAACTCTTAGACAGAAGCAAAGGAGAACATTTTGTAGAGCCGGAACAACTCAACATTGTGCCCTTACTTTAGAATTTATCAAAGAAAAGAAGAGAGAAGAATAGTGTGTTGCAACAACGCAAAGATGGGTGGGACGGTAGTTCGACATGAACCAAACTCAACCAAGGCATTGGAAAATTATCCTAAAGCATGCCAAATATTCAAGGATGTAGGTTGGTTTGGATTTTTCCAAAGGCTGGAGGGATCGGATGAAGCAATTGCTATGGAATTTGCCAAGAATTTGAATGAGTATCAAATAAAGGTCAGGGGGTTGCAGCTGGAAGTCACAGAGGAGGTAATTTCTCATGTGACAGCATTTCCAATAGAAGGCAAGAGGTGGTTCAACAGAAAGATCAATGACCCCTCTTTGAAGGAGGATTTTCTCCAAGGGGAAGAACGACTGGAAAAGAAAGGAAGAGGAATTTATAGGTTATCGCTTCCCTAGCCGTGGACATATGTTGCATTTTACCTCATTAACTACATCACCTATGATGGAAGGGTGACAATTGTATTTAATTATCAGTTACCATTGTTGAATCACCTCTGACATCAACAGATGATAAACCTCTCGTATTTTCTACAGGGGAATATCAGGCATATGTCTACGACGGTGAAAACAGTTGCACATCTGGAGAACTGCATCACAAACCATGGTATTATTAAGCTAATTGTGCTAGACACCCTGAGTCAACAAGGCAAGAGCTGGGATGAGTACATGAGGAAGAAGGCTAGGAATTCCCAAACAAAGCAAGCCAAGACTTTTGAGGAAGCTCTGAAGGAAACTAAGGAATATGCCCAACCTTCGAAAGTAAGGGGTGAAAAGAGACCAGCTAACAAGTTGATAGGTTATAAACGGCTGAAGCATAGAGTGAAGGTTAGTAGACATCCAGAACCCCCATCCACATCTAAGAAGATTGAGGAAGCGACAAAGCAGAAAGAAGAAGAGCAAGCTCGACCGGAGGGACCCCCCTCGCTAGGTAAGGACTAGACTCAATCCTTGCTACTTAAAATTGAAAATTTAGAGAGAGAAAATGAAAAGTTAAGACAATAGTTAGTAGAGAGTAAGGTGGAAGCAAGGGCCTTGGGGTTAGATATCTTGGTTAAGTCCATAAATAGGGCCAGGGAGGAAGCTTTCTCAGGTTTTTTGTGCACGACCTATGCTAAAGAACTAGCAGTAGCAGGGTACAGAGTCTGTGCAGAGAGCACCTTTTCAAGGGAAACACAAACTGAGTCTTGGGAAGCTGGCACATAAGAACCCATTGAAGACACTGCTCATACACAAGAACTAGCAGCTGAAATGGAGCATCCCACAGAGAATAACTTGGAAGCTAATACACAAGAACCTGTGGATGACATTGTTGTTACACAAGAACCAGCAGTGGAAGCAAAAGCTAATGAAGGAGGAAAAGAAGAAGTTGTTACACAATAACCCATTGGTTACGTTGTTGTTACACAAGAACCAATAGCCAAACTGGAGCAGCTCCACCCTCAGGAGGTTGTTACACCTTCAGTTGATATTTCATGTGAGAGCACATAGGGTCCTGATGAAGGAGGATGTTTAGAAGGAGTTTTTTTTATATCGAAATTACAAAAATGGAAACAATAAGCACTCACTCTGCAAGAGGGAGTGATCTGACTTACGGAACATCAGAAAATGATAAATTCACTTCGAGAGAAAAGGGAAGAGGAGGATATTGTGAAAGGATGGGAAGAATAGAGGAGCAAAGAAACTATGAAGAAGAAACAAGAAAAACTTCAATTGCTACAGTGGCAGGTTCTAGACCTAATGGACAACAAGAAAAAGCTTTATGAGCTTGACCTAAACCTGTTAAGGTGCAGGAGGCATTCCCCATCATATCTATTTTTCCTATGGGAATGATATTATTTTTTTCAATTAAAAGCAGTTATTGAAAACAGACCATTTCTGGGTACTTCTACCTGCGCTTTCCTAGAAGTCTTTCATGCCTGTAACTTTGATGAACAAAGATTACTCTGTGAGTTGTTTTTACATAATATGATTTGTGAATATGCTAGTATAAAGATGGTGGAAACAATTTTCTCTTATATGAGGGATTTGCAGTTGCGCACCATTATTTCTTTTATGAGAAATAAAATTTAATGGCACTTGGCCATGAAGTTAGATGAAACTAATGAGGAAAAAAAACATCATGGATTAGGGAAGAACCAGGAATGGCCATTGAATTGATACTTGAGTTCAAATTATTCTTAAGTATTCCAGACATTAGGGAGCAGGCAGCCACCAACAGAAAGAGGATTGTGTGGTTTTTCCTTAATCTTTATGCACAAATGAAAAGTCGAGCACTAACAGCGTGCCTCAAGTGCACAGAAGCCAACAGTGCCAGATTACAAGAAGGGGATCCTTTCGGGTTCCAAAATTTTCTGACTGATGTTACATGAGTGCCAGAATATGCCCAGGTGGTGAAAACATTGGGAGCCTTTTGGATCAGGCTTGGGTTTATATACCCTTTGATTTGGTTGTCAGTGAAGGAATACCAGTCTCATTACCACTTGTGCGATTATGAAGAGGAGTCTTGGCCATGATAGTCGATGGATACTCAGGGATACAGGTATGCTAATGAAGACACTATCAATGCTTATAACTTTACATATTTGCATTGTAGATATAATAGTGGCAACTAAGGTTTTGCATGAGGACATGTAATTGCTTCATTTGGGGGGAGATGTCGCATGTAGCTTTTGTACCTATCTTCTATACTTTCTTTCCCCATTTTTTGACCTTTTTGCTTCCAAACCTACAAAATTTTGCATATTAACTACCTCTTTCTTTATTATGAACAACATATTTTGTCATCATGTTATTTTTCCATTTTTTCTAGATATTATGATGCAATATTCCTTTTTATGGCTAACTGGGGAAAACATCGGAGAATTATTTTGGTTCCTCTCCACTTTTTTAGGTGCTACCCATGAGAGCAAGGTTATGAAATGAACAACCGCATCGATTGATCTATGAGAATGATGAAACATATTGCTATTACACTCTGTGTGCTATCATAGACTTTGTTGTTACACCACATTGGTATTACAGACTTTGTTGTTACACCGCGTTGCTGTTACAGGTTGCTATCGTTATATTTTAGGTGTCGTTACAAGTCATTTTTGTTACCAAATGTTGTTGTTACATCCCAAACTATTGTTTTACCACAGGATTTTGTTGCACTATAGCTATCAAGCCATGGGTACTATTCCACGTGACATCTATTTGAGAGTTACAAATTATCTATTTAGAAAATGACAAATCTAAGCGGTAATGATTTCAACTAATGTATTTGAACAGAACTTGTATTTAGGAACTTGTTATAAAAATTTTGTATTTTATTGATCATCATGAGAATCATGAGATTATCATGACTGATCTATTCCTAATTTTTGGGTATGTAATTTCTATAAGAGAAAATCAATCCCTCGGGCACGAGGGATGGAACGAAGAGCATTGCTACTCTGATCCTATAATTCTTAGTTACTTTTAGTATCAAGACACTTGTTACTACTCTGAGTTGAATTCTTAACTAAGTTCGTGTTCATTCCTATGCCCTTCTAGGGAGGAAGGGCTTTCCTCTTTAGTAGAGATTGCAGTGGTAGAGTAGTTGTACATTATTATTCCTTTGTTTTAATAGATGCATGCTTTTTGATGTTGTTGTATAATTTGTAGAATAAATCCGCTTCAATTCCATATTTATGATACATTGTTATGGAGATTTGGTTAGAAGTATGGTAGTTGACCAGATAGTGTAGTTATCAGTACAATGTATGGTGTGCCTTTGTTCTGGTAGATGTAAAGTGTGATTCCATTCTTGTACAGTGTTTTTAATTTCTACATGAATTTTAATTTCGACAATTGATTCAGTGGCATTCTTTACTGTTTTCCATTTTCATCCTTGGCTGTGGTGTATCGGTGTAGATAATGTAGACTCCTTTGAAATAAATAGACCTACCCTGGATTGACAATTAAATGGTTGCAATCTTAGTCAATTAAAGGTGATTAATATAGCACAACATATACATGTCCACTTTTCAGGCCTCAATGAGCCTCTCCAAAAAATCCAAGACTTCCACACTTGTGTTTACCATATGTCCGAGTCTTTTTTACCAGAGATCTGACCCTCAACAATGATTATCACATGTCTATCTGATACATAAGAGTCTTCAATTCTGAGATATATATCTATGCCTTCACACAGTAATCTAAACTGTAATATATGTCTTCCTCCACAGGTGGCTAGACAGAAATATACCAGAACAATAAACAAAAGTCTCCACCAAATTTATTCATGTTTGTTATAGACATTTTTGTGCCTTACAACATTGAGCATGAAATGTCCATAATCCAAAGGATCCAAAGTCCCTAAATGAGTTGTTCCTACCCCTAGAGGAACAAGGTCAACCAATGACAGCTTCTCCCAGAAGTTCTCCACCAAAAACCACTCAGAAACAGTCAATTCAGGATCAATTCAAAGGCTCCACTAGCTGTCTGCGCTGAAATGCAGAGATTACACTGGCTAGGTGCACTGCAACGCAGGTAGAAGCACTACCAGGGTGTGCTGAGCGGGAAATGACAAATGGCAAGTTCATTCAACGAGGTGGAAAGACCCTGGAAGCTTCCAGAATCTTCTCCAATGACACTTGCCTCAATGAATTCGACTAGTGATGAGTAAGAGGTTCCTAACCTCCAAGTGGAAGCAAGAACTGACAAAGAGAAGCCACAAGTCAAAACATAAGCTGACTCATCCTCTCTGCTTACATCTATATATGGATCTCTCACCCAGAGGTTCAAGAGGCTGGAATTTTGTACTTTGCAGAGAATTGTTGTTGGTTTGAGATTGAGATTAGTACATTGGGTGATTTATGCTTTGTTGGAGGAGAGGAAGGGATTCCTTTGCTGGGAGGTAGATGCTGGATCGGGCCTCACTTGGTTGTATCTCCTCTTGGACTTTATTATCATATCAATAAACTATTTGAGTTTCTCCTACATGTTGTATACCAATGATGTTTTGTTATGCTTACATGTTTAGCTTAATCTGATCTTGAGCTTTTTATGACTGTATATCTGTATCTTTTTGTAGTTTCTCTCTCTTGTGATCTTGCAGGAATTCGGTGAAGTTGGGCCAGTGAAGGAGCAAGAAGCTGGGAGCTACTGAAGAGAGGAGTGATTTGGATCGACAAACTAGCGTAAGATACAGGTTAGTTAGATCCTTTTCCTCACTTACATTTCATAAAGAAGAATACTCAAATAAGTTTACCTGTTTGTTGCTAAGGCACTATCACCTCTTGGAGTGGGATAGGGGCATTTCGAATTGGATACTTTTCCCAACAACAAATTGGCGACTCCACTGGGGACAGTATCTTGTTAGTTTACTTGCGTTTCTGGTGTTGTTCTTCTCATAAACTCAGGAGTGCCGAATCGAAATGCATTTGCCATTTTCAAATGCAAAGTAGAGATCTGCCACTCTAGCCCACTCACTGGGCCTGTTTTTATGATCTAAAAAAACTGATCCACAAGTGCTCTAACAACCCTTTGTGATAGATCTTAGTCCTCCTATAAATCATCCTCCTAATTGTACCTGATTGATAGCTCTGATCCGGCCAAAAATTGTTGATTTAACTGCAAACTGTAACCCAGAACCCAGAAACAACTCTCGTTTCTGCTTCAGCGCAGACTCTGTGAAGAGGTTTTGCATTTCAACGCAGGTCCCGTGAAGGATACCTGCACTGAATGTCAAATCCTCTGTGTTGGGAGTGCGATGATCAGTCTTTGCCTTGTGCAGCTGTGGTTCCCTGCTTCCTTTTGCTCAGTTTTATCTCTGTTTTTTGCAGCCTGTTATCAGTCAGTGTACCTATCTAAAACCCCTTTTCTTTGCCTCAATTCCGCCTCAGTTGTATAAAGAAACTGTATTTGTTCTTTGTGTATTTGTTACATCATTTGCAGTTTCCCATTACAAAAGTAAACTAGTCATACTGTCGCCCTTAGATCTAGACCTGTCGTAAGTGTCGTTTTTGATCTTAGGAGTGAGTTTGTTTGCTGTTCACAATTGATTGAGCTTTTACATTTGTCGTTTGGTTTGAATTTATGCATTTCTAGTGTCGAAACAAGTAAATCATAAAGTGTCGTAATCGTCTTTTTGATTTTGAAAAAGGAACTTGTTTATGTTTTCACTTGAAATCGAATTCAAATTTGTACAACAGATTTCTTTTTAGGCATCAATATTAAGGAAGCGAAAACAAATACATGCATTTGTGCATTTGCATTTTGATAGTTTGCATGCTTTGATTTAGGAAAAGTGCATTTACAGTGTGCTCTATGCTCTTTGAGAAAAGTTTGTATCTTCCTTTTCCCCTTGTAGCTAGGATTTTCATTGTTGAAAAGGTATAAAAGCTTTCTTATCATCTTTAGACTGCATTTAGGAATTGTATCATACATTTCGTGGTGATCCAAAAAGGCAAACTTCTAAGAAAGATCAATCTAAAATAAATTGAATGAACTTAACAACGCTTTGTAACATAACGCACAACATAGAGGTCTAGGCTAGAGACGTGTTCCGGCGTCGTAAAACCTGGTGACTATCGATCTCGCTGATGGTTGGGTGATTCCTCCTGAGGGACGATAGCGCCAGTACGGATTGTGCTCCCACGTACCGTTGAGTATATATTGGGAGACCCCTATAGGCATAAAACCTTTATCCTTAGGAAGCCGTGTCGGCCGCCCTACTCATCGCAATGCACTGAACATAGCATTCGGGAAGATTGACCGCACGTACCTTAAAAAGTATTCTGCGGTTTTGCGAAAAGTTTGGCACACCCTCTACCTAGAACTCCAGAGCAGTTCCTTTTGGCCTTTTTCAGACTCTATAACGGAAAAAGTCCATCCGAGCATTTGTCACTTCGGGCTTGTTAAAACATTGAAGGAGACTAGAGTCATCTTTAGCTTTTTCTCGACTCTTTAAAACTGAAAAAGCAAGTTGTGTCTAAAGCGTCGTTAAAATTTATTTTAAACGGAAAAATCGCCTCTTTTTCCTGCGTTGATCTTTAGGTTGAGAAAATGGAACCCACCAACCAAGTAATTCCCCTTGGTGGAAATCCTAGTCCCTTCTCCTCTTGGGGAGATTTTGGTGCGCCCCATATGGCCACATTGTCACTTCTAGGACTGACAATTGGCTTGCCGGTCTGGCTCTTCTCAACCAATGTCGTTCAGAACACCACTATTCTTGAACAGTCGAATCAATAGTTAGACCAGTCTAGAGTTGCCCACCAGCCTTCTACTTCCTCTAATTCTACCTCTCCTCCTTCCTCTTCGCTTGAAGGAACTGGTAAAACAAAAAACCAAGTTCCTAAGGAGAAGAAAGAAAAGAAGAAGAAAGAGAAGAAGAAGAAGGAGCCAAAAGCGACTGGGGGCAAACAAGTGTCGTCTGACAAAAATCCACACACAGCACTGACTAGGCCTAAATCGCCATGTGTCATATGCAAGGGAGACCACTTCCACAGAGATTGTCCCTGCATCCCTCGGATACTAAGGGACTGGTCTCCCCGTTTGCACAATCCGGTGGCATCAACCTCTGATAGCCATGTTGAATGCATACCGTCAACTAGCGAAAGTGAAGTCCTTGGACAAAAAGGGAGAGCTAGATCCCCCTGTAGACTGTGCGAAGGCGACCACGCCATCCACCGTTGTCCCTTCTTAGACGAAGCGAAAAGAGTTTTGGATGATCGTCCGGTTTCACCGTTACGACTTCCTCCTGGATATAAAAAACTCTTGCCGAGTCCTTCGTTAGTTGAAAATCCAGCTGGCCTGCTCAAGTGGTCAGCTAAAACGCCGGTCATTGAAGATGAACCAGCTGAATCCATACCCGACGAAATTCAAAAGGTCGAGGCGGCAGTTGACCCAGTCTTGCCTTCAGAGGATTTATCTTCGAATGATACAGTCACTGAAGAGAATAAAGATGACACCATCCAAATTCTCTTCATCAACACAGACTCCGACGAGCACGGGGCCAATCCCCCCATTCCTTTATCGCAGGAAGGAAGTCCGTCAGAGCGATACCCGGCCGTTTACTCGGTCCCACCACCAAGAAACCTAGTTGTCTCCTTCGACTGGAACCAACTAGGCAGACCCCGTTTGCCAGCAAGCATACCATTCAGAATTATCGTCCAAATATACAGAATGGTCATGGCTGGCACCATCATTGATGAAGGGGCATCTGTGAGTATCCTTTCCTCCACTGCTTGGAAAGCGCTTGGTTCGCCAGCGCTTTTGCCTGAAATGAGAAATCTGACAGGCTTTGATAAAGGAACCAGTCGACCTTTAGGGATCCTCCCCAATGTGCCTATCACATTGAAAGGGAAGACCGTTCAAATGAACGTGATGGTCGTTCAAGGACCCTTGGATTATAACCTACTCCTTGGACGAGACTATATATATTGCATGGGAGCCGTCGTCTCCTCACTCTTTAGAGTAATGTGTTTTCCGCACAAAGGAAGAGTGGTCAAGCTCGTGGACCAGCTTTCATTTCCCGGATTATGCATCGCAAATAGTCATATACCTTCCCTAAATGGTCTCTTCACGCAAGAAATGTCTCAACCCACGGTCCATCCTCCCGATGAGCGCGAGTAATTCGGAAGGATATGACTGGAACCCAGGGGGCATGCGTCCTGGTCTGCTTCAGCAGGAAAACTTTGGGTATAGGGTAGGTTTCCGTGGGAGAATATGACTAGTCCGTACCCCGTCCGTGATTGGAAGAGGGGTTGTCCTAGAATAAGATTCTTTTGTCAAAGTTATGTGTTTGACACAACAGAGTCACTCACCTTTGTTCATCTCGGTGGACATCGCCGAAGAAGTGTTTTGTTTGAAAGATTAACAGGACAATCTTTGGGTAACCTGAAAGAGGTAGGCCTCTCTCGGTAAAACAATTGTTTTGGCAGAAGTGAAGTAGAGGTAACCTTGAAACTCTGATTTATACCTGGGGGCATGCAAACCTTTTGGAGTGCAAGCAAGGGGCAGCTATTTATTTTTTTAAAATTTTTAGGTCCTCCCTTTAAGCCTGTAGGTCTAACCCTTTAAACTCGTAGGATTAGTCGTTTCCAAACTTGCATAACGAAAGGATGCGGGGCATAGCTTTGTAAGGCGCAAGCCCCATAAAAAATGGAATCTTACATGAGACATTCTTATCATATGACTGGATTATTGAGCAGTTTTAGCACATAGTTCATGCTCGTTAAAAAATAAACATAAGATCGAGCAGTTTTAGCACATAGTTCATGCTCGTTAAAAAATAAACATAAGACTGAGCAGTGTTTTTCCGCGTTTAAGCTCGTTAAAAAATGAACTACCCTCCAGTAAATAACCACCGTGAATGTAACATTATCAGCCATTAAAGCCCTGGTCGTGTTTGCACCGTCACCTCCACTTTTCCATTGGCCGATCATTTACCTCCATTTGATTGTTTACCCATTTTGAGGAATAGCTGCGAAGAGTGATTTCACTAGCCATCCTTGTGACACTGCCGTGCTTGGAAAATTCCAACCCTTACCTGGAATCAGCTGCTAACCCGTTTTATCACTCGTTCCTCAAAAGACGAGTCTTCTTTAAGCTCTTTTCATCTGACTCGTAAAATATGAAAAGATTGCCGAGTTTTGGCCTTCCAGCTCGTTAAAGCGACCGGAAGTGCTAACCCTCCTCTAGATTTTAATATTTTTGGACCTGAGGGACTATTGCACAAAAAGATCGAGCCCTTGTTTTGTTCGGCTCATTAAAACTATCGAAAACTCATCCCTCCTGTATTGTTTTATACTTTTTCAGACTTAAGGGATTAGATGACGAAAAAGGACTTTCGGAGTTGACTTTATGTACCTTTTCAGACTCTCTAAAAATGAAAAGGACCAAGTTATCTTTGTTGTTAGACTCGTTAAAAACATTGAATAGCGACAAGCTTGTCTTTAGACGAGAACGAGTTTCACTATCGCTAGGCTCGTTAAAACATAGCGATGGGTTTGCCCGAAGGGAAAATTATAGAGCAAGCATATGTTATCCTCCTCAAGCTTGACAAAAATAAAGAGGTACTGGTCAGCAATGACTGGGGAAAAATTGGGAAGAAACTCAAAGAACTTTATTGGTAGCAAGTCGCTCTTGAACATGACACTTCCACTCCGTGCGAGAGTCGGGTTGGGTTGTTTCATTCACCGATCACATCGCCATGGTCTCGCCATACCATCCACCTTTGGAGTAAATGCTACCAATCCATCACACAAGTGTCGCCGATATGTTCAAGAGAAGTCATCCAGAGAAGTCAATCGTGTCCCATCCACTACCATACATTATCCTTCATTCTTTCATGACCGCCACCCTGAACCATATATCATCAGATCGTTTTCACCTCCATCAAAATCATTTGCTCCATTCCGTGTCATTGATGTGGGATACATTAAGGCCCTCCTTTGACGGATCGCTTCTTGTCGACCTCAGCTCATTATCCAAGAAGTTGATCTAGGAACAACCCCTTCAGTACTTTGAAGCTTGCATGCCTCAATGGCAAGTTTCTCACTTCCGGCGACAGGTATACATCAATGACCTTCGACCGAAAGATTTCGCGTGGTGTTCGACGCCAAGTCCTTTATTCACACCACGTGAATTGTACTGTAGTACCTTGAGGGTCATTATCATTATCGGTGATTCCTCTCGCGCTTGTTAACGGTTTACCTCATTGACCGGTAATCAAGCGATGTCTTTCCATGTTCGACTTCAGAACATCTCTCACATGGATCGACTTGTACTTAGAGTGAAGATCGAACGAGTTTGAAGACCCCGGATCTAGTTTCATCCATCCGGGCTGTGATATATATTCAGGAAAAATAAAGACATTGACATGTACAGCATTGCAACACAGACAATCATCCTACCAAAGGATGATGATTTCATCAAAATTATCATTCTACCATCAGACGATTGTCTGTTCCATGTACAGAAAATGAATTTATAAAGCTGAGCATGGGAATGCCCGCCTCAGCTAGATCATGAAAGCAGTATGAAAAATAATGTATTGTATTGTATCTTATTACAGGTCTCCTCCCAGCATTGGAAGAACTTCGGATCCTCCTAATAAAGCATTTCACCCGATAAACGGCCTCATACTTTAGGGGGCAACTGTTATAGACATTTTTGTGCCTTACAGCATTGAGCATGAAATGTCCATAATCCAAGGGATCCAAAGTCCCTAAATGAGTTGTTCCTGCCCCTAGAGGAACAAGGTCAACCAATGACAGCTTCTCCCAGAAGTTCTCCACCAAAAACCACTCAGAAACAGTCAATTCAGGATCAATTCAAAGGCTCCACTAGCTGTCTACGCTGAAATGCAGAGATTACACTGGCTAGGTGCACTGCAACGCAGGTAGAAGCACTACCAGGGTGCGTTGAGCGGAAATGACAAATGGCAAGTTCATTCAACGAGGTGGAAAGACCCTGGAAGCTTCCAGAATCTTCTCCAATGACACTTGCCTCAATGAATTCGACTAGTGATGAGTAAGAGGTTCTCAACCTCCAAGTGGAAGCAAGAACTGACAGAGAGAAGCCACAAGTCAAAACATAAGATGACTCATCCTCTCTGCTTACATCTATATATGGATCTCTCACCCAGAGGTTCAGGAGGCTGGAATTTTGTACTTTGCAGAGAATTGCTGTTAGTTTGAGATTGAGATTAGTACATTGGGTAATTTATGCTTTGTTGGAGGAGAGGAAGGGATTCCTTTGCTGGGAGGTAGATGCTGGATCGGGCCTCACTTGGTTGTATCTCCTCTTGGACTTTATTATCATATCAATAAACTATTTGAGTTTCTCCTACATGTTGTATACCAATGATGTTTTGTTATGCTTACATGTTTAGCTTAATCTGATCTTGAGCTTTTTATGAATGTATATTTGTATCTTTGTGTAGTTTCTCTCTCTTGTGATCTTGCAGGAATTCGGTGAAGCTGGGCCGGTGAAGGAGCAAGAAGCTGGGAGCTACTGAAGAGAGGAGTAATTTGGATCGACAAACCAGCGGAAGATACAGGTTAGTTAGATCCTTCTTCCTCACTTACATTTCATAAAGAAGAATACTCAAATAAGTTTACTTGTTTGTTGCTAAGGCACTATCACCTCTTAGAGTGGGATAGGGGCATTCCGAATTGGATACTTTTCCCAACAACAATGTTTATCCCTTTTAATTCATGAGTTGTGAACTTATTTTCTTCTCATATAGATGTCTTCACCAAGATAGATGATATAATTGTGAGTTCAATCTTACATTTATACTAGTTTTGACCCATAATGAAGAGACACATCCCTTGGTCATGGTGTCAACTTGTGCATGTAGGCTTATGTTGGCCAACAGTAAAAATTATTATGTTTCAACTTGAAAATCATTTTATCTTAGTCTAAGAGGAGTTAGAAGGTAGGTAAGGGCTTGTTGGAAATCTCTTGACCTCCTTTACAATAAGACGTAATATTTTCTTCCGAAATTGATCTCTGTTGTTAAAATTTTATTTTTTCTTTCATTATATACATGTTTTTCATAATAATTATTTGAGAATTTATTTCATGGATATAGGACATCGTGTAGCTTATAATTTTACATTATTTGGTATGTATTGGATAGTATTAGGGATTCTTATATATATTCTCTTTATTGGAATTAGAGCATCTTCACATGGGAATTTAGAGGTTCATGCATTCATGCTAGGGATTTTAGGGCTTCATTGATTTATGCACAAATCACATTGAACCATTCTAGGGCCAAACATTTGAGGTTTCATGTAGCTAATAAATGTCACTTCATAGGGTTAGAGTTTGTCATTATTTTGCATACATGTGCCTAGGATAGTTTCATGGTAAGGGATCCTTCATTCATCATTAACAATCTAGGGCTTTCCATCATATAGATAGGGATATAAATATAGCTAGTATTTGCATTAGAAAGGACTCAACAAGGGCTTAGGGTTTTATCCCTTAGGATATGCTTAAAGAGAGTATTCAATGAGGTTAGGGAAACATCACAAAAGGGTTATTTATCCATCAAAAGGGTTAGGACATTTTCCATCTCCAACAATTCCATATTGACATCAATGACAACTTTGACCAACTTATACAAATAGCTATATTCATGTGGTCTCCTAGTCTTATTTATTTCTTCCTTAACCATTAAATATTTAGCCATCATTTCGGTGCAAATGATAAGATCCTAGGTAATCTATCATCATCCCTTTATCCTCCCATGTTAGGTGAACTATAAATTCTTGGGTCCTAATCACCATTATTCCCTAACACTGACAAATTTCTCAATGATTTCATCCCCTCCTCAGTAATAATGGGATTGTTTTGTAACTTTACTTTGTCACTTGTTTTTATTATTTTTCCACTAGAAACTTTCTCTTTCACTATGCTAAGGTCTTACTGCTATTCATCCAACTATCAACCGCTTTTGTCTAGAAACTCCCCCAACATTATGCATTTCACATCCCTGCACCTATACCACGCATAACCCCTCTAGTGCACAGTGTTCTTGTGCATCATGTAGTGTTCTTATTCTATGATAAACATTTTTTGTACTACCAATAACAAAAAAAATTAACTACTATGAAATCCCTAACAACAATTTACTACTCGAATTCAAAAAAATACATAACATATGAAACACTTTATTTATGTATAAGGGTGATGTTCTTCCTTTCCTTTCATCCATAGTGCATAGGAGACCAAATTTCCCTATACAACATCAACAATATTCCATTAACAAATCCTTCTTTGAATGTATTATTCATGTTTTCCAACCGCACAACTCCAACATTGGTAACATTTTTTGTCACATATGGTCCCAATTAATACATATGGAACTTACCTAGGTGCTTCAAAAATTTGTTGTCCTAAAGAAACAATAGGTCACTAGCTTGAAACATTTTTAGTTTAATCCTCCTTTCATGCCAAACATTTTCTCTCGCTTTCTACACATCTTGATCGAACCAAACTACTGTGCAGTCTTCCTCTAGTTGTAGTAATTATTGCAACCTTTTCTCCATTGTACCAAGTTATACCAACTTCGTAGCTTCTACTATGCACTGACTAGGTACTAGAAGCTCCATGGGAATCACAACTTCTTGCCCATATAATAATAAAAAAGGAGTATTATCTATTAATTTCTTGCACGTGGTCTTATGCACCCACATGACCGCTAGTATTCCTAAATCATAGTCTCCATGTTGAACATTACAAACCATAGTTAGCACAATCTACATAATCTTGTTAAATGTTTCCATGGTACCATTGGCTTGGGGATGATATGGAGTTCTCTTTTGATGATAAATTTGACATTCTTCTATCAATGTTGCAATGGTATTATAAAATGAGTTCCCTAGTATGCATCATGGTCAATGGATAACCAAACCGAGTTACTATATTTTCAAACAAAAAATGCACAACTGTTTTTGTGTTACAGCCTTTTACTAGCATGGCTTCTGTCGAACGCATTAAATAGTCAATATTGATGATGATATACTACACATTAATTCTTCTTTTTGGTGGGTTGATTGGACCCACAAAGTCTATCTCCCATTTATCGAAAGGTTGTAATGTGATATGGGGTACCAAGGGCATACCTTCTCTCTTAGATGGTTTCCCTACCTGTTGACATACATTGCAAGTTCTAAAATATTCTTTTGCATTTTCATGTAAGGTAGACTACCATTGTCTTGCGTGAAAGATATTTTGTGCCATGGCCCTTCCCACATAATGTACTCTAGTGAATCATGTGTGTACCTTAGTAAGTATCATGCGTGTTCATGCTCCAATACACATATGCATAATATCTTGTCCGTGCCCAACATAGAAAGGAAACATGTAATGAGATCATAATCCACTACTTTTACTACCAAGTGCTTCTTTTGTACAATGGTATACCCTTATGGTTCCATTGTCATACTAAAAAATTGTGTGATCTCTACAAAATGGTCATCTACCATAGTCATAACAAAAATTTGTGCATATGGCAAATTATCTTCTAGATTATCTACATCTTCACTTGTGGTCGTTCATGATAAGTGACCAAGTCCTAAATTTAATTTTCCTGACCTAACTACCACTTGGAAGTTGTACTCCTAAAAATAAAACATGCACCTACAAATACTCCCCCTTAACACAGGCTTTTTGATGAGTTATTTCAACACAAAGTTGTCCATGTATAATTTGAACTTGTTTCCCAATAGTTAATGCCTGAACTTCTAGTGTGCATACACCATCACCAATCCTTCTCTCTCTGTTATGATGTAGTTTTGATCTACCATGGACAACTTCCTATTAGAAAATGGGATACGATGATCTATCTCTCCTTCCCCGGGCCATTCAAAAGTTTCTCCTAGTACTATTGATGAAGCATCGACATGCACATGGAATTATTTTTGCCAATCTCAGAATACTAGAATTAACACAATCATGTGATTTTCCTTTAAGGTGTCCAGTGCTTGCTGACACTCCTCATTCCATTGGAACTTAACGTCTTTCTTTAATAACTTCCCCATCGGTGTATTGATTCATGAATATCATTTGATAAGTTTTTGGTAGTAACTTGTATGACATAGGATAAAACATAACTTCTTAACTAACATAGGTGGTGGTAGATCCACTATGACTATAATCTTAGCTAGATCCATGAACATACCATTTTTTCATAATACATGTCTCAATAAAATGCCAATAAATGAGTAGGCCTCCTTTCCACCTACTTTCTCCAATATTTAATCATTAAAAGCATTTGGAAAGGGATCATGTATGAAAGCAACATTTAGTTTCCAGAGATCTAAACAAATCCTTATTTCCACTATCTTCTTATTTTCGACCATCGTGGTACTGATCCATTCCAACTCTTCCATTGGTTTGATGATTCCTTCCTTCAACATTTAATCTACCTCCCAATTAACTTTCTCCTCATATTCTATATTAAAACAATAGGGTCTCTACTTAACTGGTTTAGTATCAGGCTTCAACGAGATTATTATATCACCCAGTTCTCCAACAATTCCCTTCATTTGCTCGAATGCGTTGGGGAATAGATCCTGATATTCGTGAAACAAATTGATGATATTCCCTATTGTTTAATCATCCTAATAGTATCCTATGATCTCCATCTTGGTATTATCCTTAGTTTTAATGTTTACTTTCTTCATTTTTATGAGTTGCACATTGTCTACTAACTGTAGCTTTGGTTCAATAACTATATTCCCCCCTTTGAATTTATGAATTTTTATATTCCTGGATCATCATCGTCCTCTCCAATCTCTACTACATTAAAACACTCCATAAACTCCTGTACCCTTTACAAATGTTTTTGTTTGGGACATAAAGGTATGACCCTTGGAACTGTCTGATCCTTTTTTGTGAATATATTTCGATGAAGTATCTTCAAGGACCTATCTAATTCTATATCTTTTTCCTCAAAACTTAAAGTGGCCCTAAATCTTTATGCAATCTCATCCCATGCTACTATCCTCTATGGACCTCCATCTCGATGTACTAGTTCACAGGGATAATGTCTAAATTATGTGAAAACTAGTGTACCCACTCACTTTGTGGCCTCAATTCCATGTTGTAACACACTATTTTAGGTCAGTTATTGGGTACTCCATTCCTATGTACTTCATCCTAGGGACTCCTAAAGTTGTCCCAAGCTTAATGCACATCCAGTGCTCACACTACACCCACCCTTCATTTGGCCTTTATGTGTAATCCATCGCCTAACTAGGGTTGAACGAAATGCAGCATACACCACTAGAATCGTTAGTCTCTCCAGTATCCGATCCTCACATTATTGCACAAAATTGTTACTTCTGATAATCCATCAAAATGAGGTGGGATATTCACCTTAGTCTCTACTGAATGCACTACCCTAGTAAGGTGCACACATCGTCTAGTGCTTAATTCATGTAACCTACTTTTTCCAATTCTCCAGTGAAACTTCTCACTTAGAAGTGCAGGACCCCACACTATGCCAACTAAGTACCCCATCTATAGTAGGACTCACATAATCCTCCCAGTAGGCTGTAATGTTGTAAATGTTGTCCAATTCTTCTCTCCTTAATTCTCCTCTAACCATCTCAATATACCAATCTCCTCTATTGAGTCCAACAATGCAACCAATTAGACTTCCCCTTCCTAAAATATCATATATCTCTTCTTTGAGTTAATAATTACTTGATGATCAAATTCCATGTTAATTCCAACTAGAGTAGGGTATGGGTTGGTATCATCCACAATTTTTTTTACCTTGAAATCAACATTTCTCTTAACTCCATTAATGTCTATTGATACACCTATCATTATGGCAATTATAAAAATACATTGTTGATTTATTGCCTCAACTGGTTAGGGTACCATACTATTTTTTGTTTCCCCCTCATTTCCCAAGTAGTTGTTAAATTTCACACTTCTCTAGGTCTTTTAAATTACTTTAGCCCAATTCAATTCTTCAATTCTTCAATTAATTAATATTTCCAATCATGAGTAGTAATTTAATATAGAATAGTAAATGCGATGACAAAGGAGACAATCAACACATCAACAAGAGACACCATATTTTCGGTCAATGACCAGGGAAAAATCCATTATTGGAAAAACACTTTGACATTATTCTTCTATTATATTTCCATAAAATGTTCAACATAGAGTAAAATGATCCAATACAAAATCACCCAACAAAATTAACTAAAAAACATTCAAAAATATGTTCCCAACATCAATCCTGATTAGAGACAACTTCTCCTATCCGTGGTCAACTATGATCAACTGTGGTCAAATTTCAAATTGTAACCCTATATCCTAACCACAAGGAGGGAGAGTTATGCGTGCAGTTGGAATCTTCCAACCACACGGATGAGCCTATGTGCATTCGGTTATAGCCAAAAATTTCTTGTGTCAAGCCTGTGGTTGGAAACCAAAACCCTAAAATGCATGCGAGCTTTCGACCCTACAATCTCGTACCTCTACAAACCAATATCCTAAACCCAAAATAAGACCTATGCAAACCGATCAATGAAGAAGAGAAGAATAAGATGCTTGATGATGTCCAAATGTGCTTTAGGTCACTTGTATTTATAGGCTTCCAAGGGTGTCCAATTTTTTGTTAGGAATGATTTCTCCAACTCTCTGCAATTGATCTCTAAGAAGAGATGTCCTCATATTGTAGGATTTCACAGACTCTCCATTATTCATCTTCATATCTTTGAGTTGATATTTCAAGGAGATGATTGCATTAAAATTGTTGACTGCATACATGCCAATTAGCTTATCATACATGTCCTTAGACTTATTCAAATTTCCAACATAAGTAACTAAATTATCTTTTAAACCATTAGCTATAATTTTCTTTTCTTTTAACTCACCTTTCTTGTAACTTGTTCTTGGAAATAGAAGAAGCATTCTCTGGAGGATCGGGCACCTTTCCCTAAATGCATTCCAAAACATCATTGTTATTATCTATGATATCCAACCTAATCTTCCAAGAGGTAAAGTTATATGAGTCACCCTGTTGTATATGTTTCTCAAAGGCAATTCTTGGATATGAAACTGTGCCTAGAAACCAAATCGACCAACTTTAGGTTCAAGTTAGCCCTCAAACAAGAGGGGACTCCCTCAAGTGTTACGAGGTCTTTTTTAATGTTGTTCACTATCGTTGGAAAACAAACTTTGAAGCACAATGGCCAAATCTATGATTTGTCGTAGGTGGTTACTGATGATTATCCAATCTCCGCTCAAAAATAAAGTCTTATCTTGTTGAAACTTGATCAAAGTGTTAACATCCATTTCTGATAGAATAACATAGCTTATACAATTTGGTGGATGAATTGAAGAGAAATCGGATAATTAAGTATTCATACCGAATACTTAATAAACCAAATATATTAGATGCGAGTAGAATAATTCTATAGCCAAACATATATACATTCAAAAGATGACAAAAGGAAACAATTAAATGATGTAGAGGAGCTAATTTAAATAGACTGTTCAATTAGCTAAGTTCAGTGTAGATGATAACTTTGTAATGGGTTGTCAGGGAGGTTGATACTTAAACCTAACCTTTCCCTAACTCGTACGTTACCTTGAATATATGAAAAAATAGATTATGAAATAAAAAGGAAAAGACATACATGAAAAATAATTTCTGTCATGAAACTAAAACCATAATACTTTAATAAAAGTCCTTACAAATATGGAAGGGTTATGGCACCAAAAGCCAACCCTTTTGCAATGAAAATGAAACAATATATAAGAAAACATATTCCTCAATATGTCACTAGTATATAGGAGACAAATCCTATAAACTAAAAAAAAACACAGTATGCTTCAGAAAATATGGAAATGGGAGAAATTATTCTTCCTTTAAATATGGGAGTGATCCTTTAGTTTCTAATTTTTCTGCTAAGAAATATGAATTTGTTTAAGATTTTTCCCTATAAATTTGAAAATGATTGCTTGACTGTTGATTTTGTTCCCTCAAATATGGAAATTGGCTCACTAATTGTTGATTGATTGCATTTATTCTTAAAATTGGTTGCCCATTTTTTGTCACAAATTTGCCTTAATCTTCTGCATGTTCTTCTTTACCTCAGAATGTAGAGGTTGTTGAAGTTGCTCTCTAAAAATGAGTTAATATGCCCAATCTGATTGATGGGTCCCTTTTTATATATTTGATTAATCCCTTGTCCCTTGATAAAATTCTTTTTTAATTCAATTATCTTAATTATCCTTCATGTGCTTAATCATTGTCAAGAAATTTGAAAATGACTTGGAAATCATTGATTTTTTGTCACTCTTTAATTTCAAAAAATATAAATATTAAATTCTTGGCAATAAGATATTTTGATAAAAATATTTCCCAAAAATTTATAAAATCATATTTCCATATTTCTATGAATTCCTTAAATTAAAACTCAAATTATTTCCCGAAATGATTTTATCCAGTGAAACCATTCATTGTTTGAAATTGATGTCTTGTTTTGAAATCCGAGTAAAATTATTCCTTTCCTCATGAATTTCTTAAATCAAATCCCAAAATATTGCTATGTAAACCCATGAATGGTTTTGAAAACCATGTTGTGTAATACTTCTCCATTGTAGCAATTATTTGTTTATGAATTTCATAAATGCAATTTACAAACATTTACCCAAAACCATCCATTGTTTTGATATTTAGTTTTGGCCACTTTTGGTACACTTTTGAATAAATGAAACTTCATAAATAATTATCCTTTTTCTGTGGAAACCATCTACTTTTTTCTTCCCATGGTTTTGAAAACCATGTCTCCAACTATGTTTGGTAAATTATGAAAAAATCTTCTCGTCTCCCCCTTTTCACTTTTGTAAAAAATTTGGATAAGAAATTATCTATTTTTTTCTCTTCACATACATTTTTCCTCTTTATAATTATTTTCCTCCTTATACCATAGTAAAAAAAAAAGATTCATTTATCTACCCTATAAAATTTCATTTTCACCTCTATAAAATTATTTCACTGGAGGAAATCTCTTTATAACAATGGAATGAATTGTTTTTTAAATGTACTTCTAAAACATGTATCTTCATTTTTATTTGCATGAGGATATATTTCTATTGTTGACGTATCATCCTCTTCCTTAAGCTTTCACCTATGAGATCATTCTAGAAAAATATGATTATAAAAATTCTCCTCTATTATTTTCCTCAATACACACTTTATAGCTTTTAAACTTGCTTGACTTTTGACCTCCCGTAATACATGGTAACAAATGTGATTCTTGTTTTTCGAGATAAGGGTCGGTCTCAATAATTTTTATTTTATTTTTAATAATAAATCTATATTGTAAATAATTAAATTTATAAAAATATAACATTATTTTTCAATAAAATTAACATAATTAAAATAATATAAAATTATTATTAAAATTGACCAACACATTGCATAATCACCATTTAACCACAGGAATTTATATATGTCCAAGGCATAGCTGAGAAAAAAATTGGAAATTGTATATAAAAAGAATTATAGCCTTCTTTGGATTAATAAATAGCTACAACATCGGCTCCAATTGGGGATTTATTCCCCCTGTGGAATGCAGAGAACTAGTATAGCAACTGCCCTGATTATGTTCAGCATGGAGTCCTTTCATAAAACCATCAATCACCTACCAATATGAAATGCTACTGTCTACACGAATCCAGAGACTAACTCATACTCAATGCTACTGTCTACACGAATCCAAAGACTAACTCATACTGAAATCTGAAAATGAAAATTGTTAAAGTTGAAACAACTAATACTGGAAGTGGAAATAAGTACAACATTTCCTAATTCATTAGGCTAATGGATTCAATAGTCAACAAATGGTCTTCATGTTATAACCCTATTTTCCACTCCATTATAGTGAGAGAAATATCAACTTACCTCATTTTTTTTTGGCTAAAATGCATCCTATTTTACCTTTTCTTTTACTTATATGAGATTTATCGCATGATAAAACAGTGGAATTACATGATTGATTTATTTCTCATAATTAATTTTCCAAAATATTATAATTATGAGATAATAATTATTTCATAATTGAGATAATTGAGAAAAATATCATAATTCTGAAAAAGGTTTCTAGAGTTTTCCATTCCCAAGGAGATCAAATTGACCCACTTGTGTATGAGTTGGCTAGGGGTCCATTATTTTAGAAGTTTCCTAACTTCTCAAACCCCTAGGTGTCTAGATACATTCTCCTGGAGGATAGAATGATGATTTATAATCTCAAAAAGTGGAAATGGGGTAAAAAGGGGAGTGTCCAAAATATATCGCGAGAGCTCTACCGTATTGAGAGAGGATACCATAACACAAGCTTGAGGAGAGGATATCTTTTCCTAGAAGTTGTACATTTATTGTACTTTCATTTTGGGTCAATAGATTCATGTTCCTTCTCTATATATACGTGTTGGCAACGATAATTCTTATTATTTCTATGATGTTTTGAGCTAATGATCTTCTTGTTGGAAATAATACTGAGAGGGGGGGGGGGTGAATCAGTATTATCACATCAATATGACTTTTTCATTTCCATATTAAGATTCATATACTCTACTTCAGTTAAGGCAAACAGTAAACTTATGATTCAGTTAGTTGATCCTTAATGTGTGCATCATAACATTATTAACCATAAGAACAGTAAATAGGAGAAGTAAAACAGAATAGATCATCACACACAAGAAGCACACATGAACACCATGATGTAAGGTGGAAACCCAATGTGGGTGAAAACTACCTGCTACAAGTCGTCTCAATCTTCCTTTTAATAAGAAAAAAATATTTCTGTACTGGTGCAGTCTTATACCAGTACACAGGCTTCTACCTACAAAAGGCTACAACCTTCTCTCATTCTTCAGCTTCTCTTGAAGGGAGCTACAACCCCCATAGTTCTTGTACTAGCCGATCCGTTTACTAGTACGCAGGCTGCTACTTGCTGACATGCTCCAAAGTTTTCTAACTGATACTGAAAGGAGCTACCACCCCCTTAGCTTTTGTACTAGCTAAGATACTAGTATGTAGGCGCAAGCCTACAATCTTCTCTCCTCCAGGTACCACGTTTCATACATTTTCAGACTGAATACTCCTGAAGCACAACACATAATCTAAAGGCCACGTTTCATCCAATTTTCATACTGGACCCATCAATATCATTGAACCACGTAATCAATCAATATTCTAATTCACCCAATCACTAGATCATTATAAGGATAATATGTGTGTTAGCAACCAGATCTAGTCCATCAGTTCACTTAAAGATAAGTCATTATGAACCTGATCCATTATAGATCTCATCCATCAATACTGAAACTAAACATAATCAATCAATCAATCACTTCTCAGAATGTTGTTATCAGAACACAGTACCAGTAACCAGACATTAATTCAGAACCCTGAACACAACAGTAATAGACAAAATCAGCTAAAACATATTTTCTGAGAAGTCCGCAACTTCACCAATAGGAAGCCTGCGGGTATCCACACTTTCTCTGTGTCTAACCTGTGGATCACCACACCTGCTCCTCCGGCTTGCCTGCACACCTACGCACCTGTGCCTGTGTCTTTCCTGCATACCTTCGCACATGTTCCTGTGTCTTTCCTGCATACCTCCGCACCTGCTACTGTGTCTTTTATGCGCACCTCCGCACTTCTGTTGTGAATCACCTGCGCACCTCCACACCTGATGCTATGAATCGCCTGCGCACCTCCGCACCTAATGCTGTGAATTGCCTACACACCTCCGCACCTGATGCTGTGAATATCCTGTGCCCCTCCGCACCTGATGCTGTGAATCGCTTGCGCACCTCCGCACCTGTGCGTGTCTAAACAATGGACCTCTAGGTATAGATAATTTATCAGTCTTCAACTACACCCCAGACTATCAGATTTACAGATCTGATCATGCGTCAAGGAGATGTCAACCAATCAGTAGATTCATCTTGTAATTCTCAAGTTTCTCCTTGATTTAGATCAGGCTATCATTCACCAACCGACCAGAATTTCAGATCTATTTCTTCTTAAGATATTCAACCCATTCATGTCCAGACAAATGATCTCTTTTCCTTTTTATATACAAGGCCTTACTCAAACCATGGACCAAAACCATAGAAATCCAATATAAGGGACCCAATACCAAGGATCAATACTTTAGATGCAAAAGCACGGACCAAAACCATAGGATCAAAAACTGTCGGACTAAATACCATGGACCAACCATAAGATTTCCCACACGTGCGCTTTTCTCGCATGAAAGTGCGTGCACTTTAGGTCCGCACCTTTTGTTCGGAACACCTGCGAACATGTTCGCACCTTGTGAACGGTGCACCTGCGGGCTTAGCCTAAGGTTGTATCTTTGTGAATAGGAACCTGCGGGCCTTTATTTTCTACATTCTTTGTAGTATGATCATCAACTTTTTGCTACTGCCCTACTGCACTATGATCTGTCATCTGTGAGAGTTGCCATCAAGGAAAACACTTGTATCATAATGCCAACAATCTCCCCCTTTGGACTTGATGGCAAAGCTAATTTGACATACTGAGAACTATCTTCTGATTCCTTTGAGTTGTCCTGCATCTCACATCTGATATCACTTCTGTAGAGTTATGTATATGAGAGTTGTTCTTCTACAAGTGGGTTGCCATCAAGTACAACACATGCATCATAATGCCAACAATCTCCCCCTTTGGACTTGATGGCAAAAACACCAAATCACTCTCCCCCTTTGAGATCAAGGGCAAAGGGCAGACCAATATATTCTCTTTCCTTGATAACCATTCTGTTGTCCATACTCCCCTTGAGTACCTGCTAAAACCTCTGAATCATCTCCCCCTTTGTATATGCCAAGGTGTACCAATCTATCCATGCTCCCTCTGAGTGCATGCTGAAGTGTGTTGTTCATGCTCCCCTTGACTGTAAGCAAGGTCTGCAAAAAGATGTTCTACAAGAAGAACATGACTCTATACATCATAACTGACCTTTCTATCACCAAAGACTCATACATACATCCATCTCCCATCAAAATGGGGATATACCAAACTTGACTCATCCACCCAACCAAGTGGGATACATCAAGGTTTACACATGATAACACAAGAGTATAACATCATCCATCCCAGGCATAGTGGGGAAACCAACATAGGCCATTACATGACCTTGATAATACAAGAAATATATGACTGAACTATTTCATCATCCTTCCTATGCATAGAGGGGGGTACAATTATGACCAGAAGAGATCTCATCAGATGACTACACTAGATAGAGACACACTATTACATCATGAGTCTTGATATGACCTTTACATTGAATGATAGAGAGCAAACATCTAAATAAGACCATGATAGTCATCAACAACTATCATACATAGTGTATGATTTGCTCTATAAGCATCTATCAACAACATCCAGACCAATAACCTGTATATGTCCATTAGTGTAGATGACATCATCCTGTGACTAGATATGTTAGCATCAACTTCATCTAGAATCATTCGTATTATATGTGAGAAATACCACAGCCATCTCATCAACATCAAGATTTGCATGATCCAAGTATCATCACTTGGGAACATCTGCATCAATCATCATATGTAAGTATCAACCTATCATCATATAGGTAAGAACTCATCATCATCATGTCTCTAACAATGCAACTTTGAGTAATCATTCATATATCTAGCACTATGTAACTTGAGCTCAAGATCATTTGTCACGACTTCTTTATATCATCAACCTCAACAATTCTCATCCAAATGAGCGCCAAGAACTATAGGAATCCTGCATCATAACTGTATTGTATGATCTTTATGCATATGACGACAGCAGCATATGGGTGACTCATCATCAAGTAATGAAGATGTGTGTTCAAGCTTCGTACTTCTCCTTATCCTTATGCAGATCACAATGTACACACCATATATGCATCATCAAAGAATCAACCACAAATCTGATCTGAAAATCAACTATGTAACCCCAAGAATCATATGAGATGGAAAACTCATAACTATATCATAGCAAGATATATCATTTAGCCATGTAATCATCATTAACAAGGACTACCAACCATAATGCCAACAATTCATTATTGAAAGTGTATGCTCCCCCTGAACCTGTGCCATCTTGTTTATTGTTAGATCTGATCATGCATATATTAGCAAGAAGTATCAAAGCATCAACAAGTTAAGATCAAATCATTTAAGTGTCAAGACATTCCCACACAACATCAACAGATTGCAACCATTATGAAACAAAGAAAATAATGGACTGAATCATATCGGACCCCTTTTCTTGAGTCTATCCCATTGCTTTTCCTCAAACTAACATATACGCGACTGAGCAGTAACCAACTCGCGTATATACGTGACTTCCTTTTATGAAACTTGCATATGAGATTTAGGACACTGAAGTTTTACACTGCTAGCTCCCTCTGAGTTTGTTATGTCTGTATGTTGTGCTGTGCCACATCTCTCTGACTGTACTTCCTTCTTCTTCCATATCTTCAAGCGCGATGATGTTTTCTCCTTTTGGTGTGATGCTCGTACTTTGTTCCTACATTCCTTTGCTATATGTCCAAGTTTCTTACATGCATAACATCTTACATGTTTCATATTCCTCCTGTAGCAATCAGCAGCTTTGTGACCAAACCTATTGCAAGAAAAACAATATCCCATAAAGTACCTGGAACATGATGATCTTTCTGTGTGATGATCTTGAACCATTCTTCTTCTACATCTGGCTGCAACATGTCCAAGATTATGACATACATAACATTCAACATTATTCATCGGAGGAGTAAAAGATTTTCTTTGAATAATTTCTTTCCTTGGCTGTTGATGGGGTTGACCTTTCATATCCTTGTTGAGCATTTCAGATTTTGCATTAGAGTTCCTTTTCTTACTTTGTGAACTAGATTCACCTTCAATAGATTCATGAAAACCAAGACCAGTTTTGATAGCAGGAGACCTTTGACTACTAAGAATATCATCCAAAATATTAGTACTATCTTGAAATCGTAAGAGCTTATCCTTTTCTTCTAATTTATCATTTAGAATATTTACCTCCACCTGAAGTTGCTCTTCCCTTTCACGATGCTGCTTCTTCATGTTTTCTTCAACTTTCCTTCCTTCTTCCAACTGATGTCTTAGTTCAAGAACTTCTTTTTCTTGTTTTTCAAGAGATTGGAGCAGTTATTTATTCTGCTTCTTTGATTCTTCAAGATATTCCTTTAGCGAGAGCATCATAGCTTCAATCTTTTCATAATAACTGGATCTATCTCTGAGTTTCTTGATTGTTGTGCTCCTTTCATTGAATTCATTTCTTAATGATGTCACTTCATCCTACAACTTTTGACATTGAACTGCCTTGCCCTTGAATACCTTCCTTACCTTGTTTCCTTCCTCTAGTTGATCTTTTAGTTTGGTAGCTTCTTCTTTGAAGGAACTTTCCCTTTTGTTCAATAGATCTTGTTGATCTCTAATTGTGTCTGTAAGCCTTTTAAATTTTGCCTCTATTTGATACCTTTCTTGCTCACCCATAAGAGAAAATTCATTTGTTTCGTTCCCACTTTCATTATCTTCAAATGGATAGATAGCAGTATCACCAGAGAATAACAAATTCATACCTGATAGGTCTTGTTCAGCTTCATTCTGAAATGATTCTGAATCTGAAGTGCTTCTTCCACATATTCCCCAATCAATTCTCCCACTGTCATAATCTTTCTGAGATGTCTTATTCTTCTTAGGTGCTTTCTTCTTGAGCTTCTTTCCCATTGTTCTACGGATCTCCTTCAAGTGATCAAGCTTCAACCAAAGGACCTGCTCTGATACCAATTGTTGGAAATAATACTGAGAGGGGGGGTGAATCAGTATTATCACATCAATATGACTTTTTCATTTCCATATTAAGATTCATATACTCTACTTCAGTTAAGGCAAACAGTAAACTTATGATTCAGTTAGTTGATCCTTAATGTGTGCATCAAAACATTATTAATCATAAGAATAGTAAACATGAGCAGTAAAACAGAATAGATCATCACACACAAGAAGCACACATGAAAACCATGATGTAAGGTGGAAATCCAATGTGGGTGAAAACCACCTGCTGCAAGTCATCTCAATCTTCCTTTTAATAAGAAAAACTTATTTCTGTACTGGTGCAGTCTTATACCAGTACACAGGCTTCTACCTGCAGAAGGCTACAACCTTCTCTCATTCTTCAGCTTCTCTTGAAGGGAGCTACAACCCCCATAATTCTTGTACTAGCCGATCCGTTTACTAGTACACAGGCTGCTACCTGCTGACATGCTCCAAAGTTTTCCAACTGCTACTGAAAGGAGCTACCACCCCCTTAGCTTTTGCACTAGCTACGATACTAGTACGTAGGCGCCAGCCTACAATCTTCTCTCCTCCAGGTACCATATTTCATACATTTTCAGATTGGATACTCCTGAAGCAAAACACATAATCTGAAGGCCACGTTTCATCCAATTTTCATACTGGACCCATCAATATAATTGAAGCACGTAATCAATCAATCTTCTAATTCACCCAATCACCACATCATTATAAGGATAATATGTGTGTTAGCAACCAGATCTAGTCCATCAGTTCACTTAAAGATAAGTCATTATGACCCTGATCCATTATAGATCTCATCCATCAATACTAAAACTAAACATAATCAATCACTTCTTAGAATGCTATTATCAGAACACAGTACCAGTAACCATACATTAATTCAAAACCCTGAACACAACAGTAATAGACAAAATCAGCTAAAACATATTTTCTGAGAAGTCCGCAACTTCACCAATAGGAAGCCTGCGGGTATCGCACTTTCTCTGTGTCTAACCTGCGGATCACCACACCTGCTCCTCCAGCTTGCCTGCGCACCTACGCACCTGTGCCTGTGTCTTTCCTGCGTACCTCTGCACCTGTGCCTGTGTATTTCCTGCATACCTCCACACCTGCTACTATGTCTTTTCTGTGCACCTCCGCACTTCTGTTGCGAATCGCCTGTGCACCTCCACACCTGATGCTACAAATCTCCTGCGCACCTCCGCAACTGATGCTGCAAATCGCCTGCGCACCTCCGCATCTGATGCTGTGAATCTCCTGCACACCTTCGCACCTGATGCTACGAATCGCCTGTGCACCTCCGCATCTGCGCTGTGTCTGGACTGCGGACCTCCGGGTATAGATAATTTATCAGTCTTCAACTACACCCCAGACTATCATATTTACAGATCTGATCATGCGCCAAGGAGATCTCAACCAATCAGTAGATTTATCTTGTAATGCTCAGGTTTCTCCTAGATTTAGATCAGGCTATCATTCACCAACCGACCAGAATTTCAGATCTATTTCTTTTTAAGATATTCAACACATTCATGTCCAGCCAAATGATCTCTTTTCCTTTTGATATACAAGGCCTTACTCAAACCATGGACCAAAACCATAGAAATCCAATACAAGGGACCCAATACCAGGGATCAATACTTTAGATGCAAAACCACGGACCAAAACCATAGGATCAAAAACTGTCGGACTAAATACCATGGACCAACTATAATATTTCCCACACGTGCGCTTTTCTCGCATGAAAGTGCGTGTACTTTAGGTCCGCACCTTTTGTTCGGAACACCTGCGAACATGTCCGCATCTTGTGAACGGCGCACCTGCGGACTTAGCCTAAGGTCGCATCTTTGTGAACAGGAACCTGCGGGCCTTTCATTTTCTACATTATTTATAGTCTGATCATCAACTTTTTGCTACTGCCCTATTGCACTATGATCTGTCATCTGTGAGAGTTTCCATCAAGGACAATACTTGTACCATAATGCCAACAATCTCCCCCTTTTGGACTTGATGGCAAAGCTAATTTGACATACTGAGAACTGTCTTCTGATTCCTTTGAGCTGTCCTGCATCTCACATCTGATATCACTTATGTAGAGTTATGTATATGAGTGTTGTTCTTCTACAAGTGGGTTGCCATCAAGTACAACACATGCATCATAATGCCAACACTTCTAAGGAAAATTACTTGTTGTCTTTCCATGTTTGTGGTTGTTTGTATGAATCGAGATGAGGTGTGAAAGAGGTAGATCACTCGAGTGGAGCACGAGAATCTGCATTAGACCCAAAATCCTTCCCCAACCTTCGAGGAGGTCAGGTACACACGTATTTCCTTGTAGTATATAGAACTGACTTCTTGATGCATCTTTGAACATTTGGGTTGGGACACTATTATATCTCTATTGATATTTCCTTTTCTTGTTTGGTGATCTCAATTAGGCATGAGATCATTGAGAAATAACTCCTTGCAAATTTAGATGCAACAAAAGTGGTTCTTTCAATGAGAGGCTACTTTCTTTGTGTTTGCTTTGCCTCCAATTTTGATCAATTTATTTCTTGTCTAGTTTTCTATTTTTTATCCTGTTTTTCCAACTCTTTCTACTATTGTTACAGATTGTTGTCTATATATTTTTATTTTCTCTCGACTTGTGCGTGTGTTTTTAGGTAATTTTTATTTTTTTCCCAGCCGCTACCATAGGGGGTCATATGTGCATCTGGGAGATCCCAGGCACTCCCTTGAAATTAGTAAGTGAACATCCAGCCGCTTTGTTCCCTGTATTGTGTGCACGTCCAAGCTTTTAGCCCTAAAAGAACAAATTTTTCTTTCTGAAGTTTTTCTTTTGTTCTTACTCAGTTCGGGCCTTCTGATTACTGGCTAGATTTGGTCGAGATTGGTTTTTGTGTGCTTGATTTCCTTAGATTGGTCATTCTTCATTGACAAGAGTTTTTGTCTCTGATTGGGCATTGATCTTCTTGTATTTTGTTGATCTATTGGAGATATGTATGATCTATGGTTTGTTGTTGCTGATCATCTATTGTGTGTGTCTAATTTGATCCCTTTTTATCTTCTTATCCAAGGTCTTCCATTACCCTTTATCTTTCAAGGCAGTCTTGAATTTTTGTTGGATGCTTTGGATTGAGGCTTGACTTTTTACTCTAGATATAATTTTCAAATATGATTGGTTGTTTTCAGTGACTATTTAGATCTGATCTGCATTTTACTTTCAAATGCTTATGGATTTTTCTCACTTTTTTCACTTCTTGTTGGGTGATCGCTTTCCTCTTTTGGTCATTTTCATCACAATTGGTGGTGTTGTGATTGTTGGTGAAATTGTCATCTAGAAAAGTTCTTTTGAGTGTGTTTTCATTGATTGGTATCACTCTCCTTTGATCTTGTTTAGGCCTTCCTACCTGTAGGGTCTAGTTTTGACATTTTTTGAACATTGACCTTAATTGAGCCATTGTGCTACAACCCTAGCTTATTGACATTCCCTTCCCTCTTTAGCTTTTGGCTTTCATTTTTATTTCTTTGAGTGTTTTTGTTTGATTGGGCTTTGTTTTCCTTGCTATGACGCTTTTGGAGTGTTTTCTGTTCTTACTTGGGAAATGTTCTTTGGTCTTTGATTTTCCTTTTAGTTTTTTTTTGGGTCATTAATTCACAAAATTTGGGATACTTTGCATTTAAGAAGATTTAGTGAGAGGTGCATCATAATAAGCATTGGTGTGTTATGAAAACTCTTACCCTCTTGTAGTTAGCATTCATCAAAGAAAAAATGAAAATTGCATATAGCTTCATTATGGTGACTAATAGAAAGTCATTCACATCATATTTGTTTCACATTACATCCCATTTGTGTAAATAAAAGCCAGTTAAAATCAACGCGATAATAAAGTTAACTAGATTCATATTTTATTTTTACTGGTAGTACACCAACACTAGCTTAAGCTAGGGTCTTGGAGATAGAGGTGTGAGTTAGCTGCTACAAGATTACAAAATCAACTTAGTAGCTTCTGGTAGGGATTTAAATCCATTTGTAGTAGTGCGGTCTGGTAAGCCCTCCTCACAAAAGGGTCAACCACAAGGACACACTTGGGCAAGGCGGGGTGACATGACCCATTTTTCTTAGTTTCTGATGGCACGCTATAGCAGAATTTTCATGCATATAAATGGTGTGATTAGGGTTTGCTATAGCAATTAGGGACCACTTTGGAGGTAACTCTCAAGGGGATTTCAGCCTTGTCTCTTTTTTGGGGTTCAAGTGTACTTCCCTTGCGTGTGGATTTGTCCTGCGACTGTCCCCGTAGGTTTTTTTATTGTCAGTGGTGACCATAGTGGTATATCTTATTTGGGATCATACATAGGTGCAAGTTCGTGGTCGTCTTCTCTGTACTTGGGAAGGATATTAGTCATACTCTTTTATTCCTCTCAGGGCGTGTTACACATCTTATGAGGGCACTTGTGCAAATTTCGCATCTAAAATGGATGGGAAGAAGGGCAGTAGTATAACTATTCCACCACCAGCTTCTTTGTATTTTGGTTTATGTGTGCTATCTTCTAGGATATTTGTAGTGTTTTTTGTTTGGTCCAAGTTAGTGGTTTTGGCCTTCGGGTGTTTTCATTAACATAATCATGTTTAATTTTTAATTTATCACCCTAGCTAAATTTGTTCATCGATAGTCACGTCGTCTTCACAGTTTGGCTCCTAAATGAGGTTGACTTATTAATCCTGCATAGAGAGTTCCTGTCAATGCTCAAGACTTAGACCAACACATAGTATTGGAGTCTATACTTGGTCCTACTAGTACTGATTTAATTTCTATTGAGACTTTTGTGGACGATTCTACTGCTCTTGCCAACCCACATTTCACCAATCCATTAGGACCTGATTTGTTGCAGCTAAACCCTTACATTTGTACACCAACATACACTTATGTACCCTTTTCATCTATCTATCTTATGGTGGAGTCTAAGAGCTCCTTACCTTATAAATCGACATTTTTAGATGCCACATGATCATTACCACCTCTTAGCGTGGCTATACCTACTCCTCTGTCCAAACCTCTCACTTATTCTTGGGGCATTCCACCAGTCTCATTTATAGCTCCTGAAAATTTCTCAAATGTTTCCATGGACACATCACCTCCTATGTCGACCATGGTGCCTCATCCTAGTCAAACGATAGGATCAGGAGTCTTTAGCTAACTTTTCTCAACCAACGGTTCCTTTTCCTCACTTAGGAATGGTTACTTATAGAAATATGTGGGGGTTATCATCAATTGTTCTTGATCATCCTAGGGGAAACGTTGCTTCTAGTATGTCACAATCTTGGTATAATTCACTCTTTGGAGGGGTTTCACCTACCAGTACTTTTCCTGTAGAGGCTAGTTTACCTAGGGCCAACGCCACTGCCAATGACGTCTCTCACATGGGTTATCCTCTTTATGTCAGTCCTACTGCGCAGATTGGTTCTTATTTTAATCCTAGGTACAATCCATAAGTGGCCATGATTTTGGGGCCCCTTTTCTCTCTGGAGGTACATAACCCCAGGGGGAACATCCATTTACCAGTCATTATGGCCTGCAATAGTTGTATGCTAGGGTGAACCCTTTCTTTAACCAAAAAATGCATCATTCTACTCCTTACATGAGGGGATTAAAAGGTTGGTCAGGGGCTTCTCCTACCTATGATCCATTTATTCAATTCCATAATTCATTCCTATCCTCTCTTGATTTACCAGACTTGGAAAAATTGACTAATGACCCCATTCATCATGATCCCTAGCGGCCACCCATGTCTACCAAATTTCTGTCAGATATTGCCAAGTTTGAAGGGAAGCCTAGGGAGAATCCATCCACTTACATTACCACCTATCACTTATGGTTCTCATCTAATTATTTGATGGATGATTCTATTAAACTTCAATTATTCCAATGTACATTAATTGGGGATGCCGAAAAGTGGTATATCGAGTTAGATACTACATCCTACAATGACTTTGCCTTCCTAGCTCAAAACTTCTTGACACACTTCCAGTTTCCTACTCAGTATGATGTCAACTCTGACCTCTTTTCTAACTTCAAACAAGATGATACCACATTAATTTCTGATCACATTCATGAGTGGAGTCGTCGCAAGAGGTTAGTGAGAACCAAGTTACCTGATGAAATATTATGTAAATGGTTCATTTGTTCTCTCTGACCCCATATTGCCAAATATATTTCCATGTTTCAATTTGTTTCCGAGGAACAAGCCAGTTTAGCTACCCAACTATTGGATCTTATCTATTCACAGGTGGGTATGCTCTATGAAATGTTTCCTAATGCCCTTAGGCCTTGTATTGATCCTCCCAAACCTGTTACTGGCCCACATGTCAATGGCATGATTAGGTTTGTTTCCGATTCCATAAGCCAACTTTCTACCCATCTTGGGAAATTGATTGTAAAATTTCAAGCCCCAACAAGTGTGTCTGGATTTTCCAAAGCACCCTACCTTGAGTAGTCCACTGATGTTCTAACAGTGAAGTCCACTCAACCGAAGAACAACCAACAATCTAGTGGTAAAAAGAATAATAATAGAAATAAAAAAAAGAACCAAATTCTAAGGAAGCCCAAACCACCCCTCAGAATCAAGGGGGGGGCACCAATGAATGTTGTCATAAAGTCAAGTTCCCTAGCAAAATTTGTCAAGGTGACCACCTCACTCATGAGTGCTCTCAAATGGATGAATTCCACAATCTTATTTCACCACCATCTACTGAACAAACTGTTGTTTTGACTCATTCATTCCATGCACAACCTCAACAAAAAATGGTTTTTCAACCTCCTCTACCTCCACAATGGGGAAATGAGGGGTCATCTTCTCATCCCCCCATTTTTCATCCGTCTTTATGTGCAAGGAAGATGTAAATGTGACTACACGAGATAAATCCTATGATGTTACTCAGTCGAGTTTTCTCTTTAAGTAATCACCAGCTCCACTGGACCTCTCACTTCTGATAAGCCTGTGGAACCTATCGATTTCCCCCACATGGATGTTCCTCGAAAGATGACACACAATACTTCTACTAGGGGCGCTTAGCATTAGAGTATTGTTGAAGATATTTCTGAGGCTCCTTGTGCCATGTCTTCCTTGGAGGTCTTGCAAAGTTGTCCTGAGCAGTGCAAGGACTTATTGTCTACCATTGGTGGAGTCGATATGTTTGACTCTAGTCTTATAACCTTTAATGCTAACAAAGTCACTCCTCACCTTTCCCATCATATTTATTTTCAAATCTTTGTCCGAATTTTCCACAATAATATTCATTGCACTTTGGTGGATGAAGGCTCGTCCACGTTTGTTATGTCAGTATCTTGTTGGAAGGCTCTTAGTTGTCTGACACTTGTCACATATAACACCACTCTCTAAGCCTTTGACAGTCACAATGTTTTACCTAAAGGGGTTATTCCAAATTTTTCCATTGAGTTAAGAGGGAAAAATATATATGCTGATGTCGATGCCTCATTAGATTACAACCTACTCCATGGTCATAGTTGGTTTTATGCAATGACAAAAATCGTCTCGTTTGTCTTCCATTTAATTTCTTTCCTCACAAAGGAAAATTTTTCACTATCGATCAACTTGATATTTGCATGTCTTCAACCTAGATTTCAAACACAGGGAATTATGTATCACTCATGGGAGATCGCCCTGGTCAATTTTAGAGTGTTGGAGCCAGACTCTTTAAAAATTCCACTCTTATGGGAGTTTTTCCTTAACTCCTTCTACTCAACACTCCTTCTTCATCTTTTAAAGCTCCTATGCATATGATCTCTTCCAACCCTTGTGGACCCCATAGACATCCTCATCCTTAGGTGGTGTTATCACCAAAATAGGACCTTGATAGGCTGTTGATCAGACTATCTCAATGTAACTATTTAAAACCAATATTTTAGCTAAGGTTGAGCCTCCTCAGCTTGAGAGGGCTCTGTCAAGGATTAATGATAATATAGATGGATAACTCTATCCTGGTTTTGCGTGTTTGTAGGTTGAAAAGATGAAGGCTTGCTACCATTGGGCTATGGAGTCAACAAGTCAATAAATTCAGTGGCAAGGTTTCTTGACATGAAAGCTGAGACAAATAAGGTTCTTAAACAAAGACAATTCACTCAATAACATAGGTCAAAAGAGTCATTCCATTACTAAAGGAAGTGAGAGCATAGGGTTATGAATTCTAAGTAATAGTAATGAAATCTATTATTGATGGTTCAAAGGTGGTTTACTCACAAGATTCAAAAAAAACATAGTCATCTCATTACTAAAGGAAGTTAGAGCATAATATTATGAATTCTAAGTAATAGCAATGAGATCTACTGCTCAACACAATCATTCCATTACTAAAAGAAATCAGAGCACATGGTTGTGAATTATGAATAATAGCAATGTAATCTAGTGCTGGTGGTTCAAAGATAAAACATAGTCATCTTATTGTTAAAGGAAGTTAGAGCATTAGATTATGAATTCTGATTATTAACAATAATATATACTGCAAGTAATTAAAATAACATATAGATCAAGAAAGGATTAAACCCTATCTAAACTCAATTTTGTTCAAGAAAACCTCTTTGTATTACTGATTGTATTCCTTCACATAAAGCAGCAGCTGGGCCAAAAAGTCTCCAACTATTTGCTAATTCGACCTCTTGCTTCATATATAGCTTTACAACCTTGGATTCTATGATCCACCATCAGATGAATTCAAATTCATATCCTAGACACCTATTCTAACCATAAAACAGGGTTATTAATTACAAAATGACAGCTTGACTGTCTTTGAAGAGTCCTAATTCAAGTAGGACTAAAACTCCTAAATATACTTCTAACAACCTTATCTATTATTCAGTTAATCCTTTACCACCTAAAACCTCATGAGGTTGAATTTGGTGATATATCCAGCCTTGTTATGAACCCTGTTGTTCCATGACCTATTTCCCCTGAAAACCAGGAAATCTGTTTTCTGCAATTATGACTTTACCTTTATTGATGATCTTCAAACCATTTTGCTAGAAACTTCAATTTTTTGAGACAAGTGACATGTGATATCACTTCCATAGAACCGTTCCCTTCCATTTCTTTTTTCATCTCTGTTGTAGTTGACCTTCAGACTTTGTTAGTTGAATTTCAAAATCTTCAATTTGCCTCTTCAGCCCTGAAAAATAGGTGTTCAGACAGTGCTCTTATCTCCTTATCCAAAATTTATTTTGAGAAATTGAAGGAGTATTTTGGAAAACATGCTTTCTTGAACAAAATCCTCTCTTTTTTTTTTCAATACCTCTCCTACTACCCAAAAACTGTCTTTGAACATGATGTATAAAACTGGAAAATCTTGATTTCTGAAAATATGGCTTCAAAGAAAGCCTTGTATCTACCAACTGGTAACACTTATGAAAAAAATTAGATAGGTTATTGTATATGGATATGTTATGAAGAGAAACCTCCTTCATTATTCCAAAATACTTTTTCATGTGGCCATAAACTGATCTTGAAAAAGACTGCTAAAACTAGAAAACAAAGTTCCTCTAAGCAGTTTCATAGCGCACGTTAAACCATCAATTGCTCCACCTGATACTAAATTTGAAGAAATTGAAAGACTTTTTTGTAGTTCATTATGTTAGGAATAAAATCCTCTTTCATTTTTCAGAAATGAGTTTTCAATTGCTCAGGAATCCCCTTGGAATTTGACTACTAAAAACAAGGAGACAGAGTTCCTCCTTTTTAGGGTTTCATCCTTATGCTTGTCTTCGAATCCTTCTGCTAACAAAATTGACCCTTTAAGACATGTGACATGTGTTCTATCATCCCTGGAACCTTTCTCTTCCACCTGTACAAAAAAAACAAGCCCCTGAAGGAGCATAAAGAAGGTTGATTTGGTTGCGCTACGAAACTGTCTGCTGTTTTCGTAGCGCAGAATTTTGCCTTTGTACATATCTTTTAACCCTTTAGTTTTTCCTGCCTTGAGTCTTAAATTTTCATTGGTGATATCTTCACACCCTCTAGCAGCATCATCCTCCAAAAAACCAACTATTTCTTCCCTTTTAAATTTTATCAAAATACCAAAACTGCACCTATAGCAGTTTTGTAGCGCATCTAGTGTAAATTAAGGGCTTTGTGCTACGAAAACCCCTAGACAGTTTCATAGCACGTTCAACTTTTTGAAATGACTAGACACATGAAACTTTGAACATGATATGGGATCCATAAGGGGCCAGACAATACTGATGGACTTTATTTGATGATGGAAATGAGACTCTTTCAACCTATGACTTAGACTCTAAAAACATAAAAATGACTTGACCATGTCTAGAACCATGCAAACTTTCCAAAGTTTAAAATAAAAACTTTAGGGTTATAACAGGTGGTGTCACCTAATCCTATGGAAGTGGATCCATATAGTGAGAATCCTTCACCACCTATTGTGGAAGAGATTGCCTCTACGGTAGACCCGTTAGTACCTCTTGACGTTGTTCAAAAAATCCATCCTAATATGGAATATAATTAGGTTCCTTTTCCCACACAAGCCACCCCTCTGCTTATTCCACAATACCCCCTTGATGATGAGCCTCCTTGGTTAGTAAAATTGGAGGTCATGGATCTATCCACTAATAACCATATGTAGGTTATGCCTCTTTCTTCCTCTAGTCTCCACGATTTGGAACATGTAGATCTCAGCATATTAAATCTTGAATCGACTCAAGGGAACCTCCTTAGTGTTCCTTGGAAGTTCTACACATGGACTAAGTCAAATATTGGGTTTCTAATGCCAAAATTTCCAAAAACAAAATCCCTCACTACCTGTCGATGAGCGTCTTGTACCTCCTTTATAGCTTGATCCTTTAGTATGTCCTTAGGGTAATTTTGAGAGGATGACTATGTTAGAATGTCCTTGGAATGGTCAACCATTCCAGATTGGGAATTTTGATTTCCTTTGGTATGGCCCCACATAGGTGAGCCCATATGGTCCCTTCACCTTCCATTAGTTCGTGTATGGAAACCCTTGGCCTATGCTCAGTTGTGGGCACACATTAGCGTGGCCTACTAGACTGTGTTTCATTGTACATAGCTTTCTAGTTGGGAGTGTGATTTGAGAATTTATCATGCCTTATTTATGCAAAAATTCCAAAAACATTATAAAATTCAAAAAATCAAAATATATATGGTCTTGTTTACCTCATCCATGTTTATTTATTTCATTATGGGATTTAACGATGGGTCTAATCTTTCTAGATGGTTTTATAGGATAAGGTGGCATTTCTATTGTGACATCCATTAGACTTTAGGTGCGTTTCTCTTGAACTTGGCATATAGGTGTAGGTCATCTATCACTATCACCAATGCATTATTGACCATCAATGCCATATTTTTTCCTTAGCTCTGACCCTGTCAAGTTACAACTTTAGCCACTTTTCATTATGCATGGTGTCGATTGGCAGTAAAGCTTACCTACTCATGGATACCCTAGTTAGTACCTATGTGTTGTCTTGGTGTCCATGCAATGGTTTTTACTCCTTTTCATAATCCCTCCTTTTGACCCGCTATGACGTAGAATTTAAGCATTATGTCCTCTTTTTCATCATATTTCTGGTCATACCCGAGGAGGATTCCACTCTTTATCCCTTGTCATTGCCACTTTTATCAGCCTTCTTTTGCAAATTGATACTTGGCTTCTCTCTTCCATAGTCCTCATATGCTTGGCCTACCATTTGATTTCACTTGGTGTTTTACCCTTTCTTGGATGAACCACTGCGATGAGTGGTCCTATTAGCCAACCTCTTGTCTTATGTATGTCATGAGAAGTTCCATCATTATCCAAATGAGTTGCTACCCTTTATACCACTCATTCCTCTAGGAGGAGTTTACTTTAAGCTCTTTTCAAACTCCTTAAAATAAAAAATATTGACGAGTGTACTTCGTTGGCTTGAGGAGGCTTGGACCTAGGTTCAGAGTTAGCTACGCTAACCATCAAAACCCTACACTACTGACCCTTTCATCAACAACCCGGATAGCATAGGCTGCAACCTCACCCGAGGCAGTATTGTGGGATGCTAGAACCAGGTTTCTGCATCCAAATGACTATGTGATGTGTTTCTGTTACTTCTAGGGCTTTATTCTGACCTTTGCAAACCCCAATCCTTAAGACCCAAAAACTACAGTAACTGATAAATAACAGACTCCAACTCTTTGCTACTTGTTCTAAGCATTCATAACTGTGGGGATGGGGTCCCTTGGGTCAGTTTTTGGGTTAAACACAAGTTTTGACACAATTTTGTGATTATTGTAAAGTCTCCATGATTTGTGGATGTGGATCGCATAGATGAATAGGAGTTAAAGGGATTTAACCCCTTATTTTGTGAAAGGTTTGAGTCATTTTTGAGATCCACCCATGGTCCACGGATGATGGCATTGTATGAAAAAGGCTATAAATAGGTGTTTCTTAGAGAGTCTAAGACAAGGGATTGATGATGGACAACAAGTGATAGCAAGGAGAAGTGGTTCAGATAGGAGAAGAAAGGCTCTGCAACTGAGTGAACAGAGGCCTAGGTAGAGTCCGTAACTAAGTGTGTGGACCCCTGTAAATGAGTGTGCAAGGTATTTTTGAGTCTGTAATTCTGAATTGAAGATCAATAAAGATAGTTTCCGAAGAATTCTTGTGTATTTCTGTTAATTCTATATGATATCAATGAATGATATGTTTTATGAAATAGTGACTGAATGTTACATGATTCTTTGGAAAAATTATTAATGATGTACGCAATGCATGTTTAAGTATTTTCATGAAGACTCTGATGATTTCTCTAATGTTTACTAATAACCTAATTATATCTGGGTGAACCCTAACTTAGAACTACTCTTTGATGCACGTAAGTAGACATATTGACTGTTAGAGGTTTGCAAGGATGGATACCACACCTTCGCGAGGTCTGAAGGCTATTTAACGAAGTAGCAGCAACGTGCCCTAAGAGGTTATCGATCTACATGAAGGAAGATCTGAGGTGTTGAAACACATCACACTAGTCTCTGGATGAAAAAACTTGGTTCTTGCATCCCCCCATACTGCTTCGGGTGAGACTGCAACCTGCTCTACACGAGTTTGTTGGTTGGCACAACTAACTTTGAACTTGGATCAGGACCCCCTAAGCCAACAAATGGTTCCATTTTCAGGATCGGGATCTGCTTGAAAGAGATGTGCAATCTCGCATCATTAGAATCCAACCAAGAAATAAATTGAAAGGTGGTTGGACTGGAAGAGTCATAAGTTCACGGCACAATAAAACAGGAATCCGTGCCTGTCAAAGGAAGAGTGGTTGAACAGGTATCTGTATACTGAGATACATGAGATATTCTTCTACACCTTCCCCATTGAACTGTATGAATGGTTAGCTAGATTGACAAATAGCCAAGGAAGGTGGAAGCTCGATAATTTGATAGTGTGGACTCCAGAATTAGTGCGATGGTTAGAAGCTTCTGAAAACAATATCACATGGGTTGTTGATCATTGGCTCGATCAAATTATAGGACGATTTGTTACAAAATTTGTAGTTGATACCTTGGTCAGCTATAACAAAGCGGAGCGACGTTTTTTCAAAGGACTGCAAGGTAAGTATCTAAGGTCATTGAATACTTGGATTAAAATGATGTTATGTGAAAAACGGGTGATGCAGTTAACTTGATGTTCGAAGCTATGCGAAGTAGATGATTCTTTGTAAATCGCGAAGGATCAGGATCAGAGTATAGTCCATTGATTGCACCTCCTTTAAGTGACTATGTAGGAGAGAAATGGACTCTGTCGCAAAGCACTGTTTAGCTAATAACTCAGGGGATTCCTTGAGTAAATCATCTGTCCACTCCACCTCCACCGCATACATCTTCTCCCATACCTCCACCTCCACCACCACCATCCAACATGGCGAACGCGATGAAGCCATCGACAAGGGAATAGGGAGTGAAGATACAAAGTAGTTTTGGTTTGTTGCGAATGTTGTGTGTACAGTGCAACAGATTACTAATGGAAATATAAAGAAGGCACAATTGGTTACCACTCTGTAGGACTGCACGCTCACTTGGTATATTAAGTATTGTTCTGATAATCCTCTAGCATCTCTAGAAGAATATAAATTGGATTTAAACAAGGAGTTTAGTAAGCCTAAGTATGACGCACATTTAGTATTCAGATTCAAAGAAATCATGATGAGGGTCGATGAGATGCCTTGGGAATTATATCAAAGGTTGAAATGTCATATTTGAGAAGCTAACATGCAGCTCACAGATAGTCAACATCGAAAATGGTTTATAGCTTCGCTTCTGACCCACCTAAGAATTTCTATGTCACAATAGAAGATAGGAATGCAGGCAGAAGCCTTCGAAATCATGATGATGTTGCATGCATCACATATTTAGGATGCGACCTTGGGGGTACAGCAGATCCACTCTCAGTTACAAATCCTACACTTAGAATTACAGAGTTTGAAGAAAGATAAGGAGACTAAGCCAAAAGTGTGAACAGAAGTTTGATGTCTGAAGTGCAAGAGCCAGGGGCACGATAAATACCAATGTCCCATATACGCAAATTATATTATAGGAGGGGGACCAATTCCCCTGAATCTAAAAGCCCCAGTAGGGACAAGCATGGGGGCTGCGCTATGGTGCACTATTTGTCAAGTTATTGGGCAACATGTGATAGATAATTGTCATTTACTTCAAAATTTTGTCTACACACCTCAGCAGTTGTTATGTAACTTCTACAAATCGGTGGGCCATAATGAGTGCCACTGTCAAAGATATGAGCTGATGATGGAAAGAAAGCCTACATATTGGTTGTGACAAGAAAGTCGACCTCCAGATCATGGCGTCAAAGGGGCATGTGGGGGTTATCAAGGATGAGGACAGGACCAAAGAGAAGGAGGGCTTGGTAGAGGCTATGGTTAGATTATCTATTATAACTATGGAAAAACAGGGCATTATGCGTGAGAATTCCAGTATTATACATGCCCTTCATGTCAATACTACAACCAGTTTGACCATACTATAGAAGAGTGCACGGTGTTGATAGCTAAAATGCAAGAGAAGAAGGCACGACCTCAGCAGCCTATGCAGAACTTACAGATGATGATAGATGAGCCCTGTGAGGAGTATCAAAGCATGAATATAGTGTTGAGAAGTGGAATAATGACTAGTGATAACAAGGGTAAACAGCTTAAAGTGGATGGATGGGTCCACAAGGCCCCAGAGAAGGAAGTTGGTTTTGATCTGGATCGCGCTAAGGAAAATTATATGGAATCCAAGAAGAGCTTCATTGAGGCCTCCACCTCAGGAAGCCAGAACAAGGTGTAAGAAACCAGCACACCTACAAAGGTTGATCCCTCTCCCCTCACTACGTTTTTGGAAACCTACATAAAACTGTGGCGTGATAACAAAGGTATGGAAGGCCTATAGAAATTAATAAATAAATTCACTAGTAAAGAGAAGCTCCCTGATGTACACTGAGTGGTCAGAAATATTAGGAAACATAAGGCAAGAACAGGACGCGAGATGAGGCTCACCGTGTAGATAGGTGATTATGATATGGACCAGGTCATTTTGGATTTGGGGTCCGATGTGAACATATTACCAAAACAAACATGGGAAAGAATGGGGAGACCTGCACTACATTGGTCTCCGATTCAACTCAGAATGGTGAACCAACATAAAATCATCCCCATGGGACAATTATATGGAGTAACTGTTGATATAGAAGGTTTGAGCGCGATGGCCGATTTTTAAGTTATAGAGATTGTCGATGACATTAATCCATACCCTGTGCTCCTGGGAGTTGACTAGGCCATTGGTATGAATGGGGTCATCAATTTGAAGAAGAATACAATGTCATTTGAATGAAAATCGCTGCAGGTTGTGGTACCGTTGGACCCTACAGAAGGGGTGTGCTATACTGAGCCAGTCCGCGATTATGAAGAAAGTGAGGATGAATTAGATTACATCTACAAAATAATAGAGAGAGATCAGGATTGGATCAATCCCATGGTGGATGGACTGATTTCATGGGACTGGGAGAGTTCCTACACCTCGGATCCAGATGAGGAATTGGAGCACTGGAAGAATCACTTGCATGAAGAATCCACACTGTGATGCAATAAGATGACAAAGATGTTGCGCTGTGTTTCATCGGAGGTAAGGAAACTACCCTATTATGATGGTTTAACTGATGTAGATTTGTTTTTTGATGAATTTGAGCATGAAGTCCCTTAGCATCACCTCTTCCAAGCATTAGAATTGGCACTACATGCTATGCCCGCACGGTGGTGGGGTACGCAAAAGGATAACTTTGTTGGATGGTGAGACTATAGAAGAATGATGAGGTTATGGTTTGGGAGTCCTAACACTAGATTTACTGAGAAATATAATGGAAGGGATGATCCGTGTGATCACCTAGAAAAATGGACCTTAGCATGGGGGACAAAACTGTAGCCACAATGGGTACACGTATTTTTCCATACTTTGGATAAAATTCCCATGAACTGGTATCTGGAAACAGAGCTCTGCCATCCCACCGCGGAATGGGATATATTGAAGGAAGGGTTCTTATTGACCTTCAACTTTGAAGATTACTTCGCAAGCATCGATGAAGCGCTACAAGAGATTGAGGTTGTTAGCTTCACAATTCTGCAAGAACCTACGGAAGGGACCCAACCAGATTGGAGCACCCAGATGTGTCATGCGCTAGAATGCTATAATGTGACCACTGAAGAGGAGGATCAAGATCTGAGAAACATTAATATTCCAGAGGAAGAAGGGCATTGCGAAGTTGAAGGCCCACAAATAGACAACCTGGACATCACATCACTATTTAAAACAAATAAAGTAAACATTCACACTGAAGAAGAACCAAAGTTCGCGAAGATTGGAGACTATTGGGATGACGCTACCGTGGATAAATTTATTGAGTTACTCTATGAATACCGGGATCTCTTCCCCACGAAATTTTTTAGATTTGAAGGGAATAATTGGAGATTTGGGCGTTGTTAAGATCACTGTGAAGCTAGACGCAAAGCCTATTAAGAAAAGACCGTATTGCCTTAATCCTAAGTACAAGGAAATGGTTTGCTAAGAGATGGATAATATGATGGAAACAGGCATCATAGAACTAGTTGAAGAATCTGATTGGGTGAGCCTGATGGTGGTTTAAGAGAGGAAAAAGAAAGGAGAAATAAGGATTTGTGTAGATCTGCAGAATCTTAATGATGCGTGTGTTCACGACCCATTCCCAACGCCGTTTACAGATGAAGTATTAGACAATGTTGGAGGGCAGGAGGTGTATTCCTTCACTAACGGATTTTTTGGGTATCATCAAATTAAGATCGCACCCAAGGATAGGAGAAAAACGACCTTCGGAATGGAATGGGGTTGTTTTCAGTACACTGTGATGCCATTTGAACTTAAGAATGTGGCTGCGATATTTTCCCGCATAGTCATAGCAGTGTTCAAAGAGTTCATTCATAAGTTCCTAGAAGTAGACTTTGATTACTGGACAGTGTTTGGATTAGTAAAGCGCAATGTAGCAAGTTTGGGCCTGATGTTGGATACATGTCGGAGATACCAGTTCTCGCTAAATTTGAAGAAATGCATATTATGCGCTCCCTTTGGGATCTTCTTGGGTCACGTAGTGTGCAAGGATTGATGATCGACCCTGTAAAGATTGCAGTAATTGTGAATTTGGAGGCCTCGAGGAATGTTAAGCAGCTGTGTTCGACGCTGGGACATATGGGATATTCTATCAAATTTATCAAAGCTTATGCTTAAATTACTATGCCCATGGAGAAACTACTAAAGAAGGATGCAACATTCTGTTGGGATGAAGAATGTCAGTGAATTTTAAATGTATTGAAGGAAAATATGGTCACCACACCAATCTTTATATTCCTTGATTGGAAAAAGGATAAGTCGCAGGGTGATCCCATGTTGTTAATAGAGGGCGATCTCGATGAGATTGAGGATAAAATTGAGGACACCACCACGGAGGTGTTGCAGCAGTTTAAGAAGCAAACATGTAGAAGTTGGGGAGCATCCAAAAGGATATGCACGATTTACAAATCCAAGCAAGCAGAATATAGGTTGGCACTGAGCAAGCGAGTGCAGATCAAGAGAGCCTAACACCCGAGACAAGCCAAGCAGCAGATCTAGTAAGGACCCTAGACCTCAGAACTATACCATTTCCAAATGAGTCCATTCACGCAAAGTTTGTGAATGATCATATCATCTTGAGTACAATCAAGAACATTGGATTGAATAAAGTGGCACTCTCTAATGAGACCCTCCATGCACTGCATACAGGGGTGGTAGATGAATTGAAAGCCAAGGAGCAATACAACTTCAACCTCATCAACTAGTACAAAGTGAAAAATGAGCAAATGTTGGCTGAAAAAACGCAGAATTTGAATGAAAAGGAGGAACTTCAAATGCATAGTTCATTTCTGGAGTCAACAGTAGCAGAGGTATGCAATACAGTACCTGAGCTTCACATCCTGAAGGATGCACCGCCAGAAGCAAACATCAGAAAACTAGTTGTCGGTGTGCGTGAGGCTAAAGCAGAGGTCAAATGGGTAGCATTTGAGCTCAACATGAAGATTACAAAGATGCAGTTAAAGTTGTAGCCCACAACTCCACCTAAGGTCTGGGAGAAGTGCAAAGCCACGCTAAAGGAAGGCATGGCTACATTGGATGCCACAGTCACTGACTGTGTGGCATTGTTTGAGCAAGCTATGGAGCTTGTGACCAATCTGCAGGAGTATTTGAACCTACAGACACTAAACATAGAGGTAAGGGAGTTGCAATGGCAATATGATGAAGTCAAGGCGACCACGCACTCCATAGCAAGAGCATAGTGCCTTGATAAATTGCAGGAAGGAAAGAAACTCCTAGCACAAGTGGAGGAAGTGCATAACAAGGAGGCCTTGCTAAAGGCCAAATTACAGCCTTGGTTAGAGGAGGCTTATCGAGTGACAACGACCAATTAGGATAAGCTTAAAGGTTGTAGCAATCACACCATACGATGTAGCAGGACCATCCACGTAAAAATTGGTCAAGGAAGTTAGGCAAGCAGCAACATAGAGTGATGTCAAGGTTGTAGTGATCTAGGTGGAGCTGGGAGATCTTCACAATAAGACCACAGTGCCATAAGAGTGACTCGAGGGTGAGTCATAATATTTGTGTTGGGGGCCTATTAGGCTGGGGTCCCCTGGGTCAATTTTTGGGTTAAGATAACCCAAATTTTGACACAATTTTGTAATTAATGTAAAGTCTCAGCGATTTGTGGATGTAGAGAACATAGATGAATAGGAGTCAAAGCAGTTTAGACCCTTATTTTATGTAAAGTTTGAGTCAGTTTTGAGATCCACCCATGGTCCACAAACCTTGGCATTGTATGAAAAAGACTATAAATAGGTGTGTCTTAAAGAGTCTAAGGCAAGGAATTGATGATGGAAAACAAGTGATAACGAGGAGAAGTAGGTCAGATAGGAGAATAAAGGCTCTATAGCTGAGTGTGCAGAGGCTTAGGTAGAGTCTACAGCTGAGTGCACGGGGTAGTTTTGAGTCTGCAATCCTGAATTCAAGATCAATAAAGACAATTTCTGAAGAATTCTTGCGTATTTCTATTTATTTCTGTTAATGATATATGATGTCGATGAATGATATGTTTTATGAAATAATTATTGAATGTTATGTGACTCTCTAGAATAAGTATTAATGATGTACGCAATGCACGTTTAAGTATTTTCACAAATACTCTGATGCCTTCTCTAATGTTTACTAATAACCTAAGTATATATGCATGAACCCTAATTTAGAACTGCTCTCTGATGCACGCAATTATATAGATTGACTGTTAGAGGCCCACAAGGATGGATCGCAAACCTTCGCGAAGGTATGAAGGCAATTTAATGAAGTTGCATCAATGTGCCCTAAGAGGTTATCGATCTGTGCGAACGCAAATCTAAGGTGTTGGAAGACATCACACTAGTCTCGGGATGTAGAAACTTCATTCTTGCATCCCCCATATGGCTTTGGGTGAGACTACAGCATGCGCTATGCAGGTTGTTGTCAAAAGGGCTAGTAGTGTAGGGATTTTTTGGTTGGCGCAACTAACTCTGAACCTAAGTCAAGACCCCCTAAGCCAAAAATAAAGTTATGTAATTAACAATATTTATCACTTTTGCACATCTATTAAGTACTTTTCATGATAAATGTAGTAAACAAAGAGAACATAAAGTAAATTCATAAGTAAAGCATAACACACAGATACATAGATAATGCTCCAAAATAGCCTTTTATTATGCTCAAATCTTGTATTACACACTCTTTCTACCCTTCGCACACAACTACAGGGGCCTGTGTACTTAGTTGCAGACTGACCAAGGCCTCCACGCACTTAGCTGTAGAGCCTTCCCCTTCGCCTAAGTATGGAAAATAGAATTTTCTTACTTAGATCATTCACTGCTTGATTAAATTTTATGACTTTCTATGACTCCTTTTTATATCATCTTCTATTACAATACCATGTCCCGCGAACCATTGGCAGGTCAAAAAACAACTTAAATTCTAACAAACTAAGGGGCTTTGGCCTTCCTAAATCTCTTTTGACTCCTATTGACCTTCGCACTCTCATCCTCAAAATGTGGAAACTTTACAATAATACAAAGTTTTTACAAAATTGACCCCAAGGGACCCTGTCCCAACACACCCCCAAGAAAAAGTAGTGACTCGTCTCAAGTCACTCTGCTGATGTTGCCTCGATCTTTGCCTGCAGACCACTGAACTCTCTCTTTAATTTTTAATGATATGTTGTTCCCTGAATAATGGCCTGACAAACCCCCTCAACCAATTTCTTTGTAGTAGGACCTTTGAATGCAAGGCCCATGGTTCTCCGAGTCTGTTGCATAGCCTTCAGCTTGCTCTGCACCATTTGTGTCAACTGGATGGCCTCATTAGCCCTGGGTTATGTCCATGAAGGCATGATGGATTCCTTCCGATGCATCTCATCAATATCACTCTCGATGAGATTGCCCTCCTTAATCTAGTGAAACTTTGCACTCGTGCAAAGATCCACACTGTAGATCTAATCTCGTCGAACAACCTTTACTTTTCTTGGATATCTACTTCAATTTTCTACAAAGTTGGATCGTCTTGTAGCAAGGTCCATATTTCCATGGCTCATTCGAATAATTGGGTGCAATCCTTGACTGCAACTTCTAATGTATCCATCTCTTCTTTAATAGCAGCCTCGTGCTGCTCTCAAACTTCTAGAGGAGTGGTTGGCTATAGCTTTAGTTGGAGCTCAGATATATACAGCTATAGCTCAAAATGAACCTTACCAATTTCCTCCTTTAACTCTTTCACTGCGGTAGCTAGCTTATGTATCTTTTTTGTGGAGGCCTCTTCTGCTTGAAGCTGGAGCTTGGGAAGCTCGCTACAGACCTGCACTATTGCTGCTTCTAGCTTCTAACTACGTGCAATAACTTCTTGATGTTCCTTAAGGTTCTACACATTTTCCTCATACAACTATTAGTTGTTGGTCTTTACTTCACTGATGACTAGCAGTTCACATTGTTCCTTAACTCTGAGCTCATCTGATACCCCTTGATACATCTTGTGCAGTGTTTGAATAGGGATTGTTGTAAGATTTAGACTCAAGTCCTTCAGTTGTAATAGGTGTGCCCTGTCCTTTGATGTCTCAACGTGTAGTGATCCCTCTGGTAACTTCACTATGTGGAGGTCTGTGGTGAGCTCTGCTGCTAAGGCTATCCCGCTCGCTTTCTTTAGGATCGCCTATCGAACACTTGATTGAATGATTCCTATTTGGACCTGTAATTCTCTCATGCCCTACTACACCTTATCCAATGTTTGATGGTACTGGTCCTCAATGTGGCTCCAAATATTCTCTGTTGCATCGCGGACCACATCACCAATATCATCTAGGTCCCCCTCCATGAGGACCAAAGGTTTCATGCTCGCAGACTTTTCAGACTTATGCTTCTTGCATGGTCTCATAGATCTCCACTTCTACCTTCTTTTGACAATTAAGGGGGACTCTAAGCCTACACCCACTTGCTGTTCACCCTCTATCTCAATATCTTCATTGGTGTGCTCTGTTTCAAATTCACCGAGGTCAATAGTGGTTTGTGACGTGGTGGCAGTTTTCTGCTTTGGTGCTTTTTTCTCTTTGGCAAAGACCTTCTCATTCATTGCTTCTTTCTCCTTTATATAAGCCTCTTTCTACTACACAACCTTTTCCTTTTCCACGACCTTTCCCATCGCAGAAAACTTTTATGCTTCCTTCTTCTTCTCTTTCGTTGTTGTCGTCGTAAATATGGTTTTCTCTTCTTCACCTTCAACAACCTTACTTCTTCCTGTGCCCACATTAGATGGGGTGAGTCAGTTGCTTGGCCATTCACTGAAAACCCCCATAATTTCATCTTCGGCAACCAAGTATGGAAACTTGTGCCATGTTCCCATGGCATCCTTCTTCGCTTGGATAAACAGATTATGAAAATCTACCTTGAAATCAATGAAATAGGTATACTAGGCATGCAATCTTGGTGATAACCATGGATGTTAGTTAATCACCATCCTCAACTCCAATTCAAATAGGACCCAAAATATTTTAGTCTCCATGACACACTCAAAGTCTTTTTTGGCCCACAACGAGGTAAACTTTGCGGCCTTGCAGAGATCTACATCATGCTGATGGAAGTGACTTTCCGTTGGTGTCCTCCATGCCACCAACACGATAAAAAAAAGTAGCTAGGTGTAATGAAATTCTTTTCCCTCATCCTGGGCCTTTTGAAAAACTTCTAGAAACTCATGACACAAATACTTAGCCCAATTATATTGGATTGCCTTTGCGCACTTTGCAACCAGAGATAACACTAGTGCTAGGACTTCATTAGCATGACATTTTCTCATGATCTTCCTATCCAGTATTTGTGCAGTGAACTGCACTGCACCATATGATATGGAACTGATCACATAACCATGCAAATTATTCACTAGCCCGAAGTCTCTCTTCATCTAATATTCTAACTTCTTCTCTTGTGATTTTCTGATGAAAGCATCCATAGGGTCTATTCCTTTATAGGGAAAGAGTGTTATCCAGTGAATCAACATATTCGTGATTGGGATGGGCCCTCCCAACCAAAAGCACCCATCATGAACCAGTGCCAATTATTGACACACACAAATCATGTTAGTGGCCCTATGGCTGAAATGCGACACCCACAACATATTGAGCATCCCCGCACACACAACTCCGACCGCCCACTTCATTGGTTCAAGCCGTGTAGCATCCAACTCCTCATAATACACCTTATTCAACTATTTTCTTGGTGCCAACTGCGGGAACTTCATGTGATCCCCCAAGTCCCAGTGCTCCATATTTAAATATGGTATTCATGCTAGTAGATTTCCCTCAAAATGTATGTTTTCTAGCAGCAATGGTGTTCAGACCATGAACTTCATTGAATCCAGGTCTCTAGGAGCCTTGGCTATAGATTTTCTTGGTGGTATATAAGGCAGTAGTCGAGTTATCGGCTTAGCCTCATCTGCATCAATCTCCTCAATGTCCATGGTTAGTTCTTTCTCATCTAGGTCCAAAGGTTCCGTCAGCTGCTTGGTTCTATTCAGTTTACCCTTTTTTCTGACCTTCATTGGATTTTTGCGTGACAATTGCTGCACCGGCACTTGCTGGGGCTTCTTCTGCATCTTCTTTCCGATCATGGAAGTAGATCGTTTAAGTCTTGATGACCAAGGCATTATGGTATGAAAAGCTATAGGCACAGGTTGGGTGGGCTTAGGTCAGGTTGCAGTCATTCTCTCCAAGAATCTTTTACACTGCCAATCAGTTAAATTCAAGAATCCTAGCAATGAAATTTTCTCTCAAAGTATTTCCCAATTCTCTGTAGACATATACTAATTCATTCGGCATAATCTAAAGTGCAAAATCTCAAGGAAAATTATCAGGAAGCAAAGTGTTTGAATGTGCAGCGGGATGTTGTATTTATAGGAAAATTTGAATTCAAAACAATTTGTTCCCTCTATATTCCTATCATTAATGCACTTTTGGTAGTATATTTCCAAAGGTATGCATCTTAAATGCTCCCCCCTGCTCCCTTTAACGAAAATATCGCCATCCAATCAGCTACAGTGTTTCCAATGGTCACTTTTTGGCCAGGGTGTGCGGGAACCACCATTCTAGCATAGCTCCTTCATCACAGCTCTTCTCTGTGCCTTTCCTCAATTCATCACACAGCCCATTCATTTCGTCCATTCACTTCACCCAAACATCCTTCTGCCAATGTCGTTTATATTCCCTCACTCCCTTACAACTACCTAAAGTAATAAGAGTATCTTGCATCCATATAGTCATTGGGAAGGGGCAGAATCACCCCTGTACAACTTTAACCAACTCCCGTTGACCTTTCCTAGAAATATCTCCCCATTCGGCTTCGTGAGTTGAACTGTTCCTCCATCCATAATCTCCTTCACGATATAGGGCCCCAGCCAATGCATTTCGAATTTTCCTAGAAACTTCGTGAATTTACTATCATACAACAATACCATATCCCCACTCTTAAAGATGTGTTGCTTAATATGGTGATCATGCCATGCCTTTTTGCGATCCTTATACACTTGTTGATGAAAACTGACCAAGAAGTGATCTTCCTCCAACTCAACTAGCTGCATGAGGAGTTCTTTCACGGTATCCTGATCAGCCATGTTTGTAGTTGTAGCAATCTGCAAATTTGTCATGATGTACTCCATTGGCATCATAGCTTCTTATCCATAAACCAATCTAAATGGCATTTGTCTAGTAATATTTTTTACTGGTAGTGCTATATGCCCATAGAATAGCCGGTATGCACACATCCCAGTCATTCCTTTTTGCATTACAAATATTTGTTAAAGCATTCTCCAAAATTTTATACAGGCTTCGACTGTTGATTCACTTGAGGATGATACAATTTACTTTTATAATGATACATTTGAAACTCTTCCTACAAGGCAACAAATCTTTTGTTCGAGAAGTGCGAACTCCTATTGCTCATCAAAATTTTAGGGCATCCAAACCGAGACAAAGTGTATTCAAAAATGAACTTCACAACTATGGTCGTGCTACAATCCTTCACGGGCTACGCCTCACCCCATCTGGTCAAGAAATCGATTGTTGTAATGATGTATCTTTCTCCTGTCTTCTTTCCTAGTGGCTGAATTGGTCCCATGAAGTCTATTTCCCACTTATCGAATGCCTACAACGACACTTGCAGGTTCAGAGGTAATTCATCCCTTCACAATAGCCTCCTTGTTCTCTAGAAGACATCGCATGCCCCACAATAATCCTTGGAATCCTTATGCATAGTCAGCCACCATAGTCCTACTTGTAGGATATTATGCACATTTTCTCTTTCAACATAATGTCCTCCCGTAACCCCTCCATGTGCTTTAGCGAGGATACTTTGTCTTTCATAATTTGGGGCATACCTACACAACACTTCATCCGATCCCATTTTATATAAGTGCCCTACAATAATAGAGAAATCTGTAGCCATGGCCACCAATTCTTTCTTTTGCTGCGTTGTATACCCTTCATGAGTTGTACACGTGGACAAGAATTGGATTATGTCTGCAAAATGTTCATTTGAAACGTGCATAGAAAAGAGTTGTGCATCAAGAAATCCTTCATCTAGTTTCATAGACTCATCGCCATTCTCAATCCACGAGAGGTGATTCAGTCCAACATTTAATCTGCTTGGCTTCAACATTACTTCGAATTCATCTTCTTGAAAGAGCAGCAACCATCTACAAATACCCCCCCCCCCCCAATAGAGGCTTGTTGACTAGGTACTTCAAAGAAAACTGGTATGTGTACATTTTGAAGTGAGCACCCAGCAAATAGTGCATGAACTTCTAGAGAGCATACACCATTGTCAATCCTTCGTGCTCTGTGGTTGAATAATTATTTTCTGCCTTGGGTAACTTCCTGGAACACTATTGAATGGTCAATATCACCTATGCCTGGTTAGGTTAGCATAGCTCCCAATTCTATGCACGATGCATCTACATTTACGTGGAATTCCTTCTTCCAATCGAGGAACACTAAAATAGGCATTGTGACCATTTTTTCCTTTAATACATCCAAACTGTTTTAATAATCATCATCCCAAAAAACGTCGCATCCTTCTTTAGTAATCTCTCCATTGGTGCATCAATATGCACTTATGCTTTGATGAACTTCCTATAATATCCTGTATGGACCAACATTGTGTGCAACTGTTTGACATTCCTCAGAGGCTCAAAATTGATAATTATTGCAATTTTGGTAGGCCCATCTACCATCAACCCCTTCTTACAGACAAAATGGTCCAAGAGTATCCCTTATGGTATGCAGAATATGAACTTCGTCAGATTAAGGGATATTTGATACTTTTGACAATTATCTATCATGAGGCGAAGATTGCAAACATGCTTCTTTACTAACCCAAACATTGTCCAATCATAAAAGTAAACCTCCAAAAAATTATGAATAAATTCTTTGAAATCTACGACTACCACCTAAGAAACGATTGTAGGGGCATTTTTGTAGGTTTTAACCCCGTACAGAAATTACCTACATACGAATTCTAAATCACAGAAAATAAACAATGCGAGAGCATAACACATAAACACATATACACAGAGATTTTCCCCTGGATCCCAAAAACGGGACTACCAGCTTGATTTTTCATTATATTCCATTCAATGTTACAATACATATTTATACGAAGCGGTAAATATCAAAGAACAACGGGACGGATACGATGGAGGCGTTCTCAAGCTTTAGGGTTTCAGAAATTGTTCTTGGCGCCGCCGCGGTCCCAGAGGATCCACTCTGTTATGGCTCGGTTAGATACCCGGCGACTGTTTTCTTTGAGCATACAGCCTTTTTCGGGTCTTGGAAGGAACCTGTCAATAGAAAAGTTTTTCACGAATTGACCCAAAACAAGCTGAGGGTGCAGAGGTCTTCCTACACAGCAGTACCAGAAGTCTCATGGCCGGAGCGTTATGCCCAAAACCAAAGGGCCTGCACTTTGTCTCGTTTCAAAGCGCCACCATTCGAGAACTTAAGGCATAAACATGGCAAATCAGCATGCGGTCATGGAGAAATGAAGTTTATGCAAGATTTCAAGCACTATCGAGGCACCCCGTGGACGCGATCTGCCATCCTAGGGTGGATTTTAAATGGAAATGTGCCAGATCAGACATGGGGTGAAAGAAGGGTTGTGGGGACGCAGTGGACGACGACTCAAATGCTCTGTGCTGCGCAGATACGGGCCCAAAACCCACCGAAGCTGTCTCACAACAGAGGGTCCGGAGTATTTTCTATGCATTTGAGCGAAAGCTCCAACAGATCAGGGCCAGATCTGAAAATAAAAAGATCGTACCTTGACAGATCTGGGGCGGATATACCAGATCTGAGCCCCAATCAATACAGATATTGGTCAGAACAAACCTGGTAGAACGAAGCCATCAATGCTAGATCGGGAAGAGACTACGCAAACGCAAGCAAGCAGAAGGAAAAAGGAACTAAAACGGAGCCAGATCTGGACTTCCGCCAACAGTCAAAACAGGTAACAAATTATTTTCAGATCCTGATTAATCCTCCTCAAGGAAAATCTAGATTAGTATGGGTTCATGTAGGAGATACCTCTATGCAGCTAAAAAAACAAATCTGGGCAGAAATGGGGTACCCTATCCCGATCCAGCATCTGGTCAGTGGAACAAGGTCCCTCCAGGACTGTAGATCTCTAGAAAGCTATGAGATTGGGCCAGGCTCAATCATATCTCTAAATCTCAGATTGAGAGGTGGGGCCCTGCCTCAGGGACAGCCAAGTTCCTCAAGGGGAGATAGGGGGAAAAAAGCTGCAGCCCAGCCCCAACCAAAATCCTATAAGAACATTTTACAGGGCAGCAGAAGTTCTGGGCCACCTCCAGCTCAAGGAGGGCACCTGCCCAGGCCATACATAGTAGATCAGTCAGAGCAAATCCCAGCCTTAAACATAGACTCCTCAGGGCTAGATGACTTCGTCAAATCCTATGAAACGAAAGCTTTAATCTGCCGTTTCAACAGCTTTTGGCCCAAACCCATGGATCTGTTCCACTGGATATTCACCAGCTGGACCATGGAGTGCGACATTCATTTATGTGCAAAAGGTTTTTTTATAGTGAGATTTACATCAAAGGAAGTCAGAGATACAATTATCAGTACCAGACCATGGTTTTGGGGTACAGCAGGGCTATTTGTGACCCCATGGTTCCCAGATTTTGATCCAAATAAAATGACGGTAACCAGAATGCCAGTTTGGGTTAGACTACACAATCTTCCTTTGCATTTCTGGGATGAACGGGTGCTGGAAGGCATTGGAAACAGCATAGGGAAGTACATCAAAACTGACATGGACAGGATAGATGAAAGGATCTACACCTACGCACGAATCTGTGTGGAAGTAGACTTAAGTAAAGGGCTGCCGGAAAGTATAAGGTTGATTTACAAACAACAGAATTGGTTGCAGGTACTAGACTATGAAAACACCGCCTTCAGATGTAGGATCTGTAGGCAGACAGGTCACTTACAAAGCACGTGTCCAGAAGCCAAGAATAAAAGGAAGCAAAAAGGGAAGCAGAGGAAAGGCTGGAACTTTTCTCCCCCAGATTCAGAGGATGAGGACTCAGAAGCAGCAGAGGAAGAACTTCCAAAAGAGAAAACTGAGGTGTCCCAAGAAATGGAGAAACAGGAAGGAACCCCATCAGACAAGAAAGAAAACTCATCAGACAACAAAGCAGAGGAGACTAGCTTGCAACCTAGTTCGGGAGGCACAAAACGGCACCACCTCTCAGATACTTCAGATTCAGACAAAGAACCTGGTCCACAGAATACAGATACACAGTTAGTCTTGGCTTCGATCGAGCCCTCTCAAGGAGTTTGGCGTAAGGTCGAAAAGAAAAAGGGGCGGAAAACTTGATGTGTGAGTTCTACTCACTGCCGGATTTTAGTTTTGCCTCGCTCTCTCTCTCCTCTCTCTCTTTCTTATTCTTTGTGCACGTTAGTTTTTAACGTTGTAGTGGATTGCGAAAGCACTCGGGCCCTTGCGGCAGCATTCGGTTTGCTTCATTGCATTCTTTGTGGAATGTTTATTCATTCCTCTTTGTAGCTTTTTTATCTCTGATTAATAGAAAAGCGCGGTATTTTTCCTCGGAAAAAAATACATATTTATACATGTCGAAGCATCCAATACCATGGACTGAAAACCATCGCATCCAAAACCATGGACCGAAAACCATAAGTAGGTTCGCCCAACCTAATATAGGGTCCAAAAAAATTTTCTCGGGGCGCTGCCCCAGACCCCGTAGAGGGGGGCTACCCGCCCCCCTCTAACCCCCCAGTGCACTACGTCAGTTAGTCGTGGAAAGAATATAACACAACCCAAGAATCTCCCACTTGTTGTTTTCTTTCCACAGGGGGCCACAAGAGAGCTTGGTCATTTTTCCAACCCTGAAATGCCCATTGTTTCTCTACACCAATAGAATTTTTCAGAGCTCATAGCTTTTGTCAATGCATCTGCAGTATTCTTCAAAGTGTCCACCTTTACCAGCAACACCTTTTTGTCTTCTATCATATCCCTCACAAAGTGATACTGAACATCAATGTGCTTTGTCTTTGAATGATAAGCAGGGTTCTTTGCCAAGAAAATTGCACTTTGGCTGTCACAATCTATTCTTATAGCTCCCTGTACTAACCCCATACTTGAACACAATCTCTGCAACGAAAATGCTTCCTTGCTTGCATGAGTGGCTGCCATGTATTCTGCCTCTGTAGTTGATAGTGCCACTACAGATTGTTTCTTACTCATCCAACTGATTGCACCTCCAAATAGGTTAAACACATACCCACTTGTAGATCTTCTCTGATCCATATCTCTAGCCCAGTCTACATCAACAAAGCCACGAATATCCAACAATCTGTCCAATCCTGGTCTTCCTTTGTAGCACAAACCATAATCACTAGTTCCATGCAAATACCTGAAAACCCGCTTCACTGCTGTCCAGTGCTCCTTCCCTGGTTTTGATGTAAACCTGCTCAATACTCCCACTGCATGTGCAATCTCTGGTCTAGTACAGACCATTGCATACATCAGGCTACCGACTGCACTCGCATATGGAACACGGGACATGTCCTCTTCCTCTTCTTGTGTCTTGGGACACTGTTCAACAGATAACCTCACACCTACAGGAATAGGAACCTTCACCAGTTTACTATCCTGCATATTAAACCTCTATAGTATTGTCTCAACATACTTCCTCTGGTTTAACCAAAGCTTCCTCTTTGCCCGATCTCTTTTAATTTCCATGCCCAAAATATAGTTTGCAGCACCAAGATCTTTCATGTCGAATTTGGAGGACAATTGGGTCTTCAAATCCTGGATAATTTCTTTGTCATTTCCAACCAACAACATATCATCCACATACAAGACCAGAAAAATAAAACGGTCATCAATTAATTTAAAATACACATAATGATCTGCTTTGATTTTGGTGAAGCCAAGTCCCCGTATAAATGTATCAAATTTCTGATACCACATCCTTGGTGACTGTTTTAACCCATACAGAGACTTCTTTAACTTGCATACCAGTTCTTTCTTACCCTTCACCGCAAAGCCTTCAGGTTGCTTCATGTAGATTTCCTCTTCCAAATCCCCGTGAAGAAATGTTGTCTTCACATCCATCTGTTCTACCTCAAAATAAAAAGCATCAGCAACAGATAAAAGTAACCTAATAGAAGTTACCTTAGCAACAGGAGAAAAAATATCACCAAAATCAATTCCTGGCACCTGGGAATAACCTTTTGCTATCAACCAAGCTTTGTATTTCTCCAGCTTCCCTTCTGCATTTGTCTTCTTTTTGAACACCCATTTGCTACCAATGGGTTTCCTTCCAGCTAGCAACTCCACCAGATCCCAAGCCTCATTTTTGTGCAAAGATGCCATTTCATCAACCATGGCCTCTTTCCAGAGTTTTCCATCCTCTGAATCTACTGCTTCCTTCACAGTTTTGGGATCATCATCAGTAACAGACAAAGAAAAATTTGAATAGAAAGCAGAAGGACTATACCTTTCTGGCTGCCTTCTTTCTTGAACTGATCTTCTCACAACCGGAGTTTGTGGCTCTTCATCTTCTGATTCCTCCTCTGCTGCAGAGTCTGATTCTTCCTCCTTTAGCTCAAACTCTATCTTCTCAGGTTTCTTTGGTTGGACTTCATGTTTAATAACATCTTTTACCTCTCTTAACACCACATCTTGACTGTACACAACCTTTCGTGTGACTGGGTTCCAAAGCTTATAACCCTTTAAACCATCCTTATACCCAATAAAGATTCCCTTTTCAAATTTACTATCCAACTTGGTTCATTTCTCCTTTGGAACATGTACATATGCATCACATCCAAATACCCTCAGATGTGAAAGAGAGGGTTTCTTACCAGCCCATACTTCTTGTGGAGCCTTATCCTCCAACGCTGATGAAGGTGACCTGTTGACCAAGTAACATGCAGTATCCACTGCCTCTGCCCAGAATTCCTGTCCTAACCTGGCACTACTGAGCATGCTTCTTGCCCTTTCCATCAACGTCTTGTTCATTCTTTCTACGACTCCATTTTGTTGAGGTGTATATGGAGTAGTCTTCTGCTGTGCTATATCACACTTCTTATAGAATTCTTCAAATTCCTTGCTGCAAAACTCTCCACCATTATCTGTCCTCAGCACCTTTATCTTCTTCTCTGTCTGATTTTCCACCAAAGCCTTAAATTCTTTAAACCTGTCAAAGACTTCAGATTTCTTCTTAAGGAAATATATCCACGTATTCCTTGAGAAGTCATCTATAAATGATACATAGTACACAGAATTACCTAGTGATGGAACTTTCACAGGTCCAAACACATCACTGTGCACAAGCTCTAATATCTGTTTCGCCCTCTTAGCACCAAAGGGGAAACTCACCCGATTCTGCTTCCCATATACACAATTTTCACAGAAATCAAAATCCAGAGAGCTATTACTCATACCTTCTACCATACCTTTACCATGAAGTATTCCAAGGCCCTTCTCTCCAATATGTCCAAGCCTTTGATGCCACAACATGGTCTTCTCTCTAGAGACCACTAGATTTTCGACTCCACTTTCAGGAACCACAGAACTATTGCACCCATCAACAACAGTGCTAGCTTGCAACTTGTACAGAGTTCCAGTCCAAACTCCCGACTTTAATACCAGTGCTCCCCGAACCATCTTGCAGGTATCCTTCCCGAACACTGTTTTTACACCTACATCATCCAACTTGCTTACAGAAATCAGATTTCTGGCCAATGCAGGAATATACAGAACACCTGGAAGTGTTCTAACCCTTCCACCTTGCAACTTCAACTTTACTTTTCCACGACCAAGATTCTAGCCTTCCTATCATCTCCTAAGAAGACATCACCACCATCGTATTTATCATACTCGTAGAACCACTCTCTATGGGGAGTGAAGTGAAAGGATGCACCTGAGTCAATCAACCATGCCTCATGATCTACATGTGTACTTGAAGAAGCCAAGTACACATCCCCACCTTCATCTGAGGTGGTTTTCGCCTCTGCAGAAGGAGCATCATCAGATCCCTTTCCTTTATCAGGAGCTTTAGATTTACAGTCCCTTTTGAAGTGGCCTTCCTTTCCGCATTTCCAGCACACCACCTTTACAAGTTTTCCTGGAGATTTAGATCTCCCTCTAGATTTAGATCTCCCACTCGATGACTTATTTTTTTTTCTATTTTGAGACTGTCCTCGTACAGACAAGGCATCACCATTCTATCTCTCTATATTTTTCCGTCTCATCTCCTCCGTCAGCAAGGCTAAGACTATTTCATCAAAATGTAAAGCAGTTGCATTGCTACCTATTGCAATAACCAGACTATCACACGAATCTGGTAGAGAACACAACAAACTGATGCACTTATCTTCATCTGAAATTTTAATATCAACAGACGCTAACTGACTTACCACAGTATTAAATGCATTCAGATGCTCTGTCACCGAGTCTCCATCTTTCATCCTCAGGTTATAAAGCGTTTTCCACAGGAACAATTTATTCACTAGAGACTTAGATTGGTACAAAGTCCCTAACTTGTCCCACAAAGCCTTTGCCATAGCTTCCGCTGATACATTCAACAATACTGAATCTGAGACACACAATCGTATTGTGCACTTTTCCTTCTGATCCAACTTCTTCCATTCTTCATCGGTCACTCCCGTTGGTTTAGTACCGGATCTACCGCGATCCACTGATCTTTATCCACCAACATATCCTCCATCTTGAGTTTCCACAACTCAAAACTCTGACCATTGAACTTCTCGATCTCTATCTTTCCACTGCTCGCCATCTTCTTTCACCACTAGAATCGATCTCACAGATCTCCCACTAAACAGGGCCTATCACAGGCCCGAGCGAAACCCCTTAGCAACAAAGGTGTCCCCTTGAAGCCAAAACTACTCTGATACCAAATCTAGGTTTTAACCCCGTACAGAAATTACCTACATACGAATTCTAAATCACAGAAAATAAACAATGTGAGAGCATAACACATAAACACATATACACAGAGATTTTCCCCTAGATCCCAAAAACGGGACTACCAGCTTGATTTTTCATTATATTCCATTCAATGTTACAATACATATTTATACATGCTGAAGTATCCAATACCATGGACCGAAAACCATAGGTAGGTTCGCCCAAAGAATATAACACAACCCAACAATTTTTAAGTCCAAAGGTCATAATTGTATACTAGAAATAACCCCATTATGTAGCAAAGGTGTTGGGTTGTGTTATATTCTTTCCACGACTAGCCCACGTAGTTAATCGAGGGGTTGGAGAGACGCGGAGCCCCCCTTCGTTTCCCTAATTGTGTAGCGGGGGGGATCACAGGGGGTTTGAGAGATACCCATAACCCAACTTTATGGGGTCCGTCCGTGGCAGCGCCCCGGAAAACTTTGGTTTTGGACCCTATGTTAGGTTGGGCAGACCCACCTATGGTTTTGTTCATGATTTTCGCACATGTTTTTGGATGCGATGGCTTTTCGGTCCATGGTATTAGACCCGATGGTTTTCGGTCCACAGTATTGGATGCTTCGGCATGTATAAATATGTATTATAACATTGAAAGGAACATAATGAAATGTCAAGTTGGTAGTCCCGGTTTGGGATCCAGGGGAAAATATCTATGTATATGTGTTTTATGTGTTATGCTCTCGCATTGTTCATTTTTTGTGTTTAAGAATTCGTATGCAAGTAATTTCTGCATGGGGTTAAAACCTACATTTGGTATCGGAGCTGTTTTGGCTTCAAGGGGATGCCTTTGTTGCTGAGGGGTTTCACTCGGGCCTGTGGTAGACCCTGTTCAGTGGGAGATCTGCGAGATCGATTCTAGAGGTAAAAGAAGATGGAGAGCAGTGGAAAGATGGAGATTGAGAAATTTAATGGTCAGAGTTTTGAGTTGTGGAAACTCAATATGGAGGATCTGTTGGTAGATAAAGATCAGTGGATCGCGGTAGATCCGGTACTAAACCAATGGGAGTGTCCAATGAAGAATGGAAGAAGTTGGATCGGAAGGCAAAGAGCACAATACGATTGTGTGTCTCAGATTTAGTATTGCTGAATGTATCAAGGGAAGCTACGATGAAGGCTTTGTGGGACAAGTTAGGAACTCTGTACCAATCTAAGTCTCTAGTGAATAAACTGTTCTTGTAGAAAAAGCTATATAATCTGAGGATGAAAGATGGAGACTCGGTGACAGAGCATCTAAACGCATTTGATACTATGGTAAGTCAGTTAGCATCTGTTGATATTAAAATTTCAGATAAAGATAAGTGCATCAGTTTGTTGTGTTCTCTACCAGATTCGTGGGATAGTCTGGTTATTGCAATAGGTAGCAATGCAACTATCTTGCAGTTTGATGAAATAGTCTCAGCCTTGCTGACGAAGGATATGAGATGGAAAAATATGGAGAGCCAGAATGGTGATGCCTTGTCTGTACAAGGATGGTCCCAGAACAGAAACAAAAATAAGTCATCAAGTGGGAGATCTAAATCTAGAGGGAGATCTAAATCTCTAGGAAAACCTACAAAGGTGGTGTGCTGGAAATGTGGAAAGGAAGGGCACTTCAAAAGGGACTGTAAATCTAAAGCTCTTGATAAAGGAAAGGGATCTAATGATGCTCCTTCTGCAGAGGTGAAAACCACCTCAGATGAAGGTGGGGATGTGTACTTGGCTTCTTCAAGTACACATGTAGATCATGAGGCATGGTTGATTGACTCAAGTGCATCCTTTCACTTCACTCCCCATAGAGAGTGGTTATGCGAGTATGAGAAATACGATGGTGGTGATGTCTTCTTAAGGGATGATAGGAAGGCTAGAATCATTAGTCGCAGAAAAGTAAAGTTGAAGTTGCAAGGTGGAAGGGTTGGAACACTTCTGGGTGTTCTACATATTCCTGCATTGGCTAGAAATCTAATTTATGTAAGCAAGCTAGATGATGTGAGTGTAAAGATAGTGTTCAAGAAAGATACATGCAAGACGGTTCAGGGAGCACTGGTATTAATGCGGGGAGCTCGGATTGGAATTTTGTATAAGCTAGAAGGTAACACTATTGTTGATGGGTGCAAAAGTTTTGTGGTTCTTGAAAGTGGAGCAGAAAATCTAGTGGTCTCTGGAGAGAAGACCATGTTGTGGCATCAAAGGCTTGGACATATTGGAGAGAAGGGCCTTTGGATACTTCATGGTAAAGTTATGGTAGAAGGTATGAGTAATAGCTCTCTGGATTTTGATTTCTGTGAAAATTTTGTATATGGGAAGCAGAATCGGGTGAGTTTCCCCTTTGGTGGTAAGAGGGCAAAACAGATATTAGAGCTTGTGCACAGTGATGTGTTTGGACCTGTGAAGGTTCCATCACTAGGTAAGTCTATGTACTATGTATCATTTATAGATGACTTCTCAAGGAATACATGGATATATTTCCTTAAGAAGAAATCTAAAGTCTTTGACAGGTTTAAATAATTTAAGGCTCTAGTGGAAAACCAGACAGAGAAGAAGATAAAGGTGCTAAAGATAGATAACGGTGGAGAGTTTTGCAGTAAGGAATTTGAAGAATTATGTAAGAAGTGTGGTATAGCATGACAGAAGACTACTCCATATACACCTCAGCAAAATGGAGTTGCAGAAAGAATGAACAAGACATTGATGGAAATGGCAAGAATCATGCTCAGTGATGCAGGGTTAGGACAAGAATTTTGGGCAGAGGTGGTGGAGACAGCATGTTACCTGGTCAACAGATCACCTTCATCAGCGTTGGAGGATAAAACTCTAGAAGAGGTATGGACTGGTAAGAAACCCTCTCTTTCACATCTGAGGGTATTTGGATGTGATGCATATGTACATGTTCCAAAGGAGAAACGAACCAAGTTGGATAGTAAATCTGAAAAGTGCATCTTTATTGGGTATAAGGGTGGTTTAAAGTGTTATAAGCTTTGGAACCCAACAATAAGGAAGGTTGTGTACAGCCAAGATGTGGTGTTCAGAGAGGTGAAAGATGTTATTAAACATGAAGTCCAACCAAAGGAACCTGAGAAGATAGAGTTTGAGCTAAAGGAGGGAGAATTAGACTCTACAAAGAGGAGGAATCAGAAGATGAAGAGTCACAAACTCCGAATCTGAGAAGATCAGTTCGAGAAAGAAGGCAGCCAGAAAGGTATAGTCCATCTGTTTTTTGTCCAAATTTTGCTTTATCTATTACTGATGATGATCCTAGAACTGTGAAGGAAGCAGTAGATTCAGAGGATGGAAAACTCTGGAAAGAGGCCATGGTTGATGAAATGACATCTTTGCACAAAAATGAGGCTTCAGATCTAGTGGAGTTATTGGCTAGAAGGAAACCCATTGGCAGCAAATGGGTGTTCAAGAAGAAGACAAATGCGGACGAAAGGTAGAGAAATATAAAGCTCAGTTAGTAGCAAAAGGTTATTCCCAGGTGCCAGGAATTGATTTTGGTGATATTTTTTCTCCTGTTGCCAAGGTAACTGCTACTAGATTACTTTTATCTGTTGTTGTTGCTTTTGATTTTGAAGTAGAACATATGGATGTGAAGACAACATTTCTTCATAGGGATTTGGAAGAGGAAATCTACATGAAGCAACCTGAAGGCTTTGCAGTGAAGGGTAAGAAAGAACTGGGATGTAAGTTAAAGAAGTCTCTGTATGGGTTAAAATAGTCACCAAGGATGTGGTATCAGAAATTTGATACATTTATACGGGGACTTGGCTTCACCAGAAGCAAAGCAGATCACTGTGTGTATTTTAAATTAATTGGTGACCGTGTTATTTATCTGGTCTTGTATGTGGATGATATGTTGCTGGTTGGAAATGACAAAGAAATTATCTAGGATTTGAAGACCCAATTTTCCTCCAAATTTGACATGAAAAATCTTGGTGTTGCAAACTATATTTTGGGCATGGAAATTAAAATAGATTGGGCAAAGAGGAAGATCTAGTTAAACCAGAGGAAGTATGTCGAGACAATATTGCGGAGATTTAATATGTAGGATAGTAAACTGATCAAGGTACCTATTCATGTAGGTGTAAAGTTATCTACTGAACAGTGTCCCAAGACACAAGAAGAGGAAGAGGACATGTCCCGTGTTCCATATGCAAGTGCAGTTGGTAGCCTGATGTATGCAATGGTTTGTCTAGACCAGACATTGCACATGTAATGGGAGTATTGAGCAGGTTTATGTCAAAACCAAGAAAGGAGCATTGGACAGTAGTGAAGTGGGTTTTCAGGTATTTGTGTGGCACTAGTGATTATGGTTTGTGCTACGAAGGAAGACCAATATTGGACAAAGTGTTGGATATTCATGGCTTTGTTGATGCAGACTGGGCTAGAGATCTGGATTAGAGAAGATCTACAAGTGGGTATGTGTTTAACCTATTTGGAGGTGCAGTCAGTTGGATGAGTAAGAAACAATCTGTAGTGGCACTATCAACTACAGAGGCAAAATACATGGCAGCCACTCTTGCAAGCAAGGAAGTAGTTTGGTTGCAGAGATTGTGTTCAAATATGGGGTTAGTACAGGGAGTTATAATGATAGACTATGACAGCCAAAGTGCAATTTTCTTGGCAAAGAACCCTGTATATCATTCAAAGACAAAGCACATTGATGTTCAGTATCACTTTGTGAGGGATATGATAGAAGACAAAAAGGTGTTGTTTGTAAAGGTGGACACTTTGAAGAATACTACAGATACATTGAACAAATCTGTGAGCTTTGAGAAGTTCTATTGGTGTAGAGAGACAATGGGCATTTCACGACTGGAAAAATGACTAAGCTCTCTTGTGGCCCCCGGTGGAAAGAAAACAACAAGTGGGAGAATTTTGGGTTGTGTTATATTCTTTCCACAACTAGCCCACGTAGTTAACTGGGGGGTTAGAAGGAGGTGGAGCCCCCCTTCATTGCGCTAATTATGTAGCGAGGGGGGGGGTCATAGGGGGTTTGAGGGGTACTTGTAACCCCACTTTATGGGGTCCAGGGCAGTGCCCCAGAAAATTTTGGTTTTGGACCCTATGTTAGGTTGGGTGAACCCACCTATGGTTTTGTTCATGATTTTCACACATGTTTTTGGACGCGATGGTTTTTCGGTCCATGGTATTGGACACGATGGTTTTTGATCCATGGTATTGGACACGATGGTTTTTGATCCATGGTATTGGATGCTTTGACATGTATAAATATGTATTATAACATTGAAAGGAACATAATGAAAAATCAAGTAGTAGTCTCGGTTTTGAGATCCAGGGGAAAATCTCTATGTATCTGTGTTTTATGTGTTATGCTCTCGCATTGTTTATTTTCTATGTTTAAGAATTCGTATGCAGGTAATTTCTATATGGGGTTAAAACCTACAAAAGGTAGTCTTACTCTAATCCTCTGGTGTATTCTTGATCTGATGATACCCTGAGAACGCATCTGTAAATGAATAGGCTTCCTGATCTCCAACATTCTCTAATACTTCATTAGTGAATGGGGTAGGAAATGGATCATGGACACAAGCATCATTCAATTTTCTTAAATCTACGCAAATTCAAATTTCACCCTTCATCTTCTTTTCTTGAATCACCATAGGACTAACCCAGTCTAATTCCTTAACAGGCTCAATAATCCTGACTAGAAGCATATTATCCAATTCTTCATGTAATTTTTCCTTGTATTTAGGATTCAATTGGTATGGATGCTACTTCACTGGCTTCACATATGACTTTACATATGGATTCAAAGCAATCTTCATAACACCTACATCACCTACTACCCCCTTCATATCAGAGAACTTGGTGGTAAACAAGTCCTGATACTCCCGTAATAACTCCACGACTTTGTCCATTGTGTCCTCATCCCAATAGTCACCTATGTTTGCGAACTTTGGCTGTGTTTTTGACCCAATATTCACCTGATTTGTCTTCAATGGCTTTGAGATGTCAGGGACTTTCGCTTTAGGCCCCACGACTTTGTGTTGTCCTTCTAACTCAAGAATAATGATGTTCCTAGGATTTTCCTTGCCTTCCTTTGTAGTCACATTGTAGCATTCCAAAGCATGGTGGAGTTGTGTACTCTAGTCTAGTTGTACCCACGTGACAAGTTCTTCTGGAATTCTGATATTCCAGTTTTGATCTCCTGTAACTCTTCACTAATACACTCAAATCCATCCTTAAAACTTAAAGTTAACATAAAACTTTCCTTCAAAATATCGCACTCTGTAGTTCTGTGTTGTATCTCAGTTTCTAAATACCAGTTCATCAGAATCGTATCCAAAGTGTGGCAGAATATGTGAACCCATTCTGGCTATGGTTCTTATCCCCGTGATTTCTCCTATCGAGCCAGATGCTCGCGTGGATCATCCTTTCCTGTATAGTTTTCTATAATGCGAGTATTGGCATATCCAAACCACAACTTCATAATCCATCAATATTCCTTCCAGTTTGCAAAGATGTGCTTATGTGTACTCCATGATCTAGCAGGCGTAGCTCTCAGTGCGATGTCTAATTCCTAGAACCAATGTTCCTCTGGTACATCTTTCAAAATTATCCAGAAATAAATTTACATCTTCTAAACCATCATAATATGGTATGTTGCATACCTCAATGGATATACATTGGAGTGACCTGGTGAGCCTATTGCATCGCAGCATTGATACCTCATGCAATATGTTCTACCAGTGCTTAAGCTCCTCATCTGAATCTGAATTGCAGGAGTTATCCTTCTCCCAAGTAATCCACCCATCCATTGTAGGGTTGATCCAATCCTCATCCTGCATAGTAAGCTTATAGATTTTCTCAATATCTTATTCCTCATAATAATCCCAGACTGGTTCTATATATCGCACACCCTCGGCTAGATATAATGGAACAATAACCCTTAGTTCCATCTTCTCAAATGTCATGTTGCACTTCTTCAGGTTGATGATTGTGTTCATATCAAATTCCCAATCAATGCCAAGCAACACCGGGTATGGGTTACTGTCATCCACTACTTCGATCACTTCAAAATTGGCTATGGCACATGCCCCTTCAATATCCATAGTTACTCCATGTAGGTTCCCCATAGGAATAATATTTTTTTGATTTGCCATTCTTAGCTAGATCGGGGACCACTGTAGTGTTGGTCTTCCCATTATTCCCAGGTTTTCTTCGGCAAAAAATTTTCATCAAATCCAAAATCAAGGATTACCTAGCTCATTTCAAATTCTCCAATCTGGGTAGTCAATCACATTTTGCACCTAGTCCTTTTCTTACCATTATCTACATTGTGTACAATGCATTGTTCAAGCAGTGGCTTACCCTTCCTAGCACAATTATCTATCAGCTCTTGCAGTCCCTCTACTACTTTTTGATCACTTAGGAGCTTCATGTAGGTCTATAAGAAATATGTTAACAATGATAGATCTGTTTCTTGCACAGTACTGACTTATGTCAACTTCTCTATGTGATAGTATGAGCCTTCGATGTAGAAGCCCCTGCATCTGCAAATCTTCTCTTTGCCGCCATAAAAGTTTCCTTTATTTTATTCACGAAAAATCTAGCCTCCTTATCAGGAGCCTTGCGTACCCATACATTTTACTCTAGTTTTTTCCCTTTATCCTTCCTAGTAGCTATACCGCTCCACATAACAATATTAACAGTGGGTCCATCTTCACGCAGTTCTAATCTCATCATTTAGATTTTTTGCGTAGGTTGTTGGGTATGGGTCTTATTTTCTTGAATTTCCGTGATGAGCACGAGACAATATTCTATGACATGATCAAACGGTTGTAAATAATGATACGAGGGGTGCGTTGGATTCTTACAGTCTCGTGCAAAGTGACCTGGTTCTCCGCAACTGTAACAAACGATCTGGCCAAGACCTCTTCCAACTCATCCTCCTCCTCCTCTTCCTCATCCCTAGAATCCTCCTCCCATTGCAAATGTTCTTGATCCTACTAAGGACGTGCCTCCATATGTACTTTATATCTCGGTGTCCTATCCATCATTAATTCATAACTTTAGCAATTACACTCATAATGACCTACAGACTTAAAAAAAAATCAAAACAGTTATTGGGGAGTCTGCACAAACTTCTATAACAAATGACAATTGTCCATCGTATATTTTCTTGTGATCTGGAAGATAGTGCACTGTTACCACACCTTTACTCATCCCAATGGTATTTTTTGGCTTCAGGGGGATAAGACCTCCCCGAACTAGATAATTTTGATACGGCGGGAAATGATCCTTGTCATGACCATGGCCTTTGCATTTTAAACACCATACTTCCACGCAGATCTCATTTTGGACATATTTTCCCTTTTTAACACTCTGCAACTCTATATGGAGGCTATCCAACTACGACTGAATCTATGGAACTCCCAGATTCGTATTTGAAATAGGTGAGGCTTCCAACTTCATGGAAATCTACAATGCCTCAGCCTGTGTTCCAATCTTTTGTTGTGACAATGGAAATCTCAAATGAGGTAATAGGGAAGAAATATACCAATCCTTGTGTTTTTCATCATGTTTTGCATATTAGCCTACTCTAGCAGACACTTCAACCTTTGATCGAAATCCCATGTAGACTCATTTACATTTTTCTTAATTTCTTTAACCTGAGTTACAGACTAGGCTTGTGACTTTGGCTTTCTAAATTCATTATTCAACGCGTCTTTTGTATCTTTCAATGTTTCATTTGAATGAATCATTTGGATGAGTGGATCCACTTTTAATTCTCCTTCTTATTCAGTATCCACTTATTGCTCATCACATATTCCTGAGATAGATCCCCTTCCCAATAATGAACCATTAGTTGGCTTGAGGGGGCTTAGACCTGGGTTCAGAGTTAGTTGTGCGAACCAAAAAAACCCTACACTACCAGCCCTTTCGGAAACAACCCAGATAGTGTAGGCTTAGTCTCAACCAAGGCAGTGTTATGGGATGCTAGAATCAGGTTTCTACATCAAATGGACGATGTGATGTGTTTTTGTTACTTCTAGGGCTTTATTCTGACCTTTGTGAACCCTAATCCTTAAGACCTGGAAATTACAGTAAATAAAAAATAATAGATTCAAACTCTTCACTACTTATTCTAAACATTCATAACATTATGTAATTAACCAGATCTATCACTTTCATGCATCTATTAAGTACTTTTCATGATAAATGCAGTAAACAGAGCAAACATAAAGTAAATTCAGAAGAAAATCATAACACATAGATACACATATAATGCTCCAAAATATCCTTTATTATGCTCAGATCCTCTATTACAAACTCTTTCTACCCTGTGCACATAGCTAGAGGGGCTAGTGTACTCAGTTTCAGACTGACCAAGGTCTCTGTGCACTCATCTGCAGGATCCTTCCCCTTCTTCTAAGTATAGAAAACATACTTTTATTACTTACATCATTCACTGCTTGATTAACTTTCATGACTCTCTGTGACTCATTTTTATATCATCTTCTATTAAAATACCATGGTCCACAAACCATGGGAGGTTCACAAAATGACTTAACTTCTAACTAACTAAGAGGCTTTGACCTTCATAAAGCCCTTTTGACTCCTATCAACCTTCATGCTCCACTCCTCAAGATGTACATACTTTACAATAATACAAAACTTTTACAAAATTGACCCTATCCCAACACACTTTTTTCATTCATGCTCGTAAAAGTACATGAAGGGTCATGTACCCAGTATAAGTTTAACCCTTTTATGGATTGGGATAGACTAGTTAAGAAAAAGGAATACCCTAGTCTACTATGACTAGGAGGTTCTCCCTTGTATACTTTTATCTCTTTTTCAACTTTGGGAGACAACTTCACAAAAAGGAAACTTATAAAAAGAGAAGGGAGGGAACATTTATTTCCATTAGTCATCACATAGAAGCATCCTTTGTGTCACCCTTGAACACGACACTTGTCTATTTCATTATCTCACAGTTTGGTTTTATCTTACCTAGGATCCATACCATACATGTGAGATCGTCTACTCCTCTAGTTAGTTACTCTTATAGTCATATGGGTCATGCCTCAATGCCTCTTGCGCTATTGGATGATATCACATGGTGCTCAATATTCATGATGCCAAGCCACTTTTGCATCATTTCACTATGTGTTCAAAGAAAGCCTCAACTTATGTTGGTCATCTGCAGTAACCTGTTGACTTTTTTACATTAGCCATCACTGTGTCAGTTGTACTTCATCACTTCATGACTTCATCCATACATCACATCATCCTGGTATGTTATGTGTTGATTGATGGGAGATACATTAAGTCCCTCCTTTGGCATATCTTCTCCTATTGACTTCAGCTCATTATACAGGAGTTTGATCTAGGAACTAGTAGTACCTTGAAGATTGTAGACCTCAGTGGCAAGCTTCCCTATAATCGACGATGGGTTTACATAAATGGATCCTAATTGTTCAAGTTCAGTGGTGTTCAACATCAGCTCATTTATTCACACTTTGTGGACTGTATTAGGTACCTAGGGGTCCATTTTCCTCATTGGTGGATTCCCTTATGTATGTTACTGGTTTACCTCATTGGCTGGTAATTAGGTGGTTTCTACCATGCTCGACATCAGCACACTTGTTCATATGATGTAGATTCATATCATCGGGGTTACGTTGAAGACCCTAGGTTAGGGACATCTCACTCTTATAGGCCATCCTTCCTAGGTTGCATTGGAGTTATGTATCATTTATGTACTTTGAGGGCTATCTGAGACACATCTTTATCTGTCATGTGTCCATAGTCCTATTGATGTATATTGTGACATAGATCCACATTGTATTTGTTGGTTGATATGCTATACATATTGAGTCACATGGATCCATTATGTATGTATTTGTGACCATGTTCTAGAATTTCCTATCATGGATCCGCATTGTATGTTTTAGCAGCCATGTTCTATGTTTCTTTATGAAAAAGCATGGGTATTTCCACCTTGGGGATGGTATCAGCAGAGTTGAGACTTCAACACTTGAGTTCCTTCGATCTAGATTCATAGTCTTGCCTCTTTCCTCCCATTCTGAGCATTGAGTATTATTTTAATGCATTTTGGCCATCAATTTCTCTTCTAACCTCATGCATTAGGGGGCATCTGTTATAACCCTATTTGCCACTCCATTATAGTGAGAGAAACAAAATATCAACTTATGTTCATTTTTTGGCTAAAACACATCGCTTTTGACATTTTATTTTACTTATGTGAGGTTTATCCCATGATAAAAGGGTGGAATTACATGATTGAGTTATTTTTCATAATTAATTTTCCAAAATATTATAATTATGAGATAATAATTATTTCATAATTGAGATAATTGAGAAAAAGCTCATAATTGTGAAAAATGATTCTAGAGAGTTCCATTCCCAAGGAGATCAACTTGAACCACTTGTGTATTATTTGGATAGGGGTCCATTATTTTATAATTTTCTTAACTTCTCAAGCCCCTAGGTGTCTAGATACATTCTCCTGGAGGATAGAATGAGCCTTTATAATCTCACCAAGAGGAAAGGGGGTAAAAAGGGGAGTATCCAAAATATAACATGAGAGCTCTGTTGTATTGGGAGAGGAGACCATACTACAAGCTTGAGGAGAGGATATATTTTACTGGAAGCTATAAATTTGTTATACTTTCATTTTGGATTAATAGATTCATGTTCCTTCTCTGTATCAAAATGTTTGTAGTGATACTTCTTATTATTTCTATGATGTTTGGAGCTAATGATATTGCAAGGAAGATCGCTTGTCATCTTTGCATGTTTATGGTTGTGTGTAGGGATTGAGATTAGGTGTGTATGAGGTAGATCGCTTGAGTGGAGCACAGGAATTTGCATCAAACCCAAAATCCTTCCCCAACCTGCAAGGCGGCCAGGTGCACACATATTTCCTTGTAGTATATAGAACCGACCGTCTGATGTGTGTTTTATCATTTGGGTTGGGAAACTATTATATCTCTATTGGTATTTACTTTTGTTGTTTGGTGATCTCAATTAAGCATGAGATTGCAGAGCAATAACTCCTTGCATAATTAAATGCAATGCTTCTTCCCATGTCCTGTAAATTATTGCAAATCAAGAAAACCAAAGTACATACTACAAGTGGAATCCAAACTAAAAAAATTGTTGAATGTAAAACCCATTTATAAATTTCACACCAAAATTGAATGATCTACGGATTTAATCCCACGTCCCTCTATCTAACTGAGATGAAAATATGTATGCTTAGGTGTAATCAAAGTTCCAATGTAACCACGTGGGAAGTGGATTAACTCACAGATAACTTTGCATGCAACTAAATATATGAAAAATATTTACAATATAAAACTCAAATTCCTTGAGTAGCTGATACTTACAGCTAAAATTTGAAGATTGCATCCTTTTTTTATGTTTGAAATTTCTTATCATTGTCATAATGAAGAAAAATATGTTTTTGGATGCCTTTATCATAGTAAGAGATACACTTGTCATTTTGAATAAGAAACATCTGAAACTCAGTGGAATCACCATATAAACAAAGTGGAGCCGACAGGTGGAGGAATTGTAACCAATATAAAATGCCTACTCCTTGTTCACCAACATAGAGTAGATTTATTCTTGATTATTCTCCAGGGAAATATTTCTTCGTTACTTCGGTCCCTAGAAATGATACCAATAATAGTATATGTTTCTCCAAGGTAGTTCTTTGTTGTGAAACTACGCTGAGAAACCAATTCAAGAAAACTTTAGGTTCAAGCTGGCCCCCAGACTAGAGGGGGATCTGTCAAGTGTTACAATAATTTTTTTAACATTGTTTACTACCACTGGACAATAGCCTTTGAATCACAATGGATATATCTATGATTTGTTGTAGGTGGTTGGTTATTATCCAATATCTACTCAGAAATAAAGCCTTCTCTTGCTGAAACTTGATCAAAGTGACAATATCTAGTTCTGACGGAATAACATAGCTTAAAGAGTTTGGTGGATGAATTGAAGAGAAATAAGATAATTAATTCTTCATACCTAATACTTAATCAACCAAATATATTAGATGTGTGTAGAATAATTCTACAACCAAACAGATATAAATTCAAGAGATGGAAAAAGGAAACAATTAAATGGTGCAAAGGAGATAATTTAAATAGATTTTTCAATGAGCTGATGTGAGTGTAGATGACAAATTTGCAGTGGGTTTTTAGGTAGGTTGATACTCAAACCTAGCCTTGCCCTAACTCCTATGTTACCTTGAACACATGCAAAAATAGATTATGAACTAACAAGGAAAATTCATACATGAAAAACAATTTATGTTGTGAAACTAAAGCCATATTACTTTAATTAAATTCCTAGAGTAAAATTCTTTACAAAAATGGTAGGGTTTTGGCACCAAAACCCAACATTTTTACAATGAAAATGAAACAATAGATAGGAAAACATATTCATCAAATTTTCACTAGTCTATAGGAAAAAAATCCTATCAAATACACTAAAAATAAAATATGTTACAGAAAATATGGAAATGGCAGAAAGTCTTCTACCATTAAATCTAGGAGTGATCCTTTACTTTCTGATTCTTCTACTAAGAAATTTGAAGCTATTTAAGATTTTTCCCTATAAATTTGGAAATGGTTGCTTGACTTTTGATTTTGTTCCCTCAAATCTATAAATTGGCTCACTGATTGATGATTGATTTCCTTTATTATTGAAACGGTTGACCATTTTTTTGTCACAAAGCCTTAATCTTCTGCATGTTGATCTTTTACCTCAGAATCTGTAGGTTGTTGAAGTTTCTCCTTAAAACTCAGTTAATATGCCCATAATCTGGATGAATGGTCCCTTTTTACAGCATTGATTAATCCCTTGTCCTTTGATAAAATTCTTTGATAATTCAATTATCTTAATTATTCTTCAGGTGCTTAATCATTGTCAAGAAATTTGAAAATGATTTCGAAAGCATTGATTTTTTGTCACTCTTTAATTTTCAAAAATACGAATCTTAAATTTTTGGGAATAAATTATTTTGATAAAAATATTTCCTAAAAACTTATAAAATCACATTTCCATATTTCCATGAATTCCATAAATGAAAACTCAAAATATTTTGTTCCTTTCCTCATGAATTTCATAAATGAAATCCCAAAATATTGTTCTATAAACCCATCCATGGTTTTGAAAACCATGCCCTATAATACTTCTCCTTTGTAGCAATTATTTGTTTATGAATTTGATAAATGAAATTTGAAAACATTTACCCAAAACCATCCATTGTTTTCATATTTAGTTTTGGCCACTTTTGGTACACTTATGAATAAATGAAACTTCATCTACTATTTTGATTCCCATGGTTTTGAAAACCATGTCCCCAACTATATTTGGTAAATTATGAAAATATCTTCTCATCTCCCCTTTTTTACTTTTGTAAAAGTTTTCGATAAGAAATTATCCAAATTCTCTCTTCAAGTACATTTTTCCTCTTTATAATTATTTTCCTCTTGATACCACAACAAAAAACATTCGTTTTTCTACTCTGTAAAATTTCAATTTCACATTTGTAAAAATATTTCACAGGGAGGAAATCTCCTTATAACATTGCAATGATTTATTTTTTAATTGTACTTCTGAAACATGTATCTTCATTTTTACCTGCATGAGGATATATTTAGACCGTTGACCTAACATCCTCTTCCTTAAGTTTTCACCTATGAGCTCATTCTAGAAAAATACACAATTATAACAATGCTCCCTTAATTATTTCCCTCGATACCATGAGGATATATTTCCATTGATGACCTAGCCTCCTCTTATTTAAGCTTTCACACTCATTCCAGAAAATACGATTATAAAAATTGTCCCTCAATTATTTCCCTCAATACACCCTTTATAACTTTTAAATTTGTTTGCATACCAAGTAGAAATTCCCGCCTAACATTTATAAATTTGAATCAATGTAAAAAAATTGGTTAGTGGTTTTACAACGGTCTTGGGGGTAGTAGATGGTAAATGATAAGGGTTGGTCTCATTTTTCTTTTTAAGAATAATTCTATATTGTAAATAATTAAGTTTATGAAAATATAACATTATATTTATATAAAATTAAAATCGTTTAAATAATATAAAATTATTATTAAAATCAACCAGCACATTTCATAATGACCATTTCACCACAAGAATTTGTATACATGTGAGGTTTAGCTAGGAGACAATTTGGAAATTATATATAGGAAAAAAAAATTGTAGCCTACTTTGGTGTAATAAATAACTACAACATACCCAACTTCTTATTTTCCTTGATGTTAGAGGAAGACATCTTGACTTGATTATATAGGATCCTTCAACTTTCGAAAGATGATTGCTTCAATTCATGTCTCCTGTTGTGCTTGTTATTCATCTTAGCTATGATATCATGTTAAACTTTAGACTGCTCTATGTTGTTTCAATTACTTTAGCCCAGATGAATTATTCAATTAGAAATTAATTAATATTTCTAATCATCAATAGTAATTGAATATAGAATAGTAAATGCAATGAAAAAGGAGACAAGTAATGCATCAACAAGAGGCACTAGATTTTCTCTATAACTGCATGCAGGATCATCCATGTTGTTGGAATATTTCAAACACACGAATAAATTTACCTCCATGTGGTTGGGCTCTAGGGTTACAATTTGACATTTGACCACAGTTGACTGCAGTAGATTGCAGACTTGAGAAGTTGTCTCTGCTTAGGATTAATGTTGGGAACATATTTCTTAATGTTGTTAGGTTAATTTTGCTCGATGATTTTGTATTGGATCATTGTAATCTCCATTGGAAAATTTATTTCAATCTAATAGAATAATAATGTCAATGGCTTTCCCCATAGTGGGTTTTCCCTTGGTCATTGAAAAAAAATCTAGCATCTCTTATTGATTGTCTCCTTTGTCATTGCATTTGATGTTCTATCTGAAATTACTATTGATTATTGGAATTATTAATTAATTACTAATTGAATAATTGAATTGGGCTAAAGTAATTGAAATAACATAGAGAAGTATAAAATTTAACAATACTCTTTAACAAGATATTCACATTAGATCCCAAATCCAATATGCTATTCTCCATTTCATAATCTCCTACCCGCATGTTGAATCTAAATTCCTTACTCCTCCTTTTCTTTCATGCCACCTGGTTTATCTTGCATGATGAAACTGACATAGAAACCACTTTGGTATCCTTTGCACATTGTTCGACCATTCTTCCAAATTTTTCCAATGCTTTTTCATCATGTACTAGCTCAATACAACTTTTCAATAGCTTTTGAATCAAGCTTACCTCTTCTTCTAGTTATCTACGAGCGGTTTCATTGCACACAAAGGGAATCACATATTCTTGAATTCCCTCTTTCCTATCTCATTCCATGGTGACCATTTCCCTCTATGCTTCTTTGTAATTGTCTTTCTCCTTAGCTAGATTGAACTTTAGAGGAGGTTTGGTAGCCTTCCTCACCCACTATGACTACTTGGGCCTCTCCTTTGAGAAATAAACCCCCATCCTACTTCCTCCTTGTGTTACTTCTCCAACTTTTGGTTAAGCTTTATGCGACTCGACTATGATCATATGAACATTTAGCCCCTTCTTTTATTTCCACTTTATAATAAACCGGGGGATATTTTATGTTGCATGATCTAGTGCCTTATAATAAGTACATGTGTACTAGGGGTTACGAAAAACTTGTGTTAGATGCCCCTATTGTCTAAAATTATAATAGATAGTGGGTCCTCAACCCATTCTGAATCCACTTTTTACACTTATTGATCCTCCAAGAGCTATGGTTTCCATTCCTTCTCCTTTACCTGGCTATTTGTATTGACTAGATTGTTTGTATCATTATTGGTTGAAGCATGTTTTCATCACTGCAAATCCCTCTCATCCTTGTACTTGGAATGAATTGAAAGTGTTCTCATGCATCAACTATAACTCATATAAATGGTTGATATCATGTCCAACTGAATTGAAAAACTCGTAGAATACATTCCACATAGAAGCCTTGTACTTTTGCATCATAGGACAGTTCTACATGGAATGACCCCAAACTCAAAAAAAATTGCACCATAAGCCCCTTCTCTTCACAAGTGGGTTATTTGTGTTTGTTTCCATAAAATATGTTAGTAGCTTACACTCATTCCTATTGTGACCTTCTATTCTGCAAATGGTGCACCACACCTCCTCCCATTTTTCTTTCCCCTTTGTCAAATCTTGCAATTGGAGGTCATTGCAGCAAGTTGTTACTAAAATTGTGCCTTTCCATTTCTTCCCTCATTTCCTGCCATAAAGTCTTCTAACTTTAATGCAATCTCTAAATCTTCTAATTGGGAAATTATCCATTGTTTTTCCATGGGAATTCTAATGTGTGGAGTAGTATGACAATGAACCACTACTTATGCTACGCATCTAGGATCTTGAAGGTTAACCTATGCTTCAAAATTTTAGAATCTATGATCGAAATCCTAAATATACTCATTTGAAGCCTACATAATCTCTTTCAACTCCATAATTCATTGAGATTACGATTTTGGCTTCCAAAAGACCCTAATTATGGATTTATTGACGTCATTCAATGACCTGACCTATCAAGCTATGGTCATACTTTTATACTTCATATACCAGGTCAGACCGTGGTCTTTGAAAGTAACCTCTCACTACATAATCTTAGATTCTTCATCTTTGACCTAGTTTGTTGTCTAGATGGCTTGATAGACAAATAAATGTTGATCTGGATCCTTTTTCCCATCACCATGGAACATAAGCATCCTCATCTCTACTCCCACCACCGTGCTTTATGTCGTGCTTCAAAAAAAAGGGTTTCCTAATGAACTGGTTGCACTACTAGAAAATGCAAACTATTCTCAATAACAGACATAAGTGGAATACTCTATGGAATCCTCCTAATTTCTAACCAAATATACTAATGATACTACCTCCAACCCCTTGACTCTGATTAATTTATATAGTATTCATCACAATATGTTGAGTACTTACCCCAATATTCATACAAGAGTGTGGGGTCATGGGATCAACACCAACCATGGTCTTACTAGTATGATTGGGACACATAAACTATATACTCCTTGGGATAATTTTTCACATTATTTCTCCTCTAATTTAGTGCATGGTGTGTCAAATTTTGATCCCTCAAGGATTTATTCACTTTCATTTCTTCTTTTAACCTAGTCGCCTTTTTTTCCCTTCTCCCTGGGCTTGTAGTTGTGGTGAGGATCGATGTTAACCAACTTCCTTCTGCATCACTCTGCTAAAAACTTCATCCACTTCACAACATGCCACCCTCTAAGTTATATATCTCCATTGTATCTCTAGGGTGCCTTCACATCCACATTTCCTTAATGCACCCTCTATTTCCATCGTAGTCTCCAACTACTTCTCTAGTCCCTTCACGTCAGACCACATGTTATTTCTCCCCCAAGATACGTATAGAACATAAGCAGTTTAACCAATCATGGCATTGTATTTTATAGTTAGAGCCTCATGATCACACAACAACATTTTAATTGATAGAGGAAATGACAAGATCAATCTTCCACGTGGACCCTGTAAGAATTTTGTTTGTGTCACACTATGATACCAAGGATTCTATTGCAAACTTGAAAATATATCCTTCCAACACACTTTTGAACTAGAAATAAATAGCATAAGAAATATTATTACTTACTTCTTGCAGCTGGCTCACTTATTCTAGAGTCCACTGTCTTGGCTTAGCATGACAATAAATTGGATTCTTTTCCACCAACACATAGATCTACTTTCTCAAGATGATTAGAAATTTTGCAAATAATATCAATGGAATTCAGTAAACACATACTTCTTCATCTAATCTTCAATGTCAATTTTTTGATCCTTTATCTCTCTCGCAACAACCTCATGTTGCTTCTACTTAAATTTCCAAGTTATTTCTTCCTTTGTCATATTCCATGCTTTCCAAATTCTTCTTGCGCAATAATCCCATCGTATAATGATCATGGTCCTTATAATGGACTATTTCTTGGCGTGGGGCTAGAAAAACTTGGGTTGGAATGTAGTATCGGCCAACAAAACCCTCTCTAGCACTAGCCCTTTTGTCATCACCCACAAAGTAGATGAAATATCACCCAATGTTCCATGGGGGACCACTAGAACAATGTTTCTATAGTCAGATGGAAGTGTTGTGTATATGATTTTATTTCCTAAATACTATTCTATGCTCATAACATTATTGTGATGAAATTTCAATGGATTCACTTAACTCCTATATTGCACAATACATTACAATGACCCATTCTGACATTATTCATAAAAAATGACAACAGTAAAATACATTACATACAATCATAGACAATATTATAAGGAAACCGATTCATAATTTCCATTACTTTATACAAAATGGGTGTGTAATGTGCTACAAAGATGTACTCCATAAATTGGCTCATCAACCTAACATACATAAAATATATAAATTGTACATCCTTCAGCACCATAAAGTATTAACTAACTTTGTGCGCATTACATATCTATATACAGGTTTAGCATGGAGACTCGATACAATTGTACAACTTATGGAATAATAAAATAAATATAATCACACCCTTCTATTGAGCTTACTAGCTAAGAAAACGAGCCATAAAAAATATGAACTAATAGAGAAACAAACAATAGAAAATTGGGCCAACTTTGAGTTAAAGAAATTTGGTGTTATCATTTCCCCTCAACATATCCTTCATCATAATGTATCAAGACTCTATTAATCGTTTCCAATCCTCTACATTGACCGAAATGTTCTAACACTTTTTTATAACATCTGCCAGTTGTCCCACACACTCTAACTGATATTGGTCCCTATTCAGAATATCCTCTAATATCTTCACCTCCACTCACCGACTTGGCTTTTATATCCAATACCCTTCACAACATACATCATGAAGACCACATCCATTTTTTCCATATGCATTTAGATTCAAATTGCCATGATTTTCTTGGCACATGTTCTCATCCCAATGACATTCTACATGTTGCATGTTATGCTCCTCCTATGCTTCGTCTTCCTTCTCTATGCCATTCTCTTTCACGATGTGTTCTTTCCCATGCTTCAGAAAAAATTTCAAAAAATTTGGCCCCCAAGACGTGCTTTCCTTTCTTTTGTTGAGACAATCTTCTCATATTCTAATTTAAAACTTCTCAAGTCATCTCTCAGAATTATATGGGTCTCCATACAGTCAAGGAAATTTTTCTCTGGCCTCTTTCCCACAGTCTTTTTCTTGTTAATGATAATATCTAGGTATGTTGTAATCTATCATTTTATTGCCCATTTCTTTATTATTATTGGAATTTGTATCTTCTTATTTCTCTCTCTCTCTCTCTCCTTCTTGTTTCACACACATGGCTATTAGCTAAATCAAACAAATTTTAAAAATTTACTCATCAACTTGGCATATCTGCAATAAGCAAGCTAATATGCAACTAGATGAAAATTTCAAATCCATGTTTATGTAGGTAGGAAATCAAAATGATATATCAACAATATACCAAAAAAACATTCATATCAAATATAATTTTAATATCACTACACATGTGTATGTCACAATTAAACTATCAAATTAAATCTTTATCCAGTGTGTGTGAGCCTCTTTAGGTATAATTTTGAACCATTACTCTATGATAGAGCTTCCAAACATTCTCCTCCAAGTCCCATCCAGTCCAAATGCTAAACTTGGGTGCTCTAAAACCATTATGTATTATAGATCTAAATATTGTTCCCAAAGGTCAAGTGGCGAACCTTTGCTATGATACCACCCTGTATTGGAGCTCCAACTTTTATTCCCAAATTCCTGGTGTTGAATCTTCACTTTGATACCACTCTATAAATACCTCACTTCCATTCCCTTAAGGATTATTGAGCTGAGGAAGGTGTTATGTATTTTTTAACCCAAACTCCAAGGTCAATCATAAAGAGGGGGCTAGCAAAAAGCCTTATTTTTACAAGATTGTTGAATTTAACACTGATACCAACATTGTGTTCAATTCGTCAAGAGATTTTTAGTTATTTTACTTTTACCTTGATATGAATCCATGATTAGAAGTTACACTCATTTGAATTTATAGCATGTTAACAGAGGCCATTGCATTGAACTAGCTATGTCACACCCACGTGGTCTCCTCACCTCCCTGATAAGTCAGCTCAACATGCCCATAATGTCACATCTATATCATACCACCTAGTTGTATTTCCAGTCATGATGTTCAATGCCAAACTATGAGAAGGGGAAGTAGGTGGTGAGTGATGGTAAGGTTCCATAAAGGAACAACAACCAAGTTGAACTTCTTCTATTAGACTTCTCATTAAATTAGAAGGTGCAATGGTAAGAGTGGTGGGTGGTGAGCACTACGATGAGTTTTTTTAATTAACGCTATGCCTAACCCCACTCCTTCTAGTTTATAGAGGTGAATGGTGCTCAGTCATTGTATCGTCATTTGACTAATTACATGAAACTTTACCACAACAACTAATGGATAGTGCCCATTCTTTACAACATAGTCGCACTAGGTCTCCACTAGTGTTCACTCGACATCAACCATGCCCACATCGAAATGGGTTAAAATATTATCAATTGCTAGTCCTAACACCATACATAGAAAGAAACATGACCGAAAATTGTGTTTAACACAAGGGCACCCGAGACTGTCAACCTTTATATGTTATGGCCATATGACCTATAGGTATAAGTTGTAGATTTGAATTGCATAACCCATTAAATTCTACGTGCATATTTCGATCATAGGCCATAGAAATAAATATGATTGCACATGGACACAATTTATCACATTCGACTTTGACATAAATAAAAAGTAGCATTTTCCAGGTACGCACTAACATTCATGACCATACAAGATCTCATTCCAGCTGTGAATATAACAATGGGCTTTTACAACTTAAGAACTCAACGTGTTTGTACATATTCAAAGCTCACACCATACACAATATAACAAGAATCATCACATTTCATAAGAACAGGTACGTAAGAAAATTACACTTATTTATGTTATTAAGGATGGTGGGAAATTAAAGGAGGGACTTCAACTCTCAACCCAATCATAGGCTAGTGACATTGTAGTCTTTCTTATAGTTGGAAACCCCAGAGCTAGATTCAAACTATAAGGGGATGTGTTATTATGGAATTTCACACCCAAGGCTTAGTCACATAGCCAAGAGGAGGATTCCATTGTCCAGGTGGTTTGAGAGTTACTCTCTAGAAGTAAGCACCATAATTGTTCACCTTCTCTCTAAGTTAAAACATGGAGATTCACCCAAGGTTAGATGGGTTATGTCTTATTATAGGAGATTTGATCAACTACTTTTTGTGGTTTCAAAACTATTTTTCATGGAAAACATCATATGGGTCTACAATCCATTATATATGTGGTTTCACATCCCCACGACAAGCCCCATAGTGGATTAGATTGCCATGTATAACTGGTTTAATATCCAAGTAACAAGCACCAATTGGTTTCTTGTCCTCATATAAAGACACACAATGATTTAGTCTTCCACCAGTATTCCCACTGATCATTTAGGCTTAGCTACATCATCTAGTGTCCTCAATACAATAAGAGGGAATAATTTCCCAATTCACTTAGAATATGGTTCCTATACATGTAGTGTTTCTCCTACTTATTTTCATGCCAATTTCTTGACACATAGTTTCTCTCCAATCATTATACACATAACTCCCTTATGTTTAGTGTTCAATTGTGAAACCCAGTGCTATGCATACTCTTCTCTTCCTTCTAGGTCAATCGTCTTCTCCTCTTTTTCACCCCTACATGAACTTTATCCTCCATTTTTCCTTTCCCTTAATACTTTTGTTCTCTCTCCACCATGTTCCACTAGAAAATTGGAAGTATGGGCATTATCCTCTATAGAGGCTCCCCACTTCAAAATTCATTTATTTCTAGTGTGATATTTTCTGTGGTGAGGCAATAGTCATGGTGATTACGTGTGGTTGTTAGCAGCCTCTTCATGGAATGCCATAGGAAACAAAATAAACATGCAACAAGCACTCAAAAATTCATGCAACAACCCTTCCCTTATATATTTGGATTCATATGCCCTCTTGTTGATGATGATGGTCTCTCCAACATTCAAGGTTTATCCTAGATATGAAGTCCAAATTAGAGCTCACACCATTTGGAGTATGAGCCCCATCCAAATATGACCCAATTGCTGAAGAAGTGGATTTTAGTAAGGGGTCTTGGATGCAATAACATAGAGAGTGGTGTATTTGTGACTTTGGTGAACAAGTGTATGACTCTTCAGAGGGTCAAGTGCAATGTATGGAAGGTTCTAACACACAGGAGGAAAATGAGTGGGCCCCTTAGAAGCCTGTAATAGTACGTAGTTTGAAAGGAACACACGAGCATAAAGACCTCATGAGTTAGGATGTGAAATATTTCACACTTTAACCATGATGGAAATAAACAACAACATGAATTCAACAAGATTCATACTAATGCAAATGAAATAGTTCATAAGTGTTAGAGTAAGTGAAATAACATATATTTCAAACATAAGAATAATAGTCCCACTATATTCAAAACATATGCATGAAAAAGTGTCGGCTCTGACCTTTTATTAAATTGAAAGTTCTGAATCATACATATACCATTGGCAAGCCATACGCTGTAATAGTGGAACATGTAGTATACACCTCCTCCTCCAAAGAAAGATACTCCCTCTATGATACTGAGAAGGCAAGGTGCTCAATAAAACTTCCAAGCTCTTGATTCTAAGCTAAAATCCTGGCCAAACGATTGGCTCCCAAAAGCCCATTACATGAGTTATGAGAACATATTTATAATAAAAGGGGTGACTATTCATATCCCTTTTATGACTTGTGGACTTCTGTCATGAATCTTCAACTTCTTTAGAACATGATTGTTGACTTGTGGGGGCCTGACCCAGGTTCAGCTTTAGTTAGCCAAACAAATCCTTACAATACTGGCCCTTTCGGCATCAGCCTGCGAAGCGCGGACTGAAGTCTCACCGAAGAAGTATGTGGAGATGTTGGAACCAAGTTTATGCACCCTTGAGATGGATGTGATGTTGGTTTATTCCAACTATACCTTCCTTTGCATAGGTTGCTTATCCCTCTGTTCTACCCTTCAATACATTCACGAACTGTTACAATCAGCTTTTGCGTAGCCCTAACCAGGGGTTGATATGCTTTCGCACTGCTAGGGTAGCGAACTATGATATTTTCCAACCTACGCTAAGTATCTTACTTATCTTATTAACAGATCTTAGTTAGCTTTGCATAAACAGATGTTCTTACTTGCATTCACTTAACCAATACATCTATATGCATTCGCGCATCATATAAGTATTAGAAGTGAAATTCATACCCATTATAATAGATGCATAGATAGGAAATAAAGACACATAAATTATATAATACTTCTCTTTATTGATAATATCAAATGATTACAGACTCGACTTGCCCTACGCACTCAGTTGTAGGGGTCCACATACTCAGATGTGGACTTGTAGGCCTCTGCGCACTCAGCTGCAGAGCCTCTACCTACGCTACAACCCAAACTTAGACTTCTACTCAGATTTATCTCTCATACATCATATCATTCTTCATGTTGTATCTTAATTTACTTAGAGCTTCGCTCTATTAATACAATCCCATGGTCCGCGAACCATGGGTAGATATTTTACAACCGACATTACATTATAAAAATAAGGGCGAACAACCCTATGACTCTTTAACAACTACGTGCTCTGTGACCACAAAATGCAGAGTCTTTACATTAGGATTACAAAATTGGACCAAAATATGGGCTTTAAGCCCCAAAATTTCCCTTGGGGGATCTCGTGCCCAACAGGCCCCCAAAATAAACATCGTGACTCACCCTCAAGTCACTCTGCAGGTGTGGAGATCTTAGCGTGAAGACCTCCCAGCTCTTTTTGGATCACTGTGACATCAGTAGTGCACTGAGCAGCTGCCTATTTGACTTCTTCCATCCGTTGTTCGGTGACTACTGCTGAATTGCTACTCTGAATATTCTGCTGAGCTTCCTGCAGTTTCGCGAGCTTCCCTTCAATGGAGGTTGTGATTGCATACACCTCATCAATCCACGGCTGTAGGCACGCTTTTAAGATTGCTTCCTTATGCCGAGCGGAATCCACATGTTCCTTGAGCGCCTTTGCCTCCTGCATCCTTACAAGCCTCTGTGTAAGGGAAACCATCTGCGTGGTCCCTTTTATCTCATCATTTTTATCTTGCAATTTGTGAACCTCTGTCTCTAAGCACTCTATGTTTGGGTCCTTGTGCAGGGTAGTTAGGACCTTGAATGACTATTCGAACAACTTCATTCAGTATGTCACTACACTGTCAACCACTGCCATTGCTATTGTAACAATGGTGGTGCATTGTTCCCTGATCTCCAGCGGAGTTGAAGGCTAAGCCTTCAACTGTAGTTCTACAATCTACAGGTTCTGCTCTAGCTGAACCCTAACCATCTCTGCTTGAGCGTCGCACACCCCTGTGGCCAATTTGCAGATGCGTGCCTCCACCAGTTCTTCTGCTTGAATTTCCAACTCTGGGACCATACGTTAGGCTTCCTCTACGACTGACATTATATGTTTGTTCTGCTCCACTGCCTTGTTGCTCTACAGGCCCAACTGTTCAATGTTGATGCACTACTCACTCATCACCTGTAGAGCGTGACTCTCCCAGGCCCTGAGTTCTATGGTGACTCCATCCTGTAAGAGGTTGAGTGTCTCCCGAGGGAGCACAACCATGTTCAACCCTACCCCTTTCAAACTGCTCACCATAGGTTTATCAGCTTCCTTCTCTGTAGTAAGTGCCCCATCTGGTAGCACTATTGTGTTGGTCACCCTTGTGCGCAACATCTCCTTGACAGCCGAAGTGTTGATCGCGAGGCTGGTTGACATTGTGCCAGCCTGTGGAGTGGATGCTTGAGCTAGGTGGACATTGTCTGCAGGTCCGCACCACCTTGTTCTGTGTCTGGTTTGGGCGAAGGTGAATTTTTTCCTTTGTGCTCTTCTTCTCCTATCTTTTGTTGTTCCACTAGCTTAGCAGTGTCATGCATTGCCTAGGCGTTAGCCACTGCTTCCTCTTTTCTGCACTTTTCCGCTAGCTGCACCATTCGAAGATTTCTCTCTTCCTTCTTGCATTGCACATCGAACTTGTCCATTTCCACCGTGGAGCCAGCTTGAGCACGCCACTCTGGAGGCCAAGACTCAAGGACTGTGAATATCACATCATTGGTTGCCAGGTATGGTAAATCATGCCATGTCTTCGTAGGGTCCTTCTGTGCCCTGATGAAGACATGGTGGAAATCTGCTTTGAACTCTACAAAGCTTTGTAAACTATTGTAAACTATGGGTGACAGTCGTGGCTTGTAATTGATCCCCATCTGATATTCATCTCCATTAATATCCAAAATATCTTTCTCTCCTTTATCCACTGTGCATCCCTAGTCACCCATAGTGAAGCGTACTTCACTACCTCTAGAAGGTCCGGTACGACCGAAGGGAACTAGCTATTTTTAGGAAGCTCCCATGCCACCAGTATAATCGACAACAAGAACCACACATAATGAAATTTTGTTTCCCTGCTCCTATGCTTCGCGAGAGTTTACAAGGAACTCGCTGCATAGATAGTTTTCCCAGTTGAACTGGACTCCTTCTACGCATTGGGTCACTAGTGCAACCACTAGCATGGGCACCTCATCTGCGTGGCACTTCCACATCACCTTCCCTGCTAATATTTGTGTCACGACCTTGACTGCAGGGTTGTTAATGCTAGAGATGGCATATCTGCGCTTCTTCTTCTCCAACTTAAACTTCTTCTTCATTGCTTTTGCAATGGCCAACTCGCAACCTTTTCCTTTGGAAATATTAGTTGGATCTTCCCTTGAGCAAGGTAGCCATGTAATTCGACGAATCAAATGGTCTGTGATGGGGATGGGCTCCTCCAGCCACAAACATCCATCATGCACCAAGCAGAGTAGCTACCTAATGATGAAGAAGGTCGTTGGGGCAAGGTGGTAATGTGGCACCCAGAGCAGGTTTAGAAACCTGGCTTTCTCTACACCTATGAGCCATGTGTGTGGCTCCAATTCAATCATTCTAGCCATTGTGTCCATCCTCTGGCACATTAGCTTCACAATCACTAAACGCGAGAACTTCTCATGGTCTGCGAGGTCCCAATCTTCAAACTTTTACACAGGAACCCACCCCAAGTGTGGTCCCTCAAAAACAATATCATCTAGGAGCAGTGGAGTTTGCAGAGAGCTCTTACTCTCATTGATGTGCTTCGGCACATTGGCTTTACCCTTGTGCGGAGGCACATATTTAGGTAATTGGGTAATAGGGTCTGCACCCTAGGATTCAACGTACATCTCTACATCCTCCTCCTCCACCAAGATTTCTTTAGACTCCTCCTCATCGGCCTCCAAATTAATGGCCTTCCCCTTTTCCTGTAATGTGAGCTCAGTCCTCAATGGATTTCTAGGTGAGACGTACACTGGGATCATGGCCTGCTTATCCTTCTTAGGTTGCGGTGTTCGAGGTGATTTAGGGACCTCAACGATTATTCTGGTGCTCTCCGGGGCTTCCACTTTCACAATTTCCTCTGTGGATTCCTCAACTTTCATTACTTCTGTGTCCATGGCTTCTTCGAGTGCTGACATAGCGCTATTCCAAAGTTCTTTCAGTGTCTCTGGTAGTTGCTCAAACAATGAATTTGCTTTCAGAGTCTCGAATAAGTCTTGGTTCATGAATACTTGAGCGTGCAACAACTCAGTTCTCAAATTGCCAAGCACTTTTCACTGGATAACCACTTGTAATTTATAGGGCCTTTTGAATTTGAATTCGACTATTCCCCCCACATTCGGCCCATTAATGCTAGATTGGCTACAGATTTTCAAGAATCTAGCCCATAAATTTTGCCTCAAATGCCTACCGCCCGCTCCATTTGGCCTCAAACCAACAATCAAATCGTGAATAGTGACTTTAACGGTCACTTTCTGGTGGACCTTTGTGCTAGCGCATCTATCTTCACGTTGTTGCGGATGCTGTGACACTTTGCTACTTTGTACAGTCCTGACATTGTGCAGCTCCCGGGTAGTATATTTTATAGTCCCGCGCCTCCTTTAAGCTGCCTGGAGCACTAAGACTGTGCTTCCATTGGCTAGTCAGATGGCCAGGCCACCTGTGTATGGCTTTAAATGATTGCCATTCACTTTTCCTGGGAACGGATCTCCATTTAACTTAACCAACAAGACCGCACCAGCATCAGTAATCTCCTTAATAACATACAACCCTGACCAATGCATTCTGAGTTTCCCTGGAAATTTATCAAATTTAGTGTAAAACAACAACACCAAGTCATTCACCTTAAAGGTGCGCAGCTTAATATGTCGATCATGCCATGCCTTTTCGCGTTGCTTTTGGACCTGCTAGTGAAATCTAGCCAAAAATCTCTCTTCTTCGAGCTCATCCAACTATGCAAGCCTCTCTTCCAAGGCTCCATGATCTATCATACCTGTGAACGTTGCTATGCATAGACTAGGCACGATGTATTCCATAAGCATCACAACTTCCACCCTGAATGCCAGCCTAAAGGATGTTTGTCCGATTAACTTCTTGCACATTATCCGATAAGCCCACAATACTACAGGTATGTGTAGGTCCCAATCACTTTGTTGACATTGCATACCTTCGTTAGTGTGTTTTCAAGCACTTTTTTGAATGTCTCCACTGTCACATTAGCCTGTGGGTGATAAGGTGTGCTCTTTTGATGATACACCTAAAATTCCTTGGTTAGTGCGTTGATCGTTTCGTTCAGAAAGTGCATACCCCTATCACTCATCAAAATCTTTGGGCATCCAAATCGTGTCAGTACATGTTCAAATAGAAACTTCGCAGCAGTCATGCCCATGCAATCCTTCACTGGTTGCGCTTCTGCCCAACGATTCAAATACTCTGTCACAGTGATAATGTACCTCGTGCCTATCTTTCCTTGGGGCTGAATAGATCCTACAAAATCTATTGCCCACTTCTCGAAGGGTTCCAACGTGATTTGTGGATTCAAAGGCATTTCATCCCTCTGCGATGGCCTACCTATTCTTTGACATATGTCGCATGCCTTACAATATGCTTTTGAATCCTGATGAAGGGTTGGTTACCACAACCCTACACGTATAATCTTCTGCGCAATTGCTCTCCCTGCATAATGTCCTCTTGCGGCTTTGTTCAAACTTAGGTACATACCTCTGCATTATTTCATCATTCCCCATCTTGTATAGATGCCCAGCAATGACAGAGAAATCTTCCATGTGCACCACTAATTCCTTCTTTTGCTAGATAGAGTATCCTTCTAGCATAGTTCTAGTTGTTAGGAAGTGTATTATATCCTCAAAGTGTCCATCCGTGACACGCACAGCAAAAAGTTGCACATCAGGTAATCCTTCCCCCAAATTAGTGGGTTCCTCCCCTGTCTTGATGCACGACAAGTGGTCGGGTCCCACATTCAATCATCCAGGCTTCACAACAACTTCAAAATCGTATTCCTGGAACAATAATAGCCATCTGCAGATGCACCCCCCCAACAAAGGCTTATTGACCAGTTACTTTAGCACAGAGTAAAGGTGCACCTACTCAGGTTGGGGCTTTTCTTCATAAGCATGTGTCTACTTGGCCAGATGCACACGCGGATCGTTTTTCCCATCGTACTTGTATGTCAGTCACATCTTAGTCTTCCCAAATCGTGCTCGAATCATTCTCCTACATTCAATCCAATCATCAAAACTCCCCTTGTGCGTACCCCACTATGGGCGTAGGGCACAGTACCTAGTCCAAGGCTTGGAAGCACTATTTTTCTAGCACTTCCCTTTCAAATGCATCCAAAAAGATATCTGCCTCATTTATACCATCATAAATAGGCAAATTTCTTACCTCTGAAAATACGTATTGCAACAACCTGGTCATCATATTGCAATTTAGCGTAGTTAGTTCATGTAACCAATTCAGCCAACGTTCTATTTCCTCATCGGAATTCGAAGTGCAGGAACTCTCATGCTCCCATGTAATCCTCCCATCCGCAGTGGGATTTACCTAGTCTTCGTCTCACGTTGTTATCTTATATATGTAGTCCAGATCATCATCACTCTCATAGTCGCAGACCAGCTCTGTATAGCGTGATCCTTCAGTAAGATCCATGGGTATTATTACACGCAGTGATTTCTTCTCAAAGATTATTTTTTGCTTCTTCAAAATTATTACCTCGTTCATATCAGTAGACCAGTCAATTCCCAAGAGCACGAGGTAGGGATTGTTGTCATCAACAATCTCTTGCTTCAAAGTCTGCCAGCGTGCTTGCACCCTCAATATCCATTGTCACTCCCTGCAGCCGCCCCATGGGTATTATTTTCTGTTGATTCACCATCCTTAGCTAAATTGGATACCATTGCAACGCAGGTCTCCCCATTCGATCCCATGTATTTCGGTAGAACATTCGCATCTAATCCCAAATCTAGAATGACTTGATCCATCTCGTATTCTCCTATCTGCACAGTAAGTCTCATTTCATGTCCTATCGTTGCCTTATGCTTTCCGATATTTCAAACTACGTGCGGTTCTCCTGGAGATATCCCAGCACATCTATTGATAAGTTCCTATAACCCTTTCACAGCCTTACTGTCGCGCAGTAACTTCATACAGGTTTTGAGGAAAGTTGTCAGCATAGAGGGGTCCATCTCCAGCTCCGGTCTATATTTTCTTCCTGAAGTGGAGGCCTCAATGAAGCTCTTCTTAGCTTCCATGAAGGTTTCCCAAAAGTGCTCCAAATCGATCTTGGCCTCTTTTGTTGGGGCTTTGCGAACCCATGTACTGTCTTCCTGTTGTTTTCCCTTGTCATCCCCCATCACGATTCCACTTCAGAGCACTATATTTATGTTTGGATCTTCCTTTTGTAGCTCAGACCTCATCATCTACAGGTTCTCAGTTGGGGGAGGTGGTAGCACTCCTTTTTCATGTATCCTAGCTATCAAAGTAGGATAATCTTCTATTTCATGATCAAATAGTGTGCAATACTTGCACGATGATGCGTTGGATTAGTGAAATCACAGGCATAGTGTCCTGGCCCTCAGCAATTGTAGCAAATAAACTGTCTGCAACCTCTACTAGGTCCTCCTCCACCTTGGCCTCATACGTGCCCCTGAAATCTTGTCTACACCATCCCTGTATTCTGGTCAAGGGGCCATGTTTTGGCTTGAACCCTGTAGGTGGGAGTTCTATTTATCATCAATTCATAGCTCCTACAGGTACACTCATCATGTCCCATCGACCTACAAAAATTGCAGAACAACTATTACAGAGTTTGCATATACTTCTGTAACAGGTGGCAGTTATTTGTGGCATGTTTTCTAGCTATTTGATAGATAGCGCACCACAAAGCAGGCACCACGCTAGGTCTTGCTTGAGATTCCAACCTTAAAGGCATCAGTTCTCCTCCTACAAGGTAATCAATAAAGACCAAGCAATGGTCTTTGTCATGACCCTGACTCTTGCATTTCACGCACCATACTTCTTCGCGTACCTCTGGCTGAACTGTCCTATCCTGCTTCAAGCTTTGCATCTCAAGGCACATATTCTTCAACTGCACGTGGATCTGTCGAACTCCTAGATTAGGATCTTGTATCAGGGTCTCATGTAGTCTCATGGAAATCTCCAAGGCCTCTGCCTGAGTTGTTATCCTCTACTGCTATAGCACACTCCTTAAATGTGGTAGTAGAGAAGCTACAAACCACTCGCGATGCTATCCATCTGTCAAATTCATATTGGCTTTGCAGATCATACATTTCATCCTCTGATCTAGTTCCCAAGGTGTCTCACCTGGTAGCATCATGATCTCTTTGAATCCCACAATCGACTACGCTTCAGATTTAGGCCTAATAAATTCCCTATTTAGCGCTACTTGGATATCCGCGACTCTCGCATTCGGGTTATCATTAGAGTACTTAATATACCAGGTCAGCGCACGATCCTGTAGAGAGCTAACTAGTGTCGCTTTCTTTATATGGTCATCTATAACACCTTGAGCTTCCCATACAATGCTTACAATGAACCAGAATTGGTCTGGATCCTCATTTCCCAAACCTTTGAACATAGGCAACTTCACTTTGTTTTCCATACTGAATCACGGTTGTGGTGGAGGTGGTATGGGTGAAGTTGGAGGTGATGGCAATGAAGATGGAGATGGTGTCAGTGGAGGTGGTATTCGTGGTAATCCCAGTCTTATCAATTGAATAGAACTTCGCGAAGAGACCTTCACTATCCCTTATTCGTCCCTTCACAGTGGTGAAATCAAGGGGCTATACTCGAGACCTTTATTTCCTTCATTTTTGTAACTTTCTCCACTTCGTGTAGTCCCAAACATCAAGGTAACTACATAACCCGTTTTTCACACAACAACATTTTAATCCAAGTATTTAGAGATTTTACGTACTTACCTCGCGGTCCTTTGAAAAAGCATTGCTCTGCCTCGCTATAGCTGACTGAGGTGTCGACCACGAACTCAATAACAAATCCTCCTATAATGTGATCAACCAATGATCGATGTCGCGCATGATCTTATCCTCTGATGCTTCTAACCTTCACACTAGCTCTAGGGTCCACACAATAGGACCATCAAGTTTCCACCTTCCTTGGCTATCTGCTAGCTTTGCGATCCACTCATATAGCTCAGTAGGGAAAGAGGTGAAAAATAGTTCGTGGATCTCCGTATACAAGTAGCTATCTAGCCACTGTTTTTTTGACAGTTGCAGGTTTTTATTCTCTTGCACCATGAACTCATGAATTCTTCTATCCAACCAGCCTTTGATTTCTTTCTTAGTTTGATTCTAGTGATACGACATCACACATCTCTCATGCAGATTCCAATCCTAGCAACGGAACCATTTGTTGGCTTGTGGGGGTCTGACCCATGTTTAGCGTTAGTTAGCCAAAAAAATCCATACACTACTAGCCCTTTCAGCATCAGCCCGTGAAGCGTGGACTAAAGTCTCACCCAAAGAAGTATGGGGGGATGATGGAACCAAGTTTCCACACCCTTGAGATGGATGTGATGTCAGTTTATTCCAACTATACCTGCCTTCACGCAGGTTGCTTATCCCTCTGTCCTACCCTTTAGTACCTTCATGAACTATTACAATTGACTTCCGTGCAGCCCTAACCAAGGGATGATATGCTTTCACGCTGCTAGGGCAGTGAACTGTGATATTTCCCAAACTACACTAAGTATCGTACTTATCTTATTAACAAATCTTAGTTAGCTTCGGGTAAATAGATGTTCTTACTTGCGTTCACTTAACCAATACAGTGATACATATTCGCGTGTCATATAAGTATTAGAAGTGAAATTCATAACCAATATAACAGATTCATAAACAGGAAATAAAGACGCATAAATTATATAATACTTCTCTTTATTGATAATCTCAGATGATTACAAACTCGACTTGTCCCGCACACTTAGTTGCAGGGGTCCATGCACTCAGCTGCGAACTTCTAGGCCTCTACGCACTTAGCTGTAGAGTCTCTACCTACACTATGACCCAAACTTAGACTTCTACTTAGAGTTATCTCTCATACATCATATCATTCTTCATGTTGTATCTTAATTTACTGAGAGCTCCGTTGTATTTATACAATCCCATGGTTCACAGACCATGGGTATATCTTTTACAACTGACATTACATTATCAAAATAAGGGCAGAGAACCCTATGCCTCTTTAGCAACTACATGCTCCACAACCACAAAATGTGGAGTATTTACATTAGGATTATAAAATCGGAAAAAAAATATGGGCTTTAAGCCCCAAAATTGACCTTGGGGGATCCCGCGCCCAACAATGACTCTTCACAATCTAGAATTGACACTAGGAATTCCACATACAAATTAATTGTAGAAGAATATTACAATATATCCATACCCATATAAGACAAAATTGGGTAGATCCTATTGATAAGTCCCATCAATAGGTACATTTTGAATATTAATATTCCATCCTCCATCCTTAAAACTATCCTTCTCTTACATTTCACATTTTTTTTTATATTATGCTTTGTAAGAGGAGCAAAAGGTGTTTGGCATTGTATGTGGCCTAATGTGGTTTACTTGTAGGAAAATGAAGCATTTTTTAGGCTATTACTTTGCATGGGCTTAATGGAGACAACTGGGAGAGAATTTAGGGGGTTTTTCCACCTCGTTAGCTCCCTAAACTTGGCTTGGGATCACCATATACTCTCTCACCATTTCGAGTTCATTGGTAGCCGAGTGACTCCTAGTCCAAGTGAAGATCAAGAAGGAAAAGATCCACCATTTTTTAGATCAAGGAGGGAACCATTCCTACTTTCAAGGGAGTTTCTTCAACTGTCATTTTGTATAAATAAACTAGAGGAAGAGCTCATTAGGATTAAAAAAAAAAAAATCCTACTAGGTGTAGCTATTGAGCTCCAAGCATTGACATTGTTATTTTCAAATTTTATGTGATTTAATATACCTGCACTTTTTGATAATGAGAAGTTGGATTTTAAGTTGCATCTGAGTTATTTTCAGAGGGTTGAGACCCCTGGGTTTGGGCCCAACCCAGAGGCTTTGTTCCCCCTTCTTTTAATTATGTTTATTCTTGATTACAAATAGTTAATAGTTTCTCGCAGTTCAGTGGAAGTTAACCTATAAACTCGTGTAGTTGAAGCCTCTACATCACCTATCTCATGAGAGAATGAGTAGAAGGAATCGCAACCATAGCCCAAAAATATTGTGTTTGTGATTTCTTAGAAATAGATTTGTGTTGGTTGTCCTATTTTACATTTTATTTCTATATTTTAGAAGTTAGTTCAGTGATTAGATCAGTGGTTCGCATGAATTAGATATCATTTAAATTCAACTCATTTTTTCCATCATAAGTTATTTCATTTTGTAAATGCTAAATGGATGCAAGCATGTGATTGATTTCAGCATTGATTTATCTACAGGGAAGGGAACATTCAACACCTCCATCTCTATGTCTTTCACCTTCTCCTTCCACCTCCAAGCTATGTCCCCAAAACCCTGTTTTATAAGCTATGTGTCTAGGTCACCAACAACACTCATCCTAGTGCAAGACATGCCTCTCAGATGCCTTGAGATTGGCTAGGGGCTCAAACAAGCCTCTTTTAATTTTATTCAACTACTATTCACCTATCCATACCCTAAATCCAATGTTTTCACCTTCAAAAACCGCTCGGATGCCCTCATGTAGCATTATAGGCCCTCTTGTAGCAATACAGGCCTCTTGTAGAAATCGCTTGTAGCAAAATTGCAGTAGCCTTTTTCTTCATCAATTTCATCCCACACAACAACTTTGACTTACCATAGATGCATAATTCCCCCCAATTGTGATAATATGATCAGCAAAATCTCCTGTGCCACTCCAAACCTTCCTTGTCTTCATTTCAAAAACAGAGTAGAGTTAGTTTCTTTAACATGCAAGTAGGCTATTGATTTATGAGAAAGTATGAACTAGGTAGATGGCACCTATGGTCATGATTGGTATCTTTTATGAATTATGAAAGATAGATTAGTTTATTTTCTGCATGTAGATGAGGTAATTTGATGAATTCTACAAGATAACGTAGATTCATTTATACAAGTAGGTTAGCCTTTATCTTTTCATGAATTGGGTAGTTAGGATTTTACAAGTTGAGTCAATTCAATTTCTATTTTCATACTTAGAAGAAATTTCCAATGTATCCTTTTATCAAGCTTTCATTCTAATTCAGTAGAAAGAAGGGTATTTGAGCACTTTTTGTTCTAATGTCATAGCTAAGGGTGGCATGAGTGGAATCCTATCTGCTATGCATATATCACTGTCACCTCAAATTTTGTATGAACCCCAGGTTGATAATTTGAGTTGAGGATCCCTTGGAGTTGTAACATTCTTGGTACAATACAAGGGCTCACCACTTTTTGGAGCCGTTGTCAGGGAAGTGTCTAGGTAAATGGTGTTTCTGCTTAAACATTTCTTTTTGTTTTGCATACCATTTTTGAAGAAGTAACATAAAAGAAAAAGAGAAAAAATTTTCTTTCATACCTCATAGGAGTATATATACTCAAGGAAAATTATTACCAAAAAACAGCACACCCTCAGGAAGTCAACCTTCACTCTTCTTCAGTGACTGTTAGCTTCCCTCTCTGACTACAAGGTAGGTAAAACACCCTCTAGCTGAGCAACCTAAGATTTTTGAAGAACTTATCGGGGAAGAAGAAGAACCCACTTCACCTACCCAAACTATGGTTGAAAACAAGGAGAATGAGGTTTTTCTTATAAGAGAGACCAATGGAGAGGCTAGAATGAAGAATATAATCTCTACTTCCCATCCACACTTCCATGGATTAATCTCTAAGGATCCTAATACCTTCATGTTCGAATTTTTGTTGTTTGATGGACCTATGACTATGCCTCTTATGATCAGAAGCTGAATTTGTTCCCCTCTAACCTTAAATATGTAACCTTGTGTTGGTTTATGGGTCTACCTAGCGGTAGCATCACTACCTGGGCGCAAATGAAATAAGACTCAATAAAAAGTATAGGGACTACTGTAGGTCCAAAGAAATTGAGGAATAAATATTTAGGATGACTCTTGGACTCTATGAATCCCTAGAAGGCTATGAGGAGATATTTCAACTCAGTTATAGGAGGACCAACTGCACCCTTGATCCTGAATCACTCAAACTAGTTCTTCTCTGAGGGATCAGGTAAGAGATGTTGGAGACCCTCAACATGCTCTCTCGGGGAGATATCTATCATTTATCCTATGATGACATTAAGACTGTGTTCAAGAATCACTCTAGGGATACTAGAAACAAGGGTAGGGCTATTCAAGGCTTGGTCAGTTCTTCTCCCTCCACAACATCCATTAAGAATGAGATAGGAAACATGTTGTAGGATTTCAAGAGTTAAATGTCGCATACCTTTGCACTACAAATGGATTCCACTCAAATCAAGAGAAATCAGTAGGAAGCAGAAAGGGAACTAAATATTTTCTGCCAAAGATGCACCAAAAGATATCCTACGAACGATTGGCCCTTAATTGTCATAGAGGTATGCCTAGTATGTGAAGAAAATGATGCAACAGAAAGGTGTTGTTATTTGTGAGGACTAAATTGTTTATATCAAGGAGTAGAAGGTGGGTCAGAGCAAATTTGTTTCATCAATCAAAGAATACCTCAAGGACCTAGGCCATATCAACAAGGCATGCAAGTTGCACAATACTCTTATTATAATCCAAATCAGAATACACCCTGGCAAACTTGGTACTATTCCACTCACCCATCCTGGTCCACATACCCTTCTTGGTCTTATGCTCCTCCAAATCCTCCTCAACCTACCAGCCATCAGTTTTAGCCATACCCATCCCAATCTTCTCAATGGGGCAACCCATCACAAGGGTGGAGGCCTCAAGTTAAAAATCCTCCTACATTACTACATCCACCCCAACCTCAAACACAACTCACTCATCCTACTTCACTTAAGAAACCTCAAATGCTTTCTCAACCAAATTTGAACCCAAACAACAACCAAGCCCAATAGGTCTACGGTGAAGAGAAATCTTACTCTACTTATGTTGTGGAAATCCAGGAGATCAACCTTCAATCTGGGAGAGTGATTCCAGATAACCACCCACCTTCTCCACCTGAAGAGCTTGAAGGAGAGAAGTAAGAGAGTGTTCCTCAAGTCAATCCACCTCTTTTTCTTGAGAGGGTGATCCACCCTAGCTAGAACACCCCATAAGAGGTTGAACTTTTGGGAGAATTCAAGAATGTGTATGTTAAAACACCCCTTCTTTAGGTTATTAAATATGTTCCCATCTACAATAAGCTCATCAAGGAGAAATGTTTCAAACATCACAGGAGAAGAAAAGGAGACACCCCCACCATAAATGTTGTTGTGAAATTTATCTCATTTGATGCTTGGGAGGGTGATCTTCTGGAAATATCTAGACCCTAGAATCCTCGTAGTAGATGTGCACATTGATGGAATTATAGTCCCTAACACCCTGATTGATATTGGGGCTTCCATAAATGTAATGACTAAGGAAACCATGCTAAAGCTAAACCTCCAATGAGTTTTGAGAAAGACCACCATAGTTCTTTAGCTTGCATACAGATGCACAGTAGCTATTGAGGGAGTTGTTGAAGATGTTATGGTCTCGATTGACTCTTGGGAGTATTCTACTTATTTCCTCATTATCCAGCCCAAAACCAAGTTTAATGGTTATTCTCTCATCTTGGGAAGGCCATGATTAGCCACTGTTGATGCATATATTAGTTGTAGGGTTGGGAACATGACCATTAAGAATGGGTATTTGTCTAAAAAATTGGTACTTTATCCTACTACACAACCCTCGATTCAGAATGAATTACCCTTGTGGCTAGAAGAGGAGGAACAAGATGAACTATATCACACCACCCCCCACCTAGTATGCACTCTAGACATCATTACAGAAGGGGGAAAACTTGATGAAGATGATCTCATTGACCAAATGCTTTAGAATCAACCTCCCACTCCCATACCTATTGATGAGTCAATGAAAGGATCTAAGATTAATCTTTGGGATGACTTATACCCTATTGACTCAAGTGCAAACCATGTCAATATAGCGAACCAAGATCTGAAATTTTTACACAAAATTCTCTACGCTTTCAACTCCACGTGGTAAAAATATCAGCTTCTTAAGCTTCGTAGATAAAAAATTATGAATATTTTCCCTAGGTCACCTGTTTGAGACAAAATTTTGGAGCCCGAAAAAACCCTAACGTCTTAGAGCATATATGTGAAAATATAACGAACCAAGATCTAAAATATATACATGATGCTCTTTGAGATTTTGTCTCCACATGATAAAAAATTCATCTTTTGAAGCCTCGTAGAAAAAACGTTATAGTGAAAATTCCAAGATGCTCTGTTTGAAGAAGCAAAACCCTAGAATCCAAAGATCTAATACCAAATGTTATGCAACCAACTCACAAAATAGAAGAAGGGATAGATCAATGACTTCAAAATTAGCCTCTTCGAGGGGGAAAACTCCTTTAAATTACAAAAGTGAACAATTCTTGGATGATTCAAATGACAAAACCTCATTTCTATATATAGGAGTCTAAGGGGTCACAATATAATTAGATCCGACATAAAAATTATAATGTAAGGGCACAACAATAACAATAAGGGAGATACACTGGCAATAATAATGAGATAATAAACTATTATTATAGGGACCTAACACAATTAAAACAAGGTGGATTGAAATCGAGAAAGTGAGGGAGTTGTACCCTCACTTACTTGCTGAGTAAAAACAGACTTTTGGTGGTCCAAAAGCTTCTAGTGGGGAGGAATAATCTAGGGGATCAAAAATATGCTAAAAAATAAAAGTGCTCAAAATTTACCAAAAATGGTGTCAAATCATAGATCTCATCATTCTGATTCCAATGACGCTTGAATTGCCTCAATATGACATCGCATGTGAAAGTTAGCAGGCTCTGAAGTTTTCAGCAAACAACTAAAAAGTCAACGTGTCGGGTTGACTAGGTTGTTGACTATGTAGGTCGTACAGTGATGTGGCACTAATGTCAGTAGGTTGACTAGGCAGTATAGATGTCAGACTCACCAATCCCGTAATGACATGTGGTATTTCATACAGGTCGGGTTGGTGAATTTTGATTAGTTGTTGTGTTTTGGTTGGACCAGTAAGGAGGCGCCACATGGCCCTCGAGGCCTACGCAAAATTTTGTTAAGGGCCTGACTGACCTGGCAGGGTTCGACCCCATGACCTCTGGTAGAATAATTCAAAGTCTTACCACCAACATGCGTGTTATTCCTTATCGTATATAGTAAGTTGAATATATTTAAAATATAATGGTTGCATGGTTTTGAGGGGGAGGGGAGGGGGAGTCGGGCAACCCGACCACAGTGCATATCAGCTACCCACGTTGTATCAAGTTTGGTGAAATAAAAAGGGATGATTGGTTAGCCCTATTGTTACATAGTAATTTGTCACTGGCCTCATATCTCCTGATCTCGGATAAAGTCAGTCTCTGAGCGACATCTCCACTGTGTCATACATCAAAGAAACATGTCCACATCTTCCTAATCATTCAAGAAGATTAACAAGTGTTCCTTAATCCTGAAGATTGACCCTTTTACCCATGTTTCAAGATCGTCGTAAGCTAACCTCATCTTGCTTGCAATGATTCTCTGTAATGAACTAGAACGTCGCGACGTCGTTGCAAGAGTACATCTGTTCCCTGCGACGGTCGAATTTTAGGGCTTGGCACAAGTCCTCAAGATCTTTCTTGTGACGATGGCTCTAAATACATTGTTTCCTTGTGATGTCATCACTAAGCCCTAGTGTATGACTTGCGAGGATCCAAATATGGCGAATTAGTTCAAACAGAATGCTTCTGGGTGGTTCTAGAACTGGTTGTTGGGTCAAGGGAGTTCGTCTTTCCTCCTCTGGGATGGTGGTTTTACCTTTTGAGAAACCTCCCTTGAGGATAAGCTCCCTCTCCCTCATTTATGGAGGCTCCTCCTCTTATAAAAGCACTCCCTATTGCTATGATCAGCTAGTTTTTGGGATTGAGAAAATTAACTAGCTTTGGTGTGTATTTGATAGTTTTTAGTGTGAATTGCTAATAGTTTAGCAATTGGTTGTGGATTGCCTGAGCCTTGTATTAGTGCTTGTGAGTGAGAAAGAGAGCTATCATCTTCTTGGGAGACCCTTTTGAGAGTGAATACTTGAAGAAACATACTGGCTAGACCCTTTGAGAAGGCTTGCGACGTTAAGGCTTGGTTGTAAGCTTTGCTTTTATTCATTTTAATACAGTCAATGGTGATTTACTATGTCATGTGTGAAATATGCTTGATAGCTTATGGTTCCTTGACTCTGTAAGTAAATAGATCATTGTTGTTCTCTTCTACATGTTCTGTTGTTCTCTTGTGTTGTTTCAGGTGAATCGCTCATCGAGGAGAAGGAAATAATAGCTAAAGCGGCACAACTAAAGCTTCATCAAACACTAGTTTGAGGTAAGTTCTTTCAACAATCACTGTTTAAGGAAATTAGTTGTTGTTTTGTCTTGTTGTGACTAGACCCAATCTAGGGCTAAAGGGGTTGTCTCTATCCGCAGAGGGAACATTTCCTACATCACAAGTTGGCAACTCCACTGGGGAGTCCTTTGTATGTTGTCTCTTGTTTGCTCTTGATTTGTTTTCGATTTAGTGCCTCTTGATTTTGGGGATGAGCCATCAGTGTTCTGGGTTACTTGAGTCAATCTGGTAGTCTCTCTCACTGTATGAGAGATTAGTCTAGTGTCCTTTAGGTGTTTTTGCTTTGTTTTTCCTCATCATTTTGATAGTCGATGTTTATAGCTTAACATCTGCAACGACGTTGGTCCTATCCTCTTTGGTTAACCTGCACATCACGGCTACGCCATCGTACAGTTGCGACGATTCCTGAAATCGGACCGTCACAGAAGATAGGTGTACGCCTGCGACGATGTTTCCTAGTTGTTAGATTTGTGCTTGCGACAATTTTCCTTTTGTCTCAGGTTGCTAGTTAGAGACCTGTAACGATTCTTGTAAAAGTTGTTTTTTACAAATTTACCTCCTGAATCAACTAGTGCTACTTGTCCCTTGCTGTCTCTTGTCTCTTGTCAACTTGTTCTGGCTATCTTTGGTTAAGGAAATTTCTCCTTGGTTTCATTTAGTGAATCTTGTGTTTTCAAACCGTGTGACCTAGCTCTTTTCAAGGTTTCATCAAGAAGTCGTTTGTTGGGTTACCCATCCATCCAAGTTTCATCCACAACCAGCTGAATGATTTGTTTGAGGTTGTTTTTCTACTTGTCTTCTCTCTGATTGGTCTTTATTGTTTGGTTATTGAACTAGTTATTCATATTGATTTAATTTCCACACTATCAAACATAGATCACATTTGTTTGGATCAGTCAGGTTTACACTTGCTTGTTTGTCATTAAAATTCCAAAAATAAAAAATATTGCATTTATACAGCATACGAAAGTGAAAGCACATTTGCATTACTAAATTTTCATGATTGAGAAATTAGAAAGCAAAGTTCAAATCTTTCGTTAGTAGTTGTGAGATAAGTGTATTGATGCATTGTGTTTCTTAGTGCTTGCATTTTCTTGTCTTGGTTTGCATTCGCTTGGAAATGAACTCTTTACCCTCCTTTAGGTAGTTGTTCATTTAAACGAATGGTGCTTTACTCATTGTAGCTACATCCTAGGAATTGTTGAAATACATTAGGTAGGGCCTGGAAATCGAAACTTAATCCAAGATTAAATCTTAAAATGAATTGAATAAACCTAACAATGCATTTGAACTTAACGCACATTTATCTAGAGGTCTAGGCTAGAGACATGCCCTGCTGTCGTTAAACCTAGTCACTATTGTTTTCACTAAGGTTGAGAGATTCCTCCTTTTGTGATTCAATAGATACTAGTATGGACTTGTGCTCCCCGTACCGTCAAGTATATATTAGGAGACCCCACTAAGTTATCATCCTATCATCCATAGGAAGTCGAGTCTGCCGCCTTACGAACTGTAATGCACTGAACACAGCATTCAGGAAGATTGACTGCCGTATGGAAAGTCCTTGGTCATTTCTCTTTCATTTGATCACCAATGTGTATATGCAGTTTTGCAGTTTGTCTGGTAAACCTCTTGTCTAGTACTCCAGAGCAGTCACCTTTGTTCCTTTTCAAAAAAGAAAAGGATCATCTGAGCACTTGTCCTTTCAGGCTCATTAAACCTCAAAAGTGATAGAGTCATATTTTTTCCTTTTTCTCGACTATCTAAATATGAAAAGGTCAAGTTTTGTTCCTCTGTCATGAAATTTATTGCCCACAAAATATTCTTGGTTGTAGTTAGAGTTCTTGGTTATACTATGAGTGCATTTCAAGGTTGTTCCGATGGCAACATTCCCCGAGTCTACCAGTCACTGTCCTCCCCAGATGGGAATCCTAGTCTGTTTCCTTCTTTTGGAAATTTTGGTGCTCTATATATGGCAACATTGTCCTTGCCTGGGTTAACCATCGGTTTGCCTATTTGTTTATTTTCCACCTCGGTGGTCCCGAGCACTATGACTCCTATTCCATCGTCTCCTTCATTTGAATCATGACACAATGATTCCAAGGTTGAGCCTACGCCTTCTTCCCCTGTTTTTTCATCCTCCTCTCCTCCTTCGCCTGGTGAAAGTTCTACATCCAGTAACTAGGAGGCTAAGAAGAAGAAGAGAAAGATGAAGAACAAGAAGTCAGATAAGTGAGAGGCCAGCCATGCAACTATTGCTCTGAGTACATCTTAGGTCGGAACACCTTCTGATCCTCCGTGGAAGGTTAAGTTTCCTTGTAAATTGTGCAAGGGTGACCATCTTCTACGTGATTGTCCTGGTATTCCCAGGATCTTAGAAGCATGGTCTCATGATCTGACTCGTCCCTCATCATCCTCTGAAGCTCATGTCAATGTTCAATCCTCAATTGGAAGTGGTAAGAAGAAAGGGAAGATTCAATTCCCCTGTAGCCTATGTGAAGGCAACCACCTCCTTCACCTTTGTCCGCTCATGGATAAATCTTCCGCTGTTTTGGAAAGTCTTATAGCTTATTCGCCTCCACTTGCAGTTGGTTATCAGAGGCTCTCCTTAGATCCTCTCGCCGTTGACAAAGAGATTGACTTGGATTCTTCTCTTGTCCATCCTCCTCTTCCCGAGCCTGGCTGTGCTCAGCCTGTTCTTGACTAACCATTAGTCAGAAAGAGTGTCAACTTGGGTTCACCACTAGTTGTTCACTCTATTCTAGAAGAGCATTGTTATCACCAAAACAGGAGTTTACTTTCTTTTTCTTTTTCATAGTCTTAGATGAGTGTTAAGTCATCTTATGCTTTAGTGCGTAGGTGTCAAGTTAGGAGTCTCAAAGGTTTAGTTTTTCTTTTATGTCCAAATAAAGTATAACATCCCTTTCCTATGTTTCATGAGTCCCACAGCCCTGTTAGAAACTCATAGCTTAAGGCAAATTTGAAAATTGTTGAAACTAGTCCTGAAACTACGATTTTGTAGCGTAGACAGTGTAAATTTTCTATTTTGTGCTATGAAAACACTGCTCTTTTCATAGCGCTTTTCCTAGTGCACTACGAAAGCACAGATTCGTAACAACAGTCTTGTCAAATATCAATTCGGTTAAAACCCGTTAGAAATTTCATGATTAGGTGTCAGTTACAAGTAAGTCCACGAGCATACTACTGCTCAAAACTCATCATTTTGAATTTAATGGTCATTAGGAAAGATAATTTCAAACTTCAAAGAAGCTGGCTAGTTTCATCGTCTTAGTTTGCATGCAAACCCTTGAAGCATAATTGTTTTCGACAATAAACTTTGGCAATCATTCACCAAGGTTTTTCTCATCCATTATTCAGGTGAGGCTGATCATCATCGACAAGCGAGGTTGATCAATTGAGTTTCAAAAGAAGCTGGTTTTATTACAGGAACTCAAAAGAAAAGATGACAGAGGAGAAGAAACACCACAGGTCTGGCCATTGTCTGAGAACAAAGCCAGAAAACACTGAGGTCCTAAGCAGAGACAAAGTAGTTATAGAGGCCTTCAAGAAAGTAGGGTGCTAAAAGTTTTGTAAGAAATTGCAGGGAGGGAATACCAAGGTAACCAAGGAGTTTGCACTTCATTTTACTGGTTTAAGGACAAAGGTCGGAATGCTTGATTTGCAATTTTCTCTAGAGGTTATAACATTCGTGACCAAAATTCCTAAGGGGGAAGAGGCTTGGTTCAAGAACTTCAGATTCAACATGGAACCATGTAAGGTGTTCCTGAAGCCACAATTTTCAGAAATTGACCTGACCAAGGCAGTTCCCAAAGACTACATCAAGGACAGCTATACCAATTTACTCTTTAACATTCAACGTTATTTCACCTATGAAGGCAGATATCAAAAGGTTTACTCATATCATTTTAAACTCCTTTTACATTTTACTAGTATGATTTCTCTAGATTCGCCTTACTTCTTAGTTCAAAGTATAGCTAAGATGGCAGATAAAGTACAGTTAAAGACCCAAGGGTGTGAGACTTCCTTGTTTCATCATGGCTTAATTAAACTGATAGTTGTACATAAACTCAAAAGGGTCAAAAAATATTGGTCTTCATTTTTGTTTGTATGTGACTTTGGAACAGAAAAACAAGGTGAAGGTACTAGCTTTGGGGTCAAAGAAACTTCATTAGCAGAAGCTAGCAGGTTTGCAATGACCAAGGCAAAAAGGTATACTAAATTAAAGCCAACGAAGCAGGTGAAAGAACAAGCAAGAAAAACCTTAGTAGTTAAAATCCCAGTGGTCATTCCTGAAACTCCTAAATCTGCCAAGGGAAAGACATTTGAGCTTAAAGGAGAAACCCCAGAACAGTCAGCCAACAAACTAGTTCAAAGGAGACTTACTAGGAGCCAGATTACAAAGGAAAAAGGAAAAACAATTATTTTAGGAGAAGGTTCAAGCTTGAAAGGTGACTTAAGTGATATCTTAAGGGCCAATGACATTACAGAATCCCCTTTGGTGCAGGAAGATGTGACAAAAGTTGATCAAAGGAAGTCGAAGAAAGTGAAATCCTCCAAAAAACTGGAATTTGAGGATGAGGTTACAACTTTTGTTTTCAAACCCAGAAAACCCTTAACCTGGCAATCCAAGAAGATGCAGGAGTCCAATGTTGAATTGGAGAGAACAGAAGAAGCCTTTTTTGTTCAAGAAGAGTTAGAATTACCATCTTCAAGACCCGAAGGAGACAAAAACACAGTTCCTGCTACTCAAACGCAAAAGGCCAGTTATGAAGTCATGGAAAAAAGTTTAGAAGCTGCCAACAATGAGATTTCTAAACTAAGGGTGAGAGCAAGGGAACATGCTACTGAAAAGACAAACTTCAAAAGGATGAAGGCACTCTAGGAGGCTAAAAGGATGCCCAAATAAAAAATAGTTAGCAGTGAACAACAATACTTTACCTAGATTGTTCCTGCAATCAAAGAAGTCAAGTTTGTAAGGAAAATTAATACTCAGCTCAGAGCTACAAACAAGGGATTGAAGAGGAAAATTGAAGATCTGGAAATACAACTAACCACTCTAGAAAAGGGTCTACAACAACGATGAAACACGGTGTTGAATAAAGGCAGTGAAGGAGATGTATTAAAACAATTTTTGGCACATAACAAGAATTATGGCATATAAAGGAAGAGCAGCTCCAAAGAAGAACATCTATGAAGGGATGTGATTTTTATTTTTGGTTAATATATCAGTCTTCTCAAAATTTTGGAAAAACTCCCAAACCATTGATTTTTGAAGGACATGTTGAAAAAGAACACACACAACAGTTTCATAGCGCGCTACGAAACTGCTAAAGATGATCATTTGGCTCTTATAGATGCATTGTGGAGGAAATGTTGGATCTGTTCCAAATTTTGAAGTTTCTAATGGATATAGGATCATGTGTGAACTCTCATATGGTAGGGGTGTAGGTAGCAAAGCTTCAAGGAGTACTTCATAGGTAAAATGAAGGCTGTGCTACGAAAACAGAGTATTTTCGTAAGCATAGTCATGTTTTCATCCACATGCTCGAGTTCCCTTTTGCATAGGTGGAAAATGATGTTTCAACAAATTATTAATGCATGACACCTATACACCAGTATAAAATTGTTTGAAGATAAACACAAAGGGTTAAGGGCCTAAAAAAGAGGAACTCTGTTTCCTAATTTTTAGGGCAGTTGGGGCATAATATAACAAGTTTTGCAACAACATCATGGTCATCATCAAATGTGAGGACAGGGTTGGAAGCTAATTAAAGAATGTATTAAAGACTCATAATAGGGTGTTGAAGGCATGTTTTAGGAGTTTTACTCCTATTTGTATTAGGACTCTCAAAGACAGGTAGTTGTCAAGTTGTAATTAAATAATTTGTTTTGTGATTAGATAGGTGTCTAAATTAGGAATTCAAATTCCTCTAAAGGTGGATCATAGTATCCAAGGATGTAAAACTCTATATTAAGCTTGATAATTGAATTCCTAAGGGTTGGAAATTTCATTAGTGAAGGAAAGATTGTGTTATTGTAAATTGTGTTTTTCATACTTAATACAGAGATCAGTTTGACTACTTAAGATTCACAAAGAGTTTATGTGTTTGATGTTCTTATGGCTTTGTTCAATTAGTTATTTGCAGTGGTATGAGCTTGTGATACGTAGAATTCATTGGAAAATGCTCTAACTTCCTTCACATGATTGTAAACTATGTTGTTTCATTGTGTTACTGTTTTATTCATAAACCTAAACTCTAAGTGCCTTGACTTCCATGTTTTGCTGATCATGTTGTTTTGTTGAAGACTATTTTGACTCCATAGCCCAATAGATATTTGCTAATCATAGTTTCAACCTGCCAACCAGTTGTACTTTTGTTCATTTTGTTCATAGAGTTAGCCATTTAATCATTCATCAAAAACCATAAACCTAGTGAGAGAGCCCTCTCAAGTTGAGGCTAAGGCTCAACCAAAAGATTGGTTTGAAAGAATTACTCATGTTGGATACCTATAGTAATAGGTTTCATATTTCATGATTGACTATAGAAAATCCAAATATGCTCTGCTTTGGTACTACAAAGATCCCATATTTCCCAGGAAATCAGAGGTGTGTGAAATATTCCAAATATTGAGGACCTTATTTCAAGTTTGGTGGATGATTCAACAGTCTAAACTGGATCATGCCATGTTTCAATTTTGAGTTGTAGAATAGAGAAAGAGGTCTGTCCAAACAGCTTAATCTTGGCAGACAAGTAGTTCAGGTAGAGAAGCAAAGGTTCCCAAAAGTTTAATCTGGGACCTTGGAAGACATAAGGGTAGAAGTAGATAGAGAGAAAAGGAAAAAGCCAAAGAAAAGAAAAGGCAATTGAGGGTTGCAAGTCCAAGTGCCCCTCCAAGAAGAAACAAAAAATGCTAGGCAAAATAGTTGGGTAGGCAGTTGTGGTTGCAGAAAGAATATGATCGCCATTACACAGGTATCAATAGGTCTCTTGCCAAGGCAATAAATCTATCAGCAAACAAAGTGGTGAATTCCATGAGCTCACAGCAAAGAGGATCACTAACTTCCTTTTTTCCCTCTCTAGTCCATCACTAACACCCCCTTTCTAATTCCCCTCCTTCATTCATATTAACTCCTAATTCTACTATATAACCTCCCCTATCTTACCCCCACCCCTAATAATACTAACACTAAGGTGTATAAAACCCCAAATCTTATGTATATTCCCTCCCCTAGGCATAATAGCCGTGTATTTTTCAAAAGGGACCAAAATGGCATCTGGCCACTTTGGTGAACCTATTCCACCCTATTCCCCCTTTGCTGCGAGTTAATTTACCCTCAAATCACCTCTGCATTGATAAAACCCCCTCTCCAAACCCCTTTTGCCTATAAAAACCTTTGCAAAGGTTAATACCCGCCTCTGGCACGTTCCCCAATCCTACCACATTATTGGTTAAGCGAAAACATTTGAAAAACCCATAAAAACCCACAAACTTTAATCTTTTCCGCCCGCAGTATGAAGCGCGCATCTTTCTCCTCCGCCAGCCGTCGGATCAAGCCCATCAGATCCGACGGTCCACATTAATATCGGAGCGCATCCGATGGCGGCACTTTAACCTCCGAGAAAGTGACGTTGCGCCTTGTCACGCCTCCTCCACGCGTCAATCGATCAACCATCTCGGAGCCGAGTCTGACAGCTTCTGCGCCGTACCTAAACCGCCCCGAGAAACCGCGGCGGTTAAGGCCTTAACCGTGACCGCTGCGGTTTGACTGCCACCTACCCGTCGCTGACTCGCCGCCACGTCCTTATCTGCTCGTACCTGCCTTTGTTATTGGTCCACCTCACTGCTGACTGGGTTGCCACCTCACCGCCCCTTTGACCAGTCACCCACTGCCACGTCACCCAATGACGTCATGCTGACGTCAGCAGAAAAAAGCGCCAAATTGGTAAAATAACCCATATTTACCAATTTTCCCGTGTTTTTTACCACTTTCACTGTTATTACTGCTGGATGCTCTGCATGACCGTTTGCACTCTAATTTTCGCCAACCAGTCTATTAGCCCGGGCGACCTCCTCAAGCAGCAACTGTGCACCTTTGCTTCAACCTCTGCTCATCGAATTACAGGTATTTAGACCGTTTCGCCCTCCATACGACCTTCATTAAGCTTGAAATTGCTCAGAGGGATAGTAGAACCATAAAAACGATATTTACACCGTTCATTTCCATTTGTTCATCCACCATTGTCATTGTGAGGGCCAAGAAGTACCTGCAGAGCTTTAGAAACCTGCAATTCTTGCAACTTGAAGAGCTATGGAGACCCCTGTTGCACTGAATATTAAGCCCATCAATGCTCCTCACCAGGAATTAGCATGGAAAGCCCTGGGAGACATGGATTACCAAATGCTGGATTGGTTCCCCATGGGAACCAAGTACAATATTCAAATGTTGAATGAATTAAGAGCCCAGCACCTCAGTGGGGCAGATATCTTGGGGATTTGGGAGTCAAATTTGCCCATATACAACCTTCCCCAAGTCAATCCTATGCCAGAGCTCATTTATAGCTGCCAGGAATGCTATGACCCCAGCCAAAGAGCAGTCATTAGCCCCACAGGCCTAGTCCTGTTCCAGATCACCCCAGAGAGCATAAACCAGATGCTGCGCTTCAAAACAGCCAAGAAATTGACCCCTCTATCCATGCAGAATCTGATTAACAGAGGGATCAAGCTGTCCAGTGACCAGATTGTCAAAATCAACCAACTGTTTGTCACACCAGGCTCTGAAACAGTCAGAACCCCTCCTATTGGGTACCAATATCTAAATAAGTTGGGCAGAATGTTGGTGGATCTAATTGGCTATGTCCTAGGATTCAAGGGGTTGGAAGATGTAGATGACAGCATAATGGCAATGCTGTCTATATTTGCCCCTGGTAAGCCTCCAGCTGTGCAGTATGATTATGCAACTTACATAGCAGAGAAAATCCATGAGCAGTTCATGAATTTGAAAAGGGAGAGACTGTTCAGGTACACCTCCTATATATATCATTTATTCCTTTTCAACCAGCCAGCTACCTTCTCTGTTCCTTTGAGGCCACTCAATGCCCAAGGAAGCCCAAGATCAGTTGTTTTCTGGACCTCTGTTTTTCATTCTACCTCAGTATCACCCTATACATACTGTGAGTTTATTGATTTATTTGTTCATCCAGCCCTAACAGCGCTGCAAGGTACTCCTCCTCCTAGATTAACCGATGATATGAAGAGGATTCTACATTTGAACAAATCTTACAATATTGGCAACTGGTACTTCTACCAGAACCACACAGTCATTAGGATATATGGCTGTGAATTGAACCCATTTAGGTTGCCGAGGTATGTCCCCATGAGGCTTTTTGCCTTAGAATATTTCAGGCAGTTTGGGAACTCAGATTACCTTCACTTTCAGAGTAGAAACAAGAAGTCACAATTGAAGGTAAGAAACCAGCTAGGTTCCTTCCTATATAACAGGAAAGAAGAAGGGTGGAAAGAGGCAGACAGCATCCTGGAAGGCCTCAGATTGCAGACCAGTTTTGAATGGATTCCCTATGACCCCAATCATTCTATCTCCCTCAGGCGAATTAGATACAAATTGGGCAACTATGCACATAAAAGACAACCTGAAATTGAAAAGTATGCCAATGCACTAGATTGGGAAGAGGGTACACTAGTAGAACAAGTCACTAAGGAAGAATTACTTGAGAAAGAAGCTAGGAATGTGCAAAAAGAAGCTGACTTGGAAACTTATGGACAGGTGCCCCTCTCCTACAGAAAGCAAATTGGAACAGCTGCTAAATCTTCAGCAGCACAGCAGCAAACTACTGAGAAGACACCCCAGGCAGCAAGCAAAGACAAAGGAAAACAGGTGGAACAGCCACCTATATTGACAGAAGAACAAGTTGACACCTTGCTACAGCAGCAAGAAGAAATGGAACAGCAAGAACTGGGGCAGCAACAAGAAGAAGCACAGTCCAGTGAACAGCAGCCCTTGCAGCAGGAAAAGGGGACAGATCTACCTAGTTACACTGAGCAGCAGCCCCAAACAGAGGTGCCTCCCAGGACAGACACCAATGTAGACACCTCAGTCCTCCAAACACCACAGAAGGAGGACTTGACCAGGAAAAGGGAGAGAGAGACCCCCCAGACCTCATCCTTCATCAGAGGAGAGAAGAGACAAAGACTGAATGACTCCCAAGAGGAGGACATAGCAGTAAGGCAAGCCATGGGCATGGGCCCACCCAGTGGAGAACTTTCGGCCAGCTCATCTCAGTGTGGACATGACATGACTATGGGAGGAGAGGTCAGCTCCTCCGGTCAACATAGAGAAGGGCAGTCAAGTATAAAGCAGCAATTCATTGACATCAAAAGGAGGAGTGATCCCATAAAAGTGCAGCTGTATAATCACTTGTTAAACCTAGCTCCTAGCAACCAGCAGAGACTCATGTCTGCTTTCGATGTGAGCGAAGGCAAAATGATAATGAGTCACTTCATGCCCACAACTTTGCATCCTCAGTCCACCTCGGACTATCTAAGAACCAACATGGAGGTTCTTGCCAAAGACATACACCCTATGGACAAGATTGAATTACATAAACAAACTGGTGAAATGGTGTATGCCTCCCTGGCAGATGAGACATTGGAGAACTACAAACTAAAGAGCAGCCTGGATAACACAGCTTCTCAGCTGGAATTAGAAAGAGCATCATCACAAGCCAAGGACAATAGGATCAATTCCTTGGAAGAGGTAATTATAGATATAGGGCATGATCCTAAAGATGTCAAAGGCATCCAAGAACTCCTGAAGATAAGGGATGCAGACATGGCGGCCCTAAGAAAGAAAATCAAACTCCCGGCCACCATCCATCCACAAACAGATGAAGTTGCCCAGCAAAGGCAAGAAAAGGATACTACAAACCTGCTGGTATCCCTATACAAAGAGCTGGTTAGGATTCAAGACCAGCTAGGACAAACTGAAGCTGCAAAGGCAGCACTACAAGAAGAACTGAAGCAAAGAGAAGAGGGCCAACCCTCCCAGCCTCCTCCTGTGATAATAAATCTTGAGGAAGTCCCTCCAAAGACTACTCCTCCTCCTCAGCAAACAGAAGCTACAGCACCAACTACAGCGCCATCCACAGCAACAACAACTACAACATCGGAACAGGCTACTAGTTTAGACATGCAAAAGCTGCAAGCTGAGATCCAAGCCATGGAATCTCAAATGAAAGAGCTGGATGAACTTAAGAAAACCTTGGCTAAGGTAAATGAAAAGTTTGACAAGAGCAAACAGAATGAGGCAGCCAAGGAGAGAGAGGTAAGAGCTCTTAAGAGGAGAATTGCTGAACTAGAGAAAGAGCTCGCACTAGAAAAAGTGACAGCTCAAATGAAAGCAGTGCTATGGAGCAACATTGGGCGGTCCATTGCCAACCAGTGGAAATATATTGAGACCATGGATGAGCAAATGGTGCTCATCACTAAAGCAAACAGAGAAATACAGAGAGCCAGGGCAAGCCTTGGACACATGCCAGAAGCTGCTACTAGGATGATCAATATTCTGAACTATAACACTAGCTCTCAATTAGCTATCATGGGAATCACCAACAGGACAGAAACAATTGCTGTAGCCAAAAGAGTCATAACATTGAGGAACTTGGTTGGAACACTGGAGAGGAGGACACAGGATATGCAGACTGAAATCAACAGATTCCTGGAAAAATTCGTGGCACTACAGAACAGAGGCCTCCCCAGCATTTTGAGCAGTGTAGGAAGACTGCTCACCCTAGACAATTACAATAAGAGAATTGATGCCCATGCAGGAGCAGAGATTGCAAAACCGCCCAGCACTTCAGCAGACGCAGGGCCAGCCACCGGGCAGACTATGTATGACAGGGTGGAGAACCTATTTTTCCTCATGAATGAAGTTGAGCATCTGTTTGATACACCACCTAACTTCTTCAAATTCACAGAAGCAGATGAAACTCTAGGGGCAATCTTAGCACACCAACTGCCCACACAGGATGTCTGGAGAAATTTGACACAGACAATTTTGTCAGGCCAGAATCAGTAGCGCTAATTCTCCAGGCAAATGAGCATACATGCGCAGGCACAATTTTGAAGAAAGATATCTACAAGGAAGAGGCAGAGGCTGAGCCAGCTCAGCAGGACCATTGACTCACCACAAGCAGCAGTCACAATCACAAGTGACAAGTCCAGGATACAGCGTACAAGCCTTAAAGACAGGTCTTCCAGCATTTATTCAGAATATCTCGACCGACTTAGCTGTTTCCAAAGGCTAAAATATCTTCTGACAGAGCATTAAAATGCCTGTACTCTGTAATCAATGCTGTATTAAATTTTGGTCATAATATCTTAAGTGGTTGGTAAGAATGTAAAATCTGAGATAACTCAGAACTCAGATATTTTGTAAATCACCGCAAGTATATATTCACCCTTCACAGCAGTTGAAAGGGGTTGTTGTAATTTTCTTTTGAGAACTCTCTCTTACTGTAATATTTTCAGAGAAGTAATACAAAGGAAGAATGGAATTTCCAAGGCTTGGTGTACTTTGATGTATTGTGGTGAAAGATGAATGTTACAGGATTCCAGGGTGTTGCATAAAACAATAAGTATTCTCAAATCTCTTTGTTATATGTTTTCGAGTCTTTTGTTCTCTTTTGTTGTTTAAATGTTTTACACTTGATAGCAAGGTGAAAGGATAGTTCCAGGACTTAACCCATGATTACCCTGGACTCAAACTGAGCTATTATACATGTTTTCCTCAGATACAGTGACAGAATTGTAATTCTTAATTGCTGCATTTCAAAACTGTGTCTTTTACTGTGATAGGCATTCTTAGGGATTCAATTTTTGCCCCTGAGACCTCTGTCTTTTCCTCTTAAACCTGTCTGTTGGGAATATATAAACAATAAGTGAAAATTCTTAAATGCTTTCACTGTTTGTGTTACCTGTTTCCAGTCACTTAATCAAAAATCTGTTCTATTAAGCACTCAAATGGCCTTGTAAGTTCCATCTTTCATCTCAAAGTTTCAAACACATATAGCCACAGACTCCATTGCCCAATGGTACTCAACCTCTCTGAAAACTACATCACTGGAATCTAAAAGGAGTTTCATCAACCAAAACATGAACAAAACCTATGCTCAATACCTAGCCTAAAACACTATCATTGTAGATACAAAATCATAAAGAGAGAGCCCTCTCTGATCACAGTTTGGCTAGAAACAGTGATTAAAAGATTGGTTAGTGGTTACCCCGGCCGTATTCCCTTGGGAGTCATAGGGAACAACCTGGGTGTTAACATAAATGGCGACTCCACTGGGGAACTTAACATTTTGCAATTACTAACTATCTTCCAAAGCTACCATCAAGCCTGAAACTAGCCAAGAGGCCTTAGGACTGTTTCTCTAATACAGGAACAGCTTTAGGGAAGAGCTAGCTAGGGAAACTTCATCTTAGCTTTGAGACCTATATAGTCATTCCAGAATGCTTGTTCAGTCCTTGTACATATAAAACTTCTGTATAAAGTTCTAAAAGAATACTTAGAAGCTGGCTCCCAAAAGAAACCCAAGGCACACTAGGGCAAACCCTGACCCTAATCAACCCATCATTGTCGATAACCCAAATATCATACCAAAGAACATAAGGAGACAGCAAAAGCAGGACAAGCCTGCTGATTCAAATATAAGTTCGGACCAACCTATCCTCATTCCCACTCCTTGCAAAGTTCTTTTCCGTTCCACACCCAATTCCCCCAGTTCACCATCAACCCCTCAAAGTCCTCTCCTTCCATCTTCACCATCTGCACATACTCCCTCAACCAGTTCCCCACTTATTACCCATCCTCTTAACCCGGTTACACCTGTAATCCCTGTTGTCCCATTTGTTCCTATTAACCCTATAAACCCCATAAATATGGCTAACAGATATGCACCTCTGCAGATACCAGCCAATGCTCCAGCTCTACCCCAAGACTACCAAACTAGACTCTCATTTTTTGACTCCCATGGCCCTTTGACAGCCATCCAGCATGCTAAAAAGATGCAAGACCACTTTGAGACCTATGAAATAGATGATGACAGTGTCAGGATGAGAATCTTTGTTCAAAGCTTAACTGGGGATGTCAGAACTTGGTTTAGATCCTTAAATGCAAATTCCATTGCAACCCCTGAAGTTCTATACCAGGAATTTACCAACAGATGGGAGAAAAAGAGAGATCCGCACCATATACTTGGTGAATATAACACTATTAAAAGAGGTCCCCAAGAAACGGTTTTGGAGTATTGTGCTAGGTTTAACAACATATACAATGCTATCCCCCAGAACTTAAGGCCCCCTCCTGATTTGGCCCTTTATAACTTCCCTGATGGTTTTGATTCTGATATGGCCTATCAGTTGAGAGAAAGAGACCCTCCAACCCTTGCAGAAGCCCAAAGGGTTGCAGTCACTGTAGAGGCCAACCTAATTGCCAAAAGAAACAGGGCAAAGCTGGAAAAGAAGACTGGTTTCAAAGAAGAACCCTCGGGTTTTGATCAAAAGTTAGATGCAATTCTAAATAGCATGAAGAGATTGGGAGAGAGAGTGGAATCAGTAGAAAGGAAATCATCATGGGAGGCACCACAAAACAACCCTCCTAGAAACCCAAATTTTAGGAGAGTCCAGAACCCCAATATAGGAAAGACAAGTGCTGACCAAGATATCAGACCCCCTTTTCAAGAAAACTATGCAGAAACTTCCTCAGCAAATCAGCTCAATGAGGATCTTGAAATCAACCTAATAGGTCTGGATGGCAAAAGTCATGTATTCTTAACTCAGGAGGACCATGAGGAGGATGAAAGCAAAACATTCCAAACTCAATCAGGAGAATCCTTTGACTTTAAACAAGGATATGATACTGCTGTCTATGAAGTCCATAAGCAATACAAACTAAGGAGTAGGACTGTGAACGTGAATCAGCCCGAAAAGATAAAGGAGAAACAACAATCTAAAGAAACCTTAGTCACTGAACCTAATGACAAAACAAACTTGCCTACAAAGGAAGTAGTGGTTGAGGAGGTCACTGAACTACTGTCCCCACCACAACAGCCCATGGCAGCCTCGTCCTCTCACCCTAACCCAAACATTAACCCTCAAGACATCAATATAAGGGGCAGGTTCCAAAATCAGGATGAATTCCACCAAGAAGATCTAATGAACAGAGAAAGAACTGCTACCCGTGACTCCAAAATCCAAATTGATAAACCCTTTGACCTAGGAACAGAGATTGGCAAGTTAAAGGTAGCAATCCCCCTTTCAGAGCTAGCCAAGCATGACATATACAAACAACAGATCAAAAAATCCCTTCAGCTCACCAATAGCAAAGATGATGTAAATGTGTTAGATGACACTCCAGAATTACTGTTTGGCCCAGAGGTAGATGGAAAAGCAGTAGTCACAGGGGTTTTACCGTTTTATGTCAGCTTGCATATACATGACAAAACACTGCACAATGCAATGTTTGACTCAGGTGCCTCTCATAACCTGATGCCAAAAGCAGTCATGGAAAGATTAAACTTAGACATCACAAGACCATACAAAGACCTGTTTTCTTTTGATTCTAGTCAAGTCAAATGCTTGGGCCTAATTAAGGATTTATGTGTGTCCTTGGTTCAATTTCCCAACAAAACCATTTTAATGGATGTTGTTGTTGCTGATATCCCACCCAAATATGGGATGCTCTTATCAAGATCATGGGGAGCGAAACTCCAAGGCTCCCTGCAATTAGACATGTCATATGCAACCATCTCTGTCTTTGGACAACCAAAGAGACTTTATAGGGAAACACTCATGAAATATATGGTCAGCAGTGAAGAGAAACCCCAAAATTTCCCAATATACGCTGTTCATTCGGACATAGACTCCTTTATCCTCTTTAATGACAGTGCAGGCCTCTCAAGCAGTGATATTAAGACGGAGACACTTATACAAGAACAAAACCTTGATCAAACAAGTAGCACCTGTCAAACATCAATCAGTTCAACAAGACACTTTAGCTCTCCTCTAGTGGTCAAAGATGGTCAAGCAAATGATGAAGTTATCCTAGAAAACAAATGGGAGAACAAACCCCAACTCATGCTCACACTACCATCCCATGAACAGAATTTGAAATCTCCTGACCAGCAAGGCATCTGGTGGGTCCTAGAATTTGATGGCTCAGTTAACAAGTTAGGAGCAGGAGCTGGAGTATGGATACATAACAAAGAGAAAGGCTATGCAGAAGGCCGGGCTTATAGATTGAACTTTAAATGCACTAACAACATGGCAGAATATGAAGCTCTGCTACTAGGCCTCAAGATTGCAAAATCATTACAAGCACATAGCCTCTCAATCATGGGGGACTCTGATCTAGTAATTCAACAAGTAAAAGGGAATTTTGTCACCAATGACAAAAGGCTGAGGTCCTACAGATCTGCTGTAATTGAAATATTAGAGACCTTTCCTGAGTTTGTTATCACAAAAATTTCTAGGGGCCACAATCTCCATGCACATAGCTTGGCAACATTTGCCAGCACCTTCAAATTTCCATTAGAACCCAACAATTGTTTCATGACCGAGGTCAGATACAGACCCTCTATTCCAAACAACATCAGAGAATGGCAAGTATTTGAGGATGACATGCAAATAAACAATTTTTTAACCTTGCAACAAGAGTTCACAGGATTAAATATTGATCTTGAGACAGCAAGTCAATCACAAATGCTTGAGACAGCATGTCAATCACAAATGCTTGAGACAGCAAGTCAATCACAAATGCTTGAGACAGCATGTCAATCACAAATACAGTTTCAACAATCTGCTCACCCAATGTCACCTAGGACAGCAAAACAACTACTCAGTCCAACCATTTTTAACAATGAAAACATTCATCAAATTAACCAAATTGACTGTGAAGAGATGAGTAACGTTGAAACTGAAATCATACAACTCAAAGACAATTTCCTCCCAGTAGGCCTTACCCCATTAGAGGATATTTTTGACTCAAATGACATCCCTAGGAAGCCAAAGATGCAGCCATTAGATGCAAGAGTCGAAGAATGCAATATTGGTAATATTGACAAACCTAAGATAGTAAAGCTATCTGCCTCTTTACCCCCTGATCAAAAGCCCAAATATATTGATCTCTTTAAAGAGTTCCAAGATGTCTTTGCTTGGGGTTATGAAGATCTAAAGTCCTATGACACGTCTGTCATCCAGCATACCATCCCCCTCAAGCCTAATCAAAAACCATTCAAACAGAAATTGAGAAGGATCAATCCTGTGCTCCTCCCTTCCATTGAAAAAGAGTTGCATAAAATGTTCAAAGCTGGTATTATAGCACCAATCAGGTTCTCTGAATGGATTTCAAATTTGGTCCCTACAAGAAAGAAAACTGGTGAGATCAGGCTTTGTGTAGACTTAAGGAATCTGAATCAAGTATCACTCAAAGATAACTACCCCTTACCCAAAATGGATCACATCCTTCAGAGGGTAGTAGGGGCTTCAAGGATATCACTGCTTGATGGATTCTCAGGCTTCAATCAAATTTTAGTGCACCCTGATGATCAAGACAAAACTGCATTTACTACCCCATGGGGAACTTTCAAGTATGTGAAGATGCCCTTTGGATTGAAAAATGCAGGGGCAACGTTTCAAAGAGCAATGGACATTGCTTTTGCAAAGGAAATTCATGATTTCTTGGTCATTTACTTAGATGATCTTACACCCTTTTCAAAATCTGACCAAGAACACTTGAAACATTTAAGACAAATCTTCATAACATGCAGAAAATATGGCATTTCCTTAAACCCCAAGAAGTCATTATTTGGTTTGGAAGAAGGGAAACTTTTAGGACACATCATTTCGAAAGATGGCATAAGAATTGATCCAGATAGGATACAAGCTATCCTACAAATGCCTCACCCAAGGAATGTCAAGGAGCTGCAAGGATTCTTAGGAAAAATCAACTTTTTAAGAAGGTTTATCCCAAATTTAGCTGAGTTAATCAGATTACTAAACAACATGCTAAAGAAGGATTCAAAGGTTAAGTGGACCGTTGAAGCAAAGCAAGCCTTTGAAAGTATAAAATTGGCCTTGACTCAAACCCCAGTGTTAACTAATCCTCAGTTTGACAGAGACTTTATTATTTTTCCTTTTGCCTCCCAGCATACTATTGCTGCTGTATTATTACAGAAAGATGACCAAGGGAATGAAAAGCCCATTGCTTTTTTCAGCAGAGCTCTTAGAGATGCTCCTCTAAAGTACCAAATAATGGAAAAACAAGCCTATGCCTTAATCAAAGCTATCAAAGACTTTAGGATTTACATCCTTTACTCCCATGTTGTGGCTTATGTACCAAGTCCTATTGTCAAAGACATTCTCACACAAGAAAACTTAGAGGGTAGAAGAGGAAAATGGATTGCAAACATACTTGAATTTGACATTGAAATAAAGCCTACAAAGCTGATAAAAGGGCAAGGTTTGGCCAAGTTAATGACAGAAGCAAATTTCCAAGCCTTAGATATCAACCAACTGGACAGTGAAACAGAGCTGGCGACTCCAAAGATCAATGTAGCCTTTGAACAATCTCCTTGGTATTCTGATGTCTGTTATGTATTACAAAACCTGTGTGCTCCCCCAGGACTGTCCAGAACTAAGTCTAGGTTCCTAAAAATGAAAACATCTAAATTTTGTGTGATAGATGAGAATCTACTCTGGAAAAACCATGAAGGTATTTTGCTGCACTGTCTTCTTGAGAGTGAAACTGACAATATCATGCAAGAATTCCATGCTGGAGACTGTGGTGGACATTTGTACTGGAAGTCCACTGTAGACAAGATATTAAGGGCTGGTTATTACTGGCCCACTATGTTCTCTGATGTGAAGAAATTCACAACATCATGCCACAAGTGCCAACTGTTTGAAGGCAAAAGACAGTTGCTGCCACTTCCTTTGAGGCCCATTGCAACAGAGAGACCTTTTCAACAATGGGGCTTGGATTTCATTGGAGAAATTCATCCCTCATCTTCAGGACAACACAGATGGATCTTGACAGCAACAGACTACTTCACCAAGTGGATTGAAGCTGTCCCATGCAGACAAGCAAATGATTCAGTAATCATTCAATTTTTGGAAAACAATATACTGGCTAGATTTGGCTGCCCAGACAAGATAATAACAGACAATGCTGCTGCCTTCAGATCCAAGAAAATGGTGAACTTCTGCCATAAATTTCACATTACCCTGGGCCATTCTACAGCTTACTATCCTCAAGGAAATGGTCTTGCTGAATCATCAAACAAAAGCCTGATAAACATCATAAAGAAAGTGCTGGAAGAGAACAAAAAGAACTGGCATAAGAAACTAGTAAATGCTTTATGGGCAGACAGATTAACCACTAAAAGATCAATTGGGACCAGCCCATATGAGTTAGTCTATGGATTAGAGGCCAGATTTCCTTCATCACTAGGAGTGCCGGTTATGAAACTTCTGCAAGAAAGTCAAGCAGAGCCAAATAATATGCAAAGAAGGATTAACCAGATAATCTGTTTACAGCAGACCAGAGAACAAGTTTTCAGCAGAGTGCAGATACTACAAGAGAAACTAAAAAAGGCCTTTGACAGAAGAACTAAAGCAGAAGATTTCAATGTAGGGGACAAAGTTTTAAAGTGGGATGCAAGAAGAGAAGAGAAAGGAAAACATGGGAAGTTTGACTCTTTATGGAAAGGACCATTTTCTGTCCAAGCAGTACAAGGTAATAACACCTACTTCCTAAAAAGTTTGACTGTAACTGAACTGGATGAAGGTCCTGTCAATGGCAGGATGCTGAAGCACTATTTTGACTGTTCACTATGATAGAAATTCAGAGGTTCATTGTATATATGCAGCCTTACATATTATCTTCTATTTTAGAATGTAAAAAGAGGTTTTCCCAAATGCTGCACCTAGCAGCAACAGGCAGATAGAATCAGAGGTTCTCCAAGAAAAGGCACACAATTTTGACAGATTATATGCAGCAAATTTCAAAGATTAAGATGGGCAGTCAAGGAATAAGGCAATCTGACCTGCTGTTCTTGGTCTTTCAAAAGAAAAACCATCCCCATGTGGAGCCACTGTTGGATACCTATAGTAATAGGTTTCATATTTCATGATTGACTATAGAAAATCCAAATATGCTCTGCTTTGGTACTACAAAGATCCCATATTTCCCAGGAAATCAGAGGTGTGTGAAATATTCCAAATATTGAGGACCTTATTTCAAGTTTGGTGGATGATTCAACAGTCTAAACTGGATCATGCCATGTTTCAATTTTGAGTTGTAGAATAGAGAAAGAGGTCTGTCCAAACAGCTTAATCTTGGCAGACAAGTAGTTCAGGTAGAGAAGCAAAGGTTCCCAAAAGTTTAATCTGGGACCTTGGAAGACATAAGGGTAGAAGTAGATAGAGAGAAAAGGAAAAAGCCAAAGAAAAGAAAAGGCAATTGAGGGTTGCAAGTCCAAGTGCCCCTCCAAGAAGAAACAAAAAATGCTAGGCAAAATAGTTGGGTAGGCAGTTGTGGTTGCAGAAAGAATATGATCACCATTACACAGGTATCAATAGGTCTCTTGCCAAGGCAATAAATCTATCAGCAAACAAAGTGGTGAATTCCATGAGCTCACAGCAAAGAGGATCACTAACTTCCTTTTTTCCCTCTCTAGTCCATCACTAACACCCCCTTTCTAATTCCCCTCCTTCATTCATATTAACTCCTAATTCTACTATATAACCTCCCCTATCTTACCCCCACCCCTAATAATACTAACACTAAGGTGTATAAAACCCCAAATCTTATGTATATTCCCTCCCCTAGGCATAATAGCCGTGTATTTTTCAAAAGGGACCAAAATGGCATCTGGCCACTTTGGTGAACCTATTCCACCCTATTCCCCCTTTGCTGCAAGTTAATTTACCCTCAAATCACCTCTGCATTGATAAAACCCCCTCTCCAAACCCCTTTTGCCTATAAAAACCTTTGCAAAGGTTAATACCCGCCTCTGGCACGTTCCCCAATCCTACCACATTATTGGTTAAGCGAAAACATTTGAAAAACCCATAAAAACCCACAAACTTTAATCTTTTCCGCCCGCAGTATGAAGCGCGCATCTTTCTCCTCCGCCAGCCGTCGGATCAAGCCCATCAGATCCGACGGTCCACATTAATATCGGAGCGCATCCGATGGCGGCACTTTAACCTCCGAGAAAGTGACGTTGCGCCTTGTCACGCCTCCTCCACGCGTCAATCGATCAACCATCTCGGAGCCGAGTCTGACAGCTTCTGCGCCGTACCTAAACCGCCCCGAGAAACCGCGGCGGTTAAGGCCTTAACCGTGACCGCTGCGGTTTGACTGCCACCTACCCGTCGCTGACTCGCCGCCACGTCCTTATCTGCTCGTACCTGCCTTTGTTATTGGTCCACCTCACTGCTGACTGGGTTGCCACCTCACCGCCCCTTTGACCAGTCACCCACTGCCACGTCGCCCAATGACGTCATGCTGACGTCAGCAGAAAAAAGCGCCAAATTGGTAAAATAACCCATATTTACCAATTTTCCCGTGTTTTTTACCACTTTCACTGTTATTACTGCTGGACGCTCTGCATGACCGTTTGCACTCTAATTTTCGCCAACCAGTCTATTAGCCCGGGCGACCTCCTCAAGCAGCAACTGTGCACCTTTGCTTCAACCTCTGCTCATCGAATTACAGGTATTTAGACCGTTTCGCCCTCCATACGACCTTCATTAAGCTTGAAATTGCTCAGAGGGATAGTAGAACCATAAAAACGATATTTACACCGTTCATTTCCATTTGTTCATCCACCATTTTCATTGTGAGGGCCAAGAAGTACCTGCAGAGCTTTAGAAACCTGCAATTCTTGCAACTTGAAGAGCTATGGAGACCCCTGTTGCACTGAATATTAAGCCCATCAATGCTCCTCACCAGGAATTAGCATGGAAAGCCCTGGGAGACATGGATTACCAAATGCTGGATTGGTTCCCCATGGGAACCAAGTACAATATTCAAATGTTGAATGAATTAAGAGCCCAGCACCTCAGTGGGGCAGATATCTTGGGGATTTGGGAGTCAAATTTGCCCATATACAACCTTCCCCAAGTCAATCCTATGCCAGAGCTCATTTATAGCTGCCAGGAATGCTATGACCCCAGCCAAAGAGCAGTCATTAGCCCCACAGGCCTAGTCCTGTTCCAGATCACCCCAGAGAGCATAAACCAGATGCTGCGCTTCAAAACAGCCAAGAAATTGACCCCTCTATCCATGCAGAATCTGATTAACAGAGGGATCAAGCTGTCCAGTGACCAGATTGTCAAAATCAACCAACTGTTTGTCACACCAGGCTCTGAAACAGTCAGAACCCCTCCTATTGGGTACCAATATCTAAATGAGTTGGGCAGAATGTTGGTGGATCTAATTGGCTATGTCCTAGGATTCAAGGGGTTGGAAGATGTAGATGACAGCATAATGGCAATGCTGTCTATATTTGCCCCTGGTAAGCCTCCAGCTGTGCAGTATGATTATGCAACTTACATAGCAGAGAAAATCCATGAGCAGTTCATGAATTTGAAAAGGGAGAGACTGTTCAGGTACACCTCCTATATATATCATTTATTCCTTTTCAACCAGCCAGCTACCTTCTCTGTTCCTTTGAGGCCACTCAATGCCCAAGGAAGCCCAAGATCAGTTGTTTTCTGGACCTCTGTTTTTCATTCTACCTCAGTATCACCCTATACATACTGTGAGTTTATTGATTTATTTGTTCATCCAGCCCTAACAGCGCTGCAAGGTACTCCTCCTCCTAGATTAACCGATGATATGAAGAGGATTCTACATTTGAACAAATCTTACAATATTGGCAACTGGTACTTCTACCAGAACCACACAGTCATTAGGATATATGGCTGTGAATTGAACCCATTTAGGTTGCCGAGGTATGTCCCCATGAGGCTTTTTGCCTTAGAATATTTCAGGCAGTTTGGGAACTCAGATTACCTTCACTTTCAGAGTAGAAACAAGAAGTCACAATTGAAGGTAAGAAACCAGCTAGGTTCCTTCCTATATAACAGGAAAGAAGAAGGGTGGAAAGAGGCAGACAGCATCCTGGAAGGCCTCAGATTGCAGACCAGTTTTGAATGGATTCCCTATGACCCCAATCATTCTATCTCCCTCAGGAGAATTAGATACAAATTGGGCAACTATGCACATAAAAGACAACCTGAAATTGAAAAGTATGCCAATGCACTAGATTGGGAAGAGGGTACACTAGTAGAACAAGTCACTAAGGAAGAATTACTTGAGAAAGAAGCTAGGAATGTGCAAAAAGAAGCTGACTTGGAAACTTATGGACAGGTGCCCCTCTCCTACAGAAAGCAAATTGGAACAGCTGCTAAATCTTCAGCAGCACAGCAGCAAACTACTGAGAAGACACCCCAGGCAGCAAGCAAAGACAAAGGAAAACAGGTGGAACAGCCACCTATATTGACAGAAGAACAAGTTGACACCTTGCTACAGCAGCAAGAAGAAATGGAACAGCAAGAACTGGGGCAGCAACAAGAAGAAGCACAGTCCAGTGAACAGCAGCCCTTGCAGCAGGAAAAGGGGACAGATCTACCTAGTTACACTGAGCAGCAGCCCCAAACAGAGGTGCCTCCCAGGACAGACACCAATGTAGACACCTCAGTCCTCCAAACACCACAGAAGGAGGACTTGACCAGGAAAAGGGAGAGAGAGACCCCCCAGACCTCATCCTTCATCAGAGGAGAGAAGAGACAAAGACTGAATGACTCCCAAGAGGAGGACATAGCAGTAAGGCAAGCCATGGGCTGGGCCCACCCAGTGGAGAACTTTCGGCCAGCTCATCTCAGCGTGGACATGACATGACTATGGGAGGAGAGGTCAGCTCCTCCGGTCAACATAGAGAAGGGCAGTCAAGTATAAAGCAGCAATTCATTGACATCAAAAGGAGGAGTGATCCCATAAAAGTGCAGCTGTATAATCACTTGTTAAACCTAGCTCCTAGCAACCAGCAGAGACTCATGTCTGCTTTCGATGTGAGCGAAGGCAAAATGATAATGAGCCACTTCATGCCCACAACTTTGCATCCTCAGTCCACCTCGGACTATCTAAGAACCAACATGGAGGTTCTTGCCAAAGACATACACCCTATGGACAAGATTGAATTACATAAACAAACTGGTGAAATGGTGTATGCCTCCCTGGCAGATGAGACATTGGAGAACTACAAACTAAAGAGCAGCCTGGATAACACAGCTTCTCAGCTGGAATTAGAAAGAGCATCATCACAAGCCAAGGACAATAGGATCAAGTCCTTGGAAGAGGTAATTATAGATATAGGGCATGATCCTAAAGATGTCAAAGGCATCCAAGAACTCCTGAAGATAAGGGATGCAGACATGGCGGCCCTAAGAAAGAAAATCAAACTCCCGGCCACCATCCATCCACAAACAGATGAAGTTGTCCAGCAAAGGCAAGAAAAGGATACTACAGACCTGCTGGTATCCCTATACAAAGAGCTGGTTAGGATTCAAGACCAGCTAGGACAAACTGAAGCTGCAAAGGCAGCACTACAAGAAGCACTGAAGCAAAGAGAAGAGGGCCAACCCTCCCAGCCTCCTCCTGTGATAATAAATCTTGAGGAAGTCCCTCCAAAGACTACTCCTCCTCCTCAGCAAACAGAAGCTACAGCACCAACTACAGCGCCATCCACAGCAACAACAACTACAACATCGGAACAGGCTACTAGTTTAGACATGCAAAAGCTGCAAGCTGAGATCCAAGCCATGGAATCTCAAATGAAAGAGCTGGATGAACTTAAGAAAACCTTGGCTAAGGTAAATGAAAAGTTTGACAAGAGCAAACAGAATGAGGCAGCCAAGGAGAGAGAGGTAAGAGCTCTTAAGAGGAGAATTGCTGAACTAGAGAAAGAGCTCGCACTAGAAAAAGTGACAGCTCAAATGAAAGCAGTGCTATGGAGCAACATTGGGCGGTCCATTGCCAACCAGTGGCAATATATTGAGACCATGGATGAGCAAATGGTGCTCATCACTAAAGCAAACAGAGAAATACAGAGAGCCAGGGCAAGCCTTGGATACATGCCAGAAGCTGCTACTAGGATGATCAATATTCTGAACTATAAGACTAGCTCTCAATTAGCTGTCATGGGAATCACCAACAGGACAGAAACAATTGCTGTAGCCAAAAGAGTCATAACATTGAGGAACTTGGTTGGAACACTGGAGAGGAGGACACAGGATATGCAGACTGAAATCAACAGATTCCTGGAAAAATTCGTGGCACTACAGAACAGAGGCCTCCCCAGCATTTTGAGCAGTGTAGGAAGACTGCTCACCCTAGACAATTACAATAAGAGAATTGATGCCCATGCAGGAGCAGAGATTGCAAAACCGCCCAGCACTTCAGCAGACGCAGGGCCAGCCACCGGGCAGACTATGTATGACAGGGTGGAGAACCTATTTTTCCTCATGAATGAAGTTGAGCATCTGTTTGATACACCACCTAACTTCTTCAAATTCACAGAAGCAGATGAAACTCTAGGGGCAATCTTAGCACACCAACTGCCCACACAGGATGTCTGGAGAAATTTGACACAGACAATTTTGTCAGGCCAGAATCAGTAGCGCTAATTCTCCAGGCAAATGAGCATACATGCGCAGGCACAATTTTGAAGAAAGATATCTACAAGGAAGAGGCAGAGGCTGAGCCAGCTCAGCAGGACCATTGACTCACCACAAGCAGCAGTCACAATCACAAGTGACAAGTCCAGGATACAGCGTACAAGCCTTAAAGACAGGTCTTCCAGCATTTATTCAGAATATCTCGACCGACTTAGTTGTTTCCAAAGGCTAAAATATCTTCTGACAGAGCATTAAAATGCCTGTACTCTGTAATCAATGCTGTATTAAATTTTGGTCATAATATCTTAAGTGGTTGGTAAGAATGTAAAATCTGAGATAACTCAGAACTCAGATATTTTGTAAATCACCGCAAGTATATATTCACCCTTCACAGCAGTTGAAAGGGGTTGTTGTAATTTTCTTTTGAGAACTCTCTCTTACTGTAATATTTTCAGAGAAGTAATACAAAGGAAGAATGGAATTTCCAAGGCTTGGTGTACTTTGATGTATTGTGGTGAAAGATGAATGTTACAGGATTCCAGGGTGTTGCATAAAACAATAAGTATTCTCAAATCTCTTTGTTATATGTTTTCGAGTCTTTTGTTCTCTTTTGTTGTTTAAATGTTTTACACTTGATAGCGAGGTGAAAGGATAGTTCCAGGACTTAACCCATGATTACCCTGGACTCAAACTGAGCTATTATACATGTTTTCCTCAGATACAGTGACAGAATTGTAATTCTTAATTGCTGCATTTCAAAACTGTGTCTTTTACTGTGATAGGCATTCTCAGGGATTCAATTTTTGCCCCTGAGACCTCTGTCTTTTCCTCTTAAACCTGTCTGTTGGGAATATATAAACAATAAGTGAAAATTCTTAAATGCTTTCACTGTTTGTGTTACCTGTTTCCAGTCACTTAATCAAAAATCTGTTCTATTAAGCACTCAAATGGCCTTGTAAGTTCCATCTTTCATCTCAAAGTTTCAAACACATATAGCCACAGACTCCATTGCCCAATGGTACTCAACCTCTCTGAAAACTACATCACTGGAATCTAAAAGGAGTTTCATCAACCAAAACATGAACAAAACCTATGCTCAATACCTAGCCTAAAACACTATCATTGTAGATACAAAATCATAAAGAGAGAGCCCTCTCTGATCACAGTTTGGCTAGAAACAGTGATTAAAAGATTGGTTAGTGGTTACCCCGGCCGTATTCCCTTGGGAGTCATAGGGAACAACCTGGGTGTTAACAACTCAGAGTTTACTTGATTAGTAGTCTATCAAGGTCATCTTTTGTGATAACAAGCATCATGATCATACTGCTCATGTTCTTCTCATCTCATCAGATTCTCCTAAGTCCGAGAATGACCCTCCTATCCTAGCTGATCAAGAGAGTCCTTCTTCGGTTCCTGTAGGGCAAGGGGGCACTCATATGATGCCCCCGCCAAGTAGTTCTGTTGTTTCCTTTGATTGGAGTCACTTGACTGCATTCCACCTTCCATCCTATGCGCCTTTCCAGATTACAGTACATGTCTATAATAAGGGAGTAACTGGCACTTTCTTGGACAAAGGTGTGTCTGTTAGCCTCATGCCTTCCACTACTTGGCAAGCTTTGGGTTCCCCACATCTTGTGCCGGTCACTTAGAATCTATTGGCTTTTGACGAAGGAACTCGTCAAGCTTTGTGGATCCTTCTAAAGTTCCCTATAACTTTGGGAGGTAAAACCATCTATATAGACGTGATGGTTGTCCAAGGCGCGTTGGATTTCAATCTTCTCCTTGGCCGTGACTATATTTATGTCATGGGGGCACTTGTTTCTTCACTTTTCTGTGTGGTTTGTTTTCCATATGACGGAAGAATTGTGACTATCGATCAATTGATGTTCTTTAGTCACCCGATGCCTCCTATACTGCCATAATCCCCTATCGGCTCTTGCTCGCAAGCAGTGCCTTCCCCGCCACAGGTCAATTATGTGGCTACCGTTCCATGTCCACATCTATTAATGATCATGCATATGTTCTCGTACATAATGTACTAGGGGCATTGGAACTAGATCTGTTGTTGGTGCCCACTAACATGTATTTCTCCCAGAGCATGGTTCTTCCCTCTAGCAAAGATCTCTTGGGAGGCATGTTCTCGTATGGCCCATGAATAGGAGTCCGAGGACAATTATTTTCTTGTTTCAACCTCGTTAAAAAATGAAACAAGGGCCTGAGGACAGTTCTTTTCTTGTGTCGACCTTGTTAAAAAATGAAATACGACATCGCTCGAGGATAGTTTGTTCCTGTGTCAACCTCATTAAAAAATGAACCCAAGCATGATGAGCATAGTTCCTGATCTTGAGTCAAGCTCGTTAAAAAATGAATCGAGGAGTCTTGAGCATAGTTTTCGTTTTGTGTCAAGCTCTTTTAAAAAATGAATCAAGGAGTCCCGAGGAGAGTTATTTTCTTGTGTCAACCTTGTTAAAAAATGAAACAAGGAGTTCCGAGGATAGTTCTTGTCCTATGTTGAGCTTGTTAAAAAATAAATCAAGGAGTCCCGAGGATAGTTTGATCTCATGTCAACCTTGTTAAAAAATGAAACAAGGATCATGGAGCATAGTTCCTTGTCTTGTGTCAAGCTCGTTAAAAAATGAGACAAGGGTTATGAGGATAGTTCTTTTACTGTGTCAACCTCATTAAGAAATGAAACAACTCCCTTTTCCAAATCGAGTCTTTGATTAAGATCTCGTAAAATCTGAGTCGAGTCTTTCCAAAATCTCAAAAGTGAACTGTCATTCCATCCACCTAATTGAATGCAATGAAGCTTGGGGGGAATGTACCTCGATTTGCGTCATTATGCTGGGGGAATGCGAACTTATAACAAGCATAGATTTTCGTTTCAAGCTTGTGTAAACATGAAACCAAATCCAAGTAGAGTTCTCCATGGTTCAAGCTTGTGTAAAAATGAAACCATACCCGATTTACATCTCATGATTGCCATTTTTATTCACTAAATTCTGCTATATGAACCTTGGTTGTTTCATTCCATCACGACCATCTCTTTGGCTGATCATATGCTTTCACTTGGTTGTTTTTCCTTTCCTGAGGGACCACAGTGATGAGTGGTTTTATTAGCCAGCCACTTGACCATTACATGTTTCGAGCAGTTCCACCATTGCCAGAACCAATTGCTACCCTTTATACCACTCGTTCCTCTAGGATGTGTTATCTCAAAATCAAGCCCTAGAAGGCTTCTGACCAGGAAGACTTCAAGTAACTATTTCAAACCTACTTTAGGCTGAGGCTTAGCCTCCTCAACCTGAGAGGGCTCTCTCACAAGATTAGAGATTTGGATAATGAATAAGATGGCTAACTCTATGGATTGAAATCAAACGAAAATGCATAAATGGTTGAAATTCCAATCAACAAGCATCTATTGGGCCATGGAGTCAGAGCATGCTTTAGTACAACAACTGATCAGCTTACATGGAAGTCAGGGCATAAAGAGTTTTAATCTACTAGCAAAACAGAGACATCATATAGGAAACACAGTTTATGAACACATGAAGGAAGTTAGATCATTATCAATGAATTCTAAGTAACATGTGTTCATACCACTGCAAGTGAGCAAATGAAGAAATCCATGAGGAAATAAAACACATAAAACCCTCTCTAAATCCTGAGTAGTAAAGCCAAAGTTCTGCATTAACATAAAACATACAGTGTTCTGCAATAACATAATATGCACTGTTTCTCTTGAAATTTCCAACCCTTTGTACATCCGATGTTCTGCTATATATAGAGCTCTTTACATGCTTGGATTCCTTCCTCCATCATGAGGGGAATTCGAATTTGCCATTCTTGACACCTATTCTTGTAGAAATTTTGACTAATATGACACATATTCACAGAGATTATCCTGATCATACAATTATAAGTAGAACATGTATAATACATAATCTCCTCTACGTTGATCATCAATTTACAGAAGCAGAAACATTCACAGGTGCACATAGAAGCATCAATCACACATATCAACACAGTATTTTCCCGGGGAAAGAATCTCGCTAAAAACCCCAACTATTTGTATATTATATTGATTGAATCATGTAACATTACACAGCATAATACTTCTCACAAGTATCTCCACCTGTTACACACAATACAGCTAAGATTTGATCTCCAAATCTATTCCACTGCTTGCCTGCCTCCACTGCTCAATACCTGCTCAAGAACTGATGAGAATAGCTTCCCAAACTCGATTTTCACCTGCAAAATAGTCACTCACTCTTTGTGGACGTGAGCAAAGGCTAAAATGTGGGCCAAATACATGAGCAAACTCATTGGCATACTCAATCCTTTGATTGTGCAAGATCTGGTGCACAACTATAGTCACAACTGATAGCAATCTGATTCTCTACCACCTGTCCCTGTTGAACTAAACATGCACTGACATGCATCTGAGTTAACTGATGTATTCTTTAGTTGTATTATGAGTTAATAATTAGTTTAACAACTCATCATTAGTCTATCTGCAGTTAGACTAACTACAACCAGTTTAACTAAGTTAAACTGAACACAACTCCATCAACTGTACCTCCAGTCCACTAAACTCAACTCACTTGAGTTCTAACTGAAGTCATGCATGCAACAACTCAACTGACTCATAAGAAAAATGAATTTCCTTCTGACAGCTGCATGTGCCACTTCCGTAGCTCAAACTGAAGTGCTCCAAGAGAATAAGATTAAGTTTATAGTCCAAATATTATTGTGAGATAATAATATTTGACTTTTCTATTTTTGACAGCCAGTCTAAAAATAGATTTGATCACTCACACTGTGATCACTCACACTTTCATCAAAAATAGAAGTCCATCTATTTTCCCAACTTGATCAATCATCCATAAACATAGACATGATCCATATGTCTAAAAATAGACATAGTCTAAAAATAGACTTGCGCCAAAAATAGCCTGCGGGCCCACTTAGTGAAGGCGACTCTTTTCACTAAGCTCCATCATCTTGTTGCAATCTCAACACTCCCTCTCGACAAGATATGGATTATCAGCAACCCCTATCCTGCCTCGGTGGTACTCGAATTTGCTCCTGGTGAGAGCCTTCGTCAGAATATCAGCATCCTGATCCTCCGTTGGAATGTACGAAAGTAACATGATCCTCCGCTGCACACAATCTCTGATATGATGGTACCTGATGTCAATATGTTTAGATCTATCATGAAATACAGGATTAGCCGAGAGTTTAATGCAACTCTGGTTATCACAGTAAATCACAGTAGGATCCAAATGAGAACCGAACAAACCAACCAGGATCTTCCTCATCCATATAGCCTCGCATGCAGCCAAACTTGCTGCCATATACTTGGCCTCCGCTGAACTGAGTGCCACGGATCTCTGCTTCCTCCTGTACCAAGAAACTGCTGTCGATCCGATACTGAAGACCCCTCCTGATGTGCTCTTTCTGTCTGTTGGGCTCCCTGCCCAATCTGCATCCGTGAAGCCACATAGCTTCACCTCATCCTCCTGTCTATACCACAAACCATATCCCGATGTGCCTCTCAAGTAGCGCAATACATGCTTGCCCGCCTTCCAGAAGAGCTTGGTAGGCTTAACCATAGCTTGTGAAAGCTGGTTAACTGCATAGCATATATCAGGTCGTGTATTGACCAAATACATCAGCGACCCCACCAACTGTCGATAAACAGTGGCATCCACTTCTTCTCCCGAAGTGGCATCCTCCTTCCTCCAACCTCCAGGAAGAGGAGTATCAACAGGCTTGCAGCCATGCATGTTGAACTTCTCCAGTATCTCCCGAGCATACTTGCCCTGAGAAACAAACAGTCCACCACTGCGCTGCCATATTTCCAATCCTAGGAAATAGTGAAGGAGGCCCAAATCCTTCATCTCAAACTCTGTAGCAAGATCCTTCTTGCATGACAGTATCAACAGCTCATCACCCGTTAGAATCAAATCATCAACATACAGTACAATGATAAGCAACTTACCCTCCACCACAATCTGGTATAGGTTCGGATCCGCCTCGCTCTTGGAGAATCCAAGTCCTGTGAAATAGCTGTCTATCCGTGTGTACCAAGCACGTGGTGCTTGCTTCAACCCATACAGCGCTCTCTTGAGCCTGCACACATGCGACTCGCTGCTGAAGACTTCAAAGCCTTCGGGTTGCTCAATGTACACCACCTCCTCAATGACTCCATTGAGGAACGCAGTCTTCACATCCATCTGATGAATGTGCCATCCCATCTGCGCTGAGAGAGCAAGAATCGTCCGTATGGAAGAATACCTTGCGACAGGTGCAAAGGTCTCCTCATAATCGATCCCCTCAATCTGTGAAAAGCCTCGGGCAACAAATCTTGCCTTGTACTTCTCCACACTCCCGTCAGCTGCCTGCTTAACTTTGTAGATCCATCTCGAACCTACCACTGATTTCCCTTCCGGTCTAGGAACAACCTCCCATGCACTGTTTCTGACAATAGAATCATACTCTTCCACCATGGCGTCTACCCATGCGGGATCCTCCACAGCTTCCTCGAAAGAGGATGGCTCAGTCACAACACACTTGCTCATAAGAGCCATGTATCCAGTGTACCGATCAGGTGACTGTCTCTGCCTGCGTTGGGCTGTAGGTGGTCCTACAACTTTCTCTGCATCTTGAGCCAGTCGCTCAGCTTCTGTCAAGCGCTTTCGCCCTCTGATGGTTGGCGCTGCATGAGTGGTCTCTTCCACTCCATGAACCTCGTCCTGTGGCTGATCCACGTCCTGAAGCTCATCCTTAGGAACTAATAGCTCCTCATCTGCATGCAAGTGTAGCTCCCTCTCAAGCGAACACTTCATGGCTTTCTACTCCTGAAATTTTATATCCCGTCGCACAACAGTTTTACCACTATCTGGCAAATACACACGATAGTTGTGGGGCGTATCAGTGTACCCCACAAATATCCCAACCTCTGCAGTCGGTTCCAACTTCTTTCTGGCATCCTTCGTCACATGCATGTAAACGTTAGCACCAAAAATCCTCAAATGAGAAAGATCAGGCTTCTTACCAGAATAAGCCTCCTCGGGTGTACTCATGCCAAGTATCCTATGAGGACAACAGTTCTGCACATAAACTGCTGTATTGCATGCTTCCGCCCACAAGTGAAGGGGTAGGCCCTGATCATGCAACATTGCCCGTGCAGCACCCACAATCGTTCTGTTCTTCCGCTCAGCTACCCCGTTCTGCTGTGGGTTATGGGGAGCTATGAGCTCTCTACGAATCCCTTCTACCTTGCAGAAATCCTTGAACTCGTCCGAGATGTATTCACCACCATTATCGCTCCTAAGAGCCTTCACCTTCTTCCCTGACTCCTTCTCGACCAGTGCTTTGAATTCACAGAACTTGGAATATGTCTCGCTCTTCTTCTGCATGAAGAAGATCCAGCACTTACGAGAGAAATCATCAACAAAAATCACATAATACCTGTGTTTTGCTGTCGAAGCAACTGAGAAAGGTCCACACACGTCTGTGTGAATTCTCTCAAGGATCGTCGTGGCGCGACTATCCTTCTCGTGAAAGGTGGCTTTCACAAACTTCCCCAAAGTACACCCCTTGCACTGATCTGACTGCGCAAGTGTGCCTTTAGGAAGCCCTGTAGTGATCTGCTGCAGTATCTTCAAGGCTCCATGGTGAAGGTGACCCAATCTCTTGTGCCACAACTCGCCATCATCCCGGCTCACCAATCCTTCTGCCTTGCCTGCCATTGCTGCGCATCCATCTACATGCAACTGATAAAGGTTCCTCACTCGAACCCCTATCTTCCGGGTCTCACCAGTTGTCTTGCTGCGCAGGAAGGCCTTTCCCTCGCTGAAAACAACATCATACCCCTTGTCTTCTAACATCGCCACTGAGATGAGATTCTTCTTCAATCCTGGAACATGCATGACTTCCTTCAATACAAAGGGTTTACCAGACTCCCTCTCAAAGGAAATGGTACCGATACCGGTCGCACTGTATCTACCATCATCGCCCATCTCGATGTGCACTCCAAGATCTTTGTCCTCCAGATCAGAGAACAAATCTCTATCTCCCGTCATGTGAAAAGACGCACCACTGTCCAGAAACCACACTGATCCCATCACACTTGAAACCAAGCATGCGATCAATGAAAAATCAAGCTCAAACTGAGAAGCTAAAGCCTCTCCCCCTGCAGATCCAGCAGCTTGCTTGTTCTTCTTCTTCTGCGGACAATTTGTGGCATAGTGTCCATGCTGGTGACAGTGAAAACACTTCACCTTGGACATATCCTGCTTCTTGCCTTTCGCACCAGACTGAGAAGCTTTCTTGCTCTTCCCTTTCTTTGCTTTGGCAGCCAAAGCACAATTCTCTTCATCAGCTCCCTTTGACGAAGATCCGTCCCTGGTACTCCGCCTGATCTCCTCCTACACAAGATCTGACCATAGTCTTTCCCATCCTGGCAACTTCTCCCGACCATTGACAGAGTCCTGATAGGAATGCCAACTCTTCGGAAGACCAAGGAGAGCCAAGCTCACCAAGTCCTCATCATCGACAGTAACCCCCACACTTCCCAGCTCATCTCGACACTGAGTGAACTTCGTGAGATACTTGGGAATACTGTCTCCCTTCTCGCATTTGATGTTTCTGAGTTTATCTTTGAGCGCCAGCTTCCTCTGATCGCTCTTGCTTTGGAATAATTCTGTTAATGATTTCCACATCAAATATGGAGTAGCCTTTCCATGGAGGCTGGACACAATGTGATCCTTCACGCCCTCCAACAGAATTCTTCGACATTTTGCGATCTTCTTTTGCCAAGCATCAGCTTGAGTAGCATCAGTAGGCTTTGGGATATCCGTATCTATGAATTCCTTCAGCCCGTTATCATCCAATACTGCCTCCATCCTGTCCTTCCATGCAATATAGTTTGAGCTGCCCTCAAGAGCATACTCCAATCGCAATCCGTTGAAAGACATTGCTGCGTTGTCACCAAGAAAACACTGCTGCAAATTCGAATTCCACCAGCAACCAACTCAACTGCTTCCGATCAACCCTCGCTTGATATCCTGTAAAAATCTCTTCTACAAATCAAGCTGCTCTGATACCATGTAGAAATTTTGAATAATATGACACATATTCACAGAGATTATCCTGATCATACAATTATAAGCGGAACATGTATAATACATAATCTCCTCTACGTTGATCATCAATTTACAGAAGCAGAAACATTCACAGGTGCACATAGAAGCATCAATCACACATATCAACACAGTATTTTCCCGGGGAAAGAATCTCGCTAAAAACCCCAACTATTTGTATATTATATTGATTGAATCATGTAACATTACACAGCATAATACTTCTCACAAGTATCTCCACCTGTTACACACAATACAGCTAAGATTTGATCTCCAAATCTATTCCACTGCTTGCCTGCCTCCACTGCTCAATACCTGCTCAAGAACTGATGAGAATAGCTTCCCAAACTCGATTTTCACCTGCAAAATAGTCACTCACTCTTTGTGGACGTGAGCAAAGGCTAAAATGTGGGCCAAATACGTGAGCAAACTCATTGGCATACTCAATCCTTTGATTGTGCAAGATCTGGTGCACAACTATAGTCACAACTGATAGCAATCTGATTCTCTACCACCTGTCCCTGTTGAACTGAACATGCACTGACATGCAACTGAGTTAACTGATGTATTCTTTAGTTGTATTATGAGTTAATAATTAGTTTAACAACTCATCATTAGTCTATCTGCAGTTAGACTAACTACAACCAGTTTAACTAAGTTAAACTGAACACAACTCCATCAACTGTACCTCCAGTCCACTAAACTCAACTCACTTGAGTTCTAACTGAAGTCATGCATGCAACAACTCAACTGACTCATAAGAAAAACGAATTTCCTTTTGACAGCTGCATGTGCCACTTCCGTAGCTCAAACTGAAGTGTTCCAAGAGAATAAGATTAAGTTTATAGTCCAAATATTATTGTGAGATAATAATATTTGACTTTTCTATTTTTGACAGCCAGTCTAAAAATAGACTTGATCACTCACACTGTGATCACTCACACTTTCATCAAAAATAGAAGTCCATCTATTTTCCCAACTTGATCAATCATCCATAAACATAGACATGATCCATATGTCTAAAAATAGTCATAGTCTAAAAGTAGACTTGCGCCAAAAATAGCCTGCGGGCCCACTTAGTGAAGGCGACTCTTTTCACTAAGCTCCATCATCTTGTTGCAATCTCAACAATTCTAACCATAAAACAAAACTTTAAATGCATTTGACAACTAACTAGTAGTCCTAGAGACCTAATACAACTAGGAGTGTAACTCCTTATTATGACTAAAACAACCTTATCTAAACATTTAAAGCATTCTTTGACACCTAACGCTCCATAAAGTCGAATTTGATGAAGCCCATAACCTTCCATCTGGCCCTTGATGACTCATCCTTTTGCTGTTCCTAGAAACTAGGAGGCTGTCCCTTGCTCTGTTTTGGCTGAAAAATAGGTCTTGGGACAGAGCTCATAACTTCTCGTAAAAAATGTATTTGGAAAAACTGAAGGAGATTTTTGTGAACCAATCCATGCTGAACAAAAACCTCTTTTGTTTTTTTGAAATACTACTCCATCTACTCAGAGTGTGTCTTTGAATAACAGGTGTAAAACAGAAGATGAAAAATTGCACCTACAGCAGTTTCGTAGCGCAACGTTAGTCACCCATTTCTCCCAGCTCATAATCAATTTGAAGAAAATGAAAGAGGTTTTTCTATTTTAGTATGTTAGGAATAAAAATGTCTTTCAATTTCCAAAAATATGCTTTCCGTTGCTCTAGATACCTCCTGGAAGTTAACTACCTAAAGCAGTTTTTCTCCTGAAACAGGCTGCTACAGGGGTTTCGCAGCGCGCTGCGAAACTGCTGTGTAATTTCAAAAACACAGCTTAATGCCAAAATTTGACTATATTGAGCTTCATTATCTTGAAATGTCTCTTTTCATGTGCCCTCTCTTCAATTGATCCCTCCTCATGTTTGTATATCAATAAAGAGATGTCTTTCATCAAATCACCAACTACAATAAAATCTCCACGAGATTGAACATATAGTGCAAGAATGTGACCATAATGGCCACATTCAGACTGTAACTCTCTTGAACCATCATCACGGAACCCCCATTTGTATAAGTGAATCTTTTGACTGATACCAGCAAGCAACTTTTCATTAAATGCATTCAGATTGTAAACAGAAACCTTTGTCTCCTTCTCAATCACAAGTTGCAGTTTACCATCTTCAACTGAGAATACTAAAATTCGGCCTTTGTTAGGTTTGTTCTCCTCGGGCAATACATATGCTGTCCCAACACAATAATAAGCATGGATATGAAGTTTCTGAATGTCATCAATTTACCCAATAGTAAGCAGGTTCTCTTTTGCAATTGCAAGGTTGTCTAGAAAGGAAATTGAATTGAAAAGGCACGTGTGATTGACTTCCTTAAGATTCACATTGCTATACAACAACTTCTGATTGCTACTTTAAATAATTGTCAGCCTGTCTGATGCTGCAAACACATGTGTTGTGTTCTTAGAGTGAAAAGTCCTCAAGGTGATAGCTTTTGTACCCAACAAAATATTCTTCCATTCAGACAACTCTCCAATGCTCATATTCAATATGAAGTTGAATAGATGCCCATCCCCAAGACCACATAATAAGTATGCAATCCCTTCAAATCTTGTTTGGACCTTCAAAGAACTCTGATGTATGCTGACCCTGAGTTTGCCAAGTGCTTCTTATGCATGAAAGGAGCATGAGAATGACCTAGATCAATTCTTCTTTACCTTACCCTTTTCTTTTGAAATCTTTTTAGTGATAACAGTGGCTCCACTTGGGATAGTGTGCCCTTGTGGTTCACTAAGAACCTGCAGTTTCAGTGCCTTATCCTCTTATGATAAAAAAAAAATTATTTGACAAGCATCTCCTTTAAGTTTCTTGCGCCTTCACCTCAGGCTTAAACTTGATGATCATTGTGAGAGAAAGAAATCTACCACTATTGAAAAAAAAAAATGCTCAGTCAACCTTGAGCTTATTTGCATTTTCCTACCTACCTACCTACCCTATCAATTTCAAACTTCACTTGTAGCTCAAGCAACATGATATTTCCAATAAAGCCAATCAATTGTCTTCTCTGATATTGGAGGCTCTTGACTGCATTCAACCTCAAAATAACCATGGTAGTGAGATGACCAAATCAACTCATAATATACTTGATCTTCATAATGCAAATGAAAATGAAAGACCGGAGTGCAAAGCTTATCCATATATTCACTTATAGGATCAAAGAATACATGGTTATGTTGATGATCATCATAACATTCTACATCTTTAGACAACTGATTCTCAACCACACAAGATTCTTTCGATATGCTATCGAACTGCTTTTCTGAATGCTGCCTACAAACAATGTAATTTTTCTCTTTCTTATGATCATTTATTGTTGTAAGCTGCTGAGAAGTTTGACATAAAAAACCAACCTTTTCCTCTGCCTGAGGGTCGTAAAAGCTATCTTCCAGTACTTCTTCTTGCTGTTTGCAATCATTTTTATCTTCATTATGATTCATATCAAAGGATGAAACATGGTTTTCACAAGTAAACCCCTGCTGCTCTTCATGCTGCGTTTCATGAGATGTTATACTTTCTTCTTGGTGCTGAAATGCATTGTTATGAAGAGCCTCTAAAATTTCTTCATCCATAAATTCATTATCATCATAACAATCCTCCAAGTACTGAATAAGACTTAAAGAATTCCTACAGCAGTCTTTGACCAGCAATAAGGAAGGATGACACTCTTTATACAGGTCATAGAACACATCATGGAAATCAGCAAGAGAATATAATGAACCATTTTCCAAACTTTTATACCAAGACCATGCTTTTCCTTCTAAAGTGGTCATAAACATCCTCATGAGACAATCCTCAGGAAAGTGAACCTTAAGATTGCGTACATGCATATGAAACCTAACCAAATGAAGAGTAGCATTGTCTTTCTTTTCATCTTTGAATATTGGAAGATCCTCTAACAAATCAACCTTTGGCATAGGATTTGGAAAACCAGGGATATGAGACCAATTCATAGGAGCATACCTGGCATTCATTCTTGCAATGGAATCCATCTTGAAACTTCATCAAGCTACTGATCTTCTAGCAGTGGAGTCACCTTCCAATTTCTTATTCGATGTGTGGAGTCGCCAAGGTAGTTTTGCAGCCTCAAAAAGATGCCTGAGCTCCTGCTACCTTCAGAAGTTCAACCTCTTAATTTCGGGAATGAATAGAATTCAGGCTCCCGGCAGACGCACCAAAATGTTATCTCAAAATCAAGCCCTGGAAGGCTGCTGACCAGGAAGACTTCAAGTAACTATTTCAAACCTACTTTAGGCTGAGGCTTAGCCTCCTCAACTTGAGAGGGCTCTCTCACAAGATTAGAGATTTGGATAATGAATAAGATGGCTAACTCTATGGATTGAAATCAAATGAAAATGTATAAATGGTTGAAATTCCAATCAACAAGCATCTATTGGGCTATGGAGTCAGAGCATGCTTTAGTACAACAACTGATCAGCTTACATGGAAGTCAGGGCATAAAGAGTTTTAATCTACTAGCAAAACAGAGACATCATATAGGAAACACAGTTTATGAACACATGAAGGAAGTTAGAGCATTATCAATGAATTCTAAGTAACATGTGTTCATACCACTACAAGTGAGAAAATGAAGAAATCCATGAGGAAATAAAACACATAAAACCCTCTTTGAATCCTGAGTAGTAAAGCCAAAGTTCTGCATTAACATAAAACATATAGTGTTCTGCAATAACATAATATGCACTGTTTCTCTTGAAATTTCCAACCCTTTGTACATCAGATGTTCTGCTATATATAGAGCTCTTTACATGCTTAGATTCCTTCCTCCATCATGAGGGGAATTCGAATTTTCCATTCTTGACACCTATTCTAACCATAAAACAAAACTTTAAATGCATTTGACAACTAACTAGTAGTCCTAGAGACCTAATACAACTAGGAGTGTAACTCCTTATTATGACTAAAACAACCTTATCTAAACATTTAAAGCATTCTTTGACACCTAACACTCCATAAAGTCGAATTTGATGAAGCCCATAACCTTCCATCTGGCCCTTGATGACTCATCCTTTTGCTGTTCCTAGAAACTAGGAGGCTGTCCCTTGCTCTGTTTTGGCTGAAAAATAGGTCTTGGGACAGAGCTCATAACGTCTCGTAAAAAATTTATTTGGAAAAACTGAAGGAATTTTTTGTGAACCAATCCATGATGAACAAAAACCTCTTTTGTTTTTTGAAATACTACTCCAGCTTCTCAGAGTGTGTCTTTGAATAACAGGTGTAAAACAGAAGATGAAAAATTGCACCTACAGCAGTTTCGTAGCGCAACTTTAGTCACTCATTTCTCCCAGCTCATAATCAATTTGAAGAAAATGAAAGAGGTTTTTCTATTTTAGTATGTTAGGAATAAAAACCTCTTAAAATTTCCAAAAATATGCTTTCCGTTGCTCTATATACCTCCTAGAAGTTAACTACCTAAAACAGTTTTTCTCCTAAAACAGGCTGCTACAGGGGTTTCGCAGCGCGCTGCGAAACTGCTGTGTAATTTCAAAAACATAGCTTAATGCCAAAATTTGACTATATTGAGCTTCATTATCTTGAAATGTCTCTTTTCATGTGCCCTCTCTTCAATTGATCCCTCCTCATGTTTGTATATCAATAAAGAGATGTCTTTCATCAAATCACCAACTACAATAAAATCTCCACGAGATTGAACATATAGTGCAAGAATGTGACCATAATGGCCACATTCAGACTGTAACTCTCTTGAACCATCATCACGGAACCCCCATTTGTATTTGTGAATCTTTTTATTGATACCAGCAAGCAACTTTTCATTAAATGCATTCAGATTGTAAACAGAAACCTTTGTCTCCTTCTCAATCACAAGTTGCAGTTTACCATCTTCAACTGAGAATACTAAAATTGTGCCTTTGTTAGGTTTGTTCTCCTCGGGAAATACATATGCTGTCCCAACACAATAATAAGCATGGATATGAAGTTTCTGAATGTCATCAATTTACCCAATAGTAAGCAGGTTCTCTTTTCCAATTGCAAGGCTGTCTGGAAAGGAAATTGAATTGAAAAGGCACATGTGATTGACTTCCTTAAGATTCACATTGCTATACAGCAACTTCTGATTGCTACTGTAAATAACTGTCGGCCTGTCTGATGCTGCAAACACATGTGTTGTGTTCTTAGAGTGAAAAGTCCTCAAGGTGATAGCTTTTGTACCCAACAAAATCTTCTTCCATTTAGACAACTCTCCAATGCTCATATTCAATATGAAGTTGAATAGATGCCCATCCCCAAGACCACATAATAAGTATGCAATCCCTTCAAATCTTGTTTGGACCTTCAAAGAACTCTGATGTATGCTGACCCTGAGTTTGCCAAGTGCTTCTTATGCATGAAAGGAGCATGAGAATGACCTAGATCAATTCTTCTTTACCTTACCCTTTTCTTTTGAAATCTTTTTAGTGATAACAGGATGATTCACCTTTAAGCTCTTTTTTGACTCGTAAAAGATGAAAAGATTGTCGAGTATTTTTCCCTTTTTTTTACTCATTAAAGAGAATAAAAATGGAGGTCTACTTTCAGCTCTTTTTCGACCATTTAAAAACGAAAAGATGGCTGAGATTTTGTCATTTCAAGCTCGTTTTTGGTTATGAAGCTTCGTGTCTCCAATGAGTTTTCTACTTTTTCGGACTGGAAACACTATTTACGGAAAGGACTCCTTGAATTAAATGGTCAAGTGGTTCTCTCAAGTATTGTTTTCTACCTTTTCGAGCTTGAGAGACACAAACTTACAAAAAGGGGCCCCCCTGGAGTTTTCTTTTGTGTCTTTTTCAAACTCTCTATACATGAAAAAGACTCCGAGTTTTATCTATGTCGAACTTGTTAAACCCTGACGACATTGGACTCGTCACCATGATGAGACCCAAGCTTCTCCTCCCTAAGGCTCATTAAAATTTCCCTAGGTTGGATTTGTCCGAAGGACGAACTTATATAGCAAGCATATGATATCCCTTTCAAGCTTGTTTTTTAAAAATAATTGGGGTACTCGCTAGCAATGGTGGGGGAAAATTTGGAAATCTTCCGTTGGTTACCTACAGCAGCTAGTCAATCTTGAACATCGACACTTTTTCTTCTCGTCAGGTTTGGGATATCTTCTCATCGTCATCGGCCTTCTGGGGTTTGGGTTTGCCATTTTTCCTTGTTCCATTTGATCCTTGTTGTCTCCGTCAGACCTCCGATCCCTTGGTGCCAAAATGCTGCCGCATTTCGGAGTCATGTCACCGATATGTTCAAGAGTTTAATCCTTCTATAGTTTGTACCCTTACCTCCTCCTCTGATTCTCTGTTTCATCCATATTCATCATGTTCCTTGTCTCGTGTCACTGATGCGGGAAACATTATGGCCCTCCTGCAATGGGTCAGTTCCTGTCGACACCAACTCATTATCCATGAAGTTGTTCTATAGATTCCTTTCGTACCTTAGAGCTTGCATGCCTCAATGGCAAGTTCTTTGCACTCAACAACATTCTTGCATTATTGGTCTTCGATCAGGTGATTCCATGAGTGTTCAAATCCATATCATTCTTCACACTTCGTGGATTGTACTGGCAGTACCTTGAGAACCATTGATATTCCTGGTGGTGTCTCTCATGCTTGTTAACGATTTACATCATTAGCTGGTAATCAAGCGATTTTCTAGTATGATCAACTTCAGCACATCTATTCGCATATTAGAAATTGTACTATGATTGGTTGGGATTCAAGACCCCGGACTAAGATTACATAAGTTTGGGTTGCGTGGGTTGGTTCATGATTTCATACATGACTCTTTGGTTGGTTGGCTGCGACCATACCTTTATCTTTATATGGTCTTATCGACTAGGTGGCTGCATCGATACCACAGACCAATTTTTATCTATATTTTGGATGGTTGCGCTCATGCCTAGACTACATGTATTTCACTGTCAAAGATATCAGTTATACTTGCGCCTGCAGGTTTTCAGTGACGGTGTTCTGGTTCTATTATGATTTCGCAAAGCATTTCTCTGCTCCCACTCTCTTGGCCTTCATGCTTTAGGGGGGCATCTATTACACAGGAACTTTTCACTAGCCTCATACCTCCTGATCTCAGATAAAGTCAGTTTCTGAGTGACATCTCCACTATGTCATACATCAAATAAATGTGTCCAAATCCTCCTAATCATTCAAGAAGATCAACAAGTGTTCCTTAATCCTGAAGATTGACCCTTTTACCCATGTTTCAAGATCGTTGCAAGTGAACCTCATCCTGCTTGTGACGATTCTCTGTAATGAACTAGAACGTCGTGACGTCGTCGCAGGGGTACATCTGTTCCCTGCGATAGTCAAATTTTAGGGCTCGGTGCAAGTCCTCAAGATCTTTTTTGCGACGATGGCTCTAAATACATTGTTTCCTTGCGACGTCGTCGCTAAGCCTTAGTGTATGACTTGCGATGATCCATATATGGCGAATTAGTTCAAACATAATGCTTCTAGGTGGTTCTAGAACTGGTTGTTGGGTCAAGGGAGTTCACCTTTCCTCCTCTAGGATGGTGGTTCCACCTTTTGAGAAACCTCCCTTGAGGATAAGCTCCCTCTCCCTCATTTATGGAGGCTCCTCCTCTTATAAAAGCACTCCCTATTGTTATGATCAGCTAGTTTTTGGGATTGAGCAAACTAGCTAGCTTTGGTGTGAGTTTGATAGTTTGCAGTGTGAATTGCTAATAGTTTAGCAATTCGTTGTGGATTGCCTTAGCCTTGTATTAGTGATCGTGAGTGAGAAAGAGAGCTATCATCTTCTTGGGAGACCCTTTTGAGAGTGAATTCTTGAAAAAACATACCGGTTGGACCCTTCGAGAAGGCTTGCAACGTCAAGGCTTGGTTGTAAGCTTTGCTTTTATTCATTTTAATACAATCAATGGTCATTTCCTATGTCATGTGTGAAATATGCTTAATAGCTTATGGTTCCTTGACTCTATAAGTAAATAGATCATTGTTGTGCTCTATTACATGTTCTATTGTTCTCTTGTGTTGTTTCAGGTGCATCGCTCATCGAGGAGAAGGAAACGATAGCTAAAGTGACGCAACGAAAGCTTCATCAAACACTGGTTTGAGGTAGGCTCCTTCAACAATGACTGTTTAAGGAAATTAGTTGTCGCCTTTTCTTGCTACAACTAGACCCACTCTAGGGCTAGAGGGGTTGCCTCTGTCCGCAGAGGGAACATTTCCTACATCACACCTATCCCTTGGTCCCATTAGTACAATGTAACTACTAGCGGATATAATTAAGGGGCGAGTGCATGGCATCATGCATGTACCCCAACCCATAGTCCTATAACCCATCACATCACCAAGAGTGTAGAAGCTATCGAGCACGTGGCCTATGGCTCTATTGATGCCTCTAAAATCGATGCAACAACATTAGGGGATAACCACTCGGTCCGACCCTTAATACAGTTCATTTTCCATTTGATATGGTCGCTCCAACTAGATAATATGGGACTAGCTTCCCTATAAAGATGTGCTTTGATGAGTGGGTGTTTAAAATATCTGAAAGGATGATAGATGGTTTGAATGGTAATACTTCTAAAACTATACTAATATATCTATATCTATATCTATATATATATATATATATATATTTAACCCGGGTAACTCAATATCTATGCAATTTATGATGACTTCAGGTAATCAATCAATAATAAAGATTAATCAATCAATTACAGAAGTTAAGCATGAATGACGATTACTTCAAACAAAGTAATGTAAGACAGATCACATATCATAATAACATTAATTACAAGCATACATGTTGAGGATATCAATTCCAGAATTACTCAGAAGCGATATAAATGTAGAATTGAATGGACAGTCACATATACAACAATATTGAATCAAAAGACTGTTAAATTGCCTAACAATATGAAACAAAATGACATAGATATAAGTACCATATGTATTTGAATGTGCTACTAAAGCAATAGCCTGGTTCATTCCTTTTTATTTCCGAAAACTCCATAAAAGATACAGAAATGCAAGCCCTTCTGCTTACAAAAAAAAAATGACCCTTGATCCTTGTTTTCTACAAAAAACAAATTAAGAAGTGCAAAAGTGCCCTCTTGTTCAATCCAATTTTAATACAAATTCAGGACCCTTTCTAAAATGACATGAAAGGGTCTTTATAGTAAAAATAAAAACAAACTGTTCGTAAAAGATGCTTGGAGTGGTTGGAACAACCTCTCTAAAAATATGGGATTTCATGACAAAAATAGAATTGCAAATAACTTCAAAAAGATGCATTGCATCTATCATTCCTCCTGTGGCTTTAGTTGACAAATCTCGAGCATAGTTTGGACTTCCAGTGGATGACTCATCCTGGCATGCAATTGACCTGTGTACACCGCATTCGAGAGTTCGGGTATCATGGATCGACTGCATCCGCAAGACATTTGACTGTCATTTGTTGGATATGCAGTTTGACCAAATAGATCCAATGTGTATCCCAATTGAGGCCTTTTAATTTTTTGAGTTTTTCTTCTCTAGTGTTCGAATCTTGCTTCCATTGTTTTTCCAATACTTTTACCTTAGGAATATTTTTAGGGGTGCACTCAAAAATTAAGTTGGCACTGTGTAAATTATCATTTATCAATTCAATGATATTATTCCTTGCTGCCCTGGCCCTTGAAGTTGCTTTTTCTGGTTTGATCGGCTGTGTTTCCCATTCTGAGAATAATATATATTTATGAGATTCTTTAATCACTAATAATTTAGTAGTCCTTCCCTTTTCCATGTTTTTCCAAGAGATATAATTTGTAGTCTTGTCATATCCTTCCTCGAACTCCAACCTAGAATTGACTGCTTGATCTACCAGTGTGTTGGTTTTGATTCAAAATGGATGAATGAGGGATATCTTCTGGCAGAGTTGGGTTAGCTGTTGAGATAATAAATTATTTATTGCTAAGGCTTCCTTTATAAACTCTTCAACTTTAGGATTTTCTTTGTACTACTCTATTGAGAGTTGTAGCTACATTATTTTCTCATCCTTAGCTTTAATCTCTTCATGATGCACTAGTTTTAGCTGTTCAAACTCTTTGGATAGTTGTTGATGTCTTTCAATTACCTCCTGATTAATCCTCTATTTCTCAGCCTTTAGTTGATCTTCAAGTTGTTTAATCTTTTGATCTTTTTCCTTGATCAATTGATTAATTTCAGTTGCTTTATCGATCATGGTAGCTGTATATGCACCTGCAAACTGAGATAATTTAGTCAAGTCATCAAGGGATCAACTTCTAAATCCTTCCAAATGACATTCATGTATTCATCTTGAGAGACGGTTGTCGATGCTTGGTCTATTTTCCTCTTCTTCCTCTGCCTTTTGACTACAACCCTATGTTTAGGGCTATAAAACACATCCAACGATGAGATCTCCTCAATACTCAATATAATATCTGATGAAGGATTCTCAAGGATTATCTCAACTTCCCTCATAGTTGAATCCTTACTGGATGCCTTTTCAACCAGAGGATCATGAACTATGGGCTATTGTTTTAAGGGAGATTGTGGTGTGATAATAGTTTGGGTATCACTTTGACCCTTAATCTGAAGGTCAAATTGTTCCCATTCTTTGATCAACACCAGATAAATGTGAGCATTTGTATCCAACTATTTGCTGGCCTTCTCGCTTGTCTTGGCTTCACTCGAATTTTTCTCTATTCCTGCTCTGTGATTTGCCCTGTTTGATGGATGACCAATGTAGTGTTCAATAAGTCCAGTGGTACTGACTGAAGCCTTTGTACCCTGTACTGAATGAATTGGTCCATTTTTCCTGGTCCCAGCTTGATCTTTTCCATATGGCTCACTTGAGCAAATGTCTCTGCTGATCTGAAGAAGTCATCGAATTCATCTTTTTCATAGATGAATTGTTTAACCTTTACCTAAGTAGTAAAATTATAAACAAATTTATTTGGATCATATTGTCTTATGGGAATAACAGCTAGGTTCAGACCCCTTATTTTCTTAGCTTCAGCTTGTGCATGTTGGTAGTCATGCAAGAATAGATACCGCATTGGATCGGAAAGGCATGCCATAACTGTTTCTTGGCGTCTTTGAGATTTTTTGTAAGGTCATTTTAAACCATTTGACAGACTATTTCTCTAGCCAATAGTTTATCCGGGACATATAGAGGAAGGACATGTGGATCAGTGATGCGACCATAAACCCTAATGTATGTAAACAATTCTTCCCCAAAGCAACTGCCAATTGAAGTTAGATCGATGCTAGCTTCCTCGGACAACTGCGGGGCTGGTATATTAAAGATAGCCAGATGAATGGGTAGGATGAAGCCATGGAAAATCTTGTAAAAATGTTTCTTATATTGCTTTTTCCACAGGTATTTATGGTAAATGTGGATAGGGGTTGGGTCCTACACAGTGAATTTCCATCCCATGATAGGAAAATCGGAGTTAAAACAAATGGTATCAACTATATATTCACTCATATAAAATGGGGGAACCACTTGGGTGGTAAAAAACCTGTTCTTCCTATAATCAAGTATTTGGACAGCCATTTTATCTGATAGAATGGTTTCCCAATCCATCACATAAGAATTCAGAGCCACTTCTATCAAGGGAACCATTTCAATGGAAAACTTAGCAGAATTGGGGCTTCCAAATAATCTACACATCATTGTGGCAGCATAACAATATGGAGATCCTATGGAGTCCACAGAATACATACCAGATGACTCATGCTTGTGTTTTTTAGGGAAATTCCTCCATTGTGTGATGGGGTCAGACTCTACTTCATTTTCCATCGTGAAAGTTTCAACGAATGATTTGTTGTACCACTTCTAAGGCTCTAGCAAATGATACATTTTCTTTAAATCCTCAGGCTTGAAGGACCCAAATATTCTCCCATCAGATGTGAAGAGTGTTCTGTCTGTTATGTTGATACCTTCAACTACCCATTTTACCATGTCATTGTATGGCAAAATCTTTGCGTGGGTCGCTATTCGATGAAGGAAAGAATCGGCTAAATCACTAAGTGTATTTTCTGACTCTGTAGGTCTGTCAAGCATTTCTTGTCCTTCTGTTACCTTTAGGTTTTCCCTTTCCAACATATCATATATTCCTTCCCATGAAATCTTCCCACAGTCTTGGCATGTCATATTTGAGATCAACACAACCTTTTCTGTTCCTTCGGCTACTGCAGGGGAAACTTTCGTCTTTCGGGCTTTCTTTGTCATTTTAGCTAGCTGCATACTTCCAGATTCAAACTACAATTATATGAAACATAAAAGAGCAATAAAATTAAACTTTCCGAGTGGCTAATTCTTGAACAGATAGTGGTCATAATAGTATAGTCAAAAATTAGGGCAGGAGCAGTTGGTATGAAAGATTTCATATTATTAATTGATATTAACAAGCAAGACAAAATATTTGAAGGACCGAAGTCATTACTTGTTCTTAATGCCTCACCGTATTGAACGACATCAAACTTAAATGCTTCAATAAATAGATTGCATCACAGTTTTCCCAAGGCCTAATTAGAATGTGTGCCATCAATCTTCCGATTTTGCGATGAGCGATTTCAATATATATTATTTTAATATTCTAAGAGCCATCGCATATCGCAAATCGGGAGGTGTAGGCGCCATGTTCTAAAAGCCTTTAGAATTTATGCGATTGCAATGTATGATGACTTGGCACAAAGAGTGGGGAAATCCTTATTTACCTGCCTGCATAATGTTTTCTTTTTATTATCACTTTATTTATTTTTAACATTGCATCGCATTCCCCCGAGGTGAGTCTTATATGTCTCTACCGAGATTGCGATATGTGATCAATGCATATTGCATCACAAGTTTTTAAGTGTGGCTTCATATGGTTTTTAGCAATATGCAAGATGTGAGAAAGCCAATGGTATAGTAGAAAGCCAATGGTATACTATTTACAACATTATTGAAAGAAATCAAAATTTGCATAAAAAGAATATGTACAGATAAGAAGGGGTTACCTCAGGGAAAGAATTTATTTAAGATAAGCCCATTCACAGGAAGAGAATCTCTCTTTCCTGATAAGTCTTGCAGTAAAAATGTTGATGAGCCTACCTTTTCGACAGTTTGAAATGGTCCAAGCCACATCTTTTGAAATTTGGCATGCTTACCTTTGTCTTCATGTGCTTTGTCCCATTTCAAAACAAGATCACCTATCTGTAATGTTTTTGAGCTGGCTGAACTTGCCTCAAAAGAGGATTTAATGACTTGCTGATGTTTAGCATGAGTAATCTTGGCCTTTTCTCTTTCCTCGTCTAATTTAAGAATTTGATCAAACCTTAATTGAATAGAGGAAGAAGGAGTTTCTTCAATGAATTGTACTAGGACTAGTGATGGGAGGGCTAGATTTGGTGGAATAACAGCTTCTTTCCCATACACTAAGTTAAAAGGAGTACCAATTGAGGCCTTCTGGGTTATACGATCTGGCCATAGTGCAAATGTTAAAGATTTATGCCAATTCTTTTGGTTTTTATCAACAGTCCTTTTAATAATCCTGGTGAGATTATTGTTAGTTGACTCTGCTAAGCCATTTCCTTATGGATAGTAATTTGCAGAGTGTTTTAACTTAAAACCTCTCTTAAGAGAAAATTCGACTATACTATTTCCAAAAAAATAAGATGCATTCTCAAAAGTAAGCACATTAGGTAAACCAAACCTGGTCATGATGAAATGATCAACAAATTCAATAATCGCATCAGAATTTGTTACCTTTGGTGGAATTGCTTCTACCCACTTTGTGAAGTAGTCGGTGGCTGTAAGGATATATCTGTGCTTCTTGGAAGAATGAGGAACAATCTCTCGTATTATATCAAGCCCCCACTACTCAAATGGTTTCTCAATATTAACTGGTTGTAAAGGAAAGGCTGGTTTCCTTTGCCTCCCACTAACAGTCTAGCATATTTTACATTTCCTCACATAGTCATGGGTATCTTTGAACAAAGCTGGCCAATAATACCCAGGATGCAGTATTTTGTGTGATGTAGTGTCTCCTCCAAAATGTCCACTAGCTGGGCCATCATGCAATTCCTGTAAAACCTTTTGCGCTTTAGATTTTTCAGGGAATCTTAATAGAACATAATCATAATTTCTCCTGAATAAAACATTATCAACGATTTCATAGCATTTGGCTTTTTACCTTAAAGCACGTTTGTTTTTGTAGCCGAACTCAGTGGGGGCATATCCATTTCTTAAGTAAAAAATCAGAACAACATATTGAGATTTAGAATCAACTATACTTATCTCATTTACTTGTGCAGTACTACCTGAATCTTCATGATCTGGTATATTGGAAGCTCCTGCTAGCAACCTGCAAAAACCTTGTCCTCTAACAATTTTCATTGGTTTAATGTCAATATCATATTCTTGTAAATTTGTTACCCAGTTAGCTCTTTTCTCTCCTACTTCTCTTTGAATTAGCAATTGCCTCACTGCAGAGAATGGGACTATTACTTTTGTATGTGTTTTCAGGAGAAAAGGTCTAAAATGTTTAACAGACTTGAACATAGCGAAGGCTTGTTTTTCAACTTCTGAATAATTGAGCTCAACGCCTTATAAATTGGAACTAAAGAAAGATATGGTTTTTTCCACTTGCTGATCTTTGATTTGTGTTAAAACAACAACATAAGATGATTAAGTGGCCAAAGTATACAAAATAAAATGACTAGAAAAATTCAGAGTATTCAATGCAGGAGCATTAATGATTTCTTGTTTGATCGAATCAAAAGCTTCTCTTTCGTTATGTCCCCATTTCAAAATTGAATTTTTCTTAATCATGGATTGCAAGGGTAAAACAATATGAGAAAAATCAGGAATGAATGTTTTCACAAAATTTATCTGTCCCAAGAACGATTGAATAGATTTTTTATTATGTGGAAAAGGGATATCAAAAATCTCTTTTATCCTGTCAGGATCAATGTATATGCCATTTTTGGATACAATAAACCCTAAGAGTTTACCTTCATTAAGAAAAAAGAATGATTTCTTGGGAATTAAGGAAATCCCATACTTTTTGCAACATTCAAAGATCTGCTTTAAATCATGCAAATTGTTTCTCTTTTTCTTAGAGTAAATTGTTATGTCATCTAAATAAACAAAGACCATTTTATTTATCAAACCTTTGAAAGCTATATCCATGGATCCTTGGAAAGTAGCTCCAGCATTTATCAAACCAAAAGGAATTTTTTGATAAGCATATGTTCCCCATTTGGTTTTGAATGTAGTCTTTAATATGTCGTCTGAATGTACCAGGATCTAAATATATCCTGAAAAACCATCAAGAAAAGACATTAAATCAGAGCCAACTACTGATTGAAGTATCTGTTCCATTATTGGTAATGGGAAATTATCTTTCTGACATGCTTTGTTGAGATTTCTAAAATCTATGCAAATCCTAATATCGCCATTCTTTTTCCTGACAGGTACCAAATTTGAGACCCATTTCGAATGTCTGACAGGAAATATTATTTTGGCTTTAAGGAGTTTATTCAAATCCGTTTTGATTTGACTCTCAAGATTGGGGTGAATTTTCCTTAATTTATGTTGTACATGTTTCTCGTCAGAAATCATTGGAATTGTATGTTGAATAATAGAGGTACCATAGGTCTTCAGATCCTCATAATTCCAAGCAAAAACATTTTTTGTATTTCTTCAATAATCAGATGAAAGCAAATCTTTCATCAGGTGAAAGTCCAAGCCCTAGATTAACATTTTGTGGTTTGGTATCTGTACCAAGGTTTACTAATTCAAACCTTAAAGATGAAATTTGAAGTTTTGCATTAGTGACCTTTTTGAATCTATCCTTAATATCATAAAGATGTTCTAGTTTAACCACAAATTTAGAAATAGGATTTTCTTTAAATCTCTATTTTAATTGAAGATCATGATTGCTTTCATTAATGATTTGATCGTCATAAGATCCTTCATATGTCAAGAAATTTAGGATATCCTCATCATGATTGAACACACGCCAATTGGTGACATTATCTGGGACAGATGGTCGAAAAATTAATTCAATAGAAAATCTATCTAGACTATAATCCTCAGATGGAAGGAGTTTAGAAGCAACATTAGCCAGGAGATCTGCTGCTGCATTCTGTGATCTAGGAATAGGAGAAATATCAAATGCCAGAAAATGAGTTATAAGATCTTGAACAAGTGATTGATAGTGTTTCAGATGCCCCGAAGATAATGGATATTATTTCTCACTTATTTAATGAAAATTTCGGAATCACCAAATATTTTCAGATATTGGATGTTCAGGCCTATTGCTTTATAAAGACCTTGAATCAATGCTTCATATTCTGCAGTGTTGTTGGTACACTCAAATTCTAATCTACATGATAATACCATTTTTTCTCCTTCTAGAATACATCTTGCTCCTGCACCATCATTGGATTTAGATCCATTGAAATACAAAGACCAAAATAAAGTCTTATTTACAGGTTTATCTACAAGTTCATCTACAACATTAACACACTTAGAGGTATTGGTACGGGAGAAATTTTTGACTTGTGATGTGACATTATTAACAGAAAAAAGGAGATTGCTGAGCATTGAAGTTCCCAAAAAATGATTCAGCTGAATAGTTTCCAAGAATGTTATTATTGAAGGCTACATGTTGATTTTGTTCTTCGAATTTAGTTATTGTGTGAGTTAAGTGTTTTTCACGGTCAATTCTGATTTGATTTTTCTTTCCATTATAGGGAAGCCACAAGTGAGACCAATCAGTTGAAATATAACCATGAAGTTTTTCAGACTAATCTCTGCTAAGAATTAAACCATAAAACTCAAGGATGTCAGCAATTAATATATCAATTCTTTGAACAACCCTTGGATCAGCAGATAGTCTAATAGTAACTAAACTTATTTCACCTAAAACTTGAACCTTAGTTCGATCTAATTGGACAATATGGACTGCAGACTTCTGGGGTTCCATATTTAATTTGGAGCAAACTGATGCTGGAATTATATTTGATGAAGCCCCTGAATCAATCAAGCAGTTATGTAAATTTCTATTGTAGATCTCATAAGTCAAGAGAAAAGGAGGAGTATGAGAATTTGATCTATCCCTAATTAAAACGGCATTGGTAGAATCCACCTTATCAAATGGTGGTTCACCCAATCCTCTGGCAGCCTTGGATAAAACACTAGTTGGTAGAGGAGAAGAAGTTACTGCATTTAATTCTTTAAGCAACAACTTTTGTTGATGCTTGAGCTTGCTAAGTTCATGCATAGAAATTTTCGCTTGAGTCTTCTTCATATCTTCAACTATGTTATAATCCATGGAATCCGAAACTACTAGCGTTTCTTATGATGAGGGAGGATTGGATGAAGATGGTTGAGTTTGGGGAGATGGAACTAGAGTTTTCTTTGCGGGAACTTTCTCTTTAGTAACAGTATTTGAATTTTTCTTCTTTTGATTTGACTGATTATGCTCTATGATACTCTTACTTCTAGTTTTACCGGTAGAGCTTCTTGTTCACTTTCATTATCAAAGTTAGGTAGAATAAAGTCCCACATTCAATGAAATTCAACTGTTTCATCTTCCTCTGTTTCTTCGGCTGATAAAACTATATCTTCTTCTTCATCATCATCTAAATCTGATTATGCATTAGATATGGCATTGGGTGGTTTAGGGTCAGTTGGCTGATTTCTTTTAAAATTCATAAATGGTCTTTTAGTAGAAGTTTCAGCCACCTGTTTTTTATTTCTACCATTTCATTGGACATAGTTTTAAGAACTTTTTCTAGGCCTTCCATGTCATATGGATACTTGGTTGCTTTCTTCTTTGAATCATCTCTAAAGGTAACTTTCTTGGATTTCCTTTCCTCTAGAGCATGTTTCATATTTTCTGCTAATGTCGGTTTGGCAGCTCTATCAATGAAGATGGCTATGTTTGAAGGCAAAGTAGAAATGTACCATTCATTTTGGACCTTCTCACTAGGCTTGGATGCCGCAGGTATTTTATTCAATAACTTATTGAAGCATGAGTTAAAGTCCTTAATGGGTTCTTTTGATTTAGCTTTCAGGTTGGAGAGGTCATTAATCAAAGTTGTTGTAGACCTATCATCTCCAAACTTAGTTAGAAATTGCTCTTGAAAAGCATCCCAACTATTGATAGAACCTGGTGGTAATGAAAAGTACCATGATCCTTGGTAGAGGGAATTACTCCCCTAGGGTTTTTTGGTTGAAACCCTAGCAGACTGAAAGTTATCTATCCAAAGAAACATGCATTCACACAGCCATTATGCTATTATAAGCAAATTCTATGATAAGGGTACGTACCTTTGGTCCTACGTTTGAGAAGGCCTTTAGGGTCCAAACCCTTCTTGGAGTTCCCTTCTTCACTTTTGTCCTGCAAAACAAACAATTCAAAGAACACAGCAGTACATGGACAAAAATTTATAAAGAAAGGTAGTTAGTTATGAAATCCAAACAACTATTTACACATGAATTCTAAACATGAATATCATTAACATAAAGAAGATAAACTTCGGGAACCAAGACACGTGTTTCTTTTATTATAGACAAATAAAGTACATAAAAAGGAATATGTTCACCTGAGTCACCTTCAGCAGGCTCCAAGCAAAGCTTCCTTCCGAATCCATTCCAGCCTCAAGCCTCTAACAAAAATCCTTCCATGACTCTCTCCATGATGTCATAAATGGTGGATGAACATCAACACACAAGGAAACCAAGGTTTCCTGCACAAAATGGGGGAAGTGCAGAAGGCACAAGGGACTTCAGACCTGGTCAAGGGAAAAATCTCAGCATAATAACCTTTCTCTCTATTCTCTCCTCCCTTAGGCCTTCCCTTTGAGGTCTTTTTATACCATCTCCAAAGTAGTTTTTTAGTTAGGAGTTGGTTGGGAACAGTTGGGCCACGGGCACTAACAGGTGATCAGCAGGTAAAACCCGCGATCTCCGCCCAAAAAGAAGGAATTTTATATTTTTTTAAGTGTTTTAATACATACATGCGGGTTGGATATACACAGACCCACGTATACATGCGTTTAACTCAGGGTAATGTCACGTATAAGGAATAAAACACTATTTTTTAAATTTTAGGACCAGGTCTGGAAGGAGGGGTTGCCCTAGGCCATGAGTACAGCATCACAAACCATAAGAGTGAGATTTGGAGCTATAACAGATGCCCCCTAATATATGAGGTCAAAAGGGGTACATGATGGGCGAAATATATTATGCGAGTACATGGAAAGGAAGTCTGTCAAAAACCGAGGAGGACTTCACCAGAATTCAGCCTGCCAAGCCACCAAAGGAGATCAGAAAGAAACAATGTCTGATGCAGGCATACCCATGCTCAGAAAAAGTAAAGCATGTCCGCATATCAAGTACAAGCGGATTCACTAAGGATACAAGTATAAATGACTGAAAGATACATAATGGATCATCTGATCATAATGAACAAGTACATGTCTGAATATCACATATAAGACTGTCAATGATGCTGAAAGATGCAACGGATCATTGATATCAAAGACTGATCCCAAAAGGTACCAACTGAACATGATGGAATAGGATGGTACTACACTACAAACTCAGGTGCCAACATATAGAATGTCGCCATGACTGACTGCAACATATAAAGTGGAGTGGTATCAACTAGCAAGCAACAAGAGCAACTGTCAAGTGAACCAATGAATGCTGATACAACCTGAGGTCTTCACCGACCACCGTGGTACATTTCTACACCATGGGAATAAATGATCTGAAGTCGACCATGTGATAAATCGTTTGATTACCGGTCATTGATGTATACCGTTAACAAACGCGAGACTACTCACCGATAATGATAATGAGCGTCAAGGTACCCAGTACAATCTAACAAGTGTGAATAGATGAGCTGGAGTCGAACACCTGTAAGAATCTATCGATCAGGAGACAATGATGGTTTCCCACTGTCGATAGCGAAGGATCTGCCACTAATGACTGCAAACCCCAAAGTACTGCCAAATGGACTCTAGGTCTTTGCCCCAGAGCAATGAGTTGGAGTCGATAGGGAAAGATCCGCTAGAAGGAAGGCATTAAGGCATCCTCCATCAATCTAGCACGAGTGTAACCCGTAGGCCAATAATGTGGAAGGAATCGGACGAAAAAGATGTAGTAACCCAACCGAAGTACGTTTCCGGCGTACACAAGATGTGGCTAGCGCATGGCAGAAACCCTCTGAACCAACCAATAATGAAAGCCGTCACAGAGGCGAGGTATCCACCAATAGGTTCAAATGGAAACCAAGGTACTGCACGAATCCCAATGTGTGATAATGTAAGCTGATGTCGAACACAAGGGAAACCACTCAGTCAAAGATCCATGATACTGATCGATGCTGAGCACAAGGTGACCTATCAATAATGAAAATAGGGCCAGGGTGCAACTCTAGGCCTGTCCTCAGAGCAAGATGTCGTCGTCGATAAGGACAAGACCCGCCAGCAAGAAGTCAATGGAGACCTTCTCAAACCGGCACGACTAAAGAACCAATATAACTAATGTGATGATAGACATGACACTGACAACCAGGGATGGCCGACTGAAAAATGAGTCAAGGGACACTGCAGAGAGGCCGACTCAGGCTAACTTCCCTTGAACAAAAGCACGACTCAATGTGACTATGTGGCAGCATATGATGACTCTGTATAAGTTCACCATGCAGGAGGCACGAACGAACCCTCCATATGATTGGAAGAGATAACCAATCGGGGGAGAACTGACACAATAACAAGGCTATGGCATACCTAAGTCAAACTAAATCCCACCCATGCGGAGGAGACTTTTGTTTTGAGTGCTTTGTTCAAGGGCGACACAACTAACTCTAGCTGCCAACAATAAATGGAAATAATGTCCCGTTCCCGCTCTTTTTGGAATATTTAATTTTTTTGTCTTTTTTTGTTAAGCTGGAAAAAAGAATAAAAGAATGCTATGGTACAGTGGGAAGAACGATTTTCGGTGAAACAGATGATCTAGTTCCTGGGAAAGGAATGTTCCTATGCTCAATGCAGGGAGGTGAAAACTGGTCAGTGACACTCAAAGGTATGTTCCTTCCACGGGTCAAAGTGTGTCAAGCTGCAGAAGTCAAAGATATGCACGGTTGATTTTGCAGACATCATGGTCAAAAGTTGGCTTAAACACGAGTCCAAGTGAAGCCGGCTCCAGTCCAAAAGGTGCAAGTGGTCAACATGCAATGTATTAGTACAACTCAACACAAAGGAGCCTCTAGGGTATAAGGCCAGAACAAAGCGGAGAAGCTAAGAGGAATGAGTCTTCAACGCATAAGTCATGGCGGGACTACAGGGGACTCCCGAGCCTACTCAAATCAGAGCAGCATGGGCAACAAATGTCAGTGAGGTGCTAACTAGGATGCCCGTGTAAAGGATGGCTCTACCATCGTGTCATGATTTAAAGAATCGGCGAGTGAAGATGGCTTGCGAACCATAACACGATGGGATCGACCCTATGGCAAATGTATCGGTCAAATGGAGGTTAGTATGCATAATGCAACGGAGGAATGGTGTTCCTAACCTATATGCCAGTGAGAACCAATACCTGTCAGAACGGACCAACCATAAACTTCCAAAGGAGACATCTTCCAAGTTCTGTGAACATAAATAGGAACACTAGACGAGAAGTTAATGCATCCCACATATAAACTTCATATAAGATCTTGTGTTATAGAATACAAAACTTGAAAATGCATACCTCATATATACAATATGGTACAAGGGACGACACAGCCTTGCGGCTTACGCATAATAGTTCTGCTGAACAAACCCCTTGCAGGGCTCAGGCCAAGGACTCCTTTGGTAGTCATAACTCGTGGCTTCAAAGAGTTCCTCCTGTGAAGGCAAAACAAGATCTGAGAAATCATGAGAACTACAAGGATTAAAAGAGGGAATTAAAGGGTCCCATGTCCCTATAGGAAGAATCTCTCGGTCAATTGCCGGGACCAAGTCCCAAGAAGGAGAATAATAGGTCAAAGGATCCTTCTTAGAAGCGATTGAACATTGAGGATTCAATGCCACATAATTCACTCGTGGCGGGGTAGAGTCTACTTGAACACTTGGAACAAACCAAGGGGCATTCTGCAGTAAAGTCGAATTAGGGTGGTGATTATCAGATGCAAGCTGATCAATAGTGACAATATTCCCGTTATGAGGAAAGCACATTACTCGAAAGAGTGAAGACACCACAGCATTCATAGCATAGACATAATCACGCCCAAGTAGAATATTAAAGTCTAAAGGGCTATCAACCACCATTATATCGATTAAGACAGTCTTCCGACCTAAAGTGATAGGCAATTGAGGAAGAACACCCATAGATTCACCAGGTCTTCTATCATAGGCTAACAACTGACTCTGAGCTGTCAACAACTTTGGGGAACCCAAAGCTTTCCAAGTCAAAGAGGATATAATACTTGCACAGGATCCTTCATCCACCATACATCGATAGACATTTGTGGAATTAACCCTGACCTTTATTTGAAAAGGTGCAGCGGAAGGAAGACGAGGCTCAACAAGGCTATCCCAATCAAAGGAAACACTCTTAGAACTTGGAGGGGGGACATTCGAAGAAACAGGAATGCCCCCTATACCAGAAGACTCGGTACTAGAGATCAAACAGACTCTTTTGTTAGGCACTTCACCCCCCAAAAGAGGAGTGTAATCAGCCCGCGATTGCACTAGCTCTACCACATTATCAACCAACGGTTGATGGGATTGATGAGAAACCATATCATATCTAGGAGTAGAAGTACTTTCAGACTCAGACCATATCCTTTGAACCTCTAGAATACCAGGGCATAAATGAGTAAGATGGTCTCCCTTGCATATCTTACAAGGGAACTTAGGTTTAAAACTTCTACGTCCAGGTTTCTTATCAACCTCCATTCTGCCAACATGACTAGCAGTGGTTTGCGGAGAGTCCTGAACATGACTTGCAGAGGTCGATGAATCTTTGCTATTATGACTTGCAGTGACTAGACTCATGCCCCCAGCATGACTTGCAGCGGCTGAAGACTCATCTTCAACATGACTCGCAGAGGTTGATGATGAAGTGTTAGTGCGACTCGCAGTGACTAGACTTGTCCCCCCAGCATGACTAGCAGTGGCTGAAGGCTCATCTCCAACATGACTCACAGAGGTTGAAGATGAAATGCTAGTGTGACTCACAGTGACTAGACTTGTGCCCCCAGCATGACTAGCGGTGGCTGAAGGCTCATCTCCAACATGACTCACAGAGGTTGAAGATGAAATGCTAGTGTGACTCGCAGTGACTAGACTTGTGCCCCCAGCATGACTAGCGGTGGATGAAGGCTCATCTCCAACATGACTCATAGAGGTTGAAGATGAAATGCTAGTGTGACTCGCAGTGACTAGACTTGTGCCCCCAGCATGACTAGCGGTGGCTGAAGGCTCATCTCCAACATGACTCGCAGAGGTTGAAGATGAAAGGATAGAATTATTCTTCTTCTTTGACTTCCTCTTTCTCCTTTTTGTAGATATCTTGTTACAAGAGGGAGGTGAAGAAGGAATCCCAGATTTCTCTTTGAAAGAAGATGAACAATTAGCACCCATGTGATGCCCTTGAAATAAAGCATTCAACTGAGAGGCTTCAAGAGCATTTGGAATATTCGGAGTGGACCACAGCCAAACGGGTAGTCCAACATTCAACCCAGGAATATTTAAAGTGGCCATCAAGGGAGTACCAACGTTTCCAAAGAAAGGAAAAGCACAAGGATCCCCTTTTGGGAGGGGACCTTGGTTGGTTTCCATAGGAATATTGGCCATATCTAACTGTTCCAAAGACCCATCCTCTACGGGAATATAGAAATAACTTTTCAAGGAATATGGATAAGCAATCAAAACCTTTGCCCTCGAGGAGGAAACTCCACAATTTCTGAAAGAACGACCAAAAGCCTTTCAAAATCAGTAGAGTGGTAAGCCAGTCACTTAGAACACAAAGTCCAAACATGACTAGACAAAAATACCTAAAGCCAATTATATACAAGGAGCAAAGAGCACTCACTAAAAAGTCCCTAAAGATATCAGCCATTCAAACAACTTCCAAGTATTTCCGCTCCGGGTGATGAGGACCGGACACCAAAATACAAGAAAATGGAGTCAGGGGCCTTCCGAAGATAGTCTGGGATAATGACAGCCTACTCCTATCAGCGAAGGTAACAGAGGAAGTTACGCTGACCTCCTAACAACAGCCTGCACCGGTGCAAGCCCCCAAGCTTCTCAAGGATGCCCTCTAGTAGTACTGTCAAGAGTGATGCAACGTCAACCTCAGGTGCCACGGGATTCCCCTCCGCAGCCACCTGTGTAGTTCCCTAGGAGTAGCAACTATGGATACCAACTCGTCACAGAAGCCAGGCGGAACAGTCGTGAGGTAAGTTTGGACAAGTAGGAGAGGGGGTATCTCTCTTCCCTGTCTTCACAGACCCTCGTGCTTAACTCCCAGATCCGGAGCTTTCCTGGTCTTCCTAATGCTATTGGATTTTCTCTCGTTATTCAGACTCCTACGTTTGACGTTTATATGGCCTTGGAGAGTTAACTCTCCACTCGCCTAATCCAAGGCCCTAAAATCCTAATCTTGTTGGTGTAACTGATTAAAACAAAAAGTTCTAGTGAATTTTAGTTAGCGCTTGATTTTATTAGACTGTTCTTTAAGTCACAAGGTAACGGAAGTGAAACTAGTGGTTTTTTTGACGCAAAAGAAATTATAAAAACTTAAATACATGCACATGCACTTTTTCGTTTTTCGATGAAAAGTAATCTCTACAGGGTTCAGAGGATCTTCAAATAAACAAATTTTTCTTTTTCTTTTCAAACTGCACACTCACAAAAGTTAACAAAACTATGGATGCCTAAAAAGATATGCAAATCTATCCTAATGCAACAAATATATGCTGATGCAACAAAAAATGAAAGTTGCTTGCTTATTAATCTTTATCTTGCCACTTAACATGCCTAGATGGAATATGAGATGTTACCATCCATTTCGTCTAAACACTAAAAACAAGTACTAAGACAAACATAAAGCACTTTCACTTCACTAAAAGGAAACCAAATGAAAAGCAAGTTCAAGAAAGCAAAACTAAGAGTTTCAAAAGATTTTATTCAAAGCAACAAACAAAAGAGTCTTTTCAAAAGATGCTCTCAACACTGAAACTTGTGATTGAAGAATAGGCAATCAAACACTTTTGCAAATTGACATCACTCAATGGATGAAAACTCAACAAAAATAAATGTGTTTAAAATCGCTCTTAACAATCAAAAGCAGCAATGAAAGCTTTGGCAATGAAAACCAAAAGATCAAAAAGACGAATTCCAAGAAAGTGTCAAACAACAACTTTCATGAAACGAAGAAGTAGATGGTCACAAAAAGTGATTTTGTCAAGCAAACAAAAAGTCACCAAAAGCAAGATTAACACAAAGATTGAATTCAATCTTCCTACCCTGGTGAAACAGAGCAGCCAAGATTCCTAGCAAGAAATCTTGCGTGTTTTAGCAAAAAAAATGATGACGCTTGCAATCAACAAAAACAATACCAATACTCCTTATAACCAGAGAGAATTCAGAACGAGATGCTCGCTGTAAAACAAATAACTGATACTAGAAAATGACTATTTCAGACTGACTCAAACCACCAGACAAACCTTCAGAGGCCAAAAAGATTTACAAATATTGAAAATTGGAATATATACGCGACTGTACTGTAGTACAGATTGCGTGTATACGCGACTGTGTTTGAGGAAACCTGCATATACGCGGGTTCACTCAAAGAAACAAGCGTATATACGCCTCTGTATCTAAGAAAAACAGTGTATATGAAAAGCTTCAAGAAAAATAAAAAAATAAAAAAGACAAACTGAAGAAACTGGCAAAGCTTAAAGTTCAAGAACAGACCAGACAGTAACAACAAGCAGACAAGGCAGCTGAGCCCTGATTGGCTTGAAAAATACCCAAACTAGGAACAACAAGAGTGTTGTCCCCAGTGGAGTCACCAATTCTGGTAGAGGGAATTACTCCCCTAGGGTTTTTTGGGCTGAAACCCTAGCAGACTAAAAGTTATCTATTCAAAGAAACATGCATTCACACAGCCATTATGCTATTATAAGCAAATTCTATGATAATGGTACGTACCTTTGGTCCTACATTTGAGAAGGCCTTTAGGGTCCAAACCCTTCTTGGAGTTCCCTTCTTCACTTTTGTCCTGCAAAACATACAATTCAAAGAACACAGCAGTACATGGACAAAAATTTATAAAGAAACCATCTTCATGTATAAAGAAAGGTAGTTAGTTATGAAATCCAAACAACTATTTACACATGAATTCTAAACATGAATATCATTAACATAAAGAAGATTCACTTCGGGAACCAAGACACGTGTTTCTTTTATTATAGACAAATAAAGTACATAAAAAGGAATATGTTCACCTGAGTCACCTTCAGCAGGTTCCAAGCAAAGCTTCCTTCCGGATCCGTTCCAGCCTCAAGCCTCTAACAAAACTCCTTCCATGACTCTCTCCATGATGTCATAAATGGTGGATGAACATCAACACACAAGGAAACCAAGGTTTCCTGCACAAAATGGGGGAAGTGCAGAAGGCACAAGGGACTTCAGACCTGGTCAAGGGAAAAATCTCAGCATAATAACCTTTCTCTCTATTCTCTCCTCCCTTAGGCCTTCCCTTTGAGGTCTTTTTATACCATCTCCAAAGTAGTTTTTTAGTTAGGAGTTGGTTGGGAACAGTTGGGCCACAGGCACTAACAGGTGATCAGCAGGTAAAACCCACGATCTCCGCCTGAAAAGAAGGAATTTTATATTTTTTAAGTGTTTTAATACATACACGCGGGTTGGATATACACAGACCCGCATATACACGCGTTTAACTCAGGGCAATGTCGCGTATAAGGAATAAAACACTGTTTTTTAAATTTTAGGACCAGGTCTGGAAGGAGGGGTTGCCCTAGGCCATGAGTATAGCATCACAAACCATAAGAGTGAGATTTGGAGCTATAACAATCCTGCTGCTCCTTGTAGAGTGTATGGAAATATTCTTACAACAACATCTTCTTCTGTTACTCCATTCAAGTTAATAGATAACATGAAATTTTTAATATGTTCCTTTTCTAATAGGCCATTATCAGGATTAAATTAGGTAGCCATTTTTCAAGATGTGCTGGCAATTGGGTCAAAGGTGTAGACATTCTGACAGCTCTTAGGTTGGTCCATGGCCTTGGTTGAGGTTGATTATGTGCCATTATTGAGCTATTAGTAGAAGAGGGTGAAGATGTGGTTGAAAGTGATTGGGTAGAGGATGTTGAAGCTCCTGTACCTATTTGGACTATGATCTAGAGTTGAGAAGGGGGTGTGTGAACTTGCAATGGTATGGATGATGATGAAAGAATCTCACTGTCAGATTCTGATGGTGTCTTCCTAGCCCTTTTTCGACTTGGCAGAGGGAATTCAACTGGTGGGATACCAAGCTTTTCACTCTTTGCTCTAGTTAATGGTTGTGATGGGATATACTGGGAAGTGACATTGCCTTGGGATAACTCAGACTCTTCTTGAGAAATTGAAATCCCCTGCAATTTGTGGATCAAAGATTGTACTTCAGGGGCTTCAGAAGGAGTAATGTTTGGTTTTTTTAGGATTTCAGCAGTGGGTTGTGTATTTTTCTTTTCAACTTCTCACTTGGGAATAGGAGATTTAGAATGCGAGGGAGAAGTTGGAGGTGATGGTGAGGGAGTTTTACTCTTAGAATGGCCTGTAGATTTAGATTTACTCGCCATTCACAGTCAGGCCCTCCTTCTAGCACCAAAAATGTTGGTGCCTCTAAAATCGTTGCAACAGCATTGGGGGATAACCACCTGGTTCGACCCTTAATATAGTTCCTTTTCCATTTGATATGGTGGCTCCAACTAGATAATATGGGACCAGTTTCCCTATAAGATGTGTTTTGATGAGTGGGTGTTTAAAATATGTGAAAGGATGATATATGGTTTGAATGGTAATATTTCTAAAAATATACTAATATATCTAAATATATCTAATTAACCCAGATAACTCAATATCTATGTGATTTATGATGACTTCAGGTAATCAATTTGTAATAAAGATCAATCAATCAATTACAGAAGTTAAGCATGAATGATGATTACTTCAAACAAAGTAATGTAAGACAGATTGCATATCATAATAACATTAATTGCAAGCATACATGTTTAGGATATCAATTCCATAATTACTCAGAAGTGATATAAATGCAAAATTGAATGGACAGTTACATATACAACAATATTGAATCAAAAGACTGTTAAATTGCCTAACATGAAACAAAATGACATAGATATAAGTACCATATGTATTTGAATGTGCTATTGAAGTAACAGCTTGGTTCGTTCCTTTTTATTTCTGAAAACTCCAAAAAAGATACAGAAATGCAAGTCCTTTTGAAATCTTCTTACAAAAAAAAAATTGAACCTTGATCCTTGCTTTCTACAAAAGATAAATTAAGAAGTGAAAAAGTGCTCTCTGCTTCAATCCAATTTTAATACAAATTCAGGACCCTTTCTAAAATGACATGAAAAGGTATTTATAGTAAAAATAAAAACAAACTGTTCGTAAAAGATGCTTCGAGTGGTTGGAATAGCCTCTCTAAAAATATGGGATTTCATGACAAAAATAGAATTTCAAATAACCTCAAAAAGATGCATTGCATCTATCATTCCTCCTATGGATTTAGTTGACAAATCTCGAGCATAGTTTGGACTTCCGATGGATGACTCATCCTGACATGCAATTGACTTGTGTACACCGCATCCGAGAGTTCGGGTATCATGTGATCGACTGCATCCGCAAGACATTTGACTGTCATTTGTTGGATATGCAGTTTGACCAAATAGATCCAATGCGTATCCTAATTGAGGCCTTTTATTTTTTTGAGTTTTTCTTCTCTAGTGTTTGAATCTTGCTTCCATCATTTTTCCAATACTTTAACCTTAGGAATATTTTTAGGGGTGCACTAAAAAATTAAGTTGCCACTGTGTAAATTATCATTTATCAATTCAATGATATTATTCCTTGCTGCCCTGGCCCTTGAAGTTGCTCTTTCTGCTTTGATCAACAGTGTTTCCCATTCTAAGAATAATATCTCTTTATGAGATTCTTCAATCATTGGTAATTTAGTAGCCCTTCCCTTTTCCGTGTTTTTCCAAGAGATATAATCTATAATCTTGTCATGTGCTTCCTCAAACTCCAATCTGGAATTGACCGCTTGATCTACCAGTGCGTTGGTTTTGATGGAAAATGGATAAATGAGGGATATCTTCTGGCAGAGTTGGGTTAGCTGTTGAGATAATAAATTATTTATTGCTAAGGCTTCCTTTATAAACTCTTTAACTTTAGGATTTTCTTTGTACTACTCTATTGAGAGTTGTAGCTGCATTATTTGCTCATCCTTAGCTTTAATCTCTTCATGATGCACTAGTTTTAGTTGTTCAAACTCTTGGGATAGTTGTTGCTATCTTTCAATTGCCTGCTAATTAATCCTCTGTTTCTCGGCCTTTAGCTGATCTTCAAGTTGTTTAATATTTTGATATTTTTTCTTGATCAATTGAATAACTTTAGTTGCTTTATTGATCGTGGGAGTTGTATATGCACCTGCAAACTGAGATAATTTAGTCAAGTCTTTAGAGGGATCAACTTCTGAATCTTTCCAAATGACATTCATGTATTCATCTTGAAAGACAATTGCCAATACTTGGTCTATTTTCTTCTTCTTCCTCTGCCTTTTGACTACAACCCTGTGTTTAGGGCTATAAAACACATCCAATGGTTGGATCTCCTCAATACTCAATATAATATCTAATGAAGGATTCTCAAGGATTATCTCGACTTCCCTCATAGTTGAATCCTTGCTGGATGCCTTTTCAACCACGGGATCATGAACTATGGGTTGTTGTCTTAAGAGAGATTGTTGTATGATAATAGTTTGGGTATCACTTTGACCCTTAATCTGAAGGTAAAATTGTTCCCATTATTTGATCAACACGGGATCAATGTGAACATCTGTATCCAACTGTTCACTGGCATTCTCACTTGTCTCGGCTTCACCTTGAATTTTTCTCTATGTCCTGCTTTGTGCTTTGCTCTGTGATTTGCCGTGTTTGATGGATGACTGGTGTAGCGTTCAATAATTCCAGTGGTACTGACTGAAGCCTTTGTAACTTGTACTGAATGAATTCGTCCATTTTTCATGGTCCCATCTTGATCTTTTCCATATGGATCACTTGCACAAATTTCTCTACTGATCTGAAGAAGTCATCGAATTCATATTTTTCATGGATGAATTGCTTAACCTTTACCTGAGTAGTAAAATTATAAGCAAATTTATTTGGATCATATTGTCTTCTTGGAATAAAAGCTAGGTTTAGACCCCTTATTTTCTCACCTTCAGCTTGTGCATGTTTGTAGTCATGCAATGAATAGATACCGCATCGGATCAGAAAGGAAGGCCATAACTGTTTCTTGGCGTCTTTGAGATTTTTTGTAAGGCCCTTTTCAACATGTTAGAGTCGTTCTTGTCAGTCCTCCATCAGAGATCAAAACTCTTTTTGCATTTCATTTTTTGGTGTCTCACTCGATTCATTCAGTTGCATTCCGTTAGGGGCATTCCATTCATTGACAGAAGGACTTGGTTTTCTTGTTTCCCTCATGCTTGTACCTGCTGGGTTGGTCAAAATTTCTCCAATTCATTAAAATTCAGTTCACATCATTTACATTCATAAATGCTATTTTGGTAAAAAAGAGTCTTTTCAGTTTCTAGGTCTAGGATTTGTCTTCAGAATGTTGCAATAATGCCAGTAGGCCAGAGGGAGGATCAATAAGTTTTCATTTCAAGATTGCCATCATCAATAATGCTCAAGGTTGATTCCTCTTCAAAACTTTGTTTTGAAGAGGGAATCATCAAATCAATGGTTAGTAATAAGTGTATTTTTAAAGTTTTCCGTCATGAAGAATTTCAAATATAGGCCTTGGTCACCTTATTATCTTCAGCAACTTCAGCAACCTTGCAACAGATAGATGAGACTAATCATTCACTCCAAAAATTCAAAGATAGGTAAAACAGAGCCATTTCAAAATGAGAAAGTGCTAAAGGTTCTACAGCATTGGCAAAAGGCAAGGACCTCCAAGGGGGTCATTCTCAAGACCACTAACTGATTCAAAGGAAGGAAACTCCAAAGAAATCAAGACAGTGTAATTGCAAAAATTCTCGCTGCCTGAGATTATATTGTGAATGCTTCGCATCTGGGATATATTGTGATGGATGTAATTGTGTGAATTGTTATAACAATGTCGACCATGAAACTGTGAGAAGAGAAGCTGTGGATGCGATAGTTGAGCGTAATCATAATGCATTTAGGCCTAAGATTGCAAACAGTCCAAGTTCTGTTCGAGATAACAGGAACGCTATTTTCAAAATCAAAGAAGATATGGGAGGATAAATTCTTCCAGCTAAACATAATAAAGGGGGTCATCGCAAGAAATTACGATGTTTGAAGGGCGGTATATACCAAGCCTAGAAAAGGCAGACACTCTAAAATGAGTACTAGAGCTTCTGCAAGATAGTTGAAGAAGCGTATTTTTCTTTTTATTGGTATTTGCATAATGTTAAGGGTTTATAGGATTTTCCCCTTTATCATGTATTTTTTAATCATGTATTATAGCCTACCCGAATCCCTTCAGCGGCTCGATAGACTGCAGACACCATCATATCTACCCCCCTGTAAGAGGTGTAGATCAGTGCTATATCCATTGGCTCCTCCGGGCTTATAACAGTAATATTTTGGATAATGAAAATAGGACGTGGGTGCCTCCCACCTCACCTTGAGCCCTCTGGATACCTAATCATTCTACTTCTCATTATATCCTTGAAAGAGTTGCAAAGATTTTCAAAATTAATCTTTTCAAAAGTCAAACAGCATTATCTGATTCAATAGAGAATGATACAAGGGAGTGAACCAAGTCACACAGGTAGTGATTATAATCTACCATATGGGAATGGCATTTCAACCACAAAATATCATCAATTCCATAAACTTTCGGCCTTTCATCCAAAAGATGGGATTCGAACTATGACAGAAGATGCATGTTGATTATCACTTTCAAAAAAAATACTACTAGTCGAAGGACAATTGAGCATTCCACTGCAAATCCAGAGCATGTCATGATGAGGATATTGGAGTATTTTTAGTAGTGGTATCGTGGCTCCTTGTTCTCTAGATTTGGCTCTTGGGCGACATTGCAGAATAGCTGCTTCGATGATAAGGTCGTTGGAGATGCCTTTATGAGTATTGATCCTTCTCTGCCAATTTTCTGAACTGCCTATTGGCTATGTCCAGATTCATGACTGTTTTGAGGTTCTACAACACTTGGTTACTGCTTAGTTATGATCTCTTTGGCAGTACTCTTAAGGCATGGCCTAAATACTTGAATGGTTAAACATTTAACTACTAGTATATCTAATTGTTATATTCCAGTTTCATCTTAGATCTAGGCCAAATAATGGATTCTCTCCGACCAACAGCCTCTGATCTTCGTGGGAAAGCATCTTGATGTCGGACAAATCCTTTCTTATTACAACAATCAGAAATCCTCCACCTTTTTCTCTATTGAAGGGCCACGCGGTGCACTGGTTAATAGATGCGGCACACTAAGCAAGTGTGGTGCACTCGGCGCCTCCACGCAGTGTTTTTCTACACGGGCGCGGTGCATTGGGCCTCCTGCGCACGGAACACACAGTAAAAGGCCCGAAACTGCTCACAATTTCTCCAATAACTCAAATGGATTTTCCAGGATTTGAGGCGTTGAGACAAGTGGAAGACATGATCAAACTGAATGAACCCGATGTTCGTTTCAAAGAGAGCCAGCTCGTTGATGCCAGCAGTCATTTTTTCACACTTATTCCAAACGTGAATCCCTGTGTTATTCAAGATGTGGATTACCTTAAATTAAAGAATCGCATGTTGGAGAGCCTTTTGGAGATGGAAAAAGTGCTAAATTAATGAGGTTCGGAATTAAGATGACGATCCCTTTTATGCTAACTGTAAGAAGCTAAACTGCGATATTTCTCCATTACCTCGCAACAGCTCTGATTACCAACATATTGAAAGATACCTCAAAAGGACTCATGCTCCAACACATGATTGGGGGCCTGAAATGGAGGATGCTTATAGAATTGATAAGGATGGAGAACATGATGCATACATTGCTCGTTAAGGCAATCTTAAAAACTACATGTTGTTTCGACATGGTTCATGTGTGACAAACTTTCTTGGTATCCTTAGTACAGGACTTTGAATAGCTCCCCCCGAGGCTCCACCAACTGGATATAGGTTTGGAAAAGGTATTCACTTGGCAGACCTTGGTAACAGGAGTTCAAATAATGTAACGCCAGTAACAAATGTTCCATGGGGTTATTGTTGCATAGTGAAGTGGCATTGGGAGAAGTTTATGAAATAGAAAAGGCAGAGTATATGGAAGAGGCTCCCAAAGGGAAGATGAAAAGTCAAAAACCAAAACGCTTAAATTTTTAAACGTAGATATCCACAGTGGCAGAAAAATAAGATGCGATTGCCTATGTTTGTCTTCAGTTACCAGATCTACACTACAGGTGTGCCTCCTCGTTGGTCATCAGCAGATTTAAGCAGAGATTGTAACGCTGCACCTGTCACTAATGGTTGGCTTTTCATTTCCAGTTTGTAATGATTTAAAAAACTCCCCAACTTTGGGTTGATCCAATTTTTGATAGTGAAGCTTACTTATTGTATGAAAAGCCATTTGCAAAGGGTTGGTTGGAGTTTCTGGGAAACAGTGGGAGAGAAACTCAGTCACTCACTGTACATTTTGACAGAGAATTAATGAAAGATTACAACTCTGGTTCATGAGATTCCTATGGCGTGAGTTTAGCAAATGTATTTTCTTTTTGTTTCATATGTATTTCGTTATGTTTCATAGTTCATTCATATTCATTTCCAGTGAAAGCTTCTAAGTAAGAAAAGGTAGAATTCAGTTTACTGCTCTACCTTGGGAAATTTTTCACGTTCTATGTTTTCTTCTGTTGAAAATGATTCATGTATTTATGCCCTTTTCACCCTCTTAAGCAATCTCTCCACCTCATATTATTTCAAAACTAATTGCTAGACTTTCTGCATGTCTTGCCTCACGAAATAATCTACGTCTTTGAGTTAAATTCTCTGCTCATGTTGTTCCTTGGTCCCATACATCCCAGAAAACTCAGTCATTCACCAAAATACCTCTTTCATATTTATTTACCTAGCCTAAAATCAGTTCTTATTTTAAGTCATCTCAGACCCTATTGAGTATTTTTACTGAGTTGACCCAGAGAGAGCCCTCTCCTGTCCTCGTAGGGCTAGCTATGAGACTGACCATGGTTTTTGGTTACCCTGAATTTTGCATTCCTTCAGCCTAAGGCAGATTTATGCTCTAACACATACGTCTAACAGGCTATTTCCCTAGCCAATAGTTTATCTGGGACATATAGAGGAAGGACATGTGGATCAGTGATGCTACCATAAACCCTAATGTATGTAAACAATTCTTCCCCAAACCAACTGCCAATTGAAGTTAGATCGATGCTAGCTTCCTCAGACAGCCGAGGGGCTAGTCTATTAAAGATAGCCTGATGAATGGGTAGGATGAAGCCATGGAAAATCTTGTAAAAATGTTTCTTATATTGCTTTTGCCACAAGTCTTTATGGTAAATATGGATAGGGGTTGGGTCCTGCACAGTCCATTTCCATCCCATGATAGGAAAATCAGAGTTAAAACAAATGGTGTCAACTATATATGCACTCATATAAAATGGGGGAACCACTTGGGTGGTAACAAACCTGTTCTTCCTATAATAAAGTATTTGGACAATCATTTTATCTGATAGAATGGTTGCCCAATCCATCACATAAGAATTCAGAGCCGCTTCTATTAAGGGAACCATTTCAATGGAAAACTTAGCAGAATTGGGGCTTCCAAATAATCTACACATCATTGCAGCAGCATAACAATATGGAGATGCTAGGGAGTCCACAGAATACATACCGGATGACTCATGCTTGTGTTTTTTAGGGAAATGCCTTCATTGTTTGATGCGATCAGACTCTACTTCATTTTCCTTCGTGAAAGCTTCAAGGAATGATTTGTTGTAGCAATGCTGAGGCTCTGACAAATGATACATTTTCTTTAAATCCTCAGGCTTGAAGGACCCAAATATTCTCCCATCATATGTGAAGAGCATTCTGTCTGTTATGTTGATACCTTCAACTACCCATTTTACCATGTCATTGTATGGAAAAATCTTTGCGCGGGCCGCTATTCGGTGAAGGAAATAATCGACTAAATCACTATGTCTATTTTCTAACTCTACAGATCTATCAGCCATTGCTTTTCCTTATATTACCTTTGGGTTTTCCCTTTCCAACATATCATATATTCCTTCCCATGAAATCTTCCCACAGTCCTGGCATGTCGTATCTAAGATCAACACAACTTTTTCTGTTCCTTCGGCTACTGCAGGGGAAGCTTTCATCTTTTGGGTTTTCTTTGTCATTTTAGCTGGTTGCATACTTCCAGATTCAAACTACAATTATATGAAATAGAAAAGAGTGATAAACTTAAAATTTTAGAGTGGCTAATGCTTGAATAGATAGTGGTCATAATAGTACAGTCGAAATTCAGCGCAGGAGCAATTGGTGCGAAATATTTCGTATTATGAATTGATATTAACACGCAAGAAAAAATCTTTGAAGGACCTAAGTCATTACTTGTTCTTAATGCCTCACCATATTGAATGACGTCAAACTTAAATGCTTCAATAAATAGATCGCATCACAGCTTTCCCAAGGCCTAGTTAGAATGTGTGCCATCAATCTTCTCATTTTGCGATGAGCGATTTCAATATATATTATTTTAATATTCTGAGAGCTATCGCATATCACAAATCAGGAGGTGTAGGTGCCATGTTCTAAAAGCCTTTAGAATTTATGCGATTGCGATGTATGATGACTTGGCACAAAGAGTGGGGAAATCCTTATTTACATGCCGCATAATGTTTTCTTTTTATTATCACTTTATTTATTTTTAACATCGCATCACATTCCCCCGAGGTGAGTCTTATCTGTCTCTACTGGGATTGTGATATGCAATCAATACATATAGCATCACAAGTTTTCAAGTGTGGCTTCATACGGTTTTTAGCGATATGCGAGAAGTGAGAATCTTATCACATCGCAAATTTTCAATGGCCCATTATAGCTTGTTTATTGAAATTGGCGATATGCGATATGCGATAGTTTTATTGCAATCACATGTTCACCTATGAATTGTTTTAAGAAGCCTAACGTTTAGGATTGTGCAGTAACTTCGCATTACTACACTAATATTTAGATTTAATGCTTTTTGTCCTTAAGCGCATGCGATGTGTGTTGTTTTTAGAGGGTTTTTTGAAGCACTTTTATTTAAAAAATGAGAAACAAAGAAATTGATTTATATGTAAAGATTTTATTGCTTTTTTACAAACTAAAGGGACTCTATTTCCTATTTAGCATCTAAGAATAAAATTAAGAAAAATTTGAAATGGCGGGGGGTGTTGTATAGCACAATAGGCTCACACCCCTGGTCGCATTAACTGCCACGTGACCATTAAAAGGGCAAAAGTTATGGTAGAGGAGCTAAAGTAACCATTTTATAAATTACACAATTTTTGGCAGAATTTCCATTGCTCCCAGGCTAGTTTGTTGCCTGGCGATTCCGCCAAAGGTAGATTCATTGCTTGTGTTACTAGTTTGGTCATTTTGAGGGACAGATAGCAAATAAATGGAGAAGGAGGCCTAACTTAGCCATTTTTCATCCTTTTTGAGCCCAGGAAGAGCCTACACAAGATTTTTTGTGTGTTTTGGACACAATGGAAGCATTAATTTTATGATTTGAGCAATTACATAATGTTTGAACTGACTACCAAGTTGGTCTTATGGTATGATAACTCAACTCCATACTACCCACAAGCCAACGACCAATTATAGGTATCAATAATGTCTTAAAAACATTGTTTCAACACATGGTAGGTATTCATAAAATGAATTGGCATTCCATACATTTTTTAGATTTGTGGGCATACCTCTATTTGAACCACGATCAGATTCACACCTTTTCAATTGGTGTACGGTCTGTAATTCGTTTTTCCAATTGAATGTGAAATTCCACCATTGAAACTTGTCGTCGATCTTCTTCCCACTACGTCTATCAAAGAAAAACATTTTTTGTACTTATCTTCTCTAGATGCGACTCAAGGCGATGTCGTGATGGCTAACAAGGCCCACAAAAAATGTATCAAATCACAATTTCACCAAAATGTTAAAGCTGGTTCCTTTTTGACAGGTGCTCTAGTCCTCTTGTATGATCAAGAAGTTGATAAATTAGGAGTTGAGAAACTTGAACCAATGTGGTTAGGACCATATATAGTTAAACATGTACTTGTGAAAGGGCCCTACGAGCTTGTAGACTTTGACAAACTTCTATTGGCGTAACCTTGAAATGGGTTATACCTCAAAGAAAATTGTGCTTAAATTTTTCTATATAGTCACTTTGTACATACTGTATAAGTTTTTTGGTGTGTTTGCAGTATGATTTTCTTGAGAGTTTTCTATATCTTATGCTCATCTTAGATTACATTTGATTTGAAGATGTTAGGTCCCTATAATACTAGTGTATCCCATTTATTATTGTTTTTGTGCCCATGTAGCCCCAACTTTTTTTATTTTTGTTCCCCAAAGAAGCCCACTATTATTATTGTTGTGCCCTTACATTATTATTGTTATGTAGGATCTGATTATATTATGACCCCTTAAACTTTTATATATACAAAGAAGGTATTTTCATTTGTATCATCCAAGAATTATTAATTTATGTAATGTAAAGGAGGTTTCGCCCTTGAAGAGGATAAATTGTAAGTCGTTAATCTATCTTTTTGTGAGCTGATTGCATAACATTTCATATCAGAGCTTTAGAGTCTATGGTTTCGCTTATTCAAATAGGCCATCTTGGAATTTTTTCTATAAAGACGTTTCTACGAGACTTCAGAAGCTGAAATGTTTACCACATGGAGTCAAAGTTTTGGTGAACTTCGTATAAAAAATTATGAGCTTCGTTCGCTATATTTCCAGAGATATGATCTGAGGAAGTTAGGTTTTTTGCAGGCTCCAGAAATAGGCGACCTAGGAAAAATTGCCATAAATTTTGTTTCAAACATCAGATTTCAATTCTATAAAATGTAACTAAAATCGTACGGACTGTATTTTTCCATGTAGAAATTTCATGGCTGAAGGTTGAAATAGTGACATGTGGCATCCCATACAACGTCGCTCTATTGAATCAGTACATAATCAGGTCATCATGGGAGATTTGGCATAACTCTTTCATGAAGAATCGAATCGTAATCAGAATTTGGGGTTGGAAATAAGACTCAAAAAGGTCCTATAAGAATATATTTTAGAACTTGGAGATTTGAAATTACAGAGTTAAAACCATTTCAATATCAAGCTCCTAAAAGCAAGAAAAATGTGTGTATTTTGTTGCATAACTTTTGTTCGAAAAATCAATTTGAAGTGATTACAAGGGCATACTAAAGCATAGATATCACTATTATGTTCTAAAATTCCTCCTAATAAAAATAATTCTACACCCATTAAGCCCTCAGAAATTTCTACTATAATGCATGAAGAGGAAAAATTACAGCATGATATATCAAAATTACTACACCAAGTGCAACAAATATTTCTCTCACAAAGAACAATCAAAGATGAACTAAAAGGTTACATGCATTCTTTAAAAGGTGACACATGTAAGGTTTAAAAGCATACATCGAAGGTTTTAAGGAAGATTTGACAAGGTTGTTGCAAGAAAGACTTCCCGGTGATGACAAGGTAATCCATGAAAATCATGAGGAGGACAAAAGGAATATGAATTACGATTTTAGAGAATCTAATGTGGAGTTTAAGAACCACCACATTCCAAATATAGATATGAAGAAGTTTGGTGGAAAGGATCTGGTAACATTGATACTACAAATGGAGAAATATTTTGATCTACAACATGTGCAACCCTCACAAAAGGTACGTATTGCATCCTTATATCTAGACCCCAATCAATTTGTACGGTATATATGGCTTTATTCTCATAAACCACTTGTCACCTAGCAATTTTTACGGAGTAAATGATAGCATATTATGAATATACAAATAGAAACACCTTCTTTAGCTAATTGATAAATCTCAAACAAAAAGGTTCAATGGTGGAGCACATTGAAGACTTCCAAAAATTTAATATTAGGGTAATCGATATTTCAGAAGAGCATATGATTGATGTATTCATAGGGACTTTAAAATATAACATCCAACATGAGGTTCACCTTTGGGAACCTGATTCATTGGAGAAGGCATTCAGGGTGGCAAGAAATTTTGAAAAAAAAATTATGGCAACAAAAAAGTCTACCACTCACAACTGTAAAGATGGAAGTGTTAATCTTCCACAACCTACAAGGTTGACACCATAACAATTGGAGGAAAAAAGAGAAAAGGGGCTTTGTTACAGTTATGATAGAAAATACACTAAAGGTCATAAGTGTGCAGAGAAGAAATTATTCTACATAGATTCTGAAGAGGAGGAAGAAAAGGAACAAGAAACATCAAAAGACAAGGATATACACCAGGAACCAACCAAAAAGAAAGAAGAAATGAATCCGGCCATATATTGTAATGCATTGGCTAAATTACCACTCCTCAAACTCTCCAGATAAAAGCATATATCAAGAAGAAAAATGTAATAGTGTTGATTTATTTATGTAGTACTCATAATTTTATTCATTTTACGATGTCTAAGGAATTGAATTGCTTCTTATATCGAGCACCAAAGTGTCAAGTGATGGTTGCAAATGGAGGAACTATAAACTATCCATGGGGGAATATGTATTGAATATTCCAATTCTTTCCATTCCAATCGATGGTTTTGATGTTATACTAAGAATCCAATGGTTACAATCTTTGGGAACGATAAATTTCATTTTTCAAGAACTTTTCTTGAAATTTTTTTGGGAAGGGAAGGAAGTTGAATTAAGGGGTATCGCAAAGAAACCATGAAATATACTCACCTCTAATGGAATGACAAATATTTTGAAGGAAGAACAATGGGGCGTAATTGAAAAATTATGCTCACTAGGGGTTCAAACATCGAAATCATTTATTTCTCTAGATCTCCAAAAAGTCTTGGAAAATCATTCCAAGGTGTTTGAAACTCCCACATGCCTACCACCTATTCGTGATCAAGATCATGCGATTCACTTGATTCCAGGAATTTTTCCTCCAAACATCAAGCCTTACAGATATCCTTATGCCCAAAAGAGTGAAATTGAATGTATGGTTCCAGAAATCCTAGAGGTTGGTATAATTCAACCTAGTCAAATTTCTTTCTCTACTCCAGTAGTATTGGTGCACAAAAAGGATGGATCATGGAATATGTGTCCAAATTATAGGGAGCTCAATAATATCACTATTAAAGATAAATTTTTTATTCCTGTCATTCATGAATTATTGGATGAATTACATGGAGCAATTTACTTCACCAAGTTGGATCTTTGTTCAAGATATCATCAAATTAGAATGAAAACTGAAGACATTCTGAAGACAACATTCAAAACTCATGAGGGTCATTATGAATTTTTGGTCATGCATTTTATCCTTACTAATGCACCTTCCACATTTCAAGGTTTGAGGAATTCCATTTTCAAACCATTCCTTATAAAATTTGACTTGTATTTTTTGGTGATATAATAATTTACAAAAAGTCTTGGAAGGATTATGTTCAACATGTTGACAGGGTGCTCAAACTATTGTAGGAGAAACAATTATATGCAAAAACCTCCAAATGTTTCTTTGGATTATAGGAGGTGGAATATTTGGGTCAGATTGTATCTCATGAGGGTGTTAGGGTAGACCCTAACAAAATTAAATCCATCAGGGAATGAAAAACCCCCTCAACCATAAGGAATCTTCAATGATTTCTCGGGTTGACAGGGTATTATCACAAGTTTGTTAATAATTATGGGATAATAGCAGCACCTCTAACATCATTATTGAAGAAAAATGCATTTTCTTGGACTCGAGAAGCAACGAAGGCCTTTAAACATCTTAAAGAATAAATGTTCCAAGCATCAATCTTAGCTATGGCAGACTTCACAAAAACTTTTATTGTGGAATGTGATGCTTCAGGAAATGGAATTGGCCATGTTGTTTTAATGCAAGAAGGAAAACCCATTTCTTTTGAAAATTGTCCAACCAAAGGAAATTATTTAAAAAACCCTATTTATGAGAAGGAAATGTTGGAAATACTACATGCACCAAAGGAATGGAGACCTTACCCATTGGGAAGACACTTAAAGGTAAAAATAGATCATGATAGTCTCAAATACTTTTTGGAACAAATATTATCTTAAGAATACAAGAAAAAATGGGTGACAAAGATGTTGGGTTATGACATTCAAATCATCTACAAAAAAGGGAAGCGAAATGTTGTTGCAGGTGCACTCTGAAGAAAAGATGAGGATGTAGAAGCATTTCTTTGTGCCATTTCTATTATCCAACCTGAGTGGATAACTGAAGCAAGGGATGAATAGTAGAATGATGAAGAGGTGTGATCACTCATTCAAAAGTTGTAGCAATATCCCAGTAAATCTGATACATTTAGCTGGAAAAATGATTCATTATGGTACAAAGATCGCTTATATCTTTGTAAGAATTCCCAACTCAAACAATAGATTCTTTTGGAATTTCACACCTCCCTTAGGAGGGAAATCAATATTTTGAAAAACTTACCATAGGATCATGAAGGAATTTTTTGGGATGGCCTTAAAACACATATTCAGAAGTTTGTGGCAGAATGTTTGGTTTGCCAACAAAATAAAATTGAGAGAATTAAGACCTTGGGTCAGTTACAACCTTTATCAATTCCAAGTCAGTGTTGGGAGGAGATCTCAAATGATTTTATCACAGGTTTACCCAATTCTGAAGGAAACAATGTCATCATGGTGGTAATTGATAGACTTACCAAGTATGCACACTTTTTCACATTATCTCATCCTTTTAAAGCCATTACAATTACTACTTCATTTATGGAAACAATTCAAAAGCTTCATGGAAATCCAAATATTTTAGTAAGTGACAGAGGTCCCATTTCCCCTGGAAATTTTTAGACAAAATTATTTTCTTGTCGTGGTACTCAATAAGCTCATAACTCATCTTATCATCCTCAATCTGATGGGAAAAATGAGATAGTGAACAAATGTTTGGAAGGATATCTTTGTTTTTTTCGTATCTAATCAACAAAGACAATGGGTCAAGTGGTTAGCTCTAGCTGAATGGTGGTATAACACTTCCTTCCATACTACAGCAAAAATGACCCCATTTATGGCACTTTATGGATATCATCCACCATCCATCATGTTGTAACATGCAATTTTGTTGCTTGTAGTATTCATTTTTCATTCAAGAACTTGAAAATATTTCAAAAAAGATAAAAGCAAGAGGAAGAAGTGATAATGACATAGCGGAATCACTAAAGGAACAAGTATAAAATAATCGGTCCCAGTATACCCATGCGATCAAGTTAAATCATAATATAAATGGTTATATGGAGCCATAACCGAAATATATATATATATATATATATATATATATATATATATATATATATATATATATATATATATATATATATATATATATATATTACACTATGTTGTAAAGCTCAAGAATAATAGCGAAGTGAGAATTCGCAGAATTCAAGCTCAGAGAGATTTGAGCAGCGGGAAAATGAAAGGCAAAAACCCTGAAGAAAACCCCAAAACCACAAAATACTGATGAAATGGCGCAAATTCAAAGTGAGTGGATAGATGAAGAATGAATGCACAGGAACCGTTGGATCTTGGAGATCAACGGATGAGGTCAAAGGAAATGAATGATCCAGACTAAATCATGTAGATTGGAATCAAGGAATGAATGACATAGATTAACCAGAAGTGCTGGTGGAAGAGAAATCTGAAGGAGCATCGCCGCCGTCGATGGTGGAAGATCTACGATCATCGGGCACGAACAAGTCCGGGCATTAACCAAGATGAAGGGTAGTTTTAAAGCTATAAGCGGGATTTTGAGTGGATGCAAAATGGTAAATGGTATTTAGAGGAAAGCACCCGATTCCATTCAATGGTTGACATGTAGCAACTAGAGGAGAGAGAAAACCCGGTCATTTCGGCGGGTAACTCTCGTGCAACTAGTCCACCCGAAATTGATATCAGCCGTCGGATCGTGGGGTTGAAATCTACGGTGGAGAATGGACCCGATATGTATATGTGTTAGCGATGCGATTAAACTGCAATCGCAAAATGCAGCAACACTTATATGAAATCACCCCTAGCCGGAGCCAAAAATATATGCATTATGTTTTAAACTCTTAGCGCATCTATTATATCGCATATCGTTAAGTTTTGTATTGATATATCATTTGAAATGGCCGATTGTGATTTGTGATACGAAGTCAATGGAGCATTGAATAGGTGGATCTGATGGATTTATGCAGCCAATTTAATTCTTTTTGAGTTCCGTGGTAAGCCAAATATTAGAATTAATTTCGTTGTATAAAGGGAAAATCAGTGTTAAAACCAAATCTGAAGAAAAGGTAGTTTTAGTTCTCATTTTCATAATTCTTCTAAGTTAAAGATAGTAGTTTCTGTGAAAGACCAGCATATTATCTTTAACTTTTCCAAGTGTCACAGATAATAGATTCTGTGTAAAGCAGCATATTGTCTCTAACTTCTTGCTTCTTCATTTATCATTTATATTCAGCAAGTAAATGGCATTCTAAGATTTTCATGTCACATATGTATTAATAGTTAAAAACTAAGTTTTCTAGGTCCTTCATTTGAGAACACAACATATAATCAAGTGACAATAATTACAATCATTAATGTCTTAAGCACAATTTCTACACAGCCAGGAAATTGGTTTCTTAAAAACTTGGAAAGGGTTTTGGTAATTAGAGCTGATTAAGATTGGAGCTGCCTGTAATTCCTCTTTAATCCTAGAAAATGATTCTTTAGCTTCTTTGGTCCAATTCACTTCATTCTCCTTCTTTAGCATATTAGTAATTTCTTTTACAATTTCTACATAGTTGGATACAAATCTTCTCAGGAAGTTTATCTTTCCCAGAAACTTTTGAATATCCTTGTTACTCCTAGGCAATGGTATTTTTTGCACAGCTTGTACTCTGGCCAGATCTATCTTCACTCCATCTCTGGAAATAATGTGCTCCAATATTTTTCCTTCTTCCAGAGAAAAAATGGATTTCTTGGGATTTAAGGAAAGTCCAAATCCTCTACATTTATCAAAATTCTTTTTCAAATGGTCCAAATGTTCTTCATCAGACTTTGAGAAAATAGTAATATCATCCAAATATATTACTACAAGCTTATCTCCAACAAAAGCAATGTCCATAGCCTTTGAAATATAGCACCTGTGTTCATCAATCCGAAAGGCATTCTGGCATACATAAAGGTTCCCTAGGGAGTTGTGAATGTCATTTTCTTCTAATCCTCCTTATCCATAGCCACCTGATTATAACCAGAAAATACATCTAGCATTGACATTCTAAAAGATCTTGTTACCTTTTGTAGCACATGATCCATTTTAGGCAATGGATTTTATCTTTCAAAGAAGCCCTGTTGAGATTTCTGAAATCCACACATAACCTTATTTCTCCATTTTTCTTTCTCATAGGCACTAAATTAGCCACCCAATTAGAATACATAAGTGGAACTATTATTTTGGCATCAAGAATGCAGGTAATACCATGTTTATTGAACCTTGATTACCAACAAATGCAGAACTTGACTTAGAAGTAAATGGAGTGTACAGATGTGGTAATGTGGATATTGGTTCAGGTTGAACAATTATAGCAGGTAAATGAAAAGTAACGGACTCTAAAGATTTCTCTTGACAGTTAGGTTCCTGAAATGAAGATGATGAAAAATATGACTCTTTATCATATGAATGTTCAGATAAATTACTGCCTGATGTAGACAATGTAGGGATGGGTGTAATTGGGATCTTAGACTCTCTAGCCCTCCTAGAAACTAGCTTTTTAGGATCTAAAAGAGCTTGAACCTTTTGTTGTGAAGTGTTTGATTTTGTATGGGGTATCCTTGAAGCCATAGTTATTGCTTTGATTCAAAACAGCCAAATATTTCCTCCTCATTGAACAACCAGAGGAAAAAGTTGAAAAACCCAAGGAAAAGTGTTCTTGTCTTCTCTCCCCGACAACAACGCCAATTAATGTTGTGCCTTAAGAAACCAATTTCTAGGCTGTGTAGAAATTGTGCTTAAGAAATTAATCATTTTAATTACTATCACTTGATTATATGTTGTGTTCTCAAATGAAGGACCTGGAAAACTTAGTTTTTAACTATTATACATATGTGACCTGAAAATCTCAGGATGCCATTTACTTGTTGAATATAAATGATAAACGAAAAAGGAAGAAGTCAAAGACAATATGCTGATTTACACAGAATCTATTATCCATGACACTTGGAAAGGTTAAAGATAATATGCTGGTCTTTCACAGAAACTAATCACAGAAACTACTATCTTTAACTTAGAAGAATTATGAAAATGAGAACTGAATCATAGACAATATGTTGCTTAGCACAGAAACTACTATCTGTGACCCTTGGAGAAGTTAAAGATAATATATTGCCTTACACAGAAACTATTATCTATAACTTAAAAAGGAAGGTAAAAACTTCAAGTATAGGAGTGCTCTTTTAAGGAATTTTAACCTTATCTACATAAGCAAATAAAGACCCACAGCTTCATTACTATACTTGAAAGAAGAAAACATAAGATGACACATGACAGAGAAGTTACAAAATTATACCCAACAATTCATGGAAACTTCTAATTCTTTCATAAATCAACAGTTATATCAGGAATACAATGGCCTAATCTTCGGGTTCTCCAAAATTCAAACAACAACCTTTTTCTTTGTAGTTTTTCCTCTTTTATACATTGGGAATAGTTATTGATCTCTAAAACTATCAAACTACTTAACTACTTCTCTAACTATTTGAAGTAAAAATTATTACATAATTTTTCAGAGGGTAAAAGACACCTCAAAGAACATACAATAACAAGAAATAATTGAACTAGAAGATGAGCATAACTACTGGCTTTTCGACTTTGTTAATCGGCTCTTGAGTTCCTCTATGGATGCTTTAATAATTCTTAATCCACTTTAACCATAATTAACTACGTTAGACTTTGACATGTGCGAAAACTGGGCTTATGTATATATCGACCATTTTGATTGGCCAAAATACAAAGAAAACATGACCAACTACCTTTTCTTCGGATTTGGTTTTAAAATTGATTTTCCCTTTATACAACAAAATTAATGCTAATCTCTGGTTTACCGCAGAACTCAAAAAGAATTAAATCGGCTGCATAAATCCATTGGATCCACCCGTTCAATGCTCCATTGACTTCATATCACAAATCGCAATCAACCCTTCCAAATGATATATCAATACAAAACTTAACGATATGCAATATAACATAGTGTCGAGAGTTCAAAACATAATGCATATATTTTCGAGTCTATCCAGGGGTGATTTCATATAAGTGCCGCTGCATTTTGCGATTGCGATTTAATCACATCACTAACACACACACACACACACACACAGATATATATATATATATATATATATATATATATATATATATATATATATATATATATTGTTGGAAATAATACTGAGAGGGGGGGTGAATCAGTATTATTAAGCAATTTACCAAATCTTCCTTATTTGATCTTTTGAATTATTCTTGCATATCAGTACCATAAAATAATGAGCTTGAATAAAGAAAATAGACAGTCACACCAAAGAACACAAGATGTAAGGTGGAAACCCAATGCGGGAGAAAACCACCTGCTGCAATATGTCTCTATCTTCTTTCAAGAAAATCTTTTACAATGATTTTGTACTGGTGCAGTCCTTTACCAGCACGCAGGCTGCAACCTGCAGAGAGCTACAACTCTCTCTCGTTTTCCAGTTTCTCCTGGAAGGGAGCTACAACCCCCTACTTCTTTTCATGAAGAATCAAATGATCAACAAGTATATAACAGATACAGTCCACTACAGATATCAGATCAGTAATTACAGAAATAACCCAGAACACCTTATGAACAGAAATATACAGTCAACAGATCATCTTAAGACAGGGACGCATATTTTCTTTCTGTGGCCTGCGACTGGACGCAGTCTACCCTCCGTTGTTCTGCGTGCAGACGCACTGTTCCTCTATGCTTTGCTGCGACCGGCGCACCCCGAAACACTATCGCGCCGCGTCTTTTGCTTCAGAGACGCACCCAATAACACAGTCGCGTCGCGTCCTTTGCCTCAGAGACGCACCTGAGCCTTTACTGTACTGCGTCCCGGCGCACTTGCCCTTCACTGAACCTGCGTCCCTTCAGATATAAAAGATATGAGGACTTCAGAACCAACCCAAACACTCAGATCCACAGATCTGATCATGCGCCATAGAGATCACAGTCCATTAGAAGATTCACCCTCATAGATCTGGACTAGATCTCACCAAAAGATATTCAACCAAGATGATACAAAATCCAAATGAACTCCTTTGCTTTATATAGGCAAGCCCCTCCCCAAAACATGGAACAATACCACGAGCCGACACCATAGAAACACAAAAACCGTCGGCTAGATACCACACAAGAAACCCCCACGTGCTTTTCTCTGCCTTGAAATGTGTGCACTGGGTGGACGCACCTCCTGAACGGCTGGCCTGCGTCCCTGGACGCGGGTTCTGCATGGTATACCTGCGGGGACGCACTTGCTGAACAGATTTCCTGCGTCCTTCTTAAAAATAGAGAGCTGATCATCAAGAATAGTGATCTATCACCTGAATGGGTTGCCATCAAGGACAACACCTGAATCATAATGCCAACAATCTCCCCCTTTGGACTTGATGGCAACCTCATGATCTTCAGCTTCATTCTCCCCCTTTGACATCAAGGGCAAAGAGTATACTCCCCCTATGCTCATGCTCTTCTAGATTTGTAACAAATAACCAGAAATCCATCATGAAGGAGATAGAGACATATTGCAGCTATTTCCAAGATCTCCTTCTCCATAATGCCAACAATGCATTATGTGCTCCCCCTGAGCCTATACCACCAATAGGAAGATGATCAACAATAAGATGATGCATCAACAACCCCCAGCTTTTGCCTGAGGTATTCAAAAGTGTCCCTGGGCAACGGTTTGGTGAAAATATCAGCAACTTGTTCCTTAGAAGGAACATACTCCAATTTGACCTTCTGTTCAAGTACTTGTTCCCGGAGAAAATGGTACTTGATTGGTATGTGCTTGGTTTTTGAATGCATAACCGGATTCTTTGAGATGCTGATTGCACTTGTGTTGTCACATAAGATAGGAATAGGAGGTGTACAAGTGATTTGATAATCCTGCAAAGTCTGCATCATCCAAAGAAGTTGGGTGCAACAAGATGCAGCAGCAACATATTCCGCTTCAGCTGTAGACAAGGCAATTGAACTCTGTTTCTTGCTGAACCAAGATACCAGTCTGGAACCCATAAAGAATGCACCGCCACTTGTGCTTTTCCTGTCATCCACGCTTCCGGCCCAATCTGCATCTGTGTACGCATGAAGAGTGAGATCTGTATCTCTAGGATACCATAAGCCATAATTTTGAGTCCCTTGAAGATATTTGAAAATTCTCTTCACTGCTTGAAGATGAGTCTCCTTTGGATTTGCCTGAAATCTTCCAACTATTCCAACTGCATGCATGATGTCTGGTCGGGTACCTGTCAAATATAGTAAACTTCCAATCATAGATCTGTAGGTTGGTTGATGTACTGCTGCAGATTCATCATTTGCACTGAGACTACATCCTGTGACCATGGGTGTACATACTGGTTTTGCATCTTCCATGCCATATTTTTTCAAAATCTGCTTGAGATACTTGGTTTGAGATAAAAGGATTCCTCCTTCCTTTTGTTGGATTTGCAAACCAAGGAAGTATGTCAGTTCTCCTAGCAAGGACATTTCAAATTCTTTCTGCATGACTGAGGCAAAGCTTTGACTCATAGCTTCTTCATTGCTGCCAAAAATAATGTCATCTACATACACAACAAGTATTAGCAATTTGTCATTTTCAACTTTTATATATAGATTGCTATCTGCTGAACCTTTTGAAAAACCTTGTTGATGAAGATATTTGTCCAACCGGTAGTACCAAGCCCTTGGGGCTTGTTTGAGACCATAGAGAGCCTTTTTCAATCGGCATACAAGATTTGGATCATTTCCAAGAATGAACCCATCTGGCTGTTCAATGTACACTTCTTCTTCCAAGTCTCCATTCAGAAATGCTGATTTTACGTCCATTTGAAATACTTTGAAGTTCTGAAAACTTGAGAGAGCAAGGAACATTCGGATGGCCTCAAGTCTTGCAACAGGAGCAAAAGTTTCTTCAAAGTCTATTCCTTCTTGCTGTGCATACCCTTTACAAACAAGTCTGGCTTTGTTTCTAATTACTTCTCCATTTTCATTCAATTTATTTTTGAAGACCCATTTTGTTCCGATAACATTCTTATCCTTTGGTCTAGGAACCAGCTCCCAAGTGTTGTTCTTTTCGATTTGCTCAAGTTCTTCATCCATTGCTTTCACCCAACATTCATCTTTGCATGCCTCTTTCACATTTTGTGGTTCAGTAGAGGAGAGTAATGCCAAATAGCTTGAAGCTTCTGCAACTGTTCTTCTAGTTTGTATACCTGCTTCTTTCTGTCCCATGATCTGAGATTCTGGATGGTTCTTCTGAACATATCTGGATGGAGTCTTTTCTTCTATTCTTGTTCGTTCTTCTGCGTCTTCGTGAAGTTCTTCTTTAGATTCTTCTTGAGGTTCTTCTTCTTCATCATTCTGTCTTTGAGGGTAGCTTTCATCTTCTTCGATATCTTCACGATGTATTTGCCTAGGAATGTATCCCTTCTCATCAACCACTACATCAATGCTGTCAACAATTCTGCCAAGTCTTTTATTGTAGCATTTGTATGCTTTGCTATGTGGAGAATAGCCAAGAAGAATGCCTTCATCTGCTCTAGGATCAAGTTTACCAAGCTGCTCCTCAGTATTCTTGATATAGCATTTACTCCCAAAGATTTTGAAATGCTTTACTGAAGGAGTTTTACCACTCCAGAGCTCATGAGGAGTTTGAGTGCTGTTCACCCGAACATTTGTCTTGTTGAGAATAATAACCGCAGTATGTGCAGCTTCACCCCAGAAAGTTGCGGGAGTTCCTGATTCATCAAGCATAGCACGAGCCATTTGTTGGATTGTTCTGTTCATTCTTTCAACAACTCCATTTTGCTGAGGAGTTCTAGCCGTAGAGAATTCTCTCCTTATCCCATGTTCATCACAGAAATCGAAAAATTCATTTGAAGTAAATTCCCCACCTCTGTCGGATCTGAGGCACTTAATTTTGTGACCTGATTCATTTTCAACCAAGGCTTTGAAGGATTTGAATTTTTCGAATGCTTCATCTTTGTGCTTCATAAGTCCTAACCAAACAAACCTGGAGAAGTCTTCAATAAATAATATCAAGTATTCCTCTCCTCTAGGTGTTCTTTTCCTGAATGGTCCACATACATCTGTATGTACTAGCTCAAGAGGCATGCTAGCTGATCCTTCTTTCTCTGGAAAGTTAGTCCTGGTTTGTTTTCCAAACTGACATGATCTGCATATGGTGTTGTCAGGAATTTTGATATCTGGAAGATCGCGAACTGCCTGATATTTGCAAGCTTTCCTTATTTGTGAGAAGCTTAGATGTCCCAACCTTCGATGCCATAACCAGTGCTCTTCATCCTTGCTTAGATAGCATTGTTGTTGTCCTTCATCAAATATGTATAGATTATTTGGAGTTCTTTTTCCTTTGAGAACTTTTTTACCTGTATCAAGGTCACGAACAAGACATCCATTTGATCTGAATATAACCTCGGTTCTTTGATCACACATCTGGCTGACACTTAGAAGATTATGCTTCAAACCATCAACAAACAAAACATTTCCAGCCTTAACATCTTCTTTTAAAGGAGCAATACCTTTTCCTTTTATAGTTGCAGGAGTATCATTTCCAAAAGAGACTTTCTTTCCCTTTTCTAAACTAGAATAAGACTCAAGTTTTTCTTTATCACCTGTCATATGCTTCGAACATCCACTGTCAATGTACCATAGATTTTCTTGCCCTTCTGCATAAAATGCTATCCCACATCTTTCTGTTTGAGGTTCCTTTATTCTCCATGTTTTGGTGCCTGAGGCTTGTTCCTTTTTCCGCTCTTGTACTTTTCTTTCCGGAAACCTGCTTCTGCATTCAAAGTCTTCATGTCCAAAATTATTGCAAATAGAACATTCGACTTCATTTTCAAAAGCTGAAAAGTTGTTATAGGTCCTTTTTGTAATCCCTGTCATACTTCTTTGTTTTTGAGCTTCCCTAGTTATGATTGTTTTATACGCAACACATTGAGCTGCTTTGTGACCAAAGTTATGGCAAGAAAAGCATTGTCCATTGAAGAAGCTTCTGCGATTATTGGATCTACCAGCCAACTGATTGTAATTTCTATTTTCATCTATTCTTGAACCAAATTGAGAAGATTTTACCTGTGGCTGGTTGTGGCTTTTGTTCACCCTTAAGCTGGATTGCCCCTGATAGTTTCTGTTTGACATTTGTCCCTGCTTTACCTGATGATCTTCCTTGTGCTCTTGCTCATTTCTTCTTGCTGCATCAAGATAACTTTTTGAAGTGGATGCTTGAGAAGTTTCTCCATTATAGCCCAAACCTGTCTTATTTAGTGGAGACCGCTGCACATTGATAATCTCATCCAAAGTTTCAGATCCTTTGACAAACTTGAGATTAATAGTTTTTGTTTTCTCAATTTCTTTTCTAAGACCAACAATTTCACCTTCTAATTTTTCAAGATGTTTTTCCTTTTCATCAATTTGGAATTGTAGAGTATCAATAATCATGTTCTTTTCTTCTATGCATCTCTTGAGTCTAGTAATTTCATCATAAAGGTTATCCACATCTACAGCATCCTCATAATCATCATCTTCAAATGCCATTAACAACCTATATTTATTACCTTGTTCATCTTCATCACTGTTTGATAAGCCATCACTATCTTCATGGGTGTAGTAGCTTTTCTTATTTGCGCTTTGTTTCTTGTTCCATCTAACTGGTTCCTTTCCTTTATCCTTATAAGAGCATTTTGCAGCATAATGACCTACTCTTCCACAAGCAAAGCATTTGAAGGGTAGCTTACCTCTGAACCTTCCAGAACCTCTTTGAAGATTTCTGACAAAATTTGATTCTTCTTCCTCTTCTTCTGGATCATGGCTTGCTTCATAGTAATCTTCTTTGCCTGATGCTTTAAAAGCAGCCTCCCTTCTGTCTGATGGTCCTCCCTTTCTCGTTTCATAAGCAGTTAGAATTCCATGTAGCTGAGACATAGTAAGAACACGGAGATTTTCTTTTTCTTCTATTGCAGATACTTTGGATTCAAACTTGGGGGATAATGATTTTAGAATCTTTTGAACTACTATGGACTCCTTTACTTCTTCACCCAAATTTTTCATATAATTAACAATCTCATCTACCCGAAGAAAATAATTAGCCACACTTTCATCATTATACATCTTGAGAGTCTCATATTGAATCCTGAGAGTTTGAAGTTTAGCTTGTTTTACCTGTTCATCTCCTTCATAGCTTGTGATCATTTTGTCCCATATTTCTTTTGCTGATTTGAAGTGCATTACCTTCATGAATTCTGTTTGGGATATACTTCCTAATAGAGTACTGACTGCTTTTGCATTTGTTTCATACTTCTTTTTCTCAGCTGGATCTGTAGGAGTAGCTGAAGGAAAAGCATAGCCTGTTTCTACAATGTCCCAAACTTCAGTACCAAGATATTGAAGATATGCAGTAACTCTTACCTTCCAATAATTGAAGTTTGTCCCATCAAAAACTGGTGGCCTGATTGATGCTTCTCTCTCGTAGTTGCTCATGATGAACGATCTACCTTCAAGCGATCAAGCTTTTCTGAAGGACCTGCTCCGATACCAATTGTTGGAAATAATACTGAGAGGGGGGGTGAATCAGTATTATTAAGCAATTTACCAAATCTTCCTTATTTGATCTTTTGAATTATTCTTGCATATCAGTACCATAAAATAATGAGCTTGAATAAAGAAAATAGACAGTCACACCAAAGAACACAAGATGTAAGGTGTAAACCCAATGCGGGAGAAAACCACCTGCTGCAATATGTCTCTATCTTCTTTCAAGAAAATCTTTTACAATGATTTTGTACTGGTGCAGTCCTTTACCAGCACGCAGGCTGCAACCTGCAGAGAGCTACAACTCTCTCTCGTTTTCCAGTTTCTCCTGGAAGGGAGCTACAACCCCCTACTTCTTTTCATGAAGAATCAAATGATCAACAAGTATATAACAGATACAGTCCACTACAGATATCAGATCAGTAATTACAGAAATAACCCAGAACACCTTATGAACAGAAATATACAGTCAACAGATCATCTTAAGACAGGGACGCATATTTTCTTTCTGTGGCCTGCGACTGGACGCAGTCTACCCTCCGTTGTTCTACGTGCAGACGCACTGTTCCTCTATGCTTTGCTGCGACCGGCGCACCCCGAAACACTATCGCGCCGCGTCTTTTGCTTCAGAGATGCACCCAATAACACAGTCGCGCCGCGTCCTTTGCCTCAGAGACGCACCTGAGCCTTTACTGTACTGCGTCCCGGCGCACTTGCCCTTCACTGAACCTGCGTCCCTTCAGATATAAAAGATATGAGGACTTCAGAACCAACCCAAACACTCAGATCCACAGATCTGATCATGCGCCATAGAGATCACAGTCCATTAGAAGATTCACCCTCATAGATCTGGACTAGATCTCACCAAAAGATATTCAACCAAGATGATACAAAATCCAAATGAACTCCTTTGCTTTATATAGGCAAGCCCCTCCCCAAAACATGGAACAATACCACGAGCCGACACCATAGAAACACAAAGACCATCGGCTAGATACCACACAAGAAACCCCCACGTGCTTTTCTCTGCCTTGAAATGTGTGCACTGGGTGGACGCACCTCCTGAACGGCTGGCCTGCGTCCCTGGACGCGGGTTCTGCATGGTATACCTGCGGGGACGCACTTGCTGAACAGATTTCCTGCGTCCTTCTTAAAAATAGAGAGCTGATCATCAAGAATAGTGATCTATCACCTGAATGGGTTGCCATCAAGGACAACACCTGAATCATAATGCCAACATATATATATATATATATATATATATATATATATATATATATATATATATAGATATAGATATAGATATAGATATAGATATAGATATAGATATATATATCGGGTTCATTCTCCACTGTAGATTTCAACCCCATGATCCGACGGTCAATATCAATTTTGGGTGGACTACTTGCATGAGAGTTACCTGGCGAAATTACCAATTTTTCTCTCTCCTCTAGTTGCTACGTGTCAACCATTGAATGGAATCGGTCACTTTCCTCTAAATACCATTTACCATTTTGCATCCGCTCGAAAGCCCGTTTATAAGTTTAAATCCACCCTTCCTCTTGGTTAATGCCTAGACTTGTTCACGCCCAATGACCGTAGATCTTCGACCATCTACGGCGGTGATGCCCCTTCGGATTTCTCTTCCACCAGCACTTCTAGTTAATATCTGTCGTTCATTCCTTGATTCCAATCTACATGATTTAGTGTGGATCGCTCATTTCCTTCGACCTCATCTGTTGATCTCCAAGATCCAACAGTTCCTGTGCATTCATTCTTCATTTGTCCACTCACTTTGATTTTTTGCCATTTCTTCAGTATTTTGTGGTTCCGGGATTTTCTTCAAGGTTTTGGCCTTTCATTTTCCCGCTACTCAACTCTCTCTGAGCTTGACTTCTGCGAATTCTCACTTTGCTGTTATTCTTGAGCTTTACAACATAGTATATATATTTCAGTTATGGCTCCGTACAACCATTTATATTATGATTTAAGTTGATCTCATGGGTATACTAGGACCGATTCTTTTATACTTGTTCCTTTAGCGATTCCGCTATTTCATTATCACTTCTTCCTATTTCTTTTATCTTTTTTGAAATATTTTCAATTTCTTGAATGAAAAATGAATACTACAAGCAACAAAAATGCATGTTACAACATTTGGGTCCACCTGGGGATAGTGCTTTTTCCACAGAAGCACTAAGAACCGCAGATTAGTGCCTTCACTTCGGGCATGGAGTCATATATTGCTTTGCATAAATTTAAATTCTATGGCATTTGTACACTGATTTCACTCTGGTATTTATAATGGAATGACGCTTATTCTTCAGAACTGGACGTAATGCTTTAAGTATTGCCCATTGACAGGTAGTTTTAGAGTTTCTCCATCAAGATTCTCAAGAATGAAGGTATTATTGGATCTTACTTCAGCAGTTCTAAAAGGGCCATACCAGAGAGGATCAAACTTCCCATGTTTACCCTTATCTTCTCTTCTGGTATCCCATATCAATACTAAATCTACAACTTTAAAATCAATTTCCTTGGCTTTTCTGTCAAAAATATTTTCATATTGCATTGATACATAATCAAGTTGCCTCTTACCTTGTCCCTGTTCTCGCTTAGCTCCATCACTTTATTCATTCTTCTTATCAAACCATTTGGTTCTCCTTTCACCTCCTAAATCATTGCAATCACTGGCTTCACAAGTTGACTTGGAAGCAGAGCCTGAGTTCCATATACTAATTCAAAAGGTAATTTCCTTTAGATCTTCTTGTACTTACTCTAGCAGCCCACAAAGTAAACTTTAACTTAGAATCCCAATATCTTTGATTTTCTGCAATGGTTTTCTTGAGGATATTCATCAAAGTTTTGTTAGTAGATTCAGCTAATCTGTTTCCCTGCAGATGGTAAGTCGTTGAATGGGACAAAGTAACATTATAATTGTGACAAAAAGAAATAAACTTACTTGAATTGAAGACTTGAGCATTGTCTATTATAATTTTGATGGGGCATCCAAACCTGCTGAAAATATTCTCCTCCAAGAACTTCATTACTATCTGATCATTTTCTTTCTTAATAGGTATAGCCTCTACCCAATTGGTGAAATAATCAGTTGCTATGAGAACCCACTTGTGTTGTCTACTTGAAGGTGTATTGATTTCTCCAACAAAGTCCAATCCCCATTGTCTAAATGGCTCCTCTATGAAAATCAGAATCAAAGGTAAAGGGTCTAATCTCTTTTTCTCGGCGAAAAGCTAACACTTCTGACAATTTCTAACAAACTTATATGTATCACCAAATAAACTAGGCCAATAAAATCATGCCTGAAGGATCTTATGTGCAGTTACTTTCCAAATGTAATGTCCTCCACGTAACCCCTCATGATAATCCTTGATTGTATCTGTAAATTCATCCTCTGTTAAACATAGCAATAAAATTCCAGCTGGATCCTTTCAGTACAATCTGCCTTCCACAATCACATATGGTTGTCCCTTGATCTTTAGTGCTCTATACTTTGTTCTATCTAAGGATTGGGGACAGGAAAGAAAGCACAAATAATGAATTATATGCTTATACCATTTTGAACACAAAAATTTATACCTGATCTTCATACTTGGATCTTGCTTTCCTTCACTTTTTTTAGCTTCTTTTTAATCCATAGGTGCTAGTAAGTTGATTCCCAATGCTTGGAAGTTTGATTCTGTCAACATTTTTTCCAATCCTTGTCCTTTCACCAACTTTGTGGGTTTTATGTCCAAATCATATTCTTGGATCTTGGCTATCCATTTTCCTCTTCTGCCTTCTACATCTCCCTATAGTAATACATCTTTCACTGCAGCATTTGGCACATAAGAAATGATTTGTGACTGCAGCACATAAGTTCTAAAAGCTTTCAGGGCTTTTACCAAAGCATACACTTGTTTCTCAAGAATATTATATTTCAGCTCAGAATCCCTAAGAATCTTACTGAAGAATGCAACTGGCTACTCTTTCTCTTCATCATTCTTCTACAGTAAGACAACAACTATTGAACTTGATGATGCAAATGAAAAAACTTGGAAAGGATTTTGGTAATTAGGGCTGATTAAGACTGGAGCTGCCTATAATGCCTCTTTAATCCTAGAAAATGATTCTCTAGCTTCTTTAGTCCAATTCACTTCATTCTCCTTCTTTAGCATATTAGTAATTTCTTTTACAATTTCTGCATAGTTGGATACAAATCTTCTCAGGAAGTTTATCTTTCCCAGAAACTTTTGAATATCCTTTTTACTCCTAAGCGATGGTATTTTTTGCACAAATTGTACTCTGGCCAGATCTATCTTCACTCCATCTCTGGAAACAATGTGCCCCAATAGTTTTCCTTAAAGAGAAAAAATGGATTTCTTGGGATTTAAGGAAAGTCCAAATCTTCTACATTTATCAAAAGTCTTTTTCAAATGGTTCAAATGTTCTTCATCAGAGTTTGAGAAAATAGTAATATCATCCAAATATACTACTACAAACTTATCTCCAACAAAAGCAATGTCCATAGCCCTTTAAAATGTAGCACCTGCGTTGATCAATCCAAAAGGCATTATAGGATACATAAAGGTTTCCCCGGGAGTTGTGAATGTCGTTTTCTTATGATCCTCCTTATCCACAGCCACCTGGTTATAACCAGAAAAACCATCTAGCATTGACATTCTAAAAGATCCCATTACCTTTTGCAGCACATGATCCATTTTAGGCAATGGATAGCTATCTTTCAAAGAAGCCCTGTTGAGATTTCTGAAATTCACAAATAACCTTATTTCTCCATTTTTCTTTCACAGGCACTAAATTATCCACCTAATCAGAATACCTGAGTGGAACTATTATTTTGGCATCAAGCAACTTCATGACATCCTTTTAAATTGATGATAGAAGCAGAGGATTTATCTATCTAAGCTTCTGTTTATAGGGTTTAATTCCCTCCTTCAAGGGAATCTTGTGCTGAATAATATTTGCATCATAGGTTTTGAGATCTTCATAAGACCATGCAAAGACATCAGCATAATTCTTAAAAAGTTTAATATATCTTTCTTGAAAATTCAGTGGAACTCCACTGAATAATTTCACTAACCTGGGATTCTCCTGAGTTCCAAGGTTGTGATCCTAAATGTGTTCCTCCTATGAAATTTTCCCTGAGTCAACAACCACATCATTAGGATTAAAAATTCTTTCAAGGGGAACAAGTCCCTTTAGCATAATATTATCTTTCAATTGAAATATTTTCTGATTAGCTATTGAATCTTTTAAACCATTGATTTCTGCAACTTCTATTGTTTCTTCTTCATCCTGATCAATTTCTATGCCCTGAAACTCTTCAACCATAGTCAAAAACTCCTTAATCTGTTGATCATCCTAAAAAACATGCCAATTCTTAACATTATCAGGAACAGAGGGTCTTTGTCTTATATCTATCTCGTATCTTAGTCTTGGATTAATAGGAGACTTGAAAGTACTAGCAGCCAGAGCCAATGAATATGCTAATCTATTCTCATCTCTTGGAATGAATTGAATGTTAAAAGATTCAAAAAAGTTCTCAATCAAATCCCATACCTCATTTCTGTAAGCCCTAAGCCTAGGGTGCTTTGTTTGGCAATGATATTTTATTTGCTTAATAATCAACTTCGAATCTCCAAAATCATAAATTGACTTAACTCCCATCTTTTTAGCTATTTGTAAAGCAATAATCAAGGACTCATATTCTGCCACATTGTTTGTTCCCTTGAACTCTAATTTAAAGGAAAAAGGGAACATATTACCTCTAGGTGCAATTAGAAGAAAACCAGCACCTGTTCCTTCCTTGGAATAAGCTCCATCAAAAAAACATTTCTACACTTCTTCATTTTGCAGCTCTGTAATTACATTAGCTAAAGCAAGTTGCTTCTGATTATCTTCAGCCAGATCTACATTATCATGCAGCATGAAACAAGAAAAGGCATCCTTCTCCTAGTTATATACAGGTGAATTACCTGCTCCATTTTCTGTAATTGTTTTCACAAATATAGTTCCTCTGTACAATATCCTCCCTTCCCCACCAAAAGTTGGTATAACAGCATACGTAAAATCTAGCTTCAAAAAACCACCCAATTTAGCCCCTCAGGACCTAGATAGAAGCATTCCAAATCTAGCAGGAATATCTGCTAGTACTACATCCATGACCAAGCTTCTAGCTGGAATTTGAGCTAGTGACACTGCCAGATCCTTAATGAACCCAAGGTACTTGACTTTGTTCGAATCAAAAGAATAAAGGTCCCTATAGGGTTTGGTAACTTGTAGATTTAGTTGCTTCATTACTAAAACCAGCTCAAGAAAAGATAGAAAAGATAGATCAACGCCTTAGAATTCAGACTCTTCGAGGGGGCAACCTCCTTTACATTACATAAATGAACAATTCTTGGATGATACAAATGAAAAGACCTCCTTTCTATATATAGGAGTCTAAGGGGTCATAACATAATCAGAGCTGACATAACAATAATAATGTAAGGGCACAATAATAACAATAGTGGGCTTCTATGGGGCACATTAGTAACAATATGGGCACTACATGGGTACATCAATATAATAAGTGGGTTGTACTAATAACAATAAGGGGTTACACTAGTAGTATAGGTGCCTAACACAATGAATCTGCTAATCTATTCTCATCTCTTGGAATGAATTGAATGTTAAGAGATTCAAAAAAGTTCTCAATCAAATCCCATACCTCATTTCTGTAAGCCCTAAGCCTAGGGTGCTTTGTTTGGCAATGATATTTTATTTGCTTAATAATCAACTTCGAATCTCCAAAATCATAAATTGACTTAACTCCCATCTGTTTAGCTATTTGTAAAGAAATAATCAAGGACTCATATTCTGCCACATTGTTTGTTCCCTTGAACTCTAATTTAAAGGAAAAAGGGAACATATTACCTCTAGGTGCAATTAGAAGAAAACCAACACCTGTTCCTTCCTTAGAATAAGCTCCATCAAAAAAACATTTCCACACTTCTTCATTTTGCAGCTCTGTAATTACATTAGCTGAAGCAAGTTGCTTCTGATTATCTTCAGCCAGCTCTGCATTATCATGCAGCATGAAACAAGCAAAGGCATCCTTCTCCTAGTTATATACAGGTGAATTACCTGCTCCATTTTCTGTAATTGTTTTCACAAATATAGTTCCTCTGTACAATCTCCTCCCTTCCCCACCAAAAGTTGGTATAACAGCGTACGTAAAATCTAGCTTCAAAAAACCACCCAATTTAGCCCCCGAGGACCTAGATAGAAGCATTCCAAATCTAGCAGGAATATCTGCTACTACTACATCCATGACCAAGCTTCTAGCTGGAATTTGAGCTAGTGACACTACCAGATCCTTAATGAACCCAAGGTACTTGACTTTGTTTGAATCAAAAGAATAAAGGTCCCTATAGGGTTTGGTAACTTGTAGATTTAGTTGCTTCATTACTAATAAAGGCATAAGATTGTGCGAAGCTCCCGAATCAAACATACAATTATGTAAGAGGAAATCACGGACCAATAAAGAAATATAAAAAGGCAGTATTGAAGAGTCTATTTCCTCAACATGTGGACTAAAAATCACTACTAGTTTGTATTCTTGCATATTTACAGTGTCATTTATAATCTCATTTTCTTTCAAATTAAAAAACTCAACAATCTCCTTTTGATAAATAGGTATTCTTGTCAATTTTGTAAGAGGAACCTAAATTCTTACCTTTTCCAACTCCTTCGTACGACTAAACAAGTGACCCTGTTTAGCAGTCCTTTCGTTCTCCTCTTCACCTTTTTTCATGACTGGAATTACTTGAGGAATTGAAACAAGTTTCTCCAAAGGAATTTTTTCAACTTGATCTTTAGAAGGCTCACCTTAAAGTATCTGTGTCTTTCCATTTGCATTCTGCTGTTCCTTTCCTTTATTCACTTGTTTTGCAGGTTGAGATTCTTGTGGAGTCACCTTTGGTAAGGAAGTTGAAACTTGCTGCTCAATTTCAATTTCTTGATTTCTTGATCTTTTCTTCAATCTCAAGTCATATTTCTTATGTAGTTCAACCGGCATAAATTCAGAGAATTGCTTCCAATATTCATCAATTTTATTTTCATCATGAATGGAATATGTTTCATCATATTCATACTCTTCTTCTTCGATACCAAGTTCATCTTCATCTACTGCATATAATGTAGAAATTTGATCTTCAGGTTGCTCCTGTCCTTCACCAGGAACTGCTTCTATATATAATGGTGCTTAAATCTGATTTTTATATTTTCTGTCCTTCTACAAGATTTGCAAAGGTTGTCGTCTATATTGGGGATTAAAGTTCTTATTATACTGTGTTTTCTTCTAAAAATTCTTATTTTCTAACTCTAATTTATTTAACTTATCTGACAAAGTTTTAAGTACATTACACCTATCCTCTTGTTATCATTCTAGGAAACTCTCCAAGGTTGTAAATCGGAGATGCCTGGTAAATATATGATCTTTAATATTGTTCTCTGAACTATTGGAATAAATCATGGTTTGGATCAAGCCAGATAACCATTTCAACTATGTTTTTACGCAAGACATGCATGAACACCCCCAATAACACAAGGCTTTAGACTTCTAATGCTCAATAGTTTGTAGATTTAATGGATAGATGGAGAACACTGACCATGCCATCAGATTGCATACATGAACCTATATGAATGGCTAGCTATAGGCAGCAAATGAACTTATTGACTTTATTGGCAGATGCATATATAATCACACATATAAATGGCTAGCCATAGGTAGCAGAGAAGCTTGCAAATATAATGTATCAAAGTAGAGATAAGATGACAATTATCTGGCCTTAAACACACAGAAAACCTGAACAAATTGTTCAAGTGCAAGCATAGAACAAGAGAGAAATGGACATTAAACATGTAACGGAAAAAGAAGCTTGTATTACTAAAAATGAAGATGAGAAGCTTGAGTAGCAAAGTCTCATGAGTCTCCAGAAGTTGAACCCCTATTACATCTTACTAATAGCCATTTATAGCCTGTCTACAATGCTCCTAAGCTCTCTAGAAGGCTCTGAGTCTTAGTCTTCCTGATTTGTTCTCTAACTATTTGATTCCCCCTACCAGAAAGCATGGCTCGGTGGTTTTCCTCTTCTGACAAGGGAATAACTGCATCCAGATGTGTTGGGTAGTGGCTGCACTGTTTGCTGGGCTGTGCTATCGATCTCCATGATTGCTTCTCGGTCTTTGTCTCCTGGAAGTTATTTCCCGGCCTTTGATTATGTGATAGAATGGGTCTTTCGGGCCTCTGTTATCCTTTAAATGCAATACGGGAACTGTTTTCTGGTATAACAGAGAAATGATGCGACCGTGAGAAATCCCGCCATTCTCTTTTCTTTCAGGCTTTAACAATCCTGAAAAATGGTTAATTCCTCCATCGGGTCCGCCCTTGGGTCACTGTCACATGTCGCAATTGGTAATTGATTTCTCCGCCCTTCGGGTGTATAATACAAGTCAAAGGCATAAGGACTGTATGGCGGACGCATGAATAGGCTGAGGATTACACATCAGCCATTGGATCAAGTGAACGGATGGCAGAGATCTCTTGGCGGGAGAAATCAGGCGGAATTGGTAAGCGGATTTGATCACACCTCTTTTGGGAGGAGATTAGTAAACATACAATGGCTAGCGATTCCATTTAGGTGATGACACATGGTGGACGGGACAGGGGAAAACCACTTTATCGCGAATTATCGTGTGGGTGGCTTGGGAGAGTGGGAGGAGAAATCACCATTGGATTGAATAGATGGACGACGGAGATCTGTTTGCGTTGGGATGTGAGAGTGAATTGGGCGTGGGCCATTGGATCTTGGCGGAACTGATCCAACAGTGGAGGAGCGATCGCGATATCGCATCGGCGGAAGTCATGGGAGAAGAGCCCTTATATGTATCCGATCGCCAATAGTGATTTAAGGCCCAGACTCGATACACCACTGTAAAATGAATTATTGCAACATCGCATCCGAGGGGTAATCGGCAATCGGCCATCGTCGATTGTTAAAGACATGGATTATGAAAGACCTGCTGAAAGCTCCGATGGAAATGAGGAATGAAAGCGTCGAGGTTATATGGTAGCATCTTATGGAAGGCTTGTACTTCGTGCTTAAGGACTGGGGGCTAAAACAAGGGCTTTTTTGGGTTTTGGTGGGTTCAAACGAGGAATGGAGAGGTTTTAGGAGGAAAAAACAGAGATAGCGGGGCTATGGAGTATAAGGAAAATGAAGGAGAAGGGAGGAAAAGACTGCTGCGATCTACCCTTCTGAGCATAAACACACAACCAAGTTGGTATTTGGTCCTCCAAACGCTGGAGTATGTAGCAGAGCTAACACTGGCTCCTTCTGGGGATGAGAGCCTCCCTGTGAGGTCTCAAGAACTTACAGAGCAATGCCTTTCCTGTAGAAAACAAATTAGCCAAAATTTCCTAGTGTTCCATTGGGCATGGAGTCTAATTTTCTTATACTAAACTGATAAAATAAAATATTTAAAGTTTTAAGGCCCAAAGACCTTAAATCACATAAATTTTCAGAAAATGCCCATTGACTGGGCCATCAAAAACTTCTTCCCCTTCCATGCTCTTCAGCATGAAGTTATTGTTCCCTTGGACCTGAGAAATGATAAAAGGCCTTGTCCAGAAAGCATCAAACTTCCCATGGTTGCCTTTATTTTCTTTTAGTGCATCCCATTTAAGGACCATGTCTCCAACTTCAAGATTATCTGTTTTTTTCCCTTTGTCAAATGCTTCCTTGATATTTTTTTGATGTGCTGCAGACTTTTCAACTAGCTTCTCTCTAATCTGATGTACCTCTACTAAATCAGTGATTCTTTTTGCCATACCTTCTTCCTCATCCTGTTCTTGTTGCAGGAACTTTGCCATAGGGAGAGTTAACTGAATTGGGAACACAGCTTCGGTGCCATACACCAGCTTGAATGGAGAATTTCCTGTGGATCTTTTAATGGTCACTCTGTCAGCCCAAAGTGCATATTTGAGCTTAGAATCCCAATTGTTTTTGTTGTCCTCCAACAACTTCTTAATTATCCTTATCAGACTTTTGTTGGAAGATTCTATTAGACCATTGCCTTGAGGGTAGTATGAGGTGGAATGAACCAGTTTAATGCCCATTGAGTTACACATTTCCACCAATTCTTTTGCTCTGAAGGCTGTTTCATTATCTGTGACTAATTTATGTGGACAACCAAATCTGGTGATGATATGCTCAATCAAAAACGTCATGACCACATTATAATCAGCCTTTCTAGTAGGGATTGCTTCAATCCACTTAGTAAAATAATCAGTAGCTACTAATATTGACCTGTGCTGGCCACTGGAATGTGGATTGATTTCTCCACTTTTCTTCCTCACCACTACTAAGTTGGCTACCCACTTGGAATAACTTACAGGGACTATGATTTTGGCAGCCAGTAACTTTTTTATTTCTTTTTCAATTAGATGGAGGAGCATAGGATTTATTGGTCTCAGCTTTTGTTTGAAAGGTATGGTGCCTTTCTCTAAAGGGATTTTATGTTGGATGATATTCTTATCATATGTTTTCAGGTCACTATATTCCCAGGCGAAGACATCAGCAAATTGCTTCATTAATTTGCAGTATTTAGAACTTTGGTCAACAGATAGATGAGAAGACAGATTTATGTACCTAGGCCAACCTGGACTCCCTATATCATGCTGACAGACTGCAGATGGATCTTCTTTTTTGGCACCCTTATAAGGTACATCGTTTTGGTCAAACAGTCTTTCTAGAGGAATTAGACCCTTAGGAATATGATTGCTGGGAAGCTGGGCAATTCTATCTTTGCCAATTTTGTTTCTAAGCTGGGATTGGGGGGTATCTTGCAAGGCTTCATTTTCTTGGTCAATTTGCATTTCGAAAAATTCATCAATGACTTGCAGAAACCTATTTATCTCATCATCATCATCAAAAACCTTCCAATGTTGGACATTATCAGGCAAGGATGGTCTATATTTCATTTAGACTTCATAAACTAGTCTGGGAGGCATGGGAGGGATAAATAGACTAGCAGACACAGCAAGGGAAGCAACAAGCTGATTTTTGGCTCTAGGAATATATGAAATATAGAAATAATCAAAAGAATATCTAATCCTCCATACCTCATCTATGTATGCTTTTAGCCTTAGGTGCTTTGCTTGAAATGTTTTATTTACTTGCTGAATGATCAAATCAGCATCTCCAAATACCTTCAGATTCGGGATTCCTCTATCTTTTGCTGCATTAAGGCTCAGTATCAGAGCTTCATACTCTGCTATATTATTGGTGACTTGGAAGGCCAGCTTAAAAGAAAGTTGTGCGCTTTCTTGTTTTGGAGATATCAGCACCACCCCTGCTCCTGCAGTCTCCCTGGAACATGCTCCATCAAAGAACATCTCCCAAATCTGATTTTCTTTCTCCCCCTCAGCCTGAACAATTGGTTTGTTGAGCTGCAACGAGGCCTTCTGAGATTCTTCAATTTGGAGGATACATGCTCCAAAATCAGTGTCCATCGCATAAATGGGATGATTAGAAGGATTCTTTTCATCACTAATGATATATGCCAACTATTCTTCTCTATAAAATCTCCTGCTTTCTCCTCCAAAAATTGGAATAGTGGCATAAGATAGGTCATTCTGCAATGTCCCACCTAGTCTCTTAATCCACCCTCTGGAAAAAAGCATGCCAAACTTAGGAGGGACATCTCCCACCACAATATCCATCATTATGCTCTTCATGGGCAGTTGGGTTAGGGTAATGGCTAAATCTTTAATCAATCCCAGACATTTCACCTTTCTTGAATCAAATGAGAATAGGTCATGATATGGTCTGGTGATGTCAAGGCCTAACTCTTCCATGACAGTTTTAGGCATCCGATTGTGAATGGCACTTGTATCTAGAAGGCAATTGTGGAGAATTTTGTCATGAATGGTTAAGAAGACATAAAAAGATGGAGAATTATCATTGGCAGCTTCAGTCATTGGGCTTAGCACAACTGCAGGCCTATCGTCTTGCAAATTGACAAAGTCAGTGGAGGTTTGTGTGGTTTTCAGCTCAAGAGCCTCAAGGATAGGCTTTCTAAGCACTTCACTCTTCACCAGTTCTATCAGAGGCACAGATATTTTTAACTTCTAAACTTCTGATTCAAAGCTAAAAGAGAGAGGTAACTTGTCAGAACCTCTTACCTCTTGAACCGGTGCTTTGAGGATGACCGGATCAGCTGTTGGTCTTCTCTGTCTACTATTCTGGGTCTCTGTTTGGACGGCAGCTTTTTGGGCAGGATTCTCCTTGACATTATTTACATTTGACCTCAGATTATATCTTTGCTGCTCCTCAGTTTGTAGAATAGCCTCTCTATCCCACCTTTGACTGTCTTGCTCTTGCAGCAAAGACTCTTCGTATGCAACCAATGTCGAAAAGGCATCACTGCCTTTATCTTCCATACAATGAATTTCATCCTCATCTTTGATCTGTTCCTCCTCCATGACTACATTTTGGAAAGGAGCTTTAACTCTTTGATCCTCGTTAGTTTCTTTACCCTTCTGAATGATTTGAATTTTGCTCATTTGTTCTTATGAATGGATTTGAATTTCTTAGAGAAAATGTATTTGGGAGCCTTGCCTTCCCAGAGTTCTGCTCAACCTCCAGCTTAGATATTTTAGCAGACAAGGACTCGACCATTCTAGTCACTTTATCAAGTTTGGTATCTGAAGATGAAGCAGAGGGAGAAGAAGCCTCACCTCTCTACCTCCTTCTATCGGCGTGACTTTTGATCTTTTAAGTAGCCATAATGTTAGATTCTACCAATAGTGTCGCATCCTGCATTTCAACTAGGGTAGTGCATCTTCTTTCTCTCAGCAGCAAATAGAAATCAAAGTCAAAGGCACTGGCGTAGGAAAGTTTGGTAGAGGTGGAGGTAGGCTTTACCTCAGCTGGTATCTTACTATACATACGATTGAATCTTTTATTAAAATCGGGCAAGGATTCCCCATTTTCCCTCTTCAGGTTCCCAAACTCTGTATGATAGTATAGTAGGTCCTTTTTATCTCCCCAATGTTTTAGGAATGTATCATCTAAAGCTTCGATATCTGCTATAGATCTTGGGGCTTGTTCTCTGAACCATTTCCTAGCCTCCCCATCTAGGCTTTGGACAAAGACTCTCATCCACACATCATCTTCACTAATATCCATATTATCAGCATAGCTATAAAATGACTCAAGGTGTTCTTCAACAGTGACACCTTTAGTCCTAGTGAACTTAGGCATATACTTCTGATATTCTCCAGTGGGCATAGCATTCAAAGGAGTGGGCAGTATTAGAGGTCCATACCTAGCGGCTATGATTCTTTCCATTTTGGTGGGTGCTTGCGGACCTGCCATAACTGTGGTGACTAAAAGAGTACTAGAATTCTGAATGACAGAAGGTGGAGGAGTGATTGACGAGACCAAAAGAGTATGGTGAATAGGAGGTGAGGTTCCCTTTGGGCTAACAACGAAAGGAGAAACTAAAGAATAAGGAGATTTATGAATTTCTGAGGGCTTTTCTTCACTGCTAGTATTAGAATCTGTACTCTCAACATGTGTTTGTTATTTTGAAGGATCTTCTTGAAGAGATATAGAATATTGTTTAGGTTTACTTGAACCCGATGCTCCTTTCTGCGATACTTTCTTCTCCTTAATGGTATTTTCAAAGTCAGGTACTGGGTCAGCTTGTGATTTTTGAGGATTTCTCTGAGTATGCCTCACAAACTGAGCCATAATTATGAAGTGGAGTTGACAAGAGGTTTGGCCTCCAGTAGAGTCGCCAGATAGATGATTACAACAAAAAATGTGCCCAGACTTTGTCTATCATCAAATTTGGGTCTATGTCATTTTCCCGGGAAGCTGAGCTTCAGTTTCCATTCCCCGGCAACGGTGCCAATTTATGTTATCACTCCAGGAAACTCTTCGAGGTTGTAAATAAGAGATGCCTGGTAACATATGATCTTTATTATTGTTCTCTGAACTATTGGAATAAATGATGGTTTGGATCAAGCCAGATAACCATTTCAAATATGTTTTTACCCAAGACATGCATGAACACCGCCAATAACAAAAGGCTTTAGACTGCTAATGCTCAATAGTTTGTAGATTTAATGGATAGATGGAGAACACTGACTATGCCAACAGATTGCATACATGAACCTATATGAATGGCTAGCTACATGCAGGAAATGAACTTACTGACTATACTGACAGATGCATATATAATCACACATATAAATGGCTAGCCATAGGCATCAGAGAAGCTTGCAAATCTAATGTATCAAAGCAGAGATAAGATGACAGTTATCTCGCCTTAAACACACAGAAAACCTAAACAAATTGTTCAAGTGCAAGCATATAACAGGAGAGAAATGGACATTAAACATGTAACAGCAAAAGAAGCTTGTATTACTAAAAATGAAGATGCGAAACTAACAGCCATTTATAGCCTGTCTACAATGCTCCTGAGCTCTCTAGAAGGCTTCAAGTCTTTGTCTTCCTGATATGTTCTCTAACTGTTTGATTCCCCCTACCAGCAAGCATGGCTCGGTGGTTTTCCTCTTCTAACATGGGAATAACTGCATCCAGATATTTTGGGTAGTGGCTGCACTGTCTGGGAGATCTATCATTCCAGAAACACCCCATAATCATTCTGTTTGTTTGCTGGGCTGTGTTGTCGATCTCCATGATTGCTTCTCGGCTTTTGTCTCCAGGCAGTTATTTCCCAGCCTTTGATTATGTGATAGAATGGGTCTTTCGGGCCTCTGTTATCCTTTAAATGCAATACAGGAATTTTTTTCTGGTATAACAAAGAAATGATGTGACCGTGAGAAATCCTGTCGTTCTCTGTTCTTTCGGGGTTTAACAGTCCTGAAAAATGGTTAATTGCTCCATCCGGTCCGCCCTTGGGTTGCTGTCACGTGTTGCAATCGGTAACTGATTGCTCCGCCCTTTGGGTGTATGATACAGGTCAAAGGCATAAGGATTGTATGACAAACGCATGAGCAGGCCAGGGATTACACATCAGTCGTTGGATCAAGTGAACAGACGGTAGAGATCTCTTGGTGGGAGAAATCAACGGAAGTGGTAAGTGGAGTTGATCGCACCGCTTTTGGGAGGAGAGTGGTAAATGTACAATGACCATCGATTCCATTTAGGTGATGAGACGTGGCGGACGGGACAGGGGAAAACTGCTTTATCGCAAATTATCGCGCGGGTGGATTGCGAGAGTGGGAGGAGCAATCACCGTTGGATTGAATGGATGGACAACGGAGATATTTTTGTGGTGGGATGTGAGAGCGAATAGGGCGTGGACCGTTGGATCTTGGCGGAACTGATCCAATGGTGGAGAAGCGATCGCGATATCGCATCGCCAGAAGTCAGGGGAGAAGAGCCCTTATACGTATCCGATCGCCAATAGTGATTTAAGGCCCAGACCTAATACACCACTGTAAAATGAATTATCGCAATATCGCATCCGAGGGGAAATTGGCAAACGGCCATCGACGATTGTCAAAGACATGGATTATGAAAGACCCGCTGAAAGCTCCGATGGCGATGAGGAATGAAAGCATCGAGGTTATATGGTAGGGTCTTATGGAAGGCTTGCGCTTCGTGCTTAAGGACTGGGGGCTAAAACAGGGGCTTTTCTTAGTTTCGGAGGGTTCAAATGGGGAATGGAGAGGTTTTAGGAGGAAAAAATAGAGATAGCAGGGCTATGGAGTATAAGGAAAATGAAGGAGAAGGGAGGAAAATATTGTTGCAATCTGCCCTTCTAAGTGTAAACACACGGCCAAGCTAGTATTTGGTCCTCCAAACGCTAGAGTATGTATCAGAGCTAACACTGGCTCCTTCTAGGGATGAGAGCCTCCCTGTGAGGTCTCAAGAACTTACAGAGCAATGCCTTTCCTGTAGAAAACAAATTATCCAAAATTTCCTAGTGCTTCGTTGGGCATGGAGTCTACTTTGCTTATACTAAACTGATAAAATAAAATATTTACAGTTTTAAGGCCCAAAGACCTTAAATCACATAAATTTTCAGAAAAACGCCCATTGACTGGGCCATCAAAAACTTCTTCCCTTCCATGCTCTTCAGCATGAAGGTATTGTTTCCTTGGACCTGAGAAATGAAGATTTTGCTAGACCATTGCCTTGAGGGTAGTATGAGGTTGAATGAACCAGTTTAATGCCCATTGAGTTACACATTTCCAACAATTCTTTTGCTCTGAAGGCTGTTGCATTATCTATGACTAATTTATGTGGACAACCAAATCTGGTGAAGATATGCTCAATCAAAAACTTCATGACCACATTATGATCAGCCTTTCTAGTAGGGATTGCTTCAATCCACTTAGTAAAATAATCAGTGGCTACTAATATCCATCTATGCTGGCCACTGGAATGTGGATTGATTTCTCCACTTTTCTTCCTCACCACTACTAGGTTGGCTACCCACTTGGAATATCTTAGAGGGACTATGATTTTTGCATCTAGAAACTTTTTTATTTCTTTTTCAATCAGAGGGAGGAGTATAGGATTTTATTGGTCTCAGCTTCTGTTTGAAAGGTATGGTGCCTTTCTCTAAAGGGATTTTATGTTGGATGATATTCTTATCATATGTTTTCAGGTCACTATATTCCGAGGCGAAGACATCAGCAAATTGCTTCATTAATTTGCAGTATTCAGAACTTTGGTCAGTAGATAGATGAGAAGACAGATTTATGTACCTAGGTTGACCTGGACTCCCTATATCACGCTAACACACTACAGATGGATCTTCTTTTTGGACAGCCTTATAAGGTACGTCATTTTGGTCAAACAGTCTTTCTAGAGGAATTAGACCCTTAAGAATATGATTGCTGGGAAGTTGGACAATGCTATCTTTGCCAATTTTGTTTCTAAGTTGGGATTGGGGGGTCTCTTGCAAGGCTTCATTTTCTTGGTCAATTTGCACTTCGGAAAATTCATCAATGACATGAACAAACCTATTTATCTTATCATTATCTTCAAAAACTTTCCAATGATAGAAATTATTAGGCATGGATGGTCTATATTTCATTTGGACTTCATAAACTAGTCTTGGAGGCATGAGAGGGATAAATAGACTAGCAGACATAGCAAGGGAATCAGCAAGCTGATTTTTGGCTCTAGGAATATACGAAATATAGAAATAATCAAAAGAATCTTTGATCCTCCATATCTCATCTTTGTATGCTTTCAACCTTGGTTGCTTTTCTTGAAATGTTTTATTTACTTGCTGAATGATCAAATCAGCATCTCCAAATACCTTCAGATTCTGGATTCCTCTGTCTTTTGTTGCATTAAGGCCCAGTATCAGAGCTTCATACTCTACTATATTATTGGTGACTTGGAAGGCCAGTTTAAAAGACAGTTGTGTGCTTTCTTGTTTTTGAGATATCAACACCACCCCTGCTCCTGTAGTCTCCCTGGAACATGCTCCATCAAAGAACATCTCCCAAACTTGATTTTCTTGCTCCACCTTAGCCTGAACCATTGGTTTCTTGAGCTGCAATGAGGCCTTCTAAGATTCTTCAATTTGGAGGATACATGCTCCAAAATCAGTGTCCACCACATAAATCGGATGATTAGAAGGATTCTTTTCATCACTGATGATATATGCCAGTTGTGCTTCTCTATACAATCTCTTGCTTTCTCCTCCAAAAACCGGGACAGTGGCATAAGATAGGTCATTCTGTAATGTCCCACCTAGTCTCTTAATCCACCCTCTAGACAACAGCATGCCAAACTTAGTAGGGACATCTGCCACCACAATATCCATCATTATGCTCTTCATGGGCAGCTGGGTTATGGTAATGGCTAAATCTTTAATCAATCCCAGACATTTCACCTTTCTTGAATCAAATGAGAATAGATCATGATATGGTCTGGTGATGTCAAGGCCTAACTCTTCCATGACAGTTTTAGGCATCAAATTGTGACTGGCACCCATATCTAGCAGGTAGTTGTGGAGAATTTTGTCATGAATGGTCAAGGAGACATAAAAAGATGGAGAATTATCATTGGCAGGTTCAGTCATTGGGCTTAGCACAACTGCAGGCCTATCATCTTACAAATTGACAAAGTCAGTGGAGGTTTGAGTGGTTTTCAGCTCAAGAGCCTCAAGGATAGGCTTTCTAAACACTTCACTCTTCACCAGTTCTATTAGAGGCACATATATTTTTAACTTCTGAACTTCTGATTCAAAGCTGAAAGAGAGAGGTAACTTGTCAGAACCTATTACCTCTTGAACTGGTGCTTTGAGGATGACTGGATCAGCTGCTGGTCTTCTCTATTTGCTATTCCGTGTCTCTGTTTGGACGACAGCTTTTTGGGCAGGATTCTCCTTGACATTATTTGCATTTGACCTCATATTATATCTTTGTTGCTACTCAATTTGTAGAATAGCCTCTCTATCCCACCTTTGACTGTCTTGCTCCTGCATCAAAGACTCTTCGTATGCAGCCAATGTCAAAAAGGCATCACTGCCTTTATCTTCCATACAATGAATTTCATCCTCATCTTCAATCTGTTCCTCCTCCATGACTACATTTTGGAAAGGAGCTTTAACTCTTTGATCCTCGTTAGTTTCTTTACCATTCTGAGTGATCTACATTTGCTCATTTGTTCTTCTGAATGGATTTGAATTTCCTAGAGAAAATGTATTTGGGAGCCTCGCCTTCCCAGAGTTCTGCTCAACCTCCAGCTTAGATATTTTAGCAGCTAATGACTCAATCATTCTAGTCATTTTATCAAGTTTGGTATCTAAAGATGAAGCAGAGGGAGAAGAAGTCTCACCTCTCTACCTCCTTCTATCAGCGTGACTTTTGAGATTTTCTACAGCCATAATGTTAGATTCTACCTCTAGTGTCGCATCCTGCATTTCAGTTAGGGCAGCGCATCTTCTTTCTCTCAGCAGCAAACAGAAATCAGAGTCAAAGGCACTGGCGTAGGCAAGTTTGGCAGAGGTGGGGGTAGGCTTTACCTCAACTGGTATGTTACTATACATATGATTGAATCTTTTATTAAAATCGGGCAAGGATTCCCCATTTTCCCTCTTCAGGTTCCCAAAATCCGTATGATAGTATAGCAGGTCCTTTTTATCTCCCCAAAGTTTTAGGAATGTATCATCTAAAGCTTCAATATCCATTATATATCTTGGGGCTTGTTCTCTGAACCATTTCCTAGCCTCCCCATCTAGGCTTTAGACAAAGACTCTCATCGACACATCATCTTCACTAATATCCAGATTATCAGCATAGCTATAAAATGACTCAAGGTGTTCTTCAGCAATGACACCTTCAATCCCAGTGAACTTAGGCATATATTTCTTATATTCTCCAGTGGGCATAGCATTCAAAGCAGTGGGTAGTATTAGAGGACCATACCTAGCGTCTACGATTCTTTCCATTTTGGTGGGTGCTTGCGGACCTTCCATAACTGTGATGACTAAAAGAGTACTAGAATTCTGAATGACAGAAGGAGGAGGAGTGATTGATGAGACCAAAATAGTATGGTGAATAGGAGGCGAGGTTCCCTTTGGGCTAACAACGAAAGGAGAAACTAAAGAATAAGGAGCTTTATGAATTTTTCAGGGCTTTTCTTCACTGCTAGTATTAGAATCTGTAATCTCAACATGTATTTGTTCTTTTGAAGGATCTTCTTGAAGAGATATAGAATATTGTTTAGGTTTACCTGAAACCAATGCTCCTTTCTGCGATACTTTCTTCTCCTTGATGGTCTTTTCCAGGTCAGGTACTGGGTCAGCTTGCGATTTTTGAGGATTTCTCCGAGTATGCCTCACAAACTGAGCCAGAATTATGAAGTGGAGTCTCCAAGAGGTTCAACCTCTAGTAGAGTCACCAGATAGATGATTACAACCAAAAATGTGCCCAGACATTGTCTATCATCAAAGTTGGATCTATGTCGTTTCCCAGGGAAGATGAGCTTTAGCTTCCATTCCCCGGCAATAGCGCCAATTTATGTTATCACTCCAGGAAACTCTCCGAGGTTGTAAATCGGAGATTCCTGGTAACATATGATCTTTAATATTGTTCTTTGAACTATTGGAATAAATGATGGTTTGGATCAAGCCAGATAACCATTTCAACTATGTTTTTACCCAAGACATCCATGAACACCCCCAATAACACAAGGCTTTAGACTGCTAATGCTCAATAGTTTGTAGATTTAATGGATAGATGGAGAACACTAACTATGCCAGTAGATTGCATACATGAACCTATATGAATGGCTAGCTACAGGCAGCAAATGAACTTACTGACTATACTGGCAGATTCATATATAATCACACATATAAATGGCTAGCCATAGGCAACAGAGAAGCTTGCAAATCTAATGTATCAAAGTAGAGATAAGATGAAAGTTATCTAGCCTTAAACACACAAAAAACCTGAACAAATTGTTCAAGTGCAAGCATAGAATAGGAGAGAAATGGACATTAAACATGTAACAACAAAAGAATATTGTATTACTAAAAATGAAGATGAGAAGCTTGAGTAGCAAAGTTTCATGAGTCTCCAGAAGTTGAACCCCTATTACATCTTACTAACAGCCATTTATAGCCTATCTACAATGCTCCTAAGCTCTCTAGAAGGATCCAAGTCTTAGTATTCCTGATCTATTCTCTAACTGTTTGATTCCCCTTACCGGCAAGCATGGCTCGGTTGTTTTCCTCTTCTGACAAGGGAATAACTGCATCCAGATATTTTGGGTAGTGGTTGCGCTATCTGGGAGCTCTACCATGCCAGAAATGCCCCACAATCATTCTGTTTGTTTGTTGGGCTGTGTTTTCGATCTCCATGATTGCTTCTCGGCCTTTGTCCCCCGACAATTATTTCTCAGCCTTTGATTATGTGATAGAATGGGTCTTTCGGGCCTCTGTTATCCTTTAAATGCGATACGGGAACTGTTTTCTGGTATAACAGGGAAATGATGCAACCATGAGAAATCCCGCCCGTCTCTGTTCTTTCGGGCTTTAACAGTCCTGAAAAATGGTTAATTCCTCCATCAGGTCCGCCCTTGGGTCGCTATCGCATGTCACAATTGGTAACTGATTGCTTCGCCCTTCGGGTGTATGATACAGGTCAAAGGCATAAGGACTGTATGGCGAACGCATGAGCAGGTCGAGGATTACACATCAGCCATTGGATCAAGTGAATGGACAACAGAGATCTCTTGGTAGGAGATATTGGGCGGAAGTGGTAAGCGGAGTTGATCGCACCGCTTTTGGGAGGAGAGTGGTAAATGTAAAATGGCCATCGATTCCATTTAGGTGATGACACGTGGCGGACGGGACAGAGGAAAACTGCTTTATCGCGAATTATCGCGTCGGTGGCTTCCGAGTGTGGGAGGAGTAATCACCGTTGGATTGAATGGATGGATGGTGGAGATCTATTTGCGGTGGGATGTGAGAGCGAATTGGGTGTGGGATGTTGGATCTTGATGGAACTGATCCAACGGTGGAGGAGTGATCGCGATATCGCATCGGCGGAAGTCAGGGGAGAAGAGCTCTTATACGTATCTGATCGCCGATAGCGATTTAAGGCATGGACCCGATACACCACTATAAAATGAATTATCGCAATATCGCATCCGAGGGGAAATCGGCAATCAACCATTAGCGATTGTCAAAGACATGGATTATGAAAAACCCGCTAAAAGCTTCGGTGGCGATGAGGAATGAAAGCATCGAGGTTATATGGTAGGGTCTTATGGAAGGCTTGCGCTTTGTGCTTAAGGATTGGGGGCTAAAACAGGGGCTTTGTTGGGTTTCAGAGGGTTCAAACGGGGAACGGAGAGGTTTTAGGAGGAAAAAAGAGAGATAGCGAGGCTATGGAGTATAAGAAAAATGAAGGAGAAGGGAGGAAAAGACCGCTGCGATCTGCCCTTCTGAGCGTAAACACATGGCCAAGCTAGTATTTGGTCCTCCAAATGCTGGAGTATGTAGCAGAGCTAACACCTCTAATGCTTGACTTTGAGAGGATTCTATCTTTTCCTTTCCCTTGTATTGGTTAGGCTGTGTCTCTGGAGCTTTTCCTGCAACTACCAGATTTGCTTCTATCTCTAATGCATCTGTTTCGATTTGATCAAGGGTTGGAGATCTTTTCCCTTAATGTGAATCCAAAATTTGATTCAAAATCCCCTGCAAAAGTTATTTGTGCACCAGAAGGAGGAGGCTTAATCTCCGCCGGGAGACTATTGTACAATTTGTTAAATCTTCTAACAAATTCAACCACAGTTTCATCAGACTTCTTCTTTATGGCATTAAACTCTGTTAATGAATACCCACGGTCTTTTTTTTCTCCCCATTTCTAAATGAATAAACGTTCCATCTCTTCCCAAGAAGGAATAGAATTATTGGGAAGTCCTTTAAACCATTTCCTTGCTTCTCCATCCAAGGACTAAACAAAAAGTCTTAGAACAACATCTACATGTTCAACATTTTTGTTTTCTGCAAAAATGAAAAATACTGACACATGATTCTCTGCATTTTGTTCATCTTCCCCTGTAAAATGAGAACGAATCTTGAGGAATTCCTGTGGCATTTGATTTAATAGATGTCGCAATTGAAGAGGTGCATATCTATTCATCAAGAATGCAGGTACTACCATGTTTATTAAACATTGATTACCAACAAATGCAGAACCTGACTTAGAAGTAAATGGAGTGTGCAGAGGTGGTAATGTGGATATTGGTCCAGGTTGAACAATTATAGCAGGTAGATGGAAAGTAACGGACTCTAAAGATTTCTCTTGATAGTTAGGTTCCTGAAATGAAGATGATGAAAAAGATGACTCTTTATCATATGAATGTTCGGATAAGTTGCTGCCTGATGCAGACAATGTAGGGATGGGTGTAATTGGGATCTTAGACTATCCAGACCTCTTAGAAACTAGCTTTTCAGGATCTGAAAGAGCTTGAACCTTTTGTTCAGAAGTGTCTGATCTTGTATGGGGTCTCCTTGAAACCAAAGTTATTGCTTTGATTCAAAACAGCCAAATATTTCCTCCTCACTGAACAACCAAAGGAAAATATTGAAAAACCCAGGGAAAAGTGTTCTTGTCTTCTCTCCCCGACAATGGCACCAATTAATGTTGTACCTTAAGAAACCAATTTCCTGGCTACGTAGAAATTGTGCTTAAGACATTAATGATTGTAATTGTTGTCACTTGATTATATGTTGTGTTCTAAAATGAAGGACCTGGAACACTTAGTTTTTAACTATTAATACATATGTGACCTGAAAATCTTAGAATTCCATTTACTTATTGAATATAAATGATAAATGAAGAAGGAAGAAGTCAGAGATAATATGCTGCTTTGCACAGAATCTATTATCCGTGACACTTGAAAAAGTTAAAGATAATATGTTGGTCTTTCAAAGGAGCTACTATCTTTAACTTAGAAGAATTATGAAAATGAGAATTGAATCATAGACAATATGCTACTTAGCACAGAAACTACTATCTGTGACCCTTGGGGAAGTTAAAGATAATATGCTACCTTACACAGAAACTATTATCTATAACTTGAAAAGGAAGGTGAAAACTTCAAGTATAGGAGCACTCTTTTAAGGAATTTTAACTTTATCTACATAAGAAAATAAAGACCTGCAACTTCATTACTATACTTGAAAGTGTTAGTGTCGGTCTTGAAAGCCCTCCATCAGTGATCAAAGCTCTTTGCATTTGCATTAGTAGGTGTCTCATTAGTGTCAAATTTTGCATCCCGTTAGGCATGCCATAACCCTGATGGAGGAGCTGGTCTATTTATACCCCTCTTGGCTTTGCTGGATTAGGTCATATCAGTCATTAAGTTTTTCAAGCTTGTCTTGTTTTGTCTTAAGGTCAAAGGTCATAGGTCTAGGGTTTTGGTCATTTATCCTTGCAAAGGTCATGTCTTTGAAAGTCCTTGAGTGCCCAGCAAGCCAGAGGGAGGATTGTAAACATGTTTCTTTGATATTTTCATCATGTACAGTTCATTTTTAACCTTGGATTTAAAAACTCTGTTTTTAAAGCCAAGGTCATGTTAAATTTGTGTAAAAAGAATGAAATTCCAAAAAGTCTTCAAAAGGACAGCAGTAACCCTGGTCCCCTTGCCAAAGTCCCTCAGATGATCTACCTGCAAAAAGAATCAAGTCAAAGCACTCAATGAGTCAAAATCAGGATAAAGGAAACCAAAAATCAATGTTATAAAGTGTCAAAAGAAAAAACATTAGAAAGTGGGTTTGTAAATGAAATTTTTTCAAATGAGACTTATAAAAGCCCAAATTCCCTCCTTTCACTCTCATTGTGCATTTTAGAGCTTGCAAGAGAGAAAGAGAGAGTGATTGAGAGAAAGGAGTGAAATTGCAGCGATTTCGGGCAGTTGAGAGGGGCGCGACCCATCGAGAGAGGTGCGCGACCTGTTGGGAGGTGCGCGACCCGTCCAGAGCCTCTCTGCAGTTCTGAAAATCAACGTGTGCGATCCGTTGGGAGGGGCGCGACCCGTTGGGAGGCCTGCACGACCCGTTGAGCCGGTCTGCCGCAAACTTCAAAAAAAATTCCCTAATCTTCTTCCAAATCACCAAATTTGCTCGAGGTAGGTGCTCTAAACATGGATTCATTGCTGTTATGAATGGTGGATGTCATGGGCATGCTTTTATGATCAAAATTTTGCAAGTGGAACTCTTTATATGGCTGCTATGTTCATGACCAAATTGTGTTAGGGTTTGTGTTGTTTCAAGATTACTTTTCCCTTTGGTTGGCTTCCCTTCCTTTCCCTATCACTTACACTCACATGTTCATCTCTCTTCCCATATTATTTTATAAATGAAATGCAAATTTTTCCCCATCCCTAGCCATTAAGAATGAAAACCCTACCCCTTTCCCAAAGCATCAAAAACAAAAAATGAAAACCCTGATTCCCCTCTACCATATGCATGTGCAAAATAACAAAAATTGTTGGTAAAATGTCATCATGTTTTGTGCATGGTTTCCCTTTTTCCCTTATTGAACATGAATACATATATTCCCATGTTTACTTTCATGCATGTTTTTCCCATATGCAATAATCTTTGCAAATGATTTCCCTATTACAAATATGTGTTCCTATATGCATATGATTTGCAAAATTTCCCTTGAAATTCCCTGTAATATTTATATATTCCCATTCCTTGTTAAAAGATCCCTCCCCTAACATTTCCCTCATGTTTTGTTCCCCTTGAAACATCATAGATTTCAGCACTTTTTGCAGGCAGAGACAACAGTTTTATTTGTCCACTTTGCTCCTAAACCATGTCAGAAACCGAAACTTATGAGCAAAGTGATGATCATTCATCATCTACAGAGGTTGAGGAACAGAGGAGGCCTCGTAAGGGTGGTAAGGGTGGACATCATAAGCGAGAGGAGCCCACCTCTCTGGCAGAATTACAGGCTTGCCCCATGGCAGTGAGTTGTTTTCAGTATATGTCTTGTTATGATTTTTGTGAGAGAATTTCTCAGATTCAACATCCTAGAGAGTTGGCCCGCTTGTTTGTCTTGCACCTCCGTGATGGACATGTCACTCTGGCATGGGTGAACTTCACATTGACTCCTGAGGTGATCTCACAGGCTACAGGGATACCAAATGTGGGTGAGGTGTGGCCTAAGCGCAGATTGCTAGATTTTGTTCACTTTGAGCCCTATGTCCGGCCACCATTCGTGAGACTTTTGACAGGTGTTTTTCCATTCAGATTTCTCCGGAGTGAGTATGCTCCCATCATGAGGCTTATTATGCATTATTTTACCTGTGAGGGCAGATTTTCACAGGTGTACTCATATCACATTCGCCTTTTGATGCATTTCACCCGAGTGAGGATGATGAACATCCCGGTCTTATTGTTTCATAACATTCAGAGGATGGTGCCCATGTTGCAGAAGAAGACCCCAGCCCAGCAGTACAGGAGCTTATTCCATTATGGTTTGATTCAGCTCATAGTCTCACATCAGTTGACTCAGCAGGGCATCTCATGGGAGGAGTTCATCTCCCGTGAGTTTTTCACAGTGCCACCTCAGCCACATCAGGAGGTCATTCATGAGGAGGGAGGACCATCTCAGCAGCCTGATGCTCCCGTCACCCGACATGTTAGCTCCACTCCTTTGGTCACTTATCAGAAAGGCCCAAGGGCCTTATTTGCAGCAGCTAGGCGAGTACTATCTCCACAGCAGGTGGAAGGGGTCTCGCCTACATCTTCAGCTCAACGAGTGTTATCTCCACATCAGGTGGAAGGGGCCTCGCTTTCTTCAGCAGCACAGGTACTACAGAGGGGCAAAGAGCCCATGATTCATGAGGATCCGGTGATTGATCTTGAGGCCAGTTCTCCTAGCCAAGAGGCGAAGGAGATCATTCAGCATCTCAGGGCTGAAAATGATGTTTTACAGAGGAGATTTGAGGGTGCCCAATGGACTATTACTTACCTGGAGCAGCGGAACAAACAATTGGAGGAGGAGAAAGCACATGATGAGCTATGGAGGATTCGTAGCGACCGAGTCTTGAACCGTAGAAGACCCGGTGATCCGTTGCCTGCTGACCGAGAGTCAATGCTCATTCAGGAGAATGCCCACTTGGAGAGGCTGTTGGCTAAGGCCAACCAAGAGAAACAGCTGCTGAGAAACATGAAGAATCACTATTGGGCAAGGATGCATGTATGCAAGGCCAAAATGAAAATGTTCCAAAGGAGGTTGTCCGAGGCTCTTAGGCGGAGGAAGAAAACCAATCCACTCCGTATCTTGGCTGAGGCATCCCTCAAAGATCATGGCACTCACTAGCATCAGCTATAGCACAAATCCCAAAAAAATTTGAGAATTTTGGGTAATTTTGGAATTTTTTGGAAATTTACAGGTTTTGGCTCCTCAACGGGTCTCACCCCCGGTGAGACCCTTTGTCATCGTAGCTCCGTTTTGCAAAAAATCAGCATTTTTAGATTTTTCATGCAAAATTACATATGCCCATGGATGGACTTGAGTTTTTATGGGGTTTTGGGCCTCCAGAAGGTCAAAATACATGCAAAATTTGACTTTCTGCCCCTTTTTTGAGTTGCAGAAGAAGTCTTGGGAGAATTGAGTTTTGACTGGGAAAATGAACTCCAAATTCAAAAATTCCAGTTGGGTTGGAAAGTAGACTACCCGACCTTTCCAACGAGCTATCCTGCACCCAATTCGGACATTGGGAAGTGCCCCAAATAGAGCTCCAAAGTGCGCGACCCGTTGAGGAAATTTTGCCAGATTTGACCAGTTCAGCCCAGAAATTGCAGATTTGACCCTTTTCGACTTTCTGAGGTTAATGATGATCTTCATGGATGTAATTGTGACACTTTTTGGATACTTTTACTCTTTTTTAACATTTCTAGAAGATTTATGCATGTAAAGGGTAAAAATTGAATGTATGAACTGGTTTCCAAGTTTATAGAGGCAAGTTGTTTTGACTACCTATTTTGTAGTGCTTAGTTTAGAAGTGGTTCAAACAGCTCCTAGGATAGTGAGCTCGACCCATGGAGGCAGGGAAAGAGGTTAGATCATCTATATTATGTACTTTCTTGCTCATTTTCATGGTTGGACTCTTGAGGGAGAAGCTATCATTGTATTATTCACTTGTATCTCTGCAATTTTTGGCTAAGGAAGACCAGGGTTTTGCAGTCATCTTTGGGATTCTTGTGGACTCATGTGTTGATGGTGTGTTTCTCCATGTTATTGTAAGCTTTGTTATGTGATTCATTTCCTTTCTATACTTCTGCATATTAAACAAATGAAGTGTTAAAGTAAGAATTCACGCTTGCCATGCTCTGCTTTTAAGTTTGTTTAATTTCGATGTTTTCTACTGTCTAAAGAGAATTCAAATTCATTGTTTGCTCTCTTTAGCCTTCTTATCTTTCATTCCTAACCATCCACTTCAGTCAAAGACATCAGCATTGTCTCCTACCTCGCCCCAAGGAACCCCCTGCAGAAACTGTGTCCAATCCCCGCACCCAAAATTGCCCTCTCCTCAATTTGCCACCAAAAACCCCAAATCAACCCTTGTGATCAGTTTACTAGCCTAATATCAGTGTTACCTTGTTGGTCATCTCATCCCATTGAAGATCTACCGAGATTGACCGGAGAGAGCCTTCTCCTGCCCCGTAGGGCTAGCTACGCGGCTAAATGGTTTGATGTAGCCTTGAGGTTTACCTTTCTCAGCCTGAGGTGAAATTTCAAGCGCTAACATACTGGCGACCATACTGGGGAGAACATCTAATCCTTTGCTCATTGACGTGTTATTTCATAGGTCTTAGACGGAGCCTGAAGTTACGCCAGGTAGCCTTCGAAAACGCTCTTGTTTTACATCAGCGCAAGTAGATAAACGCTGCTTCAGTCAATCTCCGTGAGCTTGTGAACATAGCGCTTCATTGACATCTTATCCCCGTGTATTTGTTAACTCTGAGCCGTGGATGATAGGTTGAGAGTTTTCACAGGCTGAATGCTTTTTCTTTCCTAGTCATTTTGAGAAAACAAGCTGGCTACAGATCCTAGACCCATTTTCAGATCTCATTCATGCCCAGCTATTTTTTATTATCTTGAAGATTTAGATTTTGACGAAAGCTTTGAGTTGTCTCTGTTTAAAGCTAAGTCTGAAAGTGTGCTCGATTCTCTAGTTCTTGACCCTGATTTTGCAGCTGTTATTGAGTTTGAGAGACATAATAAATTGGTTGAAAATTTCATCTTAAAACATCTTCAGTCAAGTGTTCAAGCTACTACCCTTGCTGATTTTGTTGAGAGTATCTCTGATCACATTGGATCTACTATCACGGCTCACGAAGAATCTTACCCTCCTTATGTTTCAGTTTCACCTATAATCACCTTTCCTGAATCAGCAGTCGGTTCTCCTCCTTCGTCTCCTACACCTCCGACTCCCCCAACTCCACAAACTACACCTCCTCTTATAATAATCCCTGCTATCACAGCTCCTCCACTTCATACTCATCCTACTCCCCCACCTAGAGGAATGGCTGCCCAGTTTGCCCCATTGGTTTTACCTACAAATCTTCATGATATGCCAGCTGATTACCAAAGTAAAATTCCCATGTTTGATGGCACTCCACAAAGTATTACAGCTCAGCAACATATCGACAAGATGACCACATTTTTTGATCTATATGAGTTAGATGAAGAAGATGTTACCATGTGGTTATTCGTGCAAACATTTGCAGGAGAAGTTAGAAAATGGTTCAGAGGATTGACAGCTAACAGAATTACTACTTTGGAAGCACTTCAGAATTAGTTTTTAGATCGGTGGGAAATCAGAAAGGATCCGCTTCAAATTAATGCCGAATACAACAACCTCAAGCATAATCCGGGTGAGTCTGTTCAAGATTACATAATCAGATTCAATACAGTTTATAATGCTATTCCCGATGATTTGAGGCCATCTAGAAAATCAGCACTTCTTAAGTTCCCGGATGGTTTTGATCCGGAGATGGCTTATTCATTGAGAGACAGAGATCCACCTACATTGGAGGAAATGCAGAAAATTGCTGTCAGCGTTGAGGCAAATTTGAATGATAAAAGAGCAAGGATGAAGGCAGAAAAGCGAGTCACAATTAAGGAGGAAGCATCCACTTCAAATCAGTTACATCGTGATGTTGAACAGATAAAGAGGGCACTTGAAAAGATTACTCTTGACAAGCCGGAGCCTCAGATTCGTAATCCTAATTTCAGAGGTCAACAGCAGCAACAATATAGGATTAAGCAGCGCGAAACAAAGGCACAAGACACAATAGTTCAACAGCAAATGAAACCTCCTTTTCAGCAGAATTTTGTTAGCCAAGAGTCTAAAGATGAAGGTGATAATGTTGGCGAGGAAAATCATTTCTTCACTCCTGATGATATGCCCACATATATTACGGAAGAAGATGAGTTGGTAAGTAATTCTGTCTTTCCCCAAGATGAGCATTATATTTTGTCAAATGATACAATACTTGAAGAAGAATCTGAAGAGTATCAAAGAGGGTACTTAAATGCTTTATCAGCTCAGCAAGGACAGCAATGGCAATTGAGAAGCCGAGCTATTCCTATAAATCTCGTGCAGAAAAGGAAAGACATTGCAGCAAAGAATGATTCGGTTTCATCAAAAGGTAAAGATATAGTCGGTCCATCAACAACTCAAACATTACCAGCAGTAAAGATTGACCAACCATCAAATGCACCGAAGGATAAAGCTGAAAAAAGAGATAATCCGGCAAAAGAAGGTGAGAAGCTTCCAGTTTTTAGTTTGGAGAATGAGATTGCAAAGGTGAAGATATCTATTCCTTTGACGGAGGTCATGAAGAATGCCACTTACCGAGGCCAAATTTCCAAATTGCTGAATTTTGATCCAATGTCAGACATGGTTAATGTACAAGATGATCAGCCAGAGTTGATCTTTGGGCCAGCTTTAAATGGTGAGTCTCCCGAAAGTGATGTTCCTCCATTTTATATTAGTTTGCGGTTGCATGAGTTTGTGTTGCACAATGCCATGTTTGACTCGGGAGCTTCACATAATTTGATGCCTAAAACAATCATGGAGAAGCTGGGACTTGACATCACAAGGAAGTATCATGATCTGTATTCATTTGATTCCAGCCGGGTAAGATGTATTGGCTTGATCAAAGACTTAGTGGTGAGTCTAGATCAAATTCCAGCGAAGAATGTTTTGATGGATGTGGTGGTGGCGGATATTCCTCCACGGTTTGGCATGTTATTGTCGAGGTCATGGGGAGCCAAACTCAAAGGTACAATTCAGCTTGATTTTTCATATGCTACAATTCCAGTTTTCGGTCAAATGAGGAAGTTATATCGGGAACAAAAGATGAAATACATGATCACTAGTAAGGAAAAGCCCGTAAATCATCCTGTAAATTATGTACAAACAGATTTAGAATCTTTTGTTTTGTTTGCGGAAAATTTCAATGAGGTAGATAGTCAGTTAGTTCAAGTAGAAGATATACCAGACATTTCAGAAAATTTCAGAGAAGTTTTGAGAAAGGAAAGTGAAGAAAGGTCTGCTGTCATAAGGCCAATTGCAGAAATAAATGGGCAGTGAGCAGAACATGAATCAAAATCAGATTTTCAGCACCTAGAAGATGATGAGGATGGTCTTTGGACCATGGATTTTGACGGTGCAATAGGCAGCGATGGTGCTAGTATAGGTGTGTGGATCCGAAGCCCATTCTCAGCCCAAGATCAAGTTCCAAGCAAGGTACGGGTATGTTCTTATAAATTGGCATTTGATTGTTCAAATAATGAGGCGGAATATGAAGCTCTTATTGCTGGTCTGAAAATCCTTCGGAAGTTGAAGGCAAAGAAGATAGCGGTATATGGCGACTCCGAATTAGTTATCAAGCAAGTGAAAGGTGAATTTCAGGCCAAACATCCTCGCATGAGAGCATATAGGAATGCTGTTTTGGACATTTTAAAGAGGTTTTCTGAACATACTTTGACATGTGTGCCCCGGATTCAGAATGGTGTTGCGGATGCATTGGCTAAGGCAGCGAGTAATCTGAAAATACCCATGAATTCCAGCAATAAGTTTGAAATATATGTGAAGCATCGTCCTACAGTTCCAGATAATCAAAGGTGTTGGCAAGTTTTCCAAGATGATGAGGAGATCAAAGATTTTCTGCAAATTGAAGGTAAATTCGAAGATATTTCGATAGACACGGAAGCTGAAGGAGTAAATCAGATGGATGTGTTGCAGCTCAAGGACAATTACATTCCTAAAGGATTGATTCCTTTGGAGGAATTGTTCGATCAAGATGATGTGGCCCGCAAGCCAACTTTGAGGCCAACAGACGAAGGAGTTGAAGATGTGAACCTTGGGACAGTTGCGAATCCAAAGATGGTGAAGCTTTCAAAAGCATTGCCGCCTAAGGTAAAGCAAGAGTATATCAGATTATTGTCTCTGTATTCTAATGTTTTTGCATGGGACTATTCAGATTTGAAAACTTATGACACAAGCATTATTCAGCATACCATACCCATAAAGCCAAATCAAAAGCCTTTCCGGCAAAAGTTGAGAAGAATTAATCCTAAATTGCTGCCATTGATTGAAAAGGAAGTCAACAGGTTGTATAAGTCTGGAATCATAGTGCCAATCCGGTTTTCCTATTGGATCTCAAACTTGGTGCCCGTGAGGAAGAAAACCGGTGAGATTCGCTTGTGTATAGACTTTAGAAATCTGAACAAGGTGTCATTAAAGGACAATTATCCGCTGCCCAAGATGGACCACATATTGCAGCGGGTTGTGGGGGCATCTAGGATGTCAATGCTTGATGGTTACTTCGGATATAATCAGATTTTGGTGCACGAAGATGACCGTGACAAGACAACATTTACTACTCCATGGGGTACATTTCATTATGCCAAGATGCCATTTGGATTGAAGAATGCGGGTGCCACATTTCAGCGTGCAATGGACATGGCCTTTGCAAATGAGAAAGATGTCTTTTTGGTTGTTTATCTTGATGATCTGACCGTGTTTTCTAAATCAGATGAAGAGCATTTGTTTCATTTGACTAAGGTGTTTCAAAAGTGCAGAAAATATGGCATCTCATTGAATCCGAAAAAGAGTCTTTTTGCTATGAGCGAAGGCAAGCTGCTGGGCCATATCATTTCTAAAGACGGCATTCGTATAGATCCTGCACGAGTAAAAGCAATTCGGCAAGTGGAGCAGCCCCGTAGCAAGAAAGAAATTCAGTATTTCAATGGTAAATTGAATTTTCTACGTCGTTTCATTCCCAATCTTGCTGAACATCTTAGAGAGATAACAAATATGCTAAAGAAGGACAGCGAGCTCAAATGGACCGAAGAGGCGGTGAAATCTTTTAATTTGATAAAGGTAATCTTATCTTCAGCCCCAACTTTGATTAGCCCGGATTATACACAGGATTTCATTTTGTTTTCATTTGCCTCTGAGCATACATTGGCAGCCGTGTTAATGCAAAAGAGAGATGGAGTTGAGAGGTCCATAGCTTTTTTCAGCCGCATCATAAGAGACGGAGCGCTGAATTATAATATCATTGAGAAGCAAGCATTGGCGTTGATCAAAGCTTTGAAAGATTTCCGGGTTTACATATTGAATTCTCATATTTTAGCATATGTTCCTAATGCAGCTGTGAAGGATGTTTTAGTACAAACGGAACCGGAAGGAAGAAGGGGTAAGTGGATCGCTGCATTATTAGAATATGATGTAGAAATTAAGCCTACCAAGTTGGTTAGAGGTCAAGGTCTTGCTAAGTTGATGGCTGAAACAAACCTTCACGTCCTTGATATAAATTTGATTGCTGCCTTGTCCGATGAAGATGAAGAAAATTCAGTTCTACAGGTGTCCGATATCTTTGTGTCTTCTCCTTGGTATGCTGATATAGTTTATGTGCTTCAAAACTTATCTTCACCTCCTGGAATGCCTAGAAACAAAGCTAGAACGTTGAAGCTAAAGGCTGCCAAATTTTGCATTATCAAATCTGCACTTTATTGGAAAGATCCCGGTGGCATCTTGCTGAACTGTTTGGTCGAAGAGGAAGCAAAAACAACAGTAGATGATTTCCATAAAGGTGACTGTGGGGGTCACTTATTTTGGAAGACCACGGCTAATAAGATCTTGAGAGCTGGTTTCTATTGGCCTTCTTTATTTTCTGATGTGTATAAAGCGGTAAAGAGTTGTCATGAATGTCAAATTTTTCAAGGAAAACAGAAAATACAGCCTTTGCCTCTCAAGCCGGTTGAGATCAGTGCACCATTTCAGCAGTGGGGCTTGGATTTTATCGGCGAAATACACCCAGCATCTTCCGGGCAACATCGATGGATCTTGACTGCCACAAATTACTTCACAAAGTGGATTAAAGCCATTCCCACCCGGCAGGCTACGGATTCGGTAATTATTTCTTTTCTTGAAAATAATATCTTGTCTCGTTTTGGTTGTCCACAAAAGTTGATTACAGACAACGCAGCAGCATTCAAATCGAAGAAGTTGGTTGATTTTTGCTATAAATATAACATCAGTTTGGGGCACTCAACCGCTTATCATCCGCAAGGTAATGGGCTGGCCGAATCTTCAAACAAATCTCTAGTGAACATTATAAAGAAATTGTTGGAAATAAATAAGAAGAGCTGGCACAAGAAGTTAATAAATGCACTATGGGATGATCGGGTAAGTCAAAAGAAGTCAATTGGTATGTCACCTTTTGAAATTGTTTACGGAATAGATGCAGTGTTTCCTACTTCACTTAGTGTCCCAGTAGCCAAGTTGTTTCAAGAAGCTAGTGGTGAGGAGGATCCTATGCAACGACGGATCAGTCAAATGATTCATTTACAGCAGACACGAGAAGAGGTTCACCAGAATTCCCTTAAGTTGCAGGAGCGCATAAAGAAAATCTATGACAAAAAGGCCAAAGCAGATGAGTTTCAGATTGATGATGTTGTGTTACGGTGGGATGCCCGCAATGAAGATAAAGGGAAGCATGGAAAATTCGACAACTTATGGAAGGGTCCTTACAAAATTGCAGCATACCGTGGTCCAAATGCTTTCCTTCTCAAAGAAATGAACGGTGATGAATGTCTTGGTGGGTCGGTGAATGGCTGGCTGCTCAAAAGGTATCATGCTTGAACATTTTCTGCTCTCATCACTCTCATTGTAAATACCATTTCATTTTCTTTCTGCAGCAAGTGTGAAGCTGATTTTCCATCTTCAGTTTGGGGCCCGCGGTGAAGGCTATAATTCTGAAAATGGTGATTAGTTGGTGTGAGTTTTACAATTTGTTTCATGTCAGTTCATTTTCTGTATAGAGTAAGTGAGTTAGTGTCCAAGTTAGTCTTGAATTTCAGTCAATTGTCCAAGTCAAATAAAGTTGTTTTCAAGTTGGTCACATGTGAATAAGTTGACTCCATTGCCCAATGAAAAAAGCACTGGTCTGCTCTCCCAGAGGTCTGAGGTTCTTGGTACCTCCAAGGAGCTACCATTCCCATTGGAGCCAATGTTAGTGTCGGTCTTGAAAGCCCTCCATCAGTGATCAAAGCTCTTTGCATTTGCATTACTAGGTGTCTCATTAGTGTCAAATTTTGCATCCCATTAGGCATGCCATAACCCTGATGGAGGAGCTGGTCTATTTATACCCCTCTTGGCTTTGCTGGATCAGGTCATATCAGTCATTAAGTTTTTCAAGCTTGTCTTGTTTTGTCTTAAGGTCAAAGGTCCTAGGTCTAGGGTTTTGGTCATTTATCCTTGCAAAGGTCATGTCTTTGAAAGTTCTTGAGTGCCCAGCAAGCCAGAGGGAGGATTGTAAACATGTTTCTTTGATATTTTCATCATGTACAGTTCATTTTTAACCTTGGATTTAAAAACTCTGTTTTTAAAGCCAAGGTCATGTTAAATTTGTGTAAAAAGAATGAAATTTCAAAAAGTCTTCAAAAGGACAGCAGTAACCCTGGTCCCCTTGCCAAAGTCCCTCAGATGATCTACCTGCAAAAAGAATCAAGTCAAAGCACTCAATGAGTCAAAATCAGGATAAAGGAAACCAAAAATCAGTGTTATAAAGTGTCAAAAGAAAAAACATTAGAAAGTGGGTTTGTAAATGAAATTTTTTCAAATGAGACTTATAAAAGCCCAAATTCCCTCCTTTCACTCTCATTGTGCATTTTAGAGCTTGCAAGAGAGAAAGAGAGAGTGATTGAGAGAAAGGAGTGAAATTGCAGCGATTTCGGGCAGTTGAGAGGGGCGCGACCCATCGAGAGAGGTGCGCGACCTGTTGGGAGGTGCGCGACCCGTCCAGAGCCTCTCTGCAGTTCTGAAAATCAACGTGCGCGACCCGTTGGGAGGGGCGCGACCCGTTGGGAGGCCTGCGCGACCCGTTGAGCCGGTCTGCTGCAAACTTCAAAAAAATTTCCCTAATCTTCTTCCAAATCACCAAATTTGCTCGAGGTAGGTGCTCTAAACATGGATTCATTGCTGTTATGAATGGTGGATGTCATGGGCATGCTTTTATGATCAAAATTTTGCAAGTGGAACTCTTTATATGGCTGCTATTTTCATGACCAAATTGTGCCAGGGTTTGTGTTGTTTCAAGATTACTTTTCCCTTTGGTTGGCTTCCCTTCCTTTCCCTATCACTTACACTCACATGTTCATCTCTCTTCCCATATTATTTTATAAATGAAATGCAAATTTTTCCCCATCCCTAGCCATTAAGAATGAAAACCCTACCCCTTTCCCAAAGCATCAAAAACAAAAAATGAAAACCCTGATTCCCCTCTACCATATGCATGTGAAAAATAACAAAAACTGTTGGTAAAATGTCAGCATGTTTTGTGCATGGTTTCCCTCTTTCCCTTATTGAACATGAATACATATATTCCCATGTTTACTTTCATGCATGTTTTTCCCATATGCAATAATCTTTGAAAACGATTTCCCTATTACAAATATGTGTTCCTATATGCATATGATTTGCAAAATTTCCCTTGAAATTCCCTGTAATATTTATATATTCCCATTCCTTGTTAAAAGATCCCTCCCCTAACATTTCCCTCATGTTTTGTTCCCCTTGAAACAACATAGATTTCAGCACTTTTTGCAGGCAGAGACAGCAGTTTTATTTGTCCACTTTGCTCCTAAACCATGTCAGAAACCGAAACTTATGAGCAAAGTGATGATCATTCATCATCTACAGAGGTTGAGGAACAGAGGAGGCCTCGTAAGGGTGGTAAGGGTGGACATCATAAGCGAGAGGAGCCCACCTCTCTGGCAGAATTACAGGCTTGCCCCATGGCAGTGAGTTGTTTTCAGTATATGTCTTGTTATGATTTCTGTGAGAGAATTTCTCAGATTCAGCATCATAGAGAGTTGGCCCGCTTGTTTGTCTTGCACCTCCGTGATGGACATGTCACTCTGGCATGGGTGAACTTCACATCGACTACTGAGGTGATCTCACAGGCTACAGGGATACCAAATGTGGGTGAGGTGTGGCCTAAGCGCAAATTGCTAGATTTTGTTCACTTTGAGCCCTATGTCCGGCCACCATTCGTGAGACTTTTGACAGGTGTTTTTCCATTCAGATTTCTCCGGAGCGAGTATGCTCCCATCATGAGGCTTATTATGCATTATTTTACCTATGAGGGCAGATTTTCACAGGTGTACTCATATCACATTCGCCTTTTGATGCATTTCACCCGAGTGAGGATGATGAACATCCCGGTCTTCTTGTTTGATAACATTCAAAGGATGGTGCCCATGTTGCAGAAGAAGACCCCAGCCCAGCAGTACAGGAGATTATGCCATTATGGTTTGATTCAGCTCATAGTCTCACATCAGTTGACTCAGCAGGGCATCTCATGGGAGGAGTTCATCTCCCGTGAGTTTTTCACAGTGCCACCTCAGCCACATCAGGAGGTCATTCATGAGGAGGGAGGACCATCTCAGCAGCCTGATGCTCCCGTCACCCGACATGTTAGCTCCACTCCTTTGGCCACTTATCAGAAAGGCCCAAGGGCCTTATTTGCAGCAGCTAGGCGAGTACTATCTCCACAGCAGGTGGAAGGGGTCTCGCCTACATCTTCAGCTCAGCGAGTGTTATCTCCACATCAGGTGGAAGGGGCCTCGCTTTCTTCAGCAGCACAGGTACTACAGAGGGGCAAAGAGCCCATGATTCATGAGGATCCGGTGATTGATCTTGAGGCCAGTTCTCCTAGCCAAGAGGCGAAGGAGATCATTCAGCATCTCAGGGCTGAAAATGATGTTTTACAGAGGAGATTTGAGGGTGCCCAATGGACTATTACTTACCTGGAGCAGCGGAACAAACAATTGGAGGAGGAGAAAGCACATGATGAGCTATGGAGGATTCGTAGCGACCGAGTCTTGAACCGTAGAAGACCCGGTGATCCGTTGCCTGCTGACCGAGAGTCAATGCTCATTCAGGAGAATGCCCACTTGGAGAGGCTGTTGGCTAAGGCCAACCAAGAGAAACAGCTGCTGAGAAACATGAAGAATCACTATTGGGCAAGGATGCATGTATGCAAGGCCAAAATGAAAATGTTCCAAAGGAGGTTGTCCGAGGCTCTTAGGCGGAGGAAGAAAACCAATCCACTCTGTATCTTGGCTGAGGCATCCCTCAAAGATCATGGCACGCACTAGCATCAGCTACAGCACAAATCCCAAAAAATTTGGATAATTTTGGGTAATTTTGGAATTTTTTGGAAATTTACAGGTTTTGGCTCCTCAACGGGTCTCACCCCCGGTGAGACCCTTTGTCATCGTAGCTCCGTTTTGCAAAAACTCAGCATTTTTAGATTTTTCATGCAAAATTACATATTCGCATGGATGGACTTGAGTTTTTATGGGGTTTTGGGCCTCCAGAAGGTCAAGATACATGCAAAATTTGACTTTCTGCCCCTTTTTTGAGTTGCAGAAGCAGTCTTGGGAGAATTGAGTTTTGACTAGGCAAATGAACTCCAAATTCAAAAATTCCAGTTGGGTTGGAAAGTAGACTCCCCGTCCTTTCCAACGAGCTATCCTGCATCCAATTCAGACACTGGGAAGTGCCCCAAACAGAGCTCCAAAGTGCGCGACCCGTTGAGAAAAGGTGCGCAACCCGTTGAGGAAATTTTGCCAGATTTGACCAGTTCAGCCCAGAAATTGCAGATTTGACCCTTTTCGACTTTCTGAGGTTAATGATTATCTTCATGGATGTAATTGTGACACTTTTTGGATACTTTTACTCTTGTTTAACATTTCTAGAAGATTTATGCATGTAAAGGGTAAAAATTGAATGTATGAACTGGTTTCCAAGTTTATAGAGGCAAGTTGTTTTGACTACCTATTTTGTAGTGCTTAGTTTAGAAGTGGTTCAAACAGCTCCTAGGATAGTGAGCTCGACCCATGGAGGCAGGGAAAGAGGTTAGATCATCTATATTATGTACTTTCTTGCTCATTTTCATGGTTGGACTCTTGAGGGAGAAGCTATCATTGTATTATTCACTTGTATCTCTGCAATTTTTGGCTAAGGAAGACCAGGGTTTTGCAGTCATCTTTGGGATTCTTGTGGACTCATGTGTTGATGGTGTGTTTCTCCATGTTATTGTAAGCTTTTTTATGTGATTCATTTCCTTTCTATACTTCTGCATATTAAACAAATGAAGTGTTAAAGTAAGAATTCATGCTTGCCATGCTCTGCTTCTAAGTTTGTTTAATTTCGATGTTTTCTACAGTCTAAAGAGAATTCAAATTCATTGTTTGCTCTCTTTAGCCTTCTTATCTTTCATTCCTAACCATCCACTTTAGTCAAAGACATCAGCACTGTCTCCTACCTCGCCCCAAGGAACCCCCTGCAGAAACTGTGTCCAATCCCCGCACCCAAAATTGCCCTCTCCTCAATTTGCCACCAAAAACCCCAAAAAACCCCAAATCAACCCTTGTGATTAGTTTACTAGCCTAATATCAGTGTTACCTTGTTGGTCATCTCATCCCATTGAAGATCTGCCGAGATTGACCGGAGAGAGCCTTCTCCTGCCCCGTAGGGCTAGCTACGAGGCTAAATGGTTTGATGTAGCCTTTAGGTTTACCTTTCTCAGCCTGAGGTGAAATTTCAAGCGCTAACAGAAAGAAGAAAACATAAGATGACACATGACAGAGAAGTTACAAAATTATACCCAACAATTCATGGAAACTTCTGATTCTTTGATAAATCAACAGTTATATGAGGAATACAGTGGCCTAGTCTCCAGGTTGTCCAAAATTCCAACAAGAACCTTTTTCTTTGTAGTTTTTCCTCTTTTATACATTTGGAATAGTTATTGATCTCCGAAACTATCAAACTACTTAACTGCATCTCTAACTATCTGAAGTAAAAATTATTATAGAATTTTACAAAGGGTAAAAGAAACTTCAAAGAACATAAAATAATAAGAAATAACTGAACTAGAAGATGAGGATAACCGCTGGCCTTTCGGCTTTGTTAATCGGCTCTTGAGTTCCTCTGTGGATGCTTTAATAATTCTTAATCCGATTTAACCGTAATTAATTGCGTTAGACTTTGAATTATCCGAAAACGGGGCTTATGTATATATCAGGCATTTTGATTGGCCAAAATACAAAGAAAACATGCCCAACTACCTTTTCTTCAGATTTGGTTTTAAAACTGATTTTCCCTTTATACAATGAACTTAATGATAATCTCTAGTTTACCACAGAACTCAAAAAGAATTAAATCACCTGCATAAATCCATCAGATCCGCCTTTTCAATGCTCCATTCACTATGTATCACAAATCGCAATCGGCCCTTTCAAATGATATATCAATACAAAACTTAATGATATGCAATATAATGGATGCGCCGAGAGTTTAAAACATAATGCATATATTTTCGGGTCTGGCCAGGGGTGATTTCATATAAGTGCCACTACATTTTGCGATTGTGATTTAATCGCATCACTAACATATATATATATATATATATATATATATATATATATATATATATATATATATATATATATATATATATATATATATATAGATGTATATATATGTATATATATATGTATATATATATACATCTATATATATATATATATATATATATATATATATATATATATATCGGGTCCATTCTCCACCATAGATTTCAACCCCAGGATCCGACAGCTGATATCAATTTCAGGTGGACTACTTGCACAAGAGTTACCCACCGAAATGAGTAGTTTTTCTCTCTCCTCTAGTTGCTATGTGTCAACCATTGAATGGAATTGGGTGCTTTCCTCCAAATACCATTTACCATCTTGCATCTGCCTGAAATCCCGCTTATAGCTTTAAATCCACGCTTCATCTTGGTTAATGCCCAGACTTGTTCATGCCCGATGACCGTAGATCTTCGACCATCGATGGCGGCGATGCTCCTTCGGATTTCTCTTCCACCAACACTTCTGGTTAATCTCCACCATTCATTCCTTGATTCCAATCTACATGATTTAATCTAGATCGTTCATTTCCTTCGACCTCATCCGTTGATCTCCAAGATCCAACGGTTCCTATGTGCTCATTCTTCATCTGTCCACTCACTTTGACTTTGCACCATTTCTTTAGTATTTTGTGGTTGTGGGGTTTTCTTTAGGGTTTTGGCCTTTCATTTTCCCGTTGCTCAACTCTCTCTGAGCTTGACTTCTGCGAATTCTGACTTTGTTGTTATTCTTGAGCTTTACAGCATAGTATATATATATTTCGGTTATGGCTCTGTATAACCATTTATATTATGATTTAACTTGATCACATGGGTATACTGGGACCGATTCTTTTATACTTGTTCCTTTATCGATTTCGCTATGTCATTATCACTTCTTCCTCTTTCTTTTATATTTTTTGAAATATTTTCAAGTTCCTGAATGAAAAATGAATACCACAAGCAACAAAAATGCCTACTGTCTTACTGCAGAAGAATGGTGAAGAGAAAGAGAAGCCAGTTACATTCTTCAGTAAGATTCTTAGGGATTCTGAGCTGAAATATAATATTCTTGACAAATAGGTGTATGCTTTGGTAAAATCCCTGAAAGCTTTTAGAACTTTTGTGCTGCAGTCACAAACCATTACTTATGTGCCAAATGCTGCAGTGAAAGATGTATTACTACAGGGAGATGTAGAAGTGAGAAGAGGAAAATGGATAGCCAAGATCGAAGAATATGATTTGGACATAAAACCCACAAATTTGGTGAAACGACAAGGATTGGAAAAATGTTGACAGAATCAAACTTTCAGGCATTGGGAATCAACTTGTTGGCACCTGTAGATGAAAAAGCAACTGAAGAAAGTGAATGAAAGCAAGATCCAGGTATGAAGATCAGGTATAATTTTTTGTGTTCAGAATGGTATAAACATATAATTCATTATTTCTGCTCTCTTTCCTGTCCCCAATCCTTAGATAGAACAAAGTATAGGGTACAAAAGATCAATGAACAACCATATGTGATTGTGGAAGGCAAATTGTACTGGAAGGATCCTGCTGGAATTTTGTTCTTATGTTTAAAAGAGGATGAATTTATAGAAACAATCAAGGATTGTCATGAGGAGTTATGTGGAGGACATTACAGTTGGAATGTAACTGCACATAAGATCCTTTAGGCAGGATTTTATTGGCCTACTTTGTTTGTTGATACATATAAGTTTGTTAGAAGTTGTCAGAAGTCTCAACTTTTTGTCGAGAGAAAGAGATTAGCCCCTTTAACTTTGATTCTAGTTTTCATAGAGGAGCCATTTAGACAATGGGGATTTGACTTTATTGGAGAAATCAATCCACCTTCAAGTAGACAACACAAGTGGGTTCTCACAGCAAATGATTATTTCACCAAATGGGTAGAGGCTATACCTACTAAGAAAGAAAATGATCAGATAGTAATGAAGTTGTTGGAGGAGAATATTTTTAGTAGGTTTGGATGCCCCATGAAAATTATAACAGACAATGCTCAAGTCTTCAATTCAAGTAAGTTTATTGCTTTTTGTCACAATTATAATGTTACTTTGTCCCATTCAATTGCTTACCATCCACAAGGAAATGGATTAGTTGAATCTACTAACAAAACTTTGGTGAATATCCTTAAGAAAACCATTGTAGAAAATCAAAGAGATTGGGATTCTAATTTAAAGTTTGCTCTATGGGCTGCTAGAGTAACTACAAGAAGATCTATAGGGAAATCACCTTTTGAATTAGTGTATGGAACTCAGGCTCTGTTTCCAAGTCAACTTGTGAAGCCGGTGATTGCAATGATTCAAGAGGCAAAAGAAGAACCAAATGTTTTGATAAGAAGAATGAATAAAGTGATGGAGCTAAGAGAGAACAGGGACAAGGTAAGAGACAACTTGATTATGTATAAATCCAAGATGAAAAATATTTTTGACAGAAAATCCAAGGAAATTGATTTTAAAGTCGCAGATTTAGTATTGATATGGGATACCAGTAGAGAACATAAGGGTAAACATGGGAAGTTTGATCCTCTCCGATATGGCCCTTTTAGAATTGTTGAAGTAAGATCTAATAATACCTTCATTCTTGAGAATCTTGATGGTGAAACTCTACAGCTACCTGTCAATGGGCAATACTTAAAGCATTAATTCCAATTCTGAAGAATAAGCGTCATTTCATTGTAAATACTAGAGTGAAATCAGTGTACAAATGCCATAGAATTTAAATTTATGCGAAGCAATATATGACTCCATGCCCGAAGTGAAGGCACTAATATGTGGTTCTTAGTGCTTCTGTGGCAAAAGCACTATCCCCAGGTGGACCCAGATGTTGTAACATGCATTTTTGTTGCTTGTAGTATTCATTTTTCATTCAAGAACTTTAAAATATTTCAAAAAAGACAAAAGCAAGAGGAAGAAATGATAATGACATAGCGGAATCACTAAAGGAACAAGTATAAAAGAATCGGTCCCAGTATACCCATGCAATCAAGTTAAATCATAATATAAATGGTTATACGGAGCCATAACCAAAATATATATATACTATGTTGTAAAGCTCAAGAATAACAGCGAAGTGAGAATTCGCAGAAGGCAAGCTTAGAGAGAGTTGGGCAGTGGGAAACTGAAAAGCCAAAGCCCTGAAGAAAACCCCGGAACCACAAAACACTGAAGAAATGGTGCAAAGTCAAAGTGAGTGGACATATGAAGAATGAACGCACAGGAACCATTGGATCTTGGAGATCAATGGATGAGGTCAAAGGAAATGAAAGATCCAGACTAAATCATGTAGATTGGAATCAAGGAATGAATGGTGGAGATCAACCAAAAGCGCTGGTGGAAGAGAAATCCAAAGGAGCATCACCACTGTTGATGGTCGAAGATCTACGGTCATCGGGCACGAACAAGTCTGGGCATTAACCAAGAGGAAGGGTGGATTTAAAGCCATAAGCGAGATTTCAAGCAGATGCAAAATGGTAAATGGTATTTAGAGGAAAGCGGTTGATTCCATTCAATGGTTGACACATAGCAACTAGTGGAGAGAGAAAAACTACTCATTTTGTCAGGTAACTCTTGTGCAAGTAGTCCACCCAAAATTTATATCAGTTTTCGGATCCTGCGGTTGAAATCTATGATGGAGAATGGACGTGATATATATATATATATATATATATATATATATATATATATATATATATATATATGAGTGTGTGTGTGTTAGCGATGCGATTAAATCGCAATCATAAAATGCAGCAGAACTTATCTGAAATCACCCCTGGCCAGACCCGAAAATATACGCATTATGTTTTAAACTCTCGGCATGTCTATTATATCGCATATCGTTAAGTTTTGTATTGATATATCATTTGAAAGGGTGGATTGTGATTTGTGATAGGAAGTCAAAGGAGCATTGAACAGGTGGATCTGATGGATTTATGCAGCGGATTTAATTCTTTTTGAGTTCCATGGTAAACCAGAGATTAGCATTAATTTTGATGTATAAGGGAAAATCAGTGTTAAAACCAAATCCGAAGAAAAGGTAGTTGGGCATGTTTTCTTTGTATTTTGGCCAATCAAAATGCCCGATATATACATAAGCCCAGTTTTCGCACAAGTCAAAGTCTAACGCAGTTAATTATGGTTAAAGAAGATTAAGAATTATTAAAGCATCCATAGAGGAACTCAAGAGCTGATTAACAGAGCCGAAAAGCCATAAGTTATCCTCATCTTCTAGTTTAGTTATTTCTTGTTATTGTATGTTCTTTGAGGTGTCTTTTACCCTCTGTAAAATTCTGTAATAATTTTTACTTCAGATAGTTAGAGAAGAAGTTAAGTAGTTTGATAGTTTCGGAGATCAGTAACTATTCCAAATGTATAAAAGAGGAAAAGCTACAAAGAAAAATGTTGTTGTTGTTGTAATTTTGGAGAACCCGGAGACTAGGCCACTATATTCCTGATATAACTATTTATTTATGAAAGAATTAGAAGTTTCCATCATTTGTTGGGTATAATTTTGTAACTTATTTATCATGTGTCATCTTATGTTTTCTTCTTTCAAGTATAGTAATGAAGCTACAGGTATTTATTTGCTTATGTAGATAAAGTTAAAATTCGTTAAAAGAGCACTCCTATACTTGAAGTTTTCACCTTCCTTTTTAAGTTATAGATAATAGTTTTCGTGTAAGGCAGCATATTATCTTTAACTTCTCCAAGGGTCACAGATAGTAGTTTCTGTGCTAAGCAACATATTGTCTATGATTCATTTCTCGTTTTCATAATTCTTCTAAGTTGAAGATAGTAGCTTCTTTGAAAAACCAGCATATTATATTTAACTTTTCCATGTGTCACGGATAATAGATTCTGTGTAAAGCAGCGTATTGTCTCTGACTTCTTCCTTCTTCATTTATCATTTATATTCAACAAGTAAATGGAATTATGAAATTTTTAGGTCACATATGTATTAATAGTTAAAAACTAAGCTTTCTAGGTCCTTCATTTGAGAACACAACATATAATCAAGTGACAACAATTACAATCATTAATGTCTTAAGAACAATTTCTACGCAACGAGGAAATTGGTTTCTTAAGGTACAACATTAATTGGCGTCATTGCCGGGGAGAGAAGAGAAGAACACCTTTCCATGGGTTTTTCAATATTTTCCTCTAGTTGTTCAGTGAGGAGAAAATATTTGGTGGTTTTGAATCAAAGCAATAACTCTGGCTTCAAGGAGACCCCATACAAGATCAAACACTTCACAACAGAAGGTTAAGCTCTTTTAGATCCTAAAAAGCTAGTTTCTAGGAGGGCTGGAAAGTCTAAGATCCCAATTACACCCATCCATACATTGTCTGCATCAGGAAATAACTTATCTGAACATTCATCTGATAAAGAGTCATCTTTTTCATCATCTTCATTTCAGGAACCTAACTATCAAGAGAAATCTTTAGAGTCCGTTACTTTTCATTTGCCTGCTATAATTATTCAACCTGAACCAATATCCACATTACCACCTCTACACACTCCATTTACTTCTAAGTCAGATTCTGCATTTATTGGTAATCAAGGTTCAATAAACATGGCAGTACCTGCATTTTTTATGAATAGGTATGCCCCTCGTCAATTGCCACAACCGCTAAATCAAATGCCACAAGAATACCTCAAGATTCTTCCTCGTTTTACAGGGGAAGATGAAAAAACTGTAGAGAATCATGTGTCGATATTTTGCAATTTTGCAGAAAACAAAAATGTTGAACATGTAGATGTTGTTCTAAGACTTTTTGTTCAATCCTTGGATGGAGAAGCAAGGATATAGTTTAAAGGACTTCCCAATAATTCTATTCCTTCTTGGGAAGAGATGGAACATTTATTCATTTAGAAATGGGGAGAAAAAAAAGACCATGGGTATTCATTAACAGAATTTAATGTGATAAAGAAGAAGTCTGATGAAACAGTGGTTGAATTTGTCAAAGATTTAAAAAATTGTACAATAGTCTCCCAGCGGAGATTAAGCCTCCTCCTACTGGTGCAAAAATAACTTTTACAGGGGCTTTTGAATCAAATTTTGGATTCACATTAAGGAAAAGAAGATCTCCAACCCTTGATCAAATCCAAACAGATGCATTAGAGATAGAAAAAAATCTGGTGGCTACAGGAAAAGCACCAGAGACACAGCCTATCCAAGACAAGGGAAAGGAAAAGATGGAATCCTCTCAAAGTCAGGCATTGAAGGATATGTGTAATGTAAATAAAACTTTGTCAGATAAGTTAAATAAATTAGAGTTAGAAAATAATAATTTTTAGAAGCAAACACAGTATAATAAGAACTTTAATCCCCAATACAAAAGACAACCTTTGCAAATCTTACAGAAGGAAAGAAAAGATCAAAATCAGATTCAAGCACCATTATATATAGAAGTAGATACTGGTGAAGAACAGGAGCAACCTGAAGATCAAATTTCTACATTATATGCAGTAGATGAAGATGGACTTGGTATCGAAGCAGAAGAGTATGAATATGATGAAACATATGCAATTCATGATGAAAATAAAATTGATGAATATTAGAAGAAATTCTCTAATTTTATGCAGGCTGAACTACATAAGAAATATGACTTGAGATCGAGGAAAAGATCAAGAAATCAAGAAAATGAAAGTGAGAAGCAAGTTTCAACTTCCTCACCAAAGGCGACTCCACAAGAATCTCAGCCTACAAAACAAGTGAATAAAGGAAAGCAGCAGAAGAATTCAAATGGCAAGACACAAATACTTCAAGGTGAGCCTTCTTAAGATCAAGTTGAAAAAATTCCTTTGGAGAAACTTGTTTCAATTCCTCAAGTAATTCCAGTCATGAAAAAAGGTGAAGAGGAGAACAAAAGGACTACTAAACAGGGTCACTTGTTTAGTCTTACTAAGGAGTTGGAAAAGGTAAGAATTCAGGTTCCTCTTACAAAATTGACAAGAATACCTATTTATCAAAAGGAGATTGTTGAGTTTGTTAATTTGAAAGAAAATGAGATTATAAATGACACTGTAAATCTGCAGGAAGACAAACCAGTAGTGGTTTTTGGTCCACATGTTGAGGAAGTAGACTATTCAATACTACCTTTTTATATTTCTTTATTGGTCCATGATTTCCTCTTACATAATTGTATGTTTGATTCGGGAGCTTCACACAATCTTATGCCTTTGTCATTAATGAAGCAACTAAATCTACAAGTTACCAAAACCTATAGGGACTTGTATTCTTTTGATTCGAACAAAGTCAAGTCTCTTGGGGTCATTAAAGATCTAGCAGTGTCACTAGCTCAAATTCCAGCTAGAAGCTTGGTCATGGATGTAGTAGTAGCAAATATTCCTGCTAGATTTGGAATGCTTCTATCTAGGTCCTAGGGGGCTAAATTGGGTGGTGTTTTGAAGCTAGATTTTACATATGATATTATACCAACTTTTGGTGGGGAAGAGAGGAGATTGTACAAAGAAACTAGATTTGTAAAAACAATTACAAAAAATGGAGTAGATAATTCACCTGTATATAGCCAAGAGAAGGATGGCTTTGCTTGTTTCATGCTGCATAATAATGGAGAGCTCGCTGAAGATAATCAGAAGCAGCTTGCTTCAACCAATGTAATTATAGAGTTGCAAAGTGAAGAAGTGTGGAAATGTTTCTTTGATGGAGCTTATTCCAAGGAAGGAAAAAGTGTTGGTTTTCTTCTAATTGCACCTAGAGGTAATATGTTCCCTATTTCCTTTGAATTAGAGTTCGAGGAAACAAACAATGTGGCAGAATATGAGTCCTTTATTATTTCTTTACAAACAACTAAACAGATGGGAGTTTAGTCAATTTCCGCTTTTGGAGATTTGGAGCTGATTATTAAGCAAATAAAAGATCACTGACAAATAAGGAACCCTAGGCTTAGGGCATACATAAATGAGATATGGGATTTGATTGAGAAATTTTTTGAAGCTTTTAACATTCAATTCATTCCAAGAGATGAGAATAGATTAGCAGATTCATTGGCTGTGGCTACTAGTACTTTCAAGCTTCCTATTAATCTAAGACTAAGATACGAGATAGAGATTAGACGCAGACCCTCTATTCCTGATAATGTTAAGAATTGGCAAGTTTTTTAGGATGATCAGTAGATTAAGGAGTTTTTGACTATGGTTGAAGAGTTTCAGGGCACAAAAATTCATTAGGATGAAGAAGAAACAACAAAAGTTGTAGAAGTCAGTGGTTTAAAAGATTCAATAGCTAATCAGAAAATCTTTCAATTGAAAGATAATATTATACCAAAGGGACTTGTTCCCCATGAAAGACTTTTTAATCCCAATGATGTGGTTGTTGACTCATGGAAAACTTCACAGGAGGAACACATTCAGGATCACAACCTTGGAACTCAAGAGAATCCCAGGTTAGTGAAATTATTCAGTGGAGTTCCACCTAATTTTCAAGAAAGATATATTAAACTTTTTAAGAATTATGTTGATGTCTTTACATGGTCTTATGAAGATCTCAAAACCTATGATGTAAATATTATTCAGCACATGATTCCCTTGAAGGAGGTAATTAAACCCTACAAATAGAAGCTTAGACAGATAAATCCTCTACTTCTACCATCAATTGAAAAGGAGGTCAAAAAGTTGCTTGGTGCCAAAATAATAGTTCCACTCAGGTATTCTGATTGGGTGGATAATTTAGTGCCTGTGAGAAATAAAAATGGAGAAATAGGGTTATGTGTGGATTTCAGAAATCTCAACAAGGTTTCTTTGAAAGATAACTATCCATTGCCTAAAATGGATCATGTGCTACAAAAGGTAACATGATCTTTTAGAATGCCAATACTATATGGATTTTCTAGTTATAATTAGGTGGTTGTGGATAAGGATGATCAGAAGAAAACGACGTTCACAACTCCCTGGGCAACCTTTATGTATGCCAGAATGCCTTCGGATTGATGAACACATGCGCTACATTTCAAAGGGCTATGGACATTGCTTTTGTTGGAGATAAGTTTGTAGTAATATATTTGGATGATATTACTAATTTCTCAAATTCTAATGAAGAACATTTGCACCATTTGAAAAAGAATTTTGATAAATGTAGAAGATTTGGACTTTCCTTAAATCCCAGGATATCCATTTTTGATTTGGAAGAAGGAAAATTATTGGGGCACATTGTTTCCAGAGATGGAGTGAAGATAGATCCGGCCAAAGTACAAGCTATGCAAAAAATACCATTGCCTAGGAGTAAAAAGGATATTCAAAAGTTTTTGGGAAAGATAAACTTCCTGAGAAGATTTGTATCCAACTATGCAGAAATTGTAAAAGAAATTACTAATATGCTAAAGAAGGAGAATGAAGTGAATTGGACCAAAGAAGCTAGAGAATCATTTTCCAAGATTAAAGAGGCATTACAAGCAGCTTTAGTCTTAATCAGAGCTAATTACCAAAATCCTTTCCAAGTTTTTTCATTCGCATCATCAAGTTCAATAGTTGTTGTCTTACTGCAAAAGAATAATAAAGAGAAAGAGCAGCTAGTTGCATTCTTCAGTAAGATTCTTAGGGATTCTGAGCTGAAATATAATATTCTTGAGAAACATGTGTATGCTTTGGTAAAAGCCCTGAAAGCTTTTAGAACTTATGTGCTGTAGTCACAAATCATTTCTTATGTGCCAAATGCTGTAGTGAAAGATGTATTACTACAGGGAGATGTAGAAGGCAGAAGAGAAAAATCGATAGCCAAGATCAAAGAAAATGATTTGGACATAAAACCCACAAAGTTGGTGAAAGGACAAGGATTGGAAAAAATGTTGACAGAATCAAACTTTAAGGCATTGGGAAACAACTTGCTATCACCTGTGGATGAAAAAGCAGTTGAAGAAAGTGAAGGAAAGCAAGATCTAGGTATGAAGATTAGGTATAAATTTTTGTGTTCAGGATGGTATAAGCATATAATTCATTATTTGTGCTTTCTTTCCCGTCCCCAATCCTTAGATAGAACAAATTATAGGGCACTAAAGATCAAGGAACAACCATATGTGATTGTGGAAGGCAGATCATACTGGAAGGATCCTACTGGAATTTTATTGCTATGTTTAACTGAGGATGAATTTACAGAAACAATCAAGGATTATCATGAGGGGTTATGTGGAGGACATTACATTTGGAAAGTAACTGCGCATAAGATCCTTCAGGCAGGATTTTATTGGCCTACCTTATTTGGTGATACATATAAGTTTGTTAGAAGTCGTCAGAAGTGTCATCTTTTTGCCGAGAAAAAGAGATTAGCCCCTTTACCTTTGATTCTAGTTTTCATAGAGGAGCCATTTATACAATGGGGTTTGGATTTTCTTGGAAAAATCAATCCACCTTCAAGTAGACAACACAAGTGGGTTCTCACAGCAACTGATTATTTCACCAAATGGGTAGAGGCTATACCTACTAAGAAAGCAAATGATCAAATAGTAATGAAGTTCTTGGAGGAGAATATTTTCAGCAGGTTTGGATTCCCCATAAAAATTATAACAGGCAATGCTCAAGTATTCAATTCAAGTAAGTTTATTTCTTTTTGTCACAATTATAATGTTACTTTGTCCCATTCAACGACACACCATCTGTAGGGAAATGGATTAGCTGAATCTACTAACAAAACTTTGATGAAGATCCTTAAGAAAACCATTGCAGAAAATCAAATAGATTGGGATTCTAAGTTAAAGTTTGCTATGTGGATTGCTAGAGTAACTATTAGAAGATCTACAGGGAAATCACCTTTTGAATTAGTATATGGAACTCAGGCTCTGTTTCCAAGTGAACTTGAGAAGCCGGTGATTGCAATGATTCAAGAGGCGAAAGAAGAACCAAATGCTTTGATAAGAAGAATGAATAAAGTGATGGAGCTAAGAGAGAATAGGGACAAGGTAAGAGACAACTTGATTATGTACCAATCCAAGATGAAAAATATTTTTAATAGAAAAGCCAAGGATATTGATTTTAAAGTTGCAAATTTAGTATTGATATGGGATACCAGAAGAGAAGATAAGGATAAACATGGGAAGTTTGATCCTCTCTGGTATGGCCCTTTTAGAATTGCTGAAGTAAGATCCAATAATACCTTCATTCTTGAGAATCTTGATGGTGAAACTCTATAGTTGTTTGTCAATGGGCAATACTTAAAGCATTACTTCCACTTCTGAAGAATAAGCGTCATTTCATTGTAAATACAGGAGTGAAATCAGTGTACAAATGCCATAGAATTTAAATTTATGCAAAGAAATATATGACTCCATGCCTGAAGTGAAGGCACTAATCTGTGGTTCTTAGTGCTTCTATGGCAAAAGCACTATCCCCAGGTGGACCCAGATGTTGTAACATGCATTTTTGTTGCTTGTAGTATTCATTTTTCATTCAAGAACTTGAAAATATTTCAAAAAAGATAAAAGCAAGAGGAAGAAGTGATAATGACATAGCGGAATTGCTAAAGGAACAAGTATAAATGAATCATAATACAAATGGTTATATGGAGCCATAACCGAAATATATATATACTATGTTGTAAAGCTCAAGAATAACAACGAAGTGAGAATTGACAGAAGTAAAGCTCAGGGAGAGTTGAGCAATGAGAAAATGAAAGGCCAAAACACTTAAGAAAACCTCGGAACCACAAAATACTAAAGAAATGGCGCAAAGTCAAAGTGTGTGGACAGATGAAGAATGAACGCATAGGAACCGTTGGATCTTGGAGATCAACGGATGAGGTCGAAGGAAATGAATGATCCACACTAAATCATGTAGATTAGAATCAAGGAATGAACAGTGGAGATTAACTAGAAGCGCTGGTGGAAGAAAAATCCAAAGGAGCATCGCTGCCGTCGATGGTCAAAGATCTACGGTCATCCAGCACGAATAAGTCCGGGCATTAACCAAGACAAAGGGCAGATTTAAAGCTATAAGTGGGATTTCGGGCAGATGAAAAATGGTAAATGGTATTTAGAGGAAAGTGCCTGATTTCATTAAATGGTTGACACGTAGCAACTAGAGGAGAGAGAAAAACCACTCATTTCAGTGGGTAACTCTCGTGCAAGTAGTCCACTTGAAATTGATATCAATCGTCAGATCCTAGGGTTGAAATCTATGGTGGAGAATGGACCCGATATATATATGTGTTAGTGATGCGATTAAATCACAATCGCAAAATGCAGCGGCACTTATATGAAATCAACCCTGGCTGGACCCAAAAATATATGCATTATGTTTTAAACTCTCGGCGTGTCTGTTATATCACATATCGTTAAGTTTTCTATTGATATATCATTTGAAAGGGCCGATTTCGATTTGTGATACGAAGTCAATGGAGCATTGAACGGGTGGATCTGATGGATTTATGCAGCCGATTTAATTCTTTTTGAGTTCTGCGGTAAACCAGAGATTAGCATTAATTTCGTTGTAAAAAGGGAAAATCAGTGTTAAAACCAAATCCAAAGAAAAGGTAGTTGGGCATGTTTTCTTTGTATTTTGGCCAATCAAAATGCCCGATATATACATAAGCCCATTTTTCAGACAAGTCAAAGTCTAACGCAATTAATTACAGTTAAAGTGGATTAAGAATTATTAAAGCATCCACAGAGGAACTCAAGAGCTGATTAACAAAGCTGGAAAGACATCAGTTATCCTCATATTTTATTTTAGTTATTTCTTGTTATTGTATGTTCTTTGAGGTGTCTTTTACCCTCTGTAAAATTCTGTAATAATTTTTACTTCAGATAGTTAGAGAAGCAGTTAAGTAGTTTTATAGTTTCAGAGATCAATAACTATTCCCAATGTATAAAAGAGGAAAAACTACAAAGAAAACGGTTGTTGTTCGAATTTTGGAGAACCTGAAGACTAGGCCACTGTATTCCTGATATAACTGTTGATTTATGAAAGAATCAGAAGTTTCCATGAATTGTTGGGTGTAATTTTGTAACTTCTTTGTCATGTGTCATCTTATGTTTTCTTGTTTCAAGTATAGTAATGAAGTTGTATGTCTTTATTTGCTTATGTAGATAAATTTAAAATTCCTTAAAAGAGCACTCGTATACTTGAAGTTTTCACCTTCCTTTTTAAGTTATAGATAATAGTTTTTGTGTAAGGCAGCATATTATCTTTAACTTCTCTAATGGTCACAGATAGTAGTTTTTGCACTAAGCAGCATATTGTCTATGATTCAGTTCTCATTTTCATAATTCTTCTAAGTTAAAGATAGTAGTTTCTGTGAAAGACTAGCATATTATATTTAACTTTTCCAAGTGTCACGGATAATAGATTCTGTGTAAAGCAGCATATTGTCTCTGACTTCTTCCTTCTTCATTTATCATTTATATTCAGCAAGTAAATGGCATTCTGAGATTTTCAGGTCACATATGTATTAATAGTTAAAAACTAAGTTTTCCAGGTCCTTCATTTGAGAACACAACATATAATCAAGTGACAGTAATTACAATCATTAATGTCTTAAACACAATTTCTACACAGCCAGGAAATTGGTTTCTTAAGGTACAACACATCACATCATCTTTAAGAGAAAATTGTAAGGTTCAAGTAGTAGAATATCATATTGAGCATCAATGTAGTATACCTAGGGGGGTAATAGGGGGTACAAAGGGAGGTACCCAAGGTAATAATGAGATGTAAGGATAATAACTAAATGGGAAATAGTTAATAAATAAAGTGGTTAACCCACATAATGTAAGAGACCACAAGTAGTTAGGAAATAATGTGATAAGCCCGTAGTATTAGATATATGGTATTGAGAGACCCATGGTTCCATAGTATTGTATGTATGAAGCCTATATAGAGGCTAGAGACTCTCCACTGAGAGATGTTAAGGATTATTATATTGACAAACATATGGCTTGTGTAGTGTTATCCTTCCTTAAGGAGTGATTGTACGGTGTTACCCTACCTCGTGGGTTTTGATTAATAAAATATTTGTTTTCTATCATCTCTTGTTTGATTTCTTGGGAATATTTTCCATTTTAAGATATTTGCAGGATATATCAACTACAAGTGGTATCAGAGCACTTTCTTGGGCAAAGAAGGGGAGTATTTTTTTCATTTTTTGCTGGAATTTTTTGGGTGGCAAGTTTTCTGATCATATCTAAAACCTCTGGTGCAAAATTTTCAAAACATAATAGCATATATGGCTTCTTTGTGGAAAAATACCCAATTTCAAAAAAAAAATAGTCAAATCGAAGTCCTAATGAGGAAGATACTACTGATTTAAAATCAGTTGTTTTGCATAAAAACATCCTGACAGAAATTCATGGACAACGAATCTTTAGTAAAAATTTGCAGTTTCTGTAGGAAAATTTGGAAAAATAATTGCCGATATGAGCTCCTCTTGAAAAATCACCCAATTTCAAAAAAACAATCGATCGAATCGGAGTCTGGATGAGGGAGATATCGTTGATTTAAATTTGGCTATTTTTTCATAATTTTTATGACAGCAGGACAATTGTACCGTAGATTTGAGTTTCGAAAGTGCCCAGACCAAGATTTCAATCACATGGGAAGATGTAGAATGACCGTTCCAATTCCAAAAACAGGATATAATAAATATTTTGAGCCATATTGACCGATTTGTGGCCATTTTAAATTTGTCGCACAAAGGAGGTAATGCTTTTCGAAACCCTCATTCTACTTCATGGCTTCTAATGAGATGATTTTTACAGGACATGTGATCGTCCCACTATTGAAGAATTTATACAATATAATAAGTCTTAATTCAAATATTGGAAAAAAGTCCTAGGGACAGAGTTGTGCCATGAGGCTGCTAAATGGTGGTTCTCACTTGATACGTTAGTGAGGTGCCTTCCTAGTGAAGAAAATGAAAAAATCATATTGGACAAATGGTCTCATGCTAGAAAATATGATAATGAGAAGCATAAGGGGTTATTTTCTGCTAGTATCTCCTTATTAGAGGTTTATGGATATATTCAGAAAGAGAAAACCATTTTGTTTATCAATCCTAGTTGCAAACATAATTTTATTAATGTTCATTTAGCTAAAAGATTACAAGTCCCAACTGTAGAATTTTGTAGAATTTTTCCTATAAATCAGATAGCTTTGATACCATGTAGAAATTTTTCTACAATTCAGCTAGCTCTGATACCATGTAGAAATTTCCCACCTGTAGATCAACCTAGTAATGCAATGTACTAAAGCAAAACACTTGATCTACTTCTACAAACAATTTAGCGGAAGCTTAATCAACCATGAGCAACATCAATAAGAACACATATAACTGATAAGAAGGAATCAATCACACATAACACAAAAGAATTTACCCAGGGAAAGCACCTGCCTAAAACAACATCTCTATATTATCATACAAGTGGAAATATAGTCTAGATTACACAAAGCCTTAGCTCGAAAGCCATCCATCTCTCAGTACAATCCCTCTGTTGCTCATAGACAGTCAAAGGCTTCTCACAAACCTTCTCCTCTACCCTCCAAGCCTCCTATTTCCTTGTGCAATTTCCTTGGGGTCCAGTGCTGCCACCTGTGTGAATTGGCCTCTTCACACACTCACTAACCTCTTATCTAACTACACAAACTTGAAGGAGATAAATCCTCATCATGGATGAGCTTCCTCTATAGGAAAAATATTCATCCAACTGATAGTGCACTATCCCTTCTCTGATCTCAACTGGGTCTCTGATAGAACTGACATGCATCAGTTATCCATGAGTGAATACTCAGTTATTTGAAAATACCAGTTGTCACATGCATGCAAGCATCAACAAACTGAATCTCATTAATTTAACAACTTGTTAAATTAATCTAACTGGACTTGACTAAGTTAAACTAAGTCAATTGATCCTCTCAATATAGAACTCATCCTTAATTCCTCAATCATTGGAGAAAATCAAGGACACATTCCCCAATTAGTGGAGAAATAATTGCATGTTCTCACAAAGACTTCAAGTTTGCTTTTCCTTAACTAACTAACTCATGGAGAATTAATTAATTAATATTCAAACTACTGGTAAGACCAAATTCGAATTTTACTTCCTATTTTAGACCAAGGATTATCTAAAAATAGGAATCCAACTTGAACTGCTAAAAATAGAACTTCTATTTTTAGCACTTCCATTTTTCATTCCCTATTGCCCAATCTAGCACTGATGCTCAAACTGCTATTTTTAGCAGTGCTATTTTTAGCACTTCTATTTTTAGCAATTTCTTATTGCAATTTTTCAACACTCCCTCTCAACAAGAAAGGCTTCCTCTCGAACCCGATCCTGTACCTCGGGAATGTTTTGCATGCAACACATCTACCAAGTGTGGTTGCTCCAGCAACTCTCGGAACAAAAAAAACACCCAACTGACCTCTCTGTTGGGCTAGAAACATACTCTGATGTTGAAGCTCTACCTGCTACTGACAAGTGCTCCCTCTCTTACCTCTGCGCTACTGCAACATCTCCATGCATCTCGCACCGTTGCACCCTTCTCTGTGCTACCCTACACTATGAAACACACTTGTGCCTCTCACATTGCTGTAGCCTACATGCTCTACGCTATCCTAGGATTCCCTGCACTGTAGCTCTCTCTGCCACTCCATCCGCATCTGTCTCTATCCAATCAGTCAGTTCCTGCTACTCCACATCGGGGCTCCTGTAGCAAGGTCTCATCCAAGAGGTTGGGTACCTCAAGGATCCTACCCCTCCTCCTTGGGACGATCACTCTATATCATCCCACCTCCTACCTAGAGGTATGACTGCATGTGATCCCTCTACCCACCTGGCTTGAATTTTCCCCCTACTAGAGGTCTTTGCATGAGTAGATGTCTCTGGTCGATTTTCTCTCAGCTTCCCTAGCTGTGGCTGCTCCACAACCCCCTGAAGTTGCTACACCAATCGTGGCTCCCCCAAAATCGTCTGAGACTTCTTCTGGCACTGCATGTTGAGAGGTAATTTACTCTCCCTCTCAACCACCAAGTATCTAACCTTTGCCTTGCTCCTCAAAGGCTTTGCATGCATCTTGTACATCAAGTGCATATAGGTTCTTAGCTAGCACACCAATCTATTTCCACTTTACCACTATCACGAAATTTTCTAGAAAAAGAGCTGATTTTAAATCAGCGATATCTCCCTCATCCAAACTTTGATTCAGTCATATTTTTTTATTTGTTTTGGGTATTTTTCCGCAATGAATCCAAATCTGCTATTTTTTTCTAAAAATTTTGTACATAAATTTTCAAATCTGCTCTGCAAACTCTCGACCCAAAACTCAAAACTTTGAAATCTCCTCTAGTATATTATTCTTCCTTGATCACCTATGCTCTGATACAATGTAGAATTTTCTAGAATTTTTCCTACAAATCAGCTAGCACTGATACCATGTAGAAATTTCACCTGTAGATCAAATTGATATATGCAATGTCCTAAAGCATAATACTTGATCTAGTTCTACAAAACATTAAGCAGAAGCATAATCGATTTCATGAGCAACATCAAGCATAAAAACATATAACTGATCAAGAGAAATAATCAACCATAACACAAGATATATCACTGGGGAAAGCACCAGCATAAAACCCCTATCTGTATTATCAATCAAGTAGAAAGCATCTTCTGATTACAGAAAGAGTAGGATAGCTCTTGAGCTGATTCTTTTTGTAACCTGAAGAGGATTTCCACTTGATTGATAATATAGATAGGGATTTTATGCTGGTGCTTTCCCCAGTGATATATCTTGTGTTATGGTTGATTATTTCTCTTGATCAATTATATGTGTTTATGCTTGCTATTTCTCATGAAATCAATTATGCTTCCGCTTAATGTTTTGTAGAACTAGATCAAGTATTATGCTTTAGGACACTGCATATATCAGTTTGATCTACAAGTGAAATTTCTACACTAGCAAAACAAATGGAGCACGCACAAGTTGATAATGAGGAGGTGCAAGTTTATGAGGATTTAAAGATTTTTCTGGATATGTATGTGTTTCATTCTGATTTTTATGCTTTAGATATGGCTGATGTGGATATTTTTTTGGGATACCCTTGGATGGAATCCATGGGTACTATCAATATTAATGCACAGAAAAAATTCCTGAAGTTATGGTATAAAAAAAAAGAAAATTACACTGTAGGATATTTCCATTAGTAAATAGGTGGAGTCCAAGGAAGACCAAGAAATGAACTCTATAGGTGCAGACACATCATATGAGGAATCGATGGTGGAAGTAATAATGGAAGACAAGAAACATGACAAGGTACCACAAAAGGAACTTGATACCACTCAGGCTCCATCAAGTGCTAAATTGAAGAAAGATAATCCATCAATTAAAACTTCATCATATCACCACCCACACCACCCGAAAAGACAACAACCAACATGGTGGAAAAGGCTTAGCAAAAAGGACCACAACCCCTAGATGACACATAGAGAGACGAGACGATCCACCCACAACACATCAACAAAAAGGAACCACTAGAAAAAATGTCATCTCAAGTAAGCAAGGAATCAACTAGATCGAGTAATCACCTTTGTCTTGGATGGCTAGATGCACGTGCATGATACCAATGGACTAATATTTTGAGTAGATCTTATTATTTGTGTTCCTATCATGTTTCAGGGACGAAACATGTTTAAGGGGGGAAGAATGTAGTATAACTAGGGGGATAATAGGGGGTACAGAGGGCGGTACCTAAGGAAGTAATGTAATGTAAGGATAATAAATACATGGGTTTATCACTTTATTCCCTTACTACTTGTGGTCCCATGCATAATGTGGGTTAACCACTTTATTTATTAATTATGGCCCATGTATTTATTATCCTTACATTACATTACTTCATTGGGTACCTCCCTCTGTACCCCATATGATCCCCCATGGGTATACCCCTTATTATCCCCCTAGGTATACTACAATCAACAACAAGTTCTCCAAGTCTTAAAGGATAACCTCCATTAGGAGAATTTTGAGGTCTAAAATGGGTCTCCTAAGGAAATTATAAAATAATAGTGGAAATAATGAAATAATATTAGATTACATCATCAAATTTTAGAAGGAAAAAAGAAAAAACTAGCTTTTCAACTCGCATTTTCAACTTACCTCCCTATGGGTTTACTCAAATTTCGAGCAGAAACATTCATTGGATGCATAATTTGATTCCTCATCCAAGGAGTACCCATATTTCATATTTTTTATGGACCCTGCTACAAGAAAAATTGGAAATACATGAAAAAACGTGATTGCAATCACGTTTTTTCATGCATTTCTCATTTTTATTGTAGCAGGGTCCATCGAAAGTATGAAACATGGGTACTCCTTGGATGAGGAATTAAATTTTTCATCCAACGAGTACTTCTGCTCGAAATTTAAGTAAAACTTTAGGGAGATAAGTTTAAAATATGATTTGAAAAAGTAGTTTTATTATTCTATTATTTTTTATTATTTTTACTTTTTTAATCCAAAAATGGTGAATCATCCCCCATGGTTGACATCATAATCTTGAACCCTATTGGTTCTTATAAAGTTTATTTTTGTTGTGCATTTTATTAGGAGGCCCATTTTAGACCTCAAAATTCCCCTAATGACGCTGGGGGAGAATCGAATGAAACAACAAACAAATCATCATCGTTGTGAAAGAATTTTTGATGTGGATGATTGGGTATTTTTACGGCTACAACCATACACAAAAATGTCTCTAAAGCAAGCTAAGAAGGATAATAAATTATCACCCATGTACTACGGTCCTTACAAGGTATTGCAAAAGATTGGTACTATGACATACAAATTGGAGTTGCCTACATATTCCAGAGTACACCTAGTTTTCCATGTTTCATAATTAAAGAAGGTTATCAATGACAAGCTTCCAGTTAAAACAGTGTTGCCATAACTTGATGAAGCAGGAAAAATCATATTTTATCCTAAAGCAGTCATGGAAACAAGAACCCGATAGCTACGGAATCAATCAATTTCAGAGTATCTCATTAAGTGGAAGAACTTACCTGTTGAAGATTCCACATGAGAGGGTGAGAATTTTATAAAAAAGCATATAGACTCTACTCAAGCATTGAGAACAACACTTTTTTGAATGAGAGGGGCATGTTAGGTCCCTATAATACTAGTGTATCCCCCTTATTATTATTGTTTTTCCCTTACACTATTATTTTTATGTGGGCTCTTATTATATTGTGACCCCTCAGACTCCTATATGTATAAACGAGGTCTTGTCATTTGTATCATCCAATAATTATTCATTTATGTAATGTAAAGGAGGTTTCCCCCCTCGAAGAGGATAATTTTTAAGTAGTTGATCTATCTTTTTGTGAGTTGCTTGCATAACAGCAGATGTTTGTGTTCCCTCAACCATATGTTGGTTATGTTGATGGTGCTGGCCATGGTACCCAAAACCTATCTTCCACAGCATGGGAAATATATGCTCTAGCTAATGAGTTAGTTAGTTTACAAGGAATATGCATCGATTGAACGACTAATAATATTGCTATGTATAGTGTTGTGATCGAACTATTCTCTAATGTTATTTCAGGTTGTATTCATCATTTGGTTGTCAGACTTGATTCACAACTCATGGTGCTACATTTAAATAATGTGTATTCAGTAAGAAGTCCAACTATGTTATGCATGTTCTTGATAGTTCACCTCTTAGAGAGACATTTTTATTACATTGAATATCAACATGTTCCAAGAGGTCTAAATGCATTGATATATGTGTCAGATAATTATGTTTTACACAGACATTTGCAACATATGTAAACATACAATTATCATCATACATTATACAAAAGAGAAAAATAAGTAGAAAACATCCATATATTAGAAATTGTAAATAATGTTTTTAGTTAAAAAAAAATGTGTCTGAGACACATATGGCTCATGGCTATAATATACAATACATGCTAGACAAAATATGGCTCAAAGTCCCCTAGGTGACTAATCCCCATGGTGATCTCGGTAACACACGACCGCATAGGAAACCTTTTGTAGCAATCAGGTAATCCAAGTCGTCACCCCTATAGTGTATCTCTGTAAATGGATTGGGATGTCATCAACCCTTGTATCCAAAATTTTGTGAGTCAGACCTTCTACATTGTTCTCAAGCTCATCTAGTGTCTCTGCTAAATCTGGATCTCCTAGCTCTTCCATATTTTCCCCACCAGCTCCAACCTGTTCAAATTGTGGTTATGCTCATCAATAGAGTGGGGACATGCCCACTGGTCTCACTGGTCCAAACCCAATAGTCAGTATCTGATACATAAAAAACAAAAGCAAAATTATAAAACTAAAAAATATCCAAAATGACAATTCTTTTACCTACGTCACCCCATTGTTCGCCCTCAGGTAGAATAAGATTTGGATCTCCAAGGAAATCTGCTCCAGCATAAGGGCAGCCCTTGATCATGATCAACTTATCTCACAACCACCTGAAGAAAGTAGGCATAAAACTCATCATAGGTCCTCCATGTTGAGCCATCAAGTCTACCCATTACCTCATGCGAGGCTCTCTAGGTCTAGGTAGCTCACGAGATATCCTCTGAGGTCGCAATAATGGTACCCTCTATAGAGACAATGATACTATGATAAATTCATACCCAAATTTGTTTAACCATGCTCTATAGAGAAAATGATACTATGGTAGAGTCATACCCAAAGTTGTTTAACCGTCCAGTCCTCACCCTATTGATTTCTTCCCTAACATGACCAAAATCCCTTCACATCAATTAAAGAATATAGGTGCAAGGCACTCCAAATCATATTGGATCTGAGTCCTCATAGCCATGTGAGGAGCAACACTACCAACCAATCATGTAATAGTGAATAGGATGGTTTTGAGCGGAATCTGACGAACATGTTTTATCTAGATCTTCCCATCCTTATTAGGTTGGTTGGTAGGTTGACAATGGATAGCTATATAATCCCTCACCATCTCTCTACCTTTCCTTTATCCAGATAAAGAAATGGGATCCCCTCTACATGAAATCCCTAACAGGAAATGGATGTCTTCAACATCTATAGTGACTATATTCTCTATGATCCTAAATAATTTCCCCTGAATATGCCAATCTCTTACCAAATACTACAGAAATTCTAGTTGGGCCCTCATGCCCTGAATAAAAAATAACTTCATTAACCCATAGTTTCTCAATTCTTTCAATGTGTTTGGATCATTTATTTCCATCATGTCTTTCATTTCATGTTCCCTTTATCTCCATCTAGCACCATTTTCACTCCGATAAATACCTGCAAATAGAAAGAAAAACACATAATATTAGTAATGTAAAAAAAATTGGGAGAAAACGAGCTTAACATTCAAATTTTGGAACTGCTGTTGCACCCATTGCACTATCCATTGATGAACATTGCGACCCATTGCACTTAGCCTTGAGGATAAGTGTGTTGGGTAACCACTTTTTAGTGTAAATTAATTTGATCCATCACACCTCTTGAAATAGGAAAAGTGTGTTCGGCCAAGGGAAAATTTTAGGTTCTAAAAATTAAAAAAAAAAATCCCAAAAGGTGCATGAAATTGAAAATGAAAATTGTGACAATGATGAGAAAGGAACAATCTCTTACCTGAAACTAGCGGCAATGAAAATCATTCACTAGATTGGCTATAATCATATGCTAAATAATAAAGCTAAAAAACACTCAGAACTCTCTCAAATTGGCAAAATGACAATGGTAAGAAATAAATTATTGTTACCTCTTTTTATGTCTAAAATGAGTCATTATTTAATTTTTTTTTTACTTTTTTTACCTAATTATGCCATATATCATATATTTGTAATGTTTTTATGATTCTATGAGAAACTTAAATGAAAATTGAAGGACAAAGTGCATGTTATATATTAGAATTTTAATGCAGGATATTTTAATGAATGAGTATACTTTTATCATTTTTTTGGACTCGTTAAAATTCACAAAAAAGGAACCCCCTAGAGTCCTCTATAATCTCTTTTCCGACTCCTAAAACATGAAAATGTTGTCAAGCACTTGTCTTTCCAAACTTATTAAAGCAAATGAAAATGCATCTACCCAGTATAATTTTAACCCTTTTCCAGACTGGATAGACTATTTACAAAAAATAAATACTTTAGTCAAACATGGCTAAAAGGTTATCCTAGGTATTGTTTTATACCTTTTCAAGAAAAGGGACTAAAATTACTAAAAGGAACCTCTTGGAGTTTTCCTTTTCACCTCTTATTCAAACTTTCTAAACATGAAAAATAAGTCAATTTATGCCTTCGTTGGACTCGTAAAACCATAAAACAATGTAGGAATCATCAATGATGACGAGATTAAACCACTCCTTAAGGTTCATTAAAAGTACTTAGAAGGATTCATTCGAAGGATGAACTTATAGGAAAATCATATGTTATCCTCCTCAATATTGTAAAAAAATAAAAAGGGACTAACCATAAATGGTTGAGAAATTGGAAAATGAGGCATAAAACCTATTTATGGTAGTGATTCGCTCTTGAACATGACACTCTCTCACCTCCGTAACTGTTTTGGGTTGGCGAATTTTATTTCCTCTCTATTGATTATGCCTCATTGAAAGCCTTCATGATGGGTCTTTGAGCCAATGCTTCCAACTCCATAAAAGTGTTGTCAATATGTTCAAGAGAAGTCTACCTCAGTTGACATATGCTAAAAAACCTTTAGCCTTGTTTCATGTTTGTTTCCCCTAAACCAGCTTTGCATTATCATTTTGACTCAAATATTGATACCCATTTCGTTTCATTGATGGGGGATACATTAAGGCCCTCCTACAATGGGTTGATTCCTGCCGATATCAACACATTATCTAGGAAGTCTACTAGAAACTCCCTTAAGTGCATTGGAGCTTGCATACCTCAATGGCAAGTTTCTTCACTTTCGGCAATAGGTTTTCATCATTTACCTTTGATTGGAAGATTCTATGTGGTGTTCGACTTCAGCTCATTCATTCACACCTCATAGATTGCACTTAAGTACCTTGAGGGCCATTTTTATTATCGGTGGTACCTCTCACATATATTAATGATTTTCATCATTAGACAGTAATCAAATGGTGTCTACCATGTTCAACTCCAAAACATCTATTCACATGATTATACTCATACTATCGAGTGATGAGGTAGAACACCCCATATTTAATTCCATCCATCTGGGTTGTGATTTCAAGATTCATACAATATTACAAAGTATGATGGTTATGGTCATATAGAATTTCATCCAAGCATGGGTCCACAATCTATCGTTAATGGATGTAACAATTAGTTTGATCATTGTGCATATAAACTAGCTTGTATGTTAAGTATGGATATTCCTACCTCATCAATAATATCATGATGATAATGTATTGTAACATACAATTCATGATCTCAACCAATCTATCCTTGATCTTGACTTTTCACATGGTAAAGCACTTCAGTGCTCAGTCATTGCTTCTGACTTTGTACTTTAGGGGGAAATCTGTTATAGGTCATTTTTTCACATCCAATCAAATGGCCTTGAACCTGGATCAAACATCATCCGTTCACACTTTTCAATCATCCCATACAAATCCAAAAAAATATGTTTTCCATAAGTTCTAAGAATCTTAGATTACATTGGCTAAAAACCTTATTTTTTTGGATTAGCGCACTTTCTTAGTTCAGTAAATGTGATGACACAGGTTGCAAAAAAGGAAAAAGTGTTGGTCAACATAGATTTCTTTCACTACAAGTACGATGACCCTTGAAATGAGGAAAAAATTAGATATAATTTTGAAGCTTCTGCTTCTAGAGGATTCTATCGTGGAAATTTTTATTCTCTATTAAATATGTCCTCAAATTCCTACAAATGAGGTCTTATCACTTATCCCATGGAGTTTATCCCATTCTCAAGTGGATATTACCCTAGATTAGTGGATCTACAACCTCCTAATTTCTCCTATAAATGCATTACCTACTATTAGGACTGGGTTGGCTTTTGGAGACTCTTAGTTATGCCCTCATGTTGTTGATTTGTGCCTAGAGGTCCATAATCGACCCATGTTCTTGAGGTGTAATTGAAGGCTTGTTATTATGGCAAAGGAAGGACAAGATATTTGGGAGAGATCTACAAGGTGAAGGCGTACAAGGGTTGCAATCTTCTCCTACTTTTATTAATACAAAAAAGTCTTATTTTCCTATACATTATTTCTCATTTATCATATATAGAACAATGAACCCTTGGCTTCTTTTTTAGAGTTTTTTGTACATGTTATTTGTATGCTTTGGTTCTCTTGATTGTTTTGGATGTTTTGGAGGTTCCACTTTTAGCAATTAGAGTTGGAGCTAAAGCTTGCAAGCAAGGAGAAGGAGGAAACTTGCATTGGATTCCAAGTAGGTGTTCTTCCCATGTTTCAAGCTTCTTTAAGGAAAACATAGCAATTTTGTCTTGGTTTTTTCTAAATCAAGCCACTAGGTCTAGGGAAATTACTTCAATCCGCAAAAGGAATTCATCCATGAAACACAGGGTCTATGTTACCATTCAACAGTTGTTTTGTTAACTTATCACAAAGCCATGAAACTTAGTCAAAGACCATCTAAATTTATTTGAAAAGAAAATTGTTTGAATAACTTTATACTTACAATATGGGAAAGTATGTTGTTGTTTACTCAATGAAACAATAAATAAAAATGGTGTATCATTGATTGTTTGTTTTCTAGTAACTCTTGTATAAATGGGTTAATCAATATAAATGATATGTACACTATCATGGACATTTTACTAGATAAACTATTCATACAATATCTTATAATTTTTAGAATCACTTATTATCTACTTTAAACTCAAATTTAGTGTTACTATATTAGTGTGTGAAATATTAAAATAAATCGTAAGGAAACATACCATCCACACAATGAACACAAGATTCACCCTAACAAAACCCAATATAGGAAAAATTGAACTAGGAAGTGAGGCCTTTTCTATCATATTTTCTTCCAAATTATGAAATGTAAATACAAAGAAAAGGCCATTGATTATGGAGTTCCCTTGGACATTGTAACCAATATGGCGAATATGAGATCTTATACTTACTTTTTTATGCTTCAGTATCCCACTTATATATGAGATCTTATACTTCATTTTTTATGCTTAAGTATCCCACTTATATATGTTGTACTCGACTATGGAAAAATAAACAATGTAATAAGAATAGAACCCCTTCATATCCTAGTTCCCAATATTTAACATGGCTTGATAGCTATATAGGGTTAGGTTTAAGGGTTGTTGCATTCCTCAATCCTCAATTAGTGTTAGGGATTTGGATTCTTTAGAATATTTTTAAAATCCCACATGTGACTAGATCTTCATGTGTTAGTAATGTGAATTAATGTGGCATCCACTCAGTGTTGTGGTTGTCAAAATGATAAGTCGACTTGTGATATGCATTAATTTTGCATACAAACATTTAATGAGGGGATGTCCATGTTGTTATAAGAATCTCAATGTGTTGAACAATATTGAGAAGTTAAAACTTAAATTATAAAATTTTGACCCCAAAAAACGTTATTTAAAACCTCAAATGAGCTCCAAAAGGTTATGGACCCCAAATCATCAAAATGTCGGGCATGCCTCTAAAATGGACTTTGCAAGCCAATAGATGTATATTTTTGAACCAAAATGTACCAAAACAAAAGACCACAATATTTTCCCTCCAAAATATTTATCCTTGGGAATGACATCATCATATTGAATCATATTGGTTCTTTTAAAGTTAATTTTGATAGGACATTTTTTTTTTATGGCCCATTTTTTACTTCACAATTCCTCTAATAACCATAAAAATATCAATTTAATAACTCAATATAGATGCCTTTATCATGGAGCTTTATTCTTAACAAGGGCCTTTGTCTAAGGCTTAACACACAAACATCCATAGGGAGCACGATAAATCATGCCATCTTACACCCTTGATTAGAAAAAACAATGTGCACACTTACATCGCTAAGCTTGCTTACTATTATTAGGTTTTGCAACAAACCTTAAATGTGCAAAAGTCCACTAATTCCCTTTACCCTGTCATCAAGGAATATAATCAAGACTCTACCATGTCCAACTATAAGTTATATGAGAATCATTATTTATGTATATCTTCACATTATCCTATTAATGGTACAATAAAGACCGCTCCCAATGGAATATCTTGTGGAAGAAAGCTCTGAAGTTTATCAACCACATACTCTAATGTTCTTAGATTTCTAAGGCTAAAATAAAACCATCTCCGCCATCCTCCCATGAATATTTTTTGGACTCGACATCAAAATCATTCCTTTTACTTTTATTCCCCTTTTTCTCCTACTTCAATTCTCTTTTGAAATTCGTAACCTTGCTATAATTTTAATATATTTCCTTAGACTTTCTAAGAGACTTAGATCTCCCACCAACTTTGAATTTTCCCTTCCTTGTCTTTTATCCTTTATCTTTTGATATTCCATGAACAACCAAGGCATACTTGGTGGATTCAAGTTCCTTCCACCTCATATCCTTTGATATTAAATTTCCCACAACCTCATCCAACACCAATTTTTTTGCAAATATTCCAACATCCATTACTAGATTACCTTATGAATGTAGAAAATAATATGAAATGGTCATGAAACAATTATCTTCATCCATGTTTACTCAAACTAGGTTAAATTGTGTCACAATGGTATTAAGTACTTTCAAATGCTCAAATAAAGAATCATTGTCATCTATTATTAAGGTGTAGAACTCAAGAAAAGGATTATTATTCAAGGATTTATCTTGGTACATGTGTCCCAAATTCTTCTACAGTCTCTCAATGGTGTGTTAAATAACACAAGATCAACTAAACAAATGCCAATTAAAAATCTCTCTTTTCTCTCCAACACTACATAATCTTTATCTTTCATGAGAAAGCATTTGGTGACAAATATTTCAACTCGTAGATCTTAATCTATGAGAATATCCTCCATCTTAATATCCCATAGCACAAATTTGATGCCATTAAACTTCTTCATTTTTAGTCTTGATGTGCTCATCATTTCCCTACAATGAAATCTCATTGTGCACAAGATCACACATGAGTACCACTTATAATCAAGATTAGATCAAAAGACCTTGTCCCTAACACCTAGCATATGAAGTCATAAGGAAATATCAAATGAAATTAAGGAAAGATGTAGAATAATTTTCCTACTAAATAATGATAAGAGAAAGTGAAAAAAGTATAAAAATTAGTTGCATATACAATAACACATACATGTTTAACCATTATGTAGTGATTTCCTAAGGAAAACCCTTTCGAAATAAAGAATACAACAATCTGAATGATGTAAGTGTATTATTTAGTAGCTAATGAATGTTATAATACACCACAGAGTCTTTGTGCTCTTAACAAGAGTAATGGACATCATACAAGTTTACCAAAGATATTTCGGCATAAATCACATGATATTTCATTTGTCGATGCGTTTCAAACCAACCAGTGCGGTTCATCATCAAGACAAGTTGAAGAAACAGATCAAGCTATGCATGTTAAATAGACAGAGCAGATCTCCAATGGCTTGACGGAGGAGTCTCTGCATATTTTAAGAAACACAAGATCTGACTTCAACTTTGAAACCTGCAAGCATGCCCGTTCAAATGATGAACCTTGGTTGCAATGGATTTTCTGTGCAGGGATTCAATTGTTGAATTGAGGCTTCTGTGATCCATATCAAGTTAACCAAAGATTTTTCGGCGTAAATCACATGATATTTCATTTGTCAACGTGTTTCGAACCAACCAGTGTGGTTCATCGTCAGGACAAGTTGAAGAAACAGATCAAGATATGCATGTTAAATAGACAGAGTAGACCTCCAACAGCTTGATGGAGGAGTCTCTGCATCTTTTAAGAAATGCAATATTTGACTTCAACTTTGAAACCTGCAAGCGTGCCCATTCAAAATGATGAACCTTGGTTGCAATGTCTTTTCCATGTAGGGATTCAATTGTTGAATTGAGGCTTCTGTGATCCATATCAAGTTTACTAGAGATTTTTCGGCGTAAATCACATGATATTTCATTTGTCGACGCATTTCAAACCAACTAGTGTGGTTCATCGTCAGGACAAGTTGAAGAAACAGATCAAGCTATGCATGTTAAATAGACAGAGTAGAAATTTTAGCAACAAAATAATACCTTCAATAACCTCATACAAAACCTCTATTGATACAAATTATGTTTTCCACTTTAAGAAATGAGAGAAAATGTGCAAAAGGTTGAAAGAGATTGTGGCACAAACAAATAACACATAACATTTAACCATTACACATTGATTTCCTAAAGAAAACCCTTTCGAGAAAACCCCACACTTTGAAGTAAGATCAATTATTATTTAGAAACTAACATAGGTTATACTACAGTTTTAGAGAGTTTTTTCTATTAACTATAATATTTAATTGTATGAAGAAATTTTGACAACATCACAAAATTATAAACCATTTATGGTTTCTAATTTTCTCATGTTGAAAACCACCAATAGTTTTTTGTTGTTACTAAAATAACTACTCCATGCATAAGATAATTTCCACATCATTTTCACATTTTACTAAAATATGTTACTTCATGCATGATATAACCACCACAACATTTTTATCTTTTACTCAAAAATATTTGCTACAATGCTTTTGGATTTTACTATAATCTAACTGCCATAATGTGTCACGTGCATGCCCACTCTTAATAAGATAAGAGCCAAGTGTATGGCATACAAGTGCCAACAAATATAGAAAATATTAAGAAGGATAAAATCCCTCTATGTACAAATATTTACTCAAGTTTCTATATTGTTGAAAGGGTTTGTACCTCAAGGAGTTTGATCCCTCGCGAGACTTTATACATATGAGATGAGATGGATCTAGGTTGGTTTATCAACAAATTAAATTGATATAATGTTTTTAATGGTATATTATTCTTCTCATTCCAAAAAAATAAGTTGACAAATTTGAAAAGTAAACTAGCATGGATCCATCTCAATTCCAAGTCTATTAAGCACCTAGAGACATTACAAGGAAAAGGCATATAAACTTCTAATGTTTTTGCTCCATCTCAATACTTAATAAATTGGAGGTTACGATATAGTAGATGTTATTGAAATATAGTATGTAAAATAAATAGTATTTAATTAAGATAAATAAAACAATTATTTCCATTAAATTCCCCCATATTCCAAGTGGTAAAACTCTTCCAAATGCTCAAAAAGTTGATTGCATCTCTAAATTTCTTTGGTCATCGAACTCTAGTAGGGGAGGGAATATTGCTACTTTATTGAATTGGTTGGAGTAATTTTATAAGTTTAATCTAGCCAAATTTCTAAGCATTGGTTAAAAATTCGCCATGATCCAAGTTACATGCATGTTGGAACTCTACCCCAAAGGATTTTCCCCATTCCAAACTGACTTGCACGCTTGAACTTTTAATCAAAATTGCGAATTAATTGAAACTTTGACTTTCGTGGGTTATCAGATTTCTTCTTACTCTATAACGTAAGTTAATCTAGTAGCAAATAGACCACTTTTAGCTTGAATCTCACCAAAATTTCAAGCATAGTCCTCAATTCTACCATGATCCAAGTTCTATGTTTGTTGGAACTTTTCCACCAAAAATTTTTCCCTTTCTAAAATATCCTAAATTACACTACTCCTTACTATTTTCACCGAACTTCTTTTGAGACAATAACACATATAATAAAATTGATAAAATATTAAATTATCAAATATAACTATATAAGAATTAGTAAGGTGCTACAACTCAAGAGAAACCCATATATAGAAGAATGAATATCCATATGCCAAAAGGCACATGACGTGTTAATTGAATCACATGAAATTTAAACATGATAAAGACAATGTAGTAGAGGAATACTTTAGATATTTATTTTAAACCTGTATGGGTCCCAAATAAGGAGAAGTGCAACATCTTAATGCTAGTTCTATTAGTGTTAATGTTATTATTGATTAGGCATTGAGTAGTTAAAAGGCACACATTGTTAACTTGTCATCCCTATTTTCTATGCCAATGTAAACGAGGTCATTTTGTGTTAAAGATATCATATTTGATAATGGAATAATAGAAATTTTTATTATTCAACTTCTATGATGTTCCATTTACATTGATTTCTTCCATGGTCCTTTCTTAAAAGGCCAAGTATTATAAATTTCTTCCAATTCATTAAGTATTGGAATCATAACTACAAATTTCGCATAGCTAACATTAAGGATTTTATTCAACCCAATTACAGTAGCAAGAATTATGGATTCCACAAATTTTCCATATATGCACACAAAACTAGTTATTTTACAATTATTCGACAAACTCCCTCCATCCAAATTCAATGCAAAAAAAATTCATCTCTAAATTATTCTTGGATTCAAAATCATTAATCCGCTAGAGAACTTTTCTCTCCCATGATCCCTCAAAGACACCAGTTGTCCTTTACTTTTATTTGTAGTTGCCTTACAATTGTCGATGTGAACAATCTTGGACCCTAGGTAGGATTATTCTTATGATGTGAAATTAACTTTGAAAACAATAGAATCACATGCAGTGACACTAAAAAAAGGAATAGAATTAGAACCTTAATTGTTGAAGAGAGGTGCTAATGTAGATGCCGCTAATAAATGCAAACCAGATGGAGACACTACTTTGGAATTACTATTATATAATATTCTATCTTATTGGTCATCACATTGCTAACTTAATTTTTGTTGTTCTATAACTTAGATATGATGCGGGAAATAGTATTGTTGTGGCTAGAAAATTTGAACCTTCAAATTAGAGAGAAGTATTCACATTTATTTAAGTATTCACATTTATTTTTTCTAAGGTGTTATGTGTATTAAGGAAAAAAAGTTATTATTGTAAACAAGAGAAGCTGCGATGCAGCAAGTCCCTGCATTCGCATTAGACAATCTAACTACAAGCTTTGGTTCATTGGCAATAATAGGTGTAAACAAGCGGATTGGCAGATTGAGATCTCAATAGAAGCAACACTAGAAGCATAGGAAGTGGAAGTTGATGAAGATGTAAAATCAATGGACTCAACATCTGGACCTGGACCTAGAGCTGCTCCGCTTTAACGGCTGCTTAACCATTTCAAGGGGCTTAAACAACCAAAACAACTGTCTCTACTGCAAGATCTGCTCGATCTACTGGATATGGGACTGGAGAACCTTAATAAACAGAACCAACTGCAGAATCACCAGAATCTACTGGTTCATATACTGTTCATGCGACTGGATCAACTTCTAGCTATGCTATTAGGTATGCTGCTAGTGCTGGTGATCTATATACTGCTACTAATTCTGGTGGTTTTACTGATGCTTATTGAGTAATACCAGTGCATTTGTTATGAATCACTGCTTAAATTGGAAACGTATCACTAGTTAAAAGAAAATTGTAATTGACAGAATGATTATGAAGGACTGAAAGACCTGAACTAATATACTAAATTTTGGGTATCTATATATATGTTGATAATCCTCATATGATTATAATGAACTAGTTAGTTCCAAACCTAATGGACAGAGCTCCACTTGTTCTCAAAAAATCCATGTTCTGTAATATATATGTACGAAAAACCAACGCCATGTGGAGGGTGATTAGCAGGTCCAAAAAGAAACTAGGTCCTCGACACCATTTGAATATAGGCAAGAGTAACAACAATATAATTGATAAAAGAACTGCGTGGAAAAATACTTAAAGGGACTAAGAAAACTAAATAGGAATAAATTAGTAAATATAGATTATTATGTGATTAAAAGATAGAAGGGGAAATTGTTGATTAGCGAGGAATATTCTGCAATGTGAGACATTTTTTTGTTGTTCTTAAGGAATTTTTTTCAAAAAGTTTTACTAATACTAATTTACAGAAACTGGTGTTGAAATTGGTCAGTTCCAATTCAACAGATATAATGTCCATTGACAGACCAACCCACATTCCTGTAATAATTATACTTAAGTGTACAGTCGGGCAGATGGCAGGTCCAAAAATGGATTAGATCTCGCCTACCTTCCGTGGCATTTGTAATAGTTTAGTAAAATAAAAGCAGTAAGGAACTTAACGCAGGAATGACATAAAAATTCAAGTGTTATAAGGGATGCAAAATAACTAGAAGCTATGTTTTAAACAATTATAATATTAAACAGATAAATGTGAATAGAGGGAAAAAAAATATAAGTGAACTACTTTGATGATAAGTCATTAATATAACCAAGTCATAGTGAGTGACATAATCAACCAATTTCCTTATAAATAATTTTGCCATAGGATCTAGCGGGTTTGAGGACCCCATACTTCTGAAGCACCCAAAGAGAGCGGTCACGACGGAGCTGCTTTAATTTGCAGTGTAATTTTCTTTTAATTTAAAAACCTTTCACCTCCCTCCGAGGAAGCTCAGCTGGCCGTACTCTGACATGGACTAATAAATAGCACAGTGGCACATGTCCCATCACCATCAATCCAAGAGTTGGAGCTTCCGGAAAGAATGCAGATGGAGATCGTCGGTCCACAATGGCACCGCGGGCCAATCCAACGGCGCAGAATAGCAGTCGCTCCAACACACAAATATTGCCTTTTGCATGCATTTCACGTGTCAGTAGCAGTGCATGCATTTCCCACTAGGCCAGAGTAACCGCAATTACGTGTTATTGCGTTCGAATAGCTCAGTTCAGAGGGAATCGCTCTGGAATGACATTGTATCTCAGGCCTCTGTGGGAGCCGTTTCTATCCTGCGGCCATGGCAGATGACCAAATGAAAGTAAAGGTGTCCAGGGTTTCCACAGTTGCACCCGCCATCGCTGCGATCTAGTACCTGTTGCACAAAAAGACTTCTTCCTGCCATCCAACTGCAGCTAAGCCCATTAAGTTCCAGTCTTCTTTTGGTCGGGAGTCTTAAGCCCTGGGCGCAGTCTCAGGGTAAGCCCCATAAGTTGCAGCAAACAAGTCAAATGGCAAAGCAGGAAAGACGGCAAGCGGGTGTCTAAGAGTCAATGTACTAGTGCTTGAAGTTCATAATAGTCTTACCGTGTCTAAGAGTCCTCCCAATAATACCAACCGGGTGGATATTTACAAATGAAATAGCTTGCCCGATTGTCCAATTTATCGACTCCTGCTACCTTTGCTAGTGAATCCCCTACAGTTGCAGCTCTTCTTTTATCCGGTCTTGGTTTAGGTCCTAGGAAGGGCATCTTCTTTCAGAAAGCACTCCGAGTGAAGAAGAAGAAGCTCATGGCACTGTCGGCATGTCGGAATAACCATTCTTTTTTCTTTCGACTTTCTTTTGATTACCCAACTCGAAAGGAAGCTACTCTCTCTCGGGTGCGAACGAATATGAAGAGAATTCATCAGAAATTGACTAAGAGGCCGCATAACCGGTGCTGTCAGAATTCCTAGTCAAGGGCCCTGCCGTATTCAAGAACCAGAAAAGATCCGATCTACAAATATCCAATTCCAACTATGCTGTAATAGAGGATGGAGAAAAGCGAACTTCCTTCTCAATGCCTGGGTATTCATCCAATGCTTACTTTTAGGCATATCATTAGCTTATTTCCGCGAGTCAGACAGCCTGATCCGTGCGCTGATCCTTCTATAGTAGGAAGACAAGATCGCAAGGGAATCACTAGTTCCATGCCTTCTACTTAGGCAACCCGAATCCGCGTATATCTACTCTAGCAAGAGAGAAAACTACCAACAAATCCTTCCACTTCTGTAACAGAGGCTAAAAGGTGAAAAAGTGATGAATGTTTCATAAATTCAGAAATTTTATTCTTTTCTAACAAGTATTTTAAGATTTGAGAAAATAAAGGTTGTCTTTTTTGCCAGTTACTTTGTTAGTTAATGAAAGTGTGTTCAGACATGAGCATCGTGACTCATATTGTTAGTGTGTCTGTGTGCTGAAGCTTTGAGGATGGATCATGGTGTAAGAGAATATCTAACATATACTTACAGATTCTCTTTAATGTAATGCCAGTGCTGATGGCATGCTTTTTGGAGCCCTTGGAAAGTGCCCGTTGTGTGAAGGTGGATTGGAATATTCTGGTGGTCAGTACAAATGTCTAGGCTATCTTTCTGCATGGAGCAAATGTAGTTTCTCAACGACCAATCCTGAACGTATTAAAGGGAAATGGAAAATTCTGAAGGAAATAGATAATGCCTATTTTAAGGAGGTTGGATTATTTCCTGGGTGTTACATTTTATTCAATGGTTGTGCCTCTTTTGTTTCTTAAATATACATTATTTTGCATACATGATTAGGTTTGTTTCTGTGCAGTGGTTTAAATCACAAAAGGGAAAGAAGCTCGTTCGCATTCTGCCTCCACTTTCTAAAGGTTCCTTGGAAAATCAAGGCACAATTGGACAATCTCAAAACTCTCGAACTGCATTCTTGAAGGGTTTAGCAGTGGAAATTGCTGGAAATCTTAAGGAATCCCATGTAAGTGATGCAACCAGAGTCTTGGGTTTTATAGGATGCTTTAGTCAGAGTAGAAAACTCTTAATGCATGTAGATCCTTTTCAGAAATCTTAAAATATTGCTCATTTTTTAGGGTCATCTTCGCAGGAAATAAAGGGGTGTTCATGTGAGTGTGTGCTATGTTCTATGATTAGGAGATACAGGATTTGGTCAAAATGTGTTTTTACGTGAGCAGAATAAGGTTGTCTGTAGGTGGAATGGAAGAGTAAACTTCAGGCAGCTGGTGGAAAACTCTTGAACCAACTAACACGCGGTGAGATTGCAGAATAAGCTTGGATTTAAAATGCATGCTTATTGTTAAGATTGCAGAACAAGCCTGGCTTTGAAATGCATGGATATTTTTGTAGCTATGAAGTATATTTGTGAGTATATTTGGGGTATGAATGCAAGACAAGCATGGTTTTGAAATGTGTACACATGCCCATTACTTTAAACTTTAAGATACAAAGTATTTTTGAGTATATATTGAGCAGGAATTTTAACAATGCACTGGTTTTTGTTTGTGTTGAGAAATTGCCAGATGTTGATTGCTTGATTATAAATGAAAACACAATTGATACATATAGCTCCAAGATAGAAAAAGCATCGTGAGTTGTTTTTCCTCTTTTAAGGGATACCTCACAATGTACATTTTTATTCTAGTAGAAGGTGGATGCATTGCTTATTGTTATTAGCTTTCTCATATTATAGGAAGTTGCGATCATACCTTTGACGTTATTTCTATTAAATGAGTGTTAACAAGAGTTTCAAAGTACCAGTACTTAGGGAGTCTTTTCTAGTTGACTATTTGGAAAGGAAAAAGCAGCTCCCAATGGACCGTTATAAAATTGAAGAAGCCTCAAGGTCAGATTTGGTAAAAGTCAAGGTCAAGGGTAGAAGTTCTGTTCATGAGGAGTCGGGTTTGTAGGAAACAGGTCACATCCTTGAAGAAGGGAAAAATATTTACAATACAACTCTGAATAAGTGTAGTATGCAAGTTGCCCTAACTTGATTGCTTTTTGTGGATCCTGCTCTTCGTAACTGCCAAGGATTATGAAAAGGTCATTTCATCATTTCAAGAAGCTGCAAAAGCATTTAAGGGAAAGATATCGTTAGGGACAATTCACTTGCTGAACACATGTAATTATGTTGACACTTGTTCTTAGAGTTTCCTCGTTACAATTATTACATGGAGGACTCCTTTGGCACTACTATCATCTGAAACCTGCACTTCCTTTGGGGTTGAATTGTTGTTTAATCTGAGATTCCAGCAGGATGAAAATTTGTTTGTAATTGTCTCTGTTTATATGTGTATTTTGCCAGATCCTTTTTGTGCAGGTTGATTCTGACAATACTGATGTTGGGAAACCAATTATGGAATACTTTGGCTTAAGTGGAGATGAACCAAAGGTAGATTATGTTCAGAAAATTTTGTATTTGAATTTTCTCTGTGCTGAATAATTTTAGATGAGTCATCCATCCTTCGCTCCAGGGATAATATTAGTTTGTGGTGTATTATGTTTGTTTTCGCTTCTTAGAAATAAAATATTTTAATATCTAATTATTTTATAGGTAATTGCATGTGTTTTATCTGGAGAGCCCATCAAATATCTGTTTGAAGCTGAAATAAATGCGGATAACATCAAGGTAAGTCTCATTTTCTGATATGTCCTATTTGATTATCCAAGGAAGTTTGTCAAATTAATCGAATATGATTTGAGCTTGCACAGGAATATTGAGCTCTAGAAATAACTATGTCATATCAAATACTAACTAGTTATTATATCTGCTTAATATAATCTAAACTGCATGGTGAAAGTGATAAGCATTAACTGCCTTGAAAAACCATGAATTTTAGTTGTGGCAACAGAACATTATCACAAAGTGTTTAACAGTTTGTTTCGACTGTTATGCAAAAACTCTCTAGTAAGAGGAAGGGCAAATACGCAAAAACGCAGGGCAGCAATTTGTTGTTTCAAAATGCTTTCATCTTCAAGTCTCTATATCAATCTTCAAGTCTCTATATCAATCAGTTAAGCGATAGGTGGTTTACCTGTTTAACTTTCGACATGTATACTTTCATAATGCAGGTCACTAGACGCGCTGGTGGCCTCAATTGCTCCAACAGCGCACAGGACTACAGCCAAACGGTGGAGCGCTTCATCAGAGTATTAGCAAGGCACTGGACTCCATTATTATGCAGAAAACTAAGACTCAGGGACTCCTAAGACTCAAAGACTTTGGCTTATGGACCAAACTCTCCTATGCAATCTGGCGAAAGGGACAATTGTTCCAGTTTATGGAATGGCACCTAGATTGAAGCGGTGGTACGTGGCAGGCGAGCAGGCGCACTAGAGCTTCTTCGCAGATGGACATGCCACCTTGCTTCTTCGCAAATGGACATGCCACCTTGCCGTGAAGCTTATGAGCTTAGAATTAATTCAATTCAGTTCAGTTTCAGTATAACACTTAATGTTTTAAACTAATGCTAAACTAATGCTAGCATTAGTTTACTCTGCCCATTACTCTGCCCAACGGAAAAAAGAATATAACCTATGTAACCTATGTTTTAGCCCATCCTGCCTCATCCTGCCTCGGGAAGAGGCTAAATAAGACTATCAAATTAATTTTTCAATAAAAGTTTGGTTATTTGTAATATTCGCTTGTTATTTGTAATGTTAAGCAGGTGAATTAATGTTAAATACCATTTTTCCAATTCCTATAGTCCCTGGCCATTCCCAGATGGCAGGGACTAATAAAGGACGGGAACCCGTATAATGCATATGGAAACCATAAAAGATAAATGAACAAATCTCTTATGATTAATGCAAAATTTGACTATAATACTAATAGATAGAGAAGAGAACATCATAAAAACTAAATAACAAGAAATCATATATAATATATCTTATATGTAATAACCATTTTTCTGTATACATGTGTAGAAAGAAAAACCTAGTTAATTTGTAATTACTCTAGGGAATATAATTTACAAGATCAAATTAAATATTGTAATCATAATTCATTAAATTAAAGAAGTTAAATTTTCTCCCCCTAAGTAAAATATCCTACACTACACTCCAAACAAATATAGTAGTTAATTTTTTTCCTCAAAATGATTATTCTAAGTGCTAGATACAAAAAGTACAACCTTTGATATTTTGATGAGTATTATTTAGAACTAACAATTGTAGAAAAGAAACCTAATTACAAATATAGGTCTTAATAAATATCTAATAATAATAATGGTTAATAAACACTGCCTATACATAAAACCATGAAAATTTTACAAATAGGAAAATTTATTATACGTGCCCTTACATTGCATCATCATCACTATATTTTGGCTATAGTGGAATTTCTTGCAAAAAAGTGCAATTAATGCCTTTGAAAGAAAGAACTAAAATAAGATTACCAACCATAATAGTGAAAACTATTCGAATAATATCTCTTATTAAGTAAGGTAGTCACATTTAGTTTTCATTCTGAGATATTCTCAGAAAGACAATTTTGAAAGTTATTACTCCAAATATTTTTAGAAAGTTTTTGTTAGTTATAGATATCTCTAGAAATGGTTAGTCCTAGATAATTCTAGAAATTCTTTAATCTATTGTAAAATCTATTTAATGGTGAGAAGGGGAGAAACACCAGGAATTTCCAATTTGTTTCATTCATATCTTTGTTTGTGAGTTTTAACATGGTATATAACTAGGTGTAAGAATCTTCATAGAGTGGAGAGTAGATCATGAAGGAGGAGATTGGAGGTGTCAACAAGAGGTCTAAAATCTAAGTTCTTAACAAGAAAATCTATGAACAGCCAAGGAGAAATTATTACCACTAGTTGATGAATCCTGCTCCTTGATGAATCCTGCTCCTTGAGTTGAGAGTCACATGAAGGGTTGTTAGGAACAAAAAATGAGAGTCATGGATGAAAGAGAGTTCTAGCCACCACAATCGTTGTTAAGTAGATTCTAGAGGAATTGTGGAGCACAAGAATTTGAAGGTCCAAATTCATCACATATGCCATGCTTTTAGTCATTCACAACCCCATCAAGTTGAGTCATCGTCGACATACAGGGGAGCCACATTTTCAAACTAGGAGAATCGTGGTTGAATACAACATTTTTTTCATTGAAGGGAGAGTGGCATTTCACCATTGTGTCATCCATAAAAGCAAAAGGTGTACGCTAAAGTGTTATGACAATTTAAAATAATTTGGTTGTAATATTTTGTAAAGTTCAAAACAATTTTATAAGTATTTTATTACTTTATACTCCCTATTTTATTTCGAGTAATTTGAGTGGCATTGAATTCACTTGAATGTATTATGAGTTATGGCAAAAGCCCTGCTCAAGGGATATTTTTTATATTTCTTTTAAAAGTTGGTTTTAAGGAGTTTCATTTATTAGTGAAAAGGGGTGTTGGACATATTTCTACTTTGAACAAGAAAAAATTTAAGGGATAATTGAGTGTGTGTGTGAAAGATGATTGCAAAGAAAATTTTTCTCTTGCTTTTATGAAAAAAATTTAATGGCTTCTACAAGTAATCTGGGGAAAACATAGGGACTAGTTCTTATTTGAAAGAACTATGAGTTCTAGTCCATATGAACGAAATAATTCTTGCAAGTAAAAGAATTTTTGGAAGCATTGGAGAATGAATTTGTAGAGCTAAACCAAGAAACTCCGTAGTCCATGTCTAATACCCATAAAAATCAACCTACAAAGATGGGGAAAAAGGAGAACAAGGTTAAATTTTGAATCCATAGTTTAGAATATGACTCAATTTTTCCCAAGATAATGGGAACATCTAGTGAAAATCAATCCTAGAATATTCTGGAGTTAGAATATTAGAGTAATAATAAAGTGAATATTATGAATCTTCAAACCCTCAGGAGAGGTTTTGAAACATTGAAGATGAAAGATGTAGAGAACATTCACTAGTTCATGACCAAGAGTGATAGGAGTTGTGAATCGGCTTAGAACTCATGAGAAGATGATTGAAGATAAAAAAATTGTGGAGAACGTTATTAGGAACCTACTTAAGAACTTTGAGATGACATCATTTCCATAGAAAGGAATCCAAATATTTGTCGAAAGTGACAGTAGAAGAATTCATGGGATTTTTGTTTTCCATTAATGAAGAATTCGCATGGAAGAGGAGTCATTATAACATGCCTTAATGACTTAGGCATCCATTGGTAGAGGAAGAGGCGAAGGAAGCAAGGAAGAGGATAAAGAGGTAGAGGTAATCATAAAGAAGAAGGAATAACTACATCATAATAGTCAAAATAAATAAAATCATCCTAATCACTTACGAAATTAGACAGGGATAAGTAAAAGATGGACAGACAAGTCCATGTTACAAAGTTACTACTGGAAAAATGTAGACACCATGAAAGTGAACAAAAATAAGTAGTGAAAACGAAACAAGGGTGAATCTAATGTCTCCAACATTGAAGAAGGGACATTTGAGTCAATGTTCATATCATGTCAAATAATTGAAGAAGATAAAAATAAGGATATTTGGTTGTGGAACAATGACATGAACAATCACATGACAAGTAATATGAAGTTATTTTTGAGTGTTAATAACTCTACTCAATCTGAAATTACTTGAGGATTCGATCATAATGTTAATTCCATAGCAAAGGTTTTGTGTCTATCATGGCTAAGAAAAATGAGAATAAAGATATCTATGATGTATACTATGTACCAAATCTTAAGTAAAATATGTTAGGTATTGGATAGTTGAGTCAACATGGTTATGATGTTATATTTAAGGACTCCAAATGCACAACCTTAGATAAGTCACCTAGTAGAATACTTGTTGCAAAGGTCCAAATGACCGAAAGTAGAATGTTCTCATTGAATTTAAGAAGTGTGAATATGTGATATTCATATAAACAAAATATCTCAAGCATATATGAGACTTGTTTATGACATATTAAGTATGGTCACCTACCTTTTAGGAGTCTTAGTCTCTTGCAAAGAAAATCAATGGTTAAGGGGCTCCCCATATTGAATGAGCAAACTAGCAGTTGTGAAAGTTGTATCCTTAGAAAGCATCAAAGATACAAATTTCTAGAAGCCTCCTATAAAGACAAGAAGAATCTATAACTTGCCCATGTAGATCCATGTGGAACCATGCCAATTCATTCCATCTATGAAAGTTTTTATTTTCTAACATTAATTGATGATTTCATCATGAAATTTTTGGTGCATTTTCTCAAAAAAAATCATATACTTTCACAAAATTAAGTAACTTAAGGTTGTAGCAAAAAAAGAAAAGTGGAAAATATGTCAAAGTACTCAAGTCAGATGGAGGAGGAGAGTATGGCTCAAAGGAGTTCATAATTTTTTTGTAAAAAATAGGGAATTGAAAGGAGATTCATACAAAATATACTCCATAGCAAAATGGAGTGGTTGAACAAAAGAATTAGAGCATTACGAACATGGAAAGGAGTATGCTCAAAGATAGAAAAATTCCTAATGATTTTTGGGTTAAATCTATTTCTTATTTAGCCTTATATTGAACAAAACTCCAACAAATAGTGTGAATGGTAAAGTGTCTCAAGAATCATGGAGTGGTACAAATTATAGAGTCTCTCATTGCAAAGTTTTTCGATGTATTTCATATGCACATGCCTTAGAAGAGATAAGGAAGAAACTTGACAATAGGAGTGAAAAATGCGTTTTCCTTGGGTACAATGAACAATGCAAATCCTACAAATTGTATAATCCAACCACTAAGAAATTTGTGGTCAGCAAAGATGTAAAATTCAAGGAGGAAAAATATGCAGTTATCAAGAGAATGAACTAATGGATAGTAGAAATCCATCTCTCCTAATAGATGTACAAGTGGAAAGTCGAGGAAGTTAATTCCATTCATCAATATTGACAAGGTTATAAGTACAAAGGAAAGAAGATGATTCTTTTGTCGTAGAAAGTTAGTAGATTTGATGATAAATTAGAGAAACGATCCTTTTTCTAGCACTAATTTAGCAGATTTAGCAAGAAATTAGAGAACAAAGCATTTAAGGGAAGTATATGAGAAATCCAATGACATGGATTGGAAATCTATTTTTTCCTTATTATCCTATCAAACTACTTATTTTGAAGAGGTAGTGAAAGAAAAGCATTGCGTATAAGCTATGAATGAAGAGATTGAAGATATTGAAAAGAATGAGACATGAGATCTTATTGATCTCCTAGAATATAAGACCAATATTGATGTTAAAAGAGTGTACAAGAAAAAACTAGATGAGAAAGGAAAAGTACAAAATTATAAGGTAAAGCTAGTTACCAAAGGATTTGCTCAAGGACTGGGTATTGGCTACGGTGAAACCTTTGATGTAGTAAGAAAGTTGGATACTATTCAAGTTGTGTTAGCCATTGCAGCACTTAATAAATGGCTAGTCTACCAAATGGACATGAATTCATCCTTCTTGAATGGAAAACTAGAAGAGGAGCTATATGTTAATTAGCTATTTGGATTTGAAGTAAAATGCCAAGAGTGCAAAAATGTACAAGTTGAAGAAAGCCATGTATGGCTTGAAGCAAGTTCCATGAGTTTGATACAGTCATATGGACTTATATTTACTTAATAATGGGTTTAACAAGAGTAGTAATGAGCCGACTCTCTATACCAAATCATATCAAAGTAAAATCCCTATAATTTGTATTTATGTTGATGACATGATATATACAAGGAATCTAATGTTATATGAATTCAAAAGTGACATGAGAAGAGAACTTGAAATGACAAACCTTAGTCTAATGAAACACTTTTTGGGAATCAAAGTCAAGCAATCTACTCAAAGGATTTTCATGTGTCAACAAAAATATGCTACAAATATTTTAAAAAATGCAAACTACCAAAGACACCTATTGCAATAGGGACAAAATTGAGAAAACAAGATGATGGACCCATAGTTGATTCAACATTATATAAGAGACTTGTAGGCGACTTCATGTACCTTAATACAACTAGACTTGATGTTATGTATGCAGTTAGGTACATTTCCTAATTTATGGAGTCTCCCAAGGAATCTCACTAGAAAGTTGGAAAAAGAATTTTGAGGCACATTGCAGATATAAATAATGATGGTTTATCGTACAAAAAAATTGAAGACAACACACTTACAGAATACACAAATAGTGATTTTCCTAATAACATTGATGATAGGAAAAACACCTCATAACGTACTTTTTTTTTGGGCACAAATTTGATTTTATGGGCTTCTAGGAAACAACCCATTGTCTCAATATCTTTTGTAGAAGAAGTAGAATATATAGAAACTACTACAACATCATACCATGAAGTATGGCTAAGAGGACTTTTGAAAGATCTTGCACATGTGGATAAAGAGCCAACTTCTAATTTTTGCAACAATAATTCATCAATTGCATTGTGAGAGAAACTTGTATTTCACAAGAAAAAAAAAACATTAACACTCGCTATCACTTCATTCACAAGCTTGTCAACAATGGTGAAATATCTCTTCAATTTTGTGGATCTCCAGATCAACTAGCGGATACATTCACCTCACCATTGGGAAGAGTTGTTTTTGAGTTTCAAAGATGGAACTTAAAATTGTTATTGTTGATGAATGTAACAATTGAAATTAAGGGGGATTACTACAAATATCTCTAGGAGCATTTAGTCCAAAATGATTCTAAAAAGTTCTTGGTGTAGAAACTATTTAAGGGTGAGAAGGGTGGAAAATGGGCATCTTGATCAAGGATAATTTTAGGGGCGAATGTTCACCCTTTGGCGAAATTAAGGGGTTTTAAATTTTTAGTGGGCGAATATTTTGTATCATAGTACATTTTTACAAATCACCTCAAATAGCCCACCTTATTTTAAGGGAGAGGGTAAAAAAGGTAAATTTAGCCCTTGAAATTAGGACTTACAACCTTCCATTCGCCCATTTTCAAGAATAGGTTTTCTTTAAGCGAATCCATTCGCCCATTTTCAAGAATATGTTTTATTTAAGTGAATCCTATGGGCCAAATACCATATTTATAAAAGAGGTATGATAAATTAATAAAAATATAAATAAATGAGAGGTATGGTAAATAAATAAAACATTTTTTATATTTACTCCATAAGTCACCTTATATACATGTAAGGGTGTAAACAAATAAAAATATAAGTAAAGTGGAGGTATGGTAAATAAATAAAACGTCTTTTTATACTTACTCAAAAGGTATGGTAAATAAATAAAAATATAAATAAACTAGACGTATCGTAGATAAATAAAACCTCTTTTTATATTTACAAATAAAACATTTTATATGAGAGGTATGGTAAACAAATAAAACATTTTTTTTATATTTACTCCATAAGTCACCTTATATTTACGAACACTCAAAAAATGGGTTATATTTAGGTGAAACCTATGGCCAAAATACTATGGGACAAATACCATAGACTAGATTGTTATTAATACCATGCAAAAAACCATTATTAACCCTAGTATTAGAATTAATAAAAATAAAAATGGCACATGGTATTGACCCATGGTATTCACCAAAATGGCACATGGTATTGACCCATGATATTCACCTGGAATGTAGCCTATTTAAATGGGGGAATTAAACGAGCATGTAGCCTATGCTAAGATTCACTAGGACTTTACAAAGTTTTATTATTTAGTGAAAGACTCGCCAAGATCTTACAAGATTTTATAATTGAGTAAAATATTCTAATAAAAACAAAAATGGCACATGGTATTGACCCATGGTATTCACCAAAATGGCACATGGTATTGACCCATGGTATTCGCCTGGAATGTAGCCTATTTAAATGGGGGAATTAAACCAGCATGTAGCCTATGCTAAGATTCACTAGGAATTTACAAAGTTTTATTATTTAGTGAAAGACTCGCCAAGATCTTACAAGATTTTATAATTGAGTAAAATATTGGCCATGCCTGGTGAGAGATTCGCCAAAAAATTATATATACTTAATATATTATTGATAAAATCGCCTTCCATTTTTCCTATATACCATGGAGATTCGCCCAATTATTATATTTATAAATTTAGGGGGGGTTCTTAAAATTTTCCCTGATCTTGATTATCAATTTTAGAATTATTCTAGAGTGGAACAAACATGGACAAGGTCAAATAATTGACCTTGCTCATGATTGTCGATTTTGAAAATATTATAGAATCAAATAAACATGAATCAGGTTAAATAATTAACCTTATTCATGATTCTCGAATTGACATAAAAAATACTCATTTGTATCAAATTTCAAAATATCTTTAATCTACCATCAACATAAATATTCTTGTCATTTTTGTTCCACCTATTACATGCCATCTCAAACTTTTGAATTCACAACGCTAAATCTTTGAGTATAAAAAATTCTTAACAAAAACTTCTAATTCTATCAAATCGACAACCCTTCCCTACTCCATATGGAATGTTGTCCTGCCAACAATCTATTGGATCAAAAGATATGGAGCTTTCGTGCTCAGCAACTATTTGTCTGATTAAATATTATATAAGTCAGAACATCAATTTTATGTGAACTAACAAAATCCACAGAAAAATTAAGTTGGAACGGTATATATCATAATTTCACCCATTTAATAGGTAATTATTTTTAAACAAGAACATTAAACACCAAACCAAATAAAACACACTATCCACAATGTATCAAAAAATATATCATAAAATAAGTACAGCGTGAAAAACGAATGAAGCCCTGCTGCATTATTTAAATAAAAGATAACTCACCTATCACGCAATGGACAGGGCTTGAGTTTTGAACAACAGTGTACAGAAGAATGCTGCATGATTTAAATAAAAGATAACTCACCTATCATGCAATGGACAGGGCTTGAGTTTTGAACAACAGTGTACAGAAGAATGGATACAATCTTTACCAAAGTAGGCCAATAGAAAATAAAGGTACATTCAAATGTCTGCTATGAAAGTGTCCCTGTATGATATTATACACCTCAAACATCAGTTGAAAGTCTCTGCCTGTGCTTTGATATGTTTAGAATGTGACTCCGATGCTCTCCAACAATTCTCGTGTTTTATTGCAAGTAAATTTTAAGTAATTTCGAAAAACAAAAGTTAATAACCACAATTTTTTTTTAAGAAACACCAAAATATAAACAGTTGCAAGTGGAACTAAAGACAATAAACATATAAAATAATATGTGAAAGACATTTTGGACAAAAAGTATGGAATACTTGATACTTTCAAAATCCATATCTCCTATAAGAGAGCACTGAATTCTTTAAAAATCTTCTGAATCTGACATGAATTTAATCTTAATTCTGATAACTACACAATTCCGTGCATGACCTTAGCACTGATAACTAACGCAAGGCTGTGAAAATAAACAAATTCTGATTAAGAGTGCCCAGCTTCATTTTTCTTCCATGAGATGTGAGGCTATGAACTTGAGTAGAAGTAATGATAACATATTATAATGTTTGTCACTCGGTATTATGCCAAAATACTCTTCGAAGGACAAAACTTTTGGGGGCTGACTTTTAACATAGATTTTTATAGTATAATATGAAGAACATCATAATGTCTGTATTATTAAATTTTAATTTTTCATCAGGAAATTATTGTTAATATATATTTAATAAATTATAATAACAAAATAATTATTTTATTTTATATATAATTTTTATTAATATTAGTTTAGATTCATTTTAATTTTAAATGTTTTAAGTAATCTTAAATCTCTTGAGGTGTAAATATTTTTCTTGAGTGTAAAATTTGAAGAAAGCAAGAGATTTGATCCCTTCACTAGGGATTAATAGCTTTCCCCAAAGTCAATAATTGTGTAGATATCATGCGTGGAGCAACTCTAAGGCATACATAGTCCTACCCAAGATTGGACCATAAAACCCATGGGGATTAAACCTCCCCACCTAACTGTGAGACCAAAGTCAATAATTGTGACTTATGAAGTATTAAACCCCAAGTATGTTTCAATAGTAGTTGTTTCATACTACCTTGTTTTAATGCAAAGTGACTAACAATATTAAATGATGGAAACTGGGAATAATGAAATAATGGTCAATTACAAATAATTTACAATTTCAAGAAGCAAACATTTCAGTTAAGTGAACAATTTATTTAAGAGGAAAATTCAAGTATTTTATTTATGGTTGAATCAATGTAACATAGAAATCAATGCACATCATCAATAATTTTTTGGTACTTACATTGAAATCAATGCACATTATAGTCTAATTACTTTGAAATTAAAGTAAATTATATATTTAGTTATATCAAATGATAAATCAACATTTATAGTAAAATCAATGCATTTAGCGCAAGTAATCAAATAGGATTAGAAATCAACATCTGCTGAAACTAGTTTAAACAGTGCAACCAATCAAATAGAATTAAAAATCAACATCTACACTGAAGTTAATGCATCTAATGCAAGCAATTAAATAGGATTAAAATCAACAATTACACTAAAATGAATGCATTCAATGTAAGCAATCAATCAAATACAATCTTTACTTACTCTTCCTCTATGGTTAATAATATTCAATCCTAATGATGTGATTAATCAGAAGAACTGATTTCTACATTACAGATCACAAAAGTCTTAGATCTAATATTCAATATTATATAATAATATATAATATCTATTTGTTTTAGTGTATCTTTTTATTCTTTCCCTCTCCATCTCCACCATCTATACCATACCTCCCTCTATCTCTACTTTTCTCTTTCTATTTCTATAATACTATATTTACTCTGATATAAAATTGAATTAATTATTAAATTATATCACTTAATAATTATGATATAATATAATATTAATATCCATAATTTTAAAACTTTATATATTATATTATATTATATTAAAACTCTTTAGCTTGATATAATATATATAGATATTAATTTTATGACATAATATATTAAGTTCATAAAATTTATATATCAAATTTAATATTATATTAAAAATTTATTAAATATTGAATCTTAATATTATATTTTTAATATTAATATTATAAATTAATATTAATGTCATAATTAATATTAATATTAATGGAATAATTAATTTGGAAATAATATTAATATTAATGGAATAATTAATTTAGAAATAATAATAATATAAATAAATAAAAATAAATGAAAAAATTATTTACATAAGTATCCGCTTCTTAAAAATTAGGGATAGGTCGTTATAGCTCTTCTCTCAATAAGTTTCCATTCATATTCTTTCTGATTTAGTCTTGATGATGGACCCCCTTTGGTGTTTGAAACGTCTACGAAATGAACATGAAACTGTGAATAATCCGGATCATACCATAATAAAAACTACCAAAAAACTTAAAATCTAACAAATATTAATATTAATATTAAATCTCATATTAGATTTAAACTTTTCCAACTAATATATTCAACTTTAATATAGTATATATTAAAGTTAATATTATACTAATTTTTCCCCTAAATTATTAACTTAATTTAATATATTATAATAATACAATGTTAACTATCTTTATTTATGTTTATAGCTATTTGACCGCACAAAGAATCTGATTCCTATCACGTTCGATCATGATGGATGTAACTTGCCTCCTCTACTATTGGATTTCGATGAGCGTGACATGTGATTCATAGTGGTATGACCCTATGATCCGTTCGGTTTGTATCATAAGCAACAACACATACCCGAGATGTATTTGAATGATCACATCTGTGTATGAAAGAGAAGTCATAATGCCAATGATAAAACGAATATGTGGATGGCCATCCAATATGGATATATTGATAAAAAGAAAACAAGTCGGCATATGGATATATTGATAAAAAGAGAACAAGTCGGCCATTGAGAGATTCAAATATTCTTTTTTTTTCCTTCTCAAACTTGATTTTTCAATATTGTAATTACCCTCCCTTTATCTGAAATTGTCCTAAATTGTCCTAACCTGAAATTGTCCTAACAGATACTATCTAAAAGGCATCTTTCAACGGAATTTTGAAATTTATCTTTTAATAGACAGGCTACTCATTTATTTTTCACGACATTTGTATCAGATTTATTACTAGCAGATTTATGCGGATATATTTGATGAAATTATCCTACATAGTACATTTTTTAGGACTTTTGTTGCAAATTTATGTCTAACGAGTCAATATCAAATAAAGAACCATTACCTCTACCTTCTACGGCTTTCTCCATTGGTTCCTCTATTGATGCCTCCACTTATTTCGATGACAAAATATAAACTATAATCAGAAGCTCCTATTGCGTACGCATCATAATCTACTTCTAGCTCCATAGTCTTACACCTATCTTAATGGACAAGATAAAATTCTTTTAGCATTTATAGGTTAAGGAAAATGAGATAGGATGAACCTTAAGCACAAGTTGGTTAAGGAAGATGAGATACGATGAACTTTAAGTACACATACTTAAATAGGTTAAGGAAATGAATTTGTAATGATGAAATTAATATCTGAAGGAAATGAATGTGTAATGATGAAATTAATATTTAAATAGACTATTTCCTTGTTTTTCTGGTGTTTGTATTTTTGTATCATTTAGTTTTCGTAGTGAACCAAAAGAGTTGGTTGGTTGAGTTGTGTCAAAGTTTTATTCACCTTAAATCATAACTAGTAATAAATAAATATAAATTTTGTTTATCCTAAATGAATAATAACAATAAGCATGATTTTGTTTACCAGAAACCAATAATAGTGATAGGTATGATTCTATTCACCATGAAAATTTTATTGAATTTATATATTAAGAAAAATGATGTAGGGTGAACCTTGATATTGAATATGACATTGGTAATTTCCCATAACTGATTTATTCATGGAATGTAGAACTCAAAAAAAAATTAGTGGAATCTCAATTCATCATGTTTTGTTTATTTGTGGCCACAAATATTGTTATTTGGATTAATCAATGTAACTTAATCATTCTCGTATTGCACTAAGAGGTGCTCTACCGGTTGAAATGTGTAGGCATTAGACATTAGATATAAACTTTTTTTAAATGTCACTTTTATTACAAACTGCATATTACTATTAAATGATTAACCTATATAAGTAATGTGTAATAATGTCAACATTTAAAAAATATTTACATCTAATGTCTAACACCTATGCATCTCTCTAAGTCTCTTGATGACGGTTGCCCATAGCCAATTTGTTGGTGGAATGTGAACTCAGAAATTTTCTTGGTGGAATCAAGATTCATGGTTTTCCAATTATTTGTGGTCATAGATATTGCTATTTCGATTAATCAATATAACAGTCATTCACTTATTGTGCCCAGAAGCACTCTATAGCCCAGTACAAAGGAAATCTGTATTCATGGTTTTCCAATTATTTGTGGTCATAGATATTGCTATTTCGATTAATCAATATAACATAGTCATTCACTTATTGTGTCAAGAAGCACTCTATAGCCCAGTACAAAGGAAATCTGTATAGGTAGACATTAGATATTAGATATAAACTTTTTTTAAATGTCTGATGTATTACACATTATTTATATAGATTAATCATTCAAGTTAGATTAAAGTATAAACCAACATTTAAAAAATATTTACATCTAAATTTAATGTTTAATACCTACACATCTCTGTATACTAAATTGTTGAATGTCTGCCTATCAACCCAATAATTTTTTACTGGAAAAAATATTTTTTTCATTTTTTTAAATTTAATTTTTACTTCAAATACTAGTTTAAATAAATTTATAAATTTAAACTAATTAGTAAATAAGTTAAACCAATCCATTAGCAAAGATATTCTGGAAACCATTAAGGCATTCTGGCCAGCTCTGGTGGCGTAGATGTTCACTAAAGCTCCTTAAAGATCTCATAGAGTAACACACAGCTAAGGTTTTCAAGAAAATCTGTTAAAAAACAAAAATAAAATGACACAAGAAGCCTATCTCTGAGAAAAATAGGTATGACAGCCATCCAAACTCCATCTCCCTATTAAGAAGAGCTCAAACGGCAATTTAGCTTCTGAATGACCTGCAAGTAAGGAAAAGTTGCAGACTTTAGCATGAGTTCACCCGAACCTGTGATTACAATGAAGAAATACAGAAAAATTCCAATTTATTGAGAAGAAATTGCTGGATAAATTAAAGATTTACAGGATTAAGACAAAATCTTTTCGTACTACCTGTTCTGGAGGATTTAAGAAGCGCTTGCATCCGTTGTTGAAGATCTTTGAGCCAAAAGACAAGAAATGGCTGGATAAATTAAAGATTTAAAGCATTAGGCCAAAATCTTTCCGCACTACCTGTTATGGAGGATTCTTGGAACGTCGCGTGTTTGAGCAAAATGACAGGTTGAAGTCTCTAAGAATAAAATTTGTTCGTTATTTGACATAATTTAAAGCTAGAAATTGGATTTTGTGCTCACAATGTCCTGTACTTCTTACTGAGATAACGGCTTGGATGAAGATCCATTTGTTTGGCATTGAACGCTGATGAACAAACCCGGCGAGCAATAATGATCTGTGCTGTTGAGCTTATCAATGCATTCGACGACAGTTGCAGTATAGTCCAGCAAAATTCCTACTACTACGCACCGTAAATGGTTGTATACGGAAGTTTTAAAGCATCGGCTACAGATACATCGAACTTTCTCAGCGGAAAAATATGGGCGGTCCAGAACCACGGAATGTGTGCAGAAAACTCCGTAAAAAGGGATTCGAGGGATCATTAAAATTCAGCGAAAGAAGTTAAACTACAGCTGTCATTTTTCCACCTTTATATTGGAAATTTCCTTCAACACCTTAACACCTCCTAAGTCGTATTATTCTCCTCCATTTTCTATGGGAGTGCATTGTCCAACATTTGCTTTTTTTTCTCCAATTTCTGTAATGCTCCACGCATTTAATGAAACCCTTAGTAACATTATTAATTACCCCATGGCTTTCAGGAGTAACTTATTTCAAATGATGGCCTCCAGTATCGTGGGATTATGAAGACAGGAAATTGACTAGTATTCAACTTCAAGATTTCCTACCTTTTATATTCCTTATCCCTCTTCTTGAACATTGTCCTTGATGGTAAGTGCGTCACTAACCATGTAAACATGAGAATTGTCTTCAATCCTTTCAAATATGGAGAACCCTATCTCTTGCTATTGGATGCTAGTTTTCAATGCCTTTTCCAATTCGAGTAGTGGTCCCCTTGGGATTCGAATTTTTCTTCTTTTGTTGTCTTATAGACCTTTGGAATGCACCTCTCCTTCCTATTTTCCCTTTTCCACATGTTTGGATTCAATGAACCAACTTAATCTCAAGGGAGAGGAGAGGGGCTTTGGTCCATGCTATAACATTTTGAATTTAACATTCATATTAGCTCTTTTCAACCATTTTTAAAGGTGGTAGTTTAACTCACATTAGCTTTTTATTTCAACCTTCTTTTAAAATTTGTAATTTTCATTTGTATAAGAGAAATGAGTTAATATTTTTCACTTCTAGACTTATATTCATAATAATAAATATGCACGAAGATTTTACCCTACAACCCAAAATGAAAATTTTAAACACACTAATTAAAGCTTCATATTTTTGAAAACTAAAATCATAAGAGTATATATGACCAATGTATACATTATATATTAAAATTTCAAATTAATTCAGTAAGTGACAACATGCATATCTCTAAATTATAAAATTTTCAAATCAAAACCAATAAGTTAGAAATTTGTAGCAACAATCACATAATTTTCATTAATATTGAAAGTATAATTACAATGATTATTTATTTTCTAATGCGAAGTCCTTTTTTTTATACGTAAATTATCATGGATATTCCACTAGATAGTTCATCATAATATATCTCATAAAAAAATATGAAATCTATGCGATGAAGCTTAAGTTCCTTTAGATTCCAGATTTGTTAATTATTAAATTTTTTACTTATATGAGAAATATATAAAATCCAGAAAACGGAGACAACAAATACCATCACACACCATCCACAAAGGACATAAAGATATGCTCTCGGAAACCCTTACAAGAGAAAGGCCAACTAGAAGGTGAGGTTACTATACTCTCTTTCCTTTCTAGAATAGAAAATGCAAGTACAAATAAGAAGACACTCTCTATGGAGTTACATGAGACATGTTACCTATTAGGCTACTACATGACACTGACCCCCTATTTTATGCTCTGTCATGCCCACTTCTAGTTGCTCTTCTATATTATGGAACAAGATGCAATTGAATAGAATGGAACCTCTTCTACTCTTAGTGGCCTAGTCTTAACGTAGCTTGAAATCCAAGTAAGGATCATGTTTTATTCTTTCAATTCTCAGCTAGAGATACAAATTTGACTCTTCCAGAGTCTTCTTCATACTCCACACATGGCTAGCCCCTTTTGTATGAGTAGTGATACTAACATTGTAACACCCCTACTCGATCCATGTAATGTAAATAACATATATATGTGAAACTTACACTGGTGAGCTTGAACAGGTCAATTAGGTAGGTGAGCCAAGGATTTCTTTTGAGGGCCATTATGTCAATTTCAACCATCACCCTCAACTTAATGAATAGTCATTAAAATTAATGCACTTAATAAAATTAACTCAATATTTTTCTATTTCCTTTGTAGAAAATCAACATTAGATAGGTTGGGGTATTTTGATAGGGGAGTAAGGTTAACTTCCCCAAGACTACGAAACAAACATAGCATCTTGAGACATGGTGTTCAAATCCACTTTTAGTGGCATGGTATGGGAAGCCCTTATAACACAAGGGTTGAGCACTAGGCTACATTAGGACCTTCAGAGTGACCTCCCAACTCTATTTGGAACTAGTCATGGTTATATTCGGAAACTACATCGTACTTCTGGGGGTCTCTTTCGAGCGGCTTTAGGCTCGATACCTTACCATTGCATGTATTTATAGCTAACGTCTTCCCCCCAAAGACATGTTGTTCTTGGTGGTGACCTTAGTGGCCTTTCTTTGGTTACTATCATGGGTGACAACGAGGAGGAAGACTCACTTGATCCTCCTAGGGGGTGCTCCACTGTTATCACCAAAAAAAATCACCTAGCCATTTCTAACTAGACGGATCGAAATACACCATGTAGGATTAATTTTACCATAGTAAAATCACTTTCACCATGGAAAATAATTTAGTAAACCATTTTTATTAAATTGTTTCTTATTAAAATTCAAAAACCCCATGAGAATAATTGAATAAATCATTATTTGTTTAATTTTATCTAGGAATAATTATTAAATCATTGTTTGATAATTATTCCTTTCACATTTGACCAAATCACCTAAATAAATCATTATTTATTTATTATTCTTTAATTCTATTCCAATCTCACGTCATTCTTAATCCTCTCAAAATAATTAATAAATCATTTTATTTGTTAATTATTTCTAAATAAAGATATTTGACCATTTTAAATATTGTTCCCTCTCTAAAAAATATAATAAAGTATTCCTAATAGTTAGGTCTTGATTTGGTCAATATTATTTTATTATTTTCCATTTTCATGATCAACCCATTACTTTGTTATAAATAAGAGGGTTTTCCATTGATTCTTCACAATGATCATTATCATCATCACCATTGTCATCTTCTTGAATTTGAGCTCCCACTTGAGTTCTACACACTTTTTGGGTTTTTTCACATATCGAGAGAGAGAATCGATTACTAAAGCATCAAGGACATCAAAGGACCTGTCCCACAGAGGGCGCAAACCCTTTTTGTAGTTCTCCTTCATCAGGTGCTATCAATAAAGGTTATTATTCATTTAAAATTCTTTCCATATTAGGTTATTACATTGGATATCTATTGTTGTTTGCTATTTTGGATCACATATATCTTTTTGTTGCAGGTTTTTCTCATTTTATTATTGCAAATATGAAGCATAAGTGCCACAATTTTTTTTTAGGGTCACTTGTCACCAGTGAAATAAGTGAGATATTTTTCATACACCTTCCAAGAAATTTCATACTAACAAATGGCGACTCCACTAGTGTAGTAATTCAGTTCCTAGGTGACTGAAGTTTTAGTGAATTTCAGGGTTTTCTACAACTATTTATAGCCTCTCAATTTTTATTTATAGTTTTCTTTCCTTTGTTGTTAAATTTTTAGATTCTGGTGCCTTTCTAGTTCTTTCCGAAGGTCACAGGTACTAGCCAAATAGGAGACAACAAAATTTGTATGAGATCTGCCAACCGAGATTCCTGGGAGAAAAGCGCACTTTTTAGCCCTATATCTACATTCCAGAGCACACGTTTTGGCCAGTTATCTATAGTTTCCACTGTTCTAGGGTAGTACTTGTGTTTTGGATTTTTTCCGAGAATTTTTCAAAAAAATTTCAGGCTTGCCGAGAGTGTTGTGTGTGAATTGGGAAGAATTTCTTATATCTGTTTCAGTCTCCCCTAGTGATGTGTTTTTGTATGATTAGTTTTGTTGTGCTAATAACAATTAAAAATTCCTAAGTATATGCTTGCTTATTGCTTCTTGTGTTGAGGTTTCATTAGTTGTTTGTGCATACAATTGGGTAAATTCCCTTAAGTTTAAAAAGACATTCATGAGAAAAACAGCTTCAAAAAAAATATTGAACAACAGACATTTAAAATACAGTAAACCATCAAAGAGACACATTAACACAATGTTTTGATGAAGAAGTTCACCCCTCTTGGGCTACATCTCTTTGGTCCAGCTTCCATGGCTTGAGCCTCTGTATTAGCTAAATGTGGCAAAATGTTGTTTTACAAAGCTCTATGGCTCCTGATACCTACACTGATGTGTTATGAATGTCCAAATTAGCTAAGAACACCTATTTCTAAGCTCATTTTGGTAGAAAATTGACTTCTCTAGAGCTCAATCAATATTTTTCTACATTTTCTCCTATAATTATTGAATATCTACATTTTCTCCTCTAATTCTAGAATATCTCCAGTTAGCCCCGCTAAACTTTGTGGCAGGCCCGAATTTGGGGGCACTGCCAAATCCGCCACCAAACTAAACTAAGGGGTTAACTGTTTGTTAATTGCACTTAATTAATGTTAAAATGAGATTAGCACTAAACAAAATTGTAACCTCTGACGGTTTAATAGGTCGGGTCACATGCGATATCAATATCACATTAACCATTGTGGTTATGGCCCATCAAAATCGTCGACTGACTATTAGAGTTTGTGGTGTCATGTTCAAATGCTAACAGTCACATTGATGGGTTGAATAACCGTCATGGTTAACAAAATGTTGTGGTTTGTTAACGTTGTGTTCACATGGGAGCCATCGCGAAGTGGTTAGGTTAGCCACCAGGTAACATAACTGTTGCAATTTTGAATATATGGTGTTCACATGGGGGGAGGGTTGACCCTCCCCTAATTGGCCAAACTCAAGCCACTACATGTTAAGTAAATGTGGATAATGGTTAGGGTAATAAATACCCAATAGCATAGTTGGTAAGAAGCGCGGACGGTGTGCCGAAGGTCGTGGGTTCAACCCCGACCTCCATCGTAATATTTTGTTCCAACATGTAAATAGCCAAACCGACCTTTGGGAGGTGCCACATGGCATCCTCTGGGCTTGCCACACGGCATTCTTCCATTGGTCCAAAAATCGACCAATAAGAACCCAACTAGATAATTCCACTTGTCGATCCCTAATTCGTTATTAACCCATGTTAACCATGCCTAGTCACCTACCATGTCAGCAGTATGAACTGCTGACTGTACAGTGACTGGGCATTTGTTTTTGCAAATTTCACCTATTTAGCAAAGCGATCAGAATATAATAACTATCTGATATGAACTCGGTTTTCGATGAAATGAGTTGCGTTAAGATCATTTTTCTGAGATAGACTCGGTCGTTCATGTTTTGATCCATTCTGATAACTTTGATTTTTTAGGTAAACATTGAGCACCTGATCATTCCTCCTCACTAGAAGCCTTTTGGACCCTAAAATATACTATCAATTGTTCAGTAGGTGAGGGTACAACTCCCTCACCTTCTCAGTCTGCAACCATTTGGCTTGAGAAGGATTTTGTCCCTTGAGTCCCACTCTAAGTTATTCAACATCCCCTCTCTTTGAAGTTCTGGTTCTTTTGTCAAGTATGAGATCTTGCTGAAGCTCATGTAGATATTCTGGCAAGAAATCATATATTGATGGTAGTTGAACATGCTCTCCTTGATCATCAATCAAAGGAGGCTCAAACAATCTCAAATTATCAACATTAATAACAAAGTATATTTTCATATAAGGAGGCAAATCAAGCTTAAATGCATTGTTATCAATATTTTCCAAAATTTTTAAAGGACCATAATGGATTGGTTTAAGCTTTTTACCTTCCCCTTGAAGTATCTCTTTGCTAATATATAACCAAACTTCGTCGCCAACTTGAAATTTGTGATCAACCTGGTGTTTGTCATGCCTTGGCTTGTAGCTACTTTGACTTTTCTCAAGTTGTTATTGCACTGTATGATGTATCGACTGAATTTTATCTATGAACTTCCTTGCCTTATCGATCTCACTGCGACGTTCAATGGTGACATCTTTCTCAAAGATGAATTCCAATGGAGATCTTGGCAAGTACCCATAACATGCCTCAAATGGTGATGTATTTATGGAAGGATGCTTTGCCCTGTTGTATGCATGTTGTATGTAATGCAATTGTTCATCCCACAACTTGGGATGTTTACTGCAATATCCTCTAAGAAGATGAATAATTGTTCAATTGACCACCTCGGATTGTCCATTTGTTTTTGGATGAAAGGTTGTACTCTTCTTCAACTTTGTGTCCATCATGTGCCACAAATTTGATCAAAAATTCCCAACAAGTTGAGAATCTTGATCGCTTACAATAGAAGTAGGAAGAACAAAATGAACCTAAATGTTTTGAAAGAAAAGATGAGTTGTTTGTTCAACTGTAATTTTCTTTTTACATGGTGTTAGTATGCACATATTGTTGAACCTGTCTACAACTACATGCAAGTAATCATGACCTTTCCTATACAATGGAAGACCTCCTACAAATTCCATTGAGATACTCTCCCATGGACCTGAAGGTACCGGAAGTAGAGTGTATAAACCAAGTTTCCTATTGCTAGGCTTACTTGTAGAACATAAAGAACATCCTCTTATTAAACAAGAAACGTTATCGAACATGTGTGGCCAATAACAATACCTTTGAAGATTCGCTATTGTCTTGCCTACACCAAAGTGTCCAAAAATAAATGAAGTGTGCACCTCCCTTATGATATTGTTTCTTTCTCCCTGTGGAATACACAACTTGCCAAGTGGCACAACAAAATTTTATGTACATGATACTCCAACCCTTCGATTTGGTTTCCTTGACTCAAGCTTGCATATACTTCTTGAAAGTCACTATCATTTGCATATTGTTCTATGTAACTTTCATGCAAAATATAATTATGCTTGAGTATAACAAATGAATTTACAATAGGCCTTGAAAACATATCAGCTACCTTATTGTAGATTTCCTTTTTATACCTGATAACCAAATGAAATTGTTGTAGAAACCCATACATCTGAAATGTTGTGACTACTGCAACTTTGACTATGACTGTAAGTACTGCAATGGTTGATGGTCGATATGAATGATGGTCTCCTTCCCCATCAAATAGTGCTTCCATTTCTTAACACATTATACCAATGCATAAAGTTATTTTTCATATGTGGGATAGTTAGTTACAGCTCCATTAAAGATTTCAGAATGAAATAAAATGGGATTACGATGCTGCAATAGAACTGCTCCCATGGCATAATTGCTTGCATCCGTTTGAATCTCGAATCGTTGTCTAAGAACTGGAAGTGCCAATACCAGTGTTGAACTTATGCTTTTCTTCAAAGAATCAAATTATTTATGCTATACATATCCCCAATGGAAGAATTTCTTGACACTTGTCTATGCATGTAATGGATTTGCAATGGAAGAAAAATTAGCATTAAACTTTCTCCAATATTGTGTTTCTCCTAAAAATCTTCTTACCTCTGTAACTGTATTAGGCTTGGGCCAATTCAGAATGACCTAAACCTTAGAGGGGTCTATCTTCAGCTCACCTCCTCCAACAATTTGTCCCAAATACACTAAAGAAGTCTTGCCAAATTCACACTTCGACATCTTTAAAAACAACTGTTATTTTCTCAAGACATCAAGTACTTTGTTTACATGCATGACATGTTCATCTCTTGACTTTCTGAATATGACGATATCATCTAAGTAGAAAATGAAAAATCATCTAGAAATGGTCTCAATACATCATTCATTACCATCATGAAAGTAGTTGGAGAATTTGTAAGACTAAAAGGCATAACAAGCCACTCAAAGAATCCTTGTTTAGTTTTAAATGCATTTTTCCAAATGTCTTCTTCAGCTATCCTAAATTGATGATAACCACTTCGTAAGTCTAACTTAGTGAAATGATTTTCATACCTCAACTGATCAAGAAAATCATCAATTCTTTGGAGTGGATAATGATTCTTACCGTGATTTTGTTAAGTGCACAGAAATCCACACACATGCACCAAGTTCCATCCTTCTTTGGCACTAAGACAATGGGCAAACCACATGGTGAAGTAGATGGACGTATGATACCTTTGCTCAGCAGTTATTGAATTTTCTTTTTTTACTTCCAATCTATCCATAATATACATGTGACACATGCCAATTTTCGGAAGTGGAACATCTTGTTGCAACTGAATCTCATGATGAATTCCCCTCTTGTGAGGTAACCCCTTTAGTTCCTAAAACATCTCACCATGCTTGCTTACCAGATCAAACAAATCATATTTCAATTTAACATCACAACCTTCAAAAGATTCATGATCAATATCATTTTTTTCTTGATCATGAGAAGCACAAAATTTTTACTTGCATTTACTAGTCTCTTCATCTTCCCTGCATTAACCAAAGAAATGTTCAAATTTTTGCGATGGGTTCTCACTATGTACTCCACTCCATTCTTGAGCAATATGTATTTGTTGTCATGGCAATAAAACAATGCTTTTCTATCATACAAATAAGGGCTACTCAAAATGATTCCTGAGATGTCAAGTGGAACTACATCTAACTCAACTTCATCAATGAAATTTTCAGTAACGGCGAATTTGAATAAACACTCCCTTGTAACCTATAATTTTGCATTGCTTACTATCCAACCCAATGGATATGTCTTATGATGAGGTACAGTTTCAAGGTTTAGTTTTTTAACCAAGTCTTCTGAAGTCAAGTTTGATTGTGACCCACTATCAAATAATGCATCAATATTTGTATGATTTGAAATCACTCTAACATGAAACAAATATATTCTTAATCTTCATTTGGAGTGTTTTTTTGACTATGTGATGAACTAGTGCTTGCAATTTTTTCTTTTCCTTTTATAACCATGGCCGAAATCTTGGTCTCATCACCAGAATCTCAACCAAGGTCATGTTGTGTGGTAGCATTTGTCTTTTGTTTTCCCTTATGGTTTTGTTTCTTAGGCCTTAATTCGGGATGCAATTTCCAACAGTGGGCTTCATCATGCCTCTCTTTGGAACATTGTTTGCATGTGATTTTCTCCCCTTGTTTCTTCACACTTGAATTTTTCTTTCCCTTCCATTTTCCACCCTTTTCTTTCTCCGAACCCTTGAATGGCTTCCTCTTACTACCCTCTTCCTGAATGTTCTTTCCTCTAGATTCAAGGTGCATGGCTTGCAAACATACCTCATCTAAGTTATTTGGATTGAACATAAGAATAGTATGTTTCAAATAGGAATGTAAACCCCCAATATATTTCAGCAGTGTATTTGGGAATTCAAAATCACTCCTAATAACAAAGCCCTTCTCCTAAACTCCTGTGTATAATATTGGATTGTTTGGCCTTTAAGCCGCCTAAAATTTTGCCAACTCATGATGGATTTTTTCATATAGGCTAAAGGATAAAATTGTCTTTTAATTCCATAAACAAATTCAACCCAAGTGATGGATATCTTACTATGGTTTCTCATTTCCTCTTGAGTATTTGCTTCCCACCAAACTAGTGCAGCTCCTTCTAGCCTCAATGAATCCAACTGGATCTTTATGTCATCTTCTTGAAGGTTCTGAATTTTGCAGTATACCTCCAAATATTGAATCCAATTGTTTAACTTTTTTGCATTCACCTCTCCATTGTACATGGGAAGTTCAAATTTTATGTCCAATTTCAGTAATGGAGTCTTTCCTTTTGGGTTTTTTGAATGAGTATGGGCAATTTTAGTGGTAGTAGTGGAAGATGACAATGTGTGAGATGGTGACGATGATGAGGATGGTGGAGATGGAGGCAACTTTCCACCATTCCCTTTGGAATCCTTCTTCTCATCTTTTTTATCCTTTGAAATTCCTTCTCCATGTGGGGGTTTAGAACTCTCTCCAACCATTATAGTGTTCCTCTCTTCATAGAGGACTTTAACCATCTCAGTTAAAGTGAAGAAATATTTCTTGAATTCTTCCTCTTCTAAAGAGGGACCTTCAGGCTCTCTTTCTCTAGACATAATCGCTATGGATTCAGGCCCACAAATTGGGACTGCTTGTAGCTCTTCAATCTTAGTTGAAGACAAAACTTGAGGAATTTCAAGTGCAACTAGAATTGGAACTTTGGGTGGTGGAGATTGTGGCCTTATGGCTCTCCTTCTTCTAGGCATTACCTCAAGAGTTTCAACCAATAGCTTCCTTTCTCCTTTCTGCAACTTTAACCTTGTAAGCATCACAATTTTGCAACCATTAAAACCCTAATTGCACAAACTCAAGCATTCAAGAAATTGAATCTTTTCTCTGATACCAACTTGATCTGTTTTTATATGATTAGTTTGGTTGTGCTAATGCTTATTTCTTCTTGTGTTCAGGTTTCATTAGCTGTTTGTGCATACAATCAGGTAAATTTTCTTAAGTTTAAAAAGATATTCATGAGAAAAATAGCTTAAAAAAAAACATTGAACATCATACTTTTAAAATACAGCAAACCATCAAAGAGACACATTAACATAGTGTTTTGATGAAGTAGTTCACCCCTCCTGGGCTACATCTCCTAGGTCCAGCTTCCATGTCTTGGGCCTCTATATTAGCTTAATGTGGAGAAATGATGTTTTACAAAGCTCTATGGCTCCTGATACCTGCACCAATGTGTTTAGAATGTCCAAAGTAGCTAAGAACACCTCTTTATGAGCTCAATTTGGTCGAAAAATGACTTCTCTAGAGCTCAGTCAGCCTTTTCCTACATTTTCTCCTCTAATTCTAGAATATCTCCAGTTAACCCTGCTAAATTTGGTGACAAGCCCGAATTTGGAGGCACTACCAAATCCACCTTCAAACTAAATTGGGGGTTAATTTTTTGTTAACTGCACTTAATTAATGTTAAAACAAGATTAACGCTAAACAAAATTGTAACCTACGGTAGTTTAATAGGCCTGGTCACATGCGATATCAACGTCACATTAACCATTGTGGTTATGGTATGTCGGAACCATTGGCTGACCATTAGATCTTGTGGTGTCATGTTCACATGATAACCGTCGCATTGATAGTTTGAATAGCCGTCTGGGTTAACAAAATGTTGTGGTTTTTTAATGTTGCGTTCACATGGGAGCCATCGCGAAGTGGTTAGGTTAGCTGTCGGGTAACATAAAATGTTGTGGTTTTGAATATATGGTGTTCCCATGGGGGGAGAGATGGCCTACGGGATGGCCCTCCCCTAACCGCCCAAACTCAAACCAGTACACGTTAAGTAAATGTGGATAACGGTTAGGGTAAGAATTAACTGGTAGCATAGTTGGTAAGAGGTGTAGATGGTGTGCCGGAGGTTGTGGGTTTGACCCTGACCTCCACCATAATATTTTGTTCCAACATGTAGACAGCCAAACCAACCTTTTGGAGGTGCCACGTGGCCGCCTTGGGTTTGCCAAGTGGCATTCTTCCATTGGTCCAAAAGTCCACCAATAAGAATGCACAAACAAATCACCTCTACAACCCAACTAGATAATGCCACTTGTCGATCCTTGATTCATTGTTGACCTATGTTGACCATGCCTAGTCACTTGCCACGTCAGCAATATGAACTCCTGACTGTGCAGTGACTCGGCATTTTATTTTTGCAAATTTCACTTGTTTAGAAAAGCGATGAGAACACAATACCTTTCTCATATGAACTCGGTTTTCAATGAAACAAGTTGCATTAGGATCGTTTCCGAGACATGCATAGTCATTTAGGTTTTGAGACATTCTGAGAACTTTGATTTTTGAGCTAAATACTGATCACCTGATCACCTAGGCCTAGATTCTCTTAGCTTTTCTCTTTCAGGAAGGAAAAATCCTCCTAGGGTTTATAGTCTACCTCCACCATTTTAGGAAGAGATTGGCTAGGTGAGGAGTCTAGGGTTTCAACATTTTCAGCCACTAATTTTTAGAGTCTGATCCATTAATTTACAACACTTGTGGATAGGTTTATTTCACCTTTTCTCCCTTTAGATTTTGGGTTTGTCCTTCCCCCCTTAGGATCCCCTTAGGCATCCTAGATTTTGAAGCTTCATACCTATCCTTTATAACATTTGTCACCTCTGATTTTTGTTGTGTGGCTACACCATTTACAATAGATTATTGCCTCTGGATCTCAGTCCCTTTAATGTTAGGTATTTTATGCCTTTTATGTGTCTTTGAGTAGTTTGTTTGTCTTCTCTTGGTTAGTTACTTTATAGCCTTTTTGGGTGGGGCTTTGTGTACTTGATTGGTTGTTTATTTTTTTGTCTTTTCTAGCATTATTTACAGTATTTCAACACTTTAATTTTCAGCAACACATGGCATTATAAAACATGCTCAAATAACTCATCCACTTGACGCATCATTTTCACACACTCACACCCTAAGCGAACGCGAGCTTGGTTAACACCGCCAAGCCAAGAATTGAAAAACTACACCTTAATAATTTAACATACATAGGTTAAGCCCACTTGGGCACTAGGGCCAAATAATTTGTGTAGTTTAGGTGTAGGATTGTTGGGATAGGGTTCCAATAACACTCATCGGTCACTTAAATTGAAACATAGAAGTTGACATATTAGGGAGAATAAAATCCTTCACCATCCCACGGTCCAAAGTCAGAGTGCATCAAAAACCTGATTTAGAGGGGGTTAGGTTATGTCATCGTGTGAGCAGTTCTCCTTGGGGTTACCCAACCCATGGTAGGGAATCCCATGCGGTGGCTGATCACCAAGAAGCTCAAGACTCGACCACCCCCATGGGACGAAGGTAACTATAGTGACCAATCTTAGGAAAACACCCTATAAGACTAGTTGTGGGAAGTAGTTAGTTCTCTACCCTAATTTTCTCTACATAGCTTTACTTGTGGGGATCAAAATTCGTCAAGTAATAAGTTATTTGGAAGGCCATCTGAAATGGTAGATTTAGGATTGTTTGAGGATTTAGAACACCTATAGGCTAGAGGTATTTTTCTTTGATAGGATGTTCTTTCTTGTATTAGGGTGGCATCATTAATATAGTTAGTTTACACTTGACACCACTACACTAGGTGTTTTCTTATTGTTTGTTACTCTTTCTCTCTTATCATCACCATTTGGTCCTTAGAGTCATCATTGTCTTGACATCACTATCCCCCCTACGCATTTGTATCAGAGAATTTGAGGCCTTCATCCTTAGTTTCTGTAAGGACATATTACTCCTCCTCGTCAAATTAGATTCCATCCTCCCTGTTGTCCCTTAGGAAACCAATTTCTTGGCTGTGGATAAATTGTGCCTAAGACATGAATGATTTATTATGTTTGTCACTTATATCTCTGTCGAATCTCTATTTGAAGATTCTGAAAGACTTAACCTTAAATCCCCAATATTTAGATGACTAAAAAAGTCTCAAAATGCCATGTGATTGGTGGGCCCCAGTATTGCAGCAATAATGTTGCAACTCCTGGGACTCCCTTCTTTAATTTTATCAACCCGGTAGTTCGTAACAAACTTGGAAGCGATGGTGCTGTATGCACAAGTACTAGCTCTTGCCGTAGCTGTCACTTGGTCAGCTGGCAAAAGTCCGTTAGGAGCCTAAGCCAACTTCTATGAGCTCTGAGAAGAAGATTTTTAACTGATGGATGAAAGCTAACTCAAAGAAGGCTAATCTACTTGCAAAAAGAAACTAGAAAGATGAAAGGAAACGTAAACCCTAGCAAACCCTAATTTTACCAGCTAGCCCTACTGATGCAAGAAAGAGGATGCAAGCTACTGAAAGCGATGCCATTGACTTCTAGGAAGGTAAAATGCATGTGTATAAGCTACTTCGATAGTAACATCTGAAAAAACATCTTTTTGTATTTTTTGAATAAGTTGTCGGAATTATCATGCATGCGATTTAACTGTTTTTGACTGTGCAGAGGTGGATTGGTGAGAGGAAATGCTTGGAGGAGGTCGGGAAGGTTTAGAGAGGGCATAAGGGGTCCCTAACACCCTTCCAAAGAGTTTCACAGAGTTTGGCTATCAAGAAACCTCATTCGTGAACTTCTACAAGAAGTCTGTAGGGGTTCTACAAGATGTTCTGGAATTTCTAGAGGATGTTCTGTAATTTTTCTACGGGATGTTCCGAAAAGAGGATTTTGGAGGGTTGATGGAGGAAAGATGGTGGTAAAGTGGGAATGGAGGTTAGATAATGATGTTAAGGGGTCTAGGACCTGGTGGATGGGGCTAAGGAGCGATTGGATTTGTTCGAGGATGGAGGAAGCGATGATGCACAAGAATGTAGAAATTAGGGCAAGGTGGGAAAAGTATGGCAAATGAAAGGCAAGGATCATGGATTAAGGGTTGGAGCAGATTATCTGATGGAGGAAAGGTAGATAGAGAGGTCATACAGGTGCTCTGCAAGTTATCTTTCGAATTAGACAAATGAAGACTTGGAAAATCAAGAAGCTAATTACTTTGACCTAATCTGACCTAGATAACAGCAAAGAAATGGAACAGAAGTTTATTTGCACTGAATCCATGTATAGAAACTATGCAGCGAAGCAATCAAGACTCTGAACATGTAACCAACTTCTGCAAATAAAAAGTGAACAGTAATGATTGCATGGCGAAGCAAAGACAATGTTTTTGTTGGTAGCAAGGTCACCTTGATCCCAACTCCTGATCCCACTGAGGGAGAGGTGAAATCAGAGGTGCTTGATGGCCTTTTTCTGAAGATCATCCGTGTTAATAACCTATCAAATAAATCTAAACATAAAAGTCCTTTTAATCATCAAAAGCAATCTAAATAACAAAGCAAGATTTAAATCTAAATAGCAGATTTTATTCTAAGAATGCAGCAAAAACACATAAAGATAAACAAAGGAGGTACTGGGCACTTGAGATGGGCCCAACCCTAAGAGCTACAGCCTCCTAAGAGAGATTTAGAGCTGGTGCAAAGTTGGATTCATCTTTATTGAGCAAGAAATAATATTTACATCAAAAACTGTCCACAAGGGAAAGCTTGAAAGTGTGCTGAAATGCAGAGCTAATCTACTGCCTAAAAAATGACTAAAAGAATAACTAAAATTGAACTAAAAGCTAGCTAACTTCTACCTACAAAGTGACTAACTGAAATGAGGCCCTAAGCCCTCTTATTTATACAAATTGAGGACCCCAACAGCCCTCCTAATCTTTAGGAACTCGGCTGCCAAAACTTGTAGTTAACAACACCTTTACTAGCCCTTGCTTGGCTGCCCTTGTGATAATTGATTTGGTGGCCCTTGAACTCTGAGCTGATGGTGGAGAATTCGAGGTAAGGGCCCATAAATGAAGGGGACACCTTCCTAAAAATCCTCTCCACGAATTTGGCTGCCAAGTGCTCATTTAAACCTGTGATTTTGTCTCCAAATTGACCAAAAAGACTGCATAAAGCACACATTAGACTTGTTGGCATGACTAACCCAATTCACTCTATTAGCATAAATATAATCAAAAACATGCAATAAACTAATGATAATGGTGGATTAAGTTGAACTAGGAGGCTGAATGAGCCCATATAATTATCCATTTTTGGGGCTCCTCAGTGATGCCGAATATGAATGTGATGTGAAGAATATGTAAAGAAATTAAAGACAATATGTTGTGTTTAAAAGGAACTATTCTCTGTAATTTAGAGGAAACATATAGAAAGAGGTTTTAAATATGGGAGCACCCTTTAAGGAATTTAACTTCATTTACGTAAGTAAATAAAGACTTGTAGCTTCATTATCATATTTAAAGAGATGAATAAACAAAATGACACATAGTGGAGAAATAACAAAATCATACCCGACATGTATGGAAACTCCTGATTCTTTCATTAATCACCAATTTATTGAGTACAAAATAGTATAGCCTTTCCCTCTACGAAAATCCAACCCTTTTTTCATAACTTTTCATCTTTTTATACATTCAGGGGACAGTTGGTAACTGTCAAACCATTTATCTAACTATCTAAAAGTAAAAGTCATTTTAAAATGTTACATTAGAGGGTAAAAGACACCTCTTTCCCAGAAAATAAGATAATAGAAATTAAACTATGATTGGTGATTGTTGATCACTATTTGAATTTGAGACTTTCGTAGGTTGATCTGCTAGTGTACCCTTTTCCTCTTCTATCATCCATTCCTTGCACTTTCTCCACAGTGGCACATTTGATTTAGGTGCTTCTTTTAGTTTATCAAGTGTTATCCTGAATGTTGTAATCCTACTATAAGTAGGCTTATCTGTAAACAAATTTTGCACCATCCACAAAAGTTTAAAATATTTATGGAGATAGTTTACAATAGTGGCTCCCTTCAATACTACTTTCTTTTCATAAGTGTTATCAATCTTGCTCTTTGTTTCAACCAACAAAGTTTGATATGTTTTCCATGGGAGCAGATTTCTCTGTAAATCCCAGCAAGAGGGAAGCCCAACCCTCACTTTTTTATCAAACAATATGCTAAATTTAGAGACAGCTTCCTTCATCTCTTTCAACTTCTTTTCTGCAGTATTCCTGTAGATATTTCTAACAATCATTTTGTTGAAATCAATTGCACACAGTGTCCTGTCTAGAAGGTCATTCTCTTTAAGCTCTGAAGTAGACTTGGAATTGATAAAATCTATCATTCTTTTAGCAAATTTTGATATGTCCAGATATTTCTGCTTGTCCTTCGTAACTTCACCTTCCATATCTCTGACCAGTGCTTTTTCATCAGACATAATGACAAGGAACTCCCAGATGTTCCTGATAATCTCAATGATTTCATCCCATAAAATCTCCCTGGCTTGAATTAAGGACATATTACCCTTCAATTTTTCTTTTAGTATTTTCACCTCTTCTTCAGTCCTTAATAGATCTTCCCGGTACTTCTTTGCATTCTCCTTTTCTGTCCTTGCTTCTTCTTCACTCAAATTTAACAATTTGTAGGCCGTTTCTAGCTCCCTTTATGCTTTCTTGGTATCATGTTCAGCCATTTTCAATTCTGTTGCCAACTGCAATACCTATGTTGCTGGATCTTCTACATTTGTTAGCATGACTATTGTACAAACATGAGAACTCACTTATTGTTGTAGTTTATCCAAAGATTCTTTAAGTAAAGAAACTTCTTCAGTTTTCTACAATACGTCCTGTAATAACTTCTCTTTTTCATTCTCTACTTCAGCTATCCCTGCAGCAATGGGATGTTCTCCTGTAGGCAGATGTAACTTTTTCTTCAAAACTCCAATCTCTGCCTTAACAGATTTCAACAGTTCTTGTACTGCAGGTTGATCATCAAGATTGATACCTATCTTGACAATAATGTTCTTCAATTCTTCTACTTGGGAATTCACAGCCCTAGAATTGGCTTTTTCCAATTTCAGCTGTTGAATTACCTTGTTCAACATTTTCTCTACTTTAACAGTAGCTGCATTAGTTTAGTGTAAGTCATTAACAATTGCCTAGTTTTCATATGCAAGTTGATCTTGTCAAGCATGGGAAGTTTGTGAGTATCAACAGTGAAATTAACAGTTTTTAAACTACTGGCAAATCCAATAGACATCTCAGTAGGATGAGAGAAAGAAATTTTAAATTGACTTCTCTCCAAGTCCATAGCAGATAACAATATTGTTTGTTCAGGAACAATTTGAGACTCAACTTGAGCCTCCATATTTACTTGCACCTTTTTATTTCTTCAACAATTTGAGCAAACATATTTTGAATTAAAGGAACCTAATCATGAGCAGGCTCCCTGCAAGATGGAGAGGCCAATGCACCCTCTGTTTCTCCTAATTGAATTATTAGGCCAGGTTGAGCTGTAGTCACTACATCCAAAAGGTTAGCTCTTTTGGCTGCTTCTACTTCTTCTTCATCCAATTCAGTAACATTTTCTCTAGCCCTCTTGGCACCCTTTCTGAAATTCCAGGAGTTTCAATCTCCACCCCTTGGGTGACCTGTAAACCTTCATTTGCCATCTTCTATATTTCTAGTCTACTCTCATGTACAAATGCTGAATACCCATTCTCCATCCTCCTCTTGGAAATAACCTGGTGAGGGTCATAGGCCCACTCAACCACCTATAAAAGACACATGTCCTTTAATATCCTTTCAGCCTCTTAAGCAACTTGTCTAGTGTTCACAATGAAAGGACCTACTACTCTGGGCAACTTAAACAAATAACCATTTTTCATGGGAACAAAATGGACTTGATCCACATTCAAACCCTGTCTAATAAATTCCAGGGAAAAGAGCCTCATTGTCACAAATTTGGCCAATCTATATGGTTTAACTGAGGCTCCATAAAGCCTAATCTCTGCATGATCGTCAAAAACATACCAGTCACTACACCTCACATCTTTACTCAACTAAAGGAATTCCTGAGCTTTGGGAAGAAAAGTTGGAGGTAAGGTTCCATTCAAGATCTTGTAAACCACTAGAAGAAATAAAGAGGTGAACTCAAACAATCCATTATCCCCTGGATCACCTCTGACCAAGTCTGTCCAAAATACCATTGATTGTTTTCTCTTGTTTGGATCAACAACATTTAATTCCAACCTTGAGAAGTGCTCAACGTTGTCATATAAAAACAGATAAGTAATGACTGAAGGAAACTTAAAAGATCCAGTAAGAGGTAAAGTCATGAACTGAGTATTGATGACATTTACCCAAAAAGATGGAATATCTAACACAACCTCTGGCTTCATAATTAAGGAGAAGAATCCTAGCACCACTTTATCAACCTGTCTGTAATCTTCTTTCCCTAAAATCTTTGAAATTACTTGTAAGATTGGTCCTATATCAACTACGAAAATATCTAAAGAGAACAGATTATCATCTAGAGAGAATTTTCCTAACTTAAGAATGAGGTGACATGAGAAAATTCTTGGGGTGACAAGCTATCATAATGGGAGACCAGAGATTCCTTAGTAAAGGTAGTGTATGTTCCTGACACAGGGTAATTCAATGCTTGGTGAATTAACTGAGTGGTTACTTGGAAAACATTTTCTCCAGAATGATTCATTACGAGGCACTTCTTACGGTACATGGTGGAGGCTAGCCATTGGATGAATTTGGGAAACAAGTGAATCTTAGGGATAAAGGCTACTAAAACACCTGACCTAACCATTGCCATGGATATAGGGGACTTTTTCTGGTTCAGAATGACTTCTTGATATTATGGTAGATGCTTAATTGTATGGAGGGTATCATAAATATCATGTTCGACATCCATTAATGGGGTATGAATGATTGAGGAAGAACTTACTTGCTTGGCCATGGCATCTGGTCGGTGGCAGTTGCTAACTCAGAATATAGTTGCTGAAGACTATTGCTGACTCAGAATATTGAATTAGAAAGGAAGCTGCTCCATTTTACAAGCAAATGATTAATACAATGTTCTCTTTTACACATTGATTATATACAATAACCAAATAGGGGGAAAAATCTACAATAAATGTTGTGAAATAAATGTTGTGTATTAATGGAGTGGTGGATGAGGTGATGGGCTACGATGAGTGATGTGGGCAATTAACGAATGAAGGTGGCGGAAGACGTGGAGTGAGAGACGTGGAGCGGAACGATTTGGGTGGTCCACCACGGGGGTAAGGAATATACGGGAGATTTATCAGAGTTGAACCCCTGCAGTAATCTTAGGTCATATATCATGCTCAACCATGCCAACGTCATGGTCAACTGTGGGGGTTGAGCCTGAATTAATTTTCGTGCTCGTTTCTTCCCCGCAACACACCTCTACATGCTTATTGAGTTATCACTTGATCGCACCTCTTGAACCTACATGAAATTTTGTAAATGGGTCGGGCCCATTTACATTGTTGATTTTTTTTTTTAAACAATAAAATAATACTCTGGCATTTAGACCTTTTGATTTTTTAGAAATTCATACATAATATTTGATTTTGTTTATTTCTATTTTTATTTTTGTAATATTATTAAGAAACTTCAAATGACAATGGATGATACAACACTCCCATTCCTCCATTGAGTCCTCATTCTGACTCTGGTCCTACTAATTCTTCCAGTTCTTCCTTCAATTTCGCATCCTCTCAACCCCATACCATCACCATGTCAGGAACCAATGTGGGTGCAAGAAAGCAAGGTGGTAAACAAGGTACTAACCAGTGTAACCCCGCGAGAAAAACCTCGACCAGTATGGTCACTCCTACTCCATTACTTCCTTTTATGGTTGGTTTGAGTCTCCCTGATTTTAGCTAGCTCATCAATGACCCTCTTCTCCATGACCCAAATTGGTCATCTATGCCTACCAAGCTTCCTTCTGACATCCCCAAGTTTGAAGATAATCCTGTAGAAGATCCCACTAATCATGTTTTCTCATTCCATATATGGTGTTCATCCAATTCTATCACTAAATACTCCATTCATCGTCACCTTTTCGAACACACTCTTATTGGAGATGCTACTAAGTGGTATGTTGAGCAACCCAGAGCCACTATTCCACTTTCATGACTCTTACCAAATCATTTCGAGCCTATTTCAATTATCTCTCTGTTATGACATTGGTACCAAACTATTGACTTATTTTCGTCAAACTTTTTCCACTCGCATCTCTGACCATGTTCAAGAATGGTGTAGAAGAAGGATCATATGTAAAGCTCATGAATTCAAAGACCGTTAGTATATAGATTGATTCCTTATATATCTTTTGTCCCCCATTGCTAAAGATTTCACTTCTCACATCCCCCAATCTGAGGAAGATGTGCTCCAAGTAGCCTTGAAATTTGACCTAATCTACACCCATTCAATTTATGTTTATATGGTTATCCCTGATATGTCTCGGACTAGCGCTACTAATGAACCGAGGGCATCTTATTCCTATAACAATATTGTTGGATCCATTTCACACCCTCAACTTCAATCATATTCTCCACCTCCATTGATTTATGGTCAACCCAAGGGGGGGACCAGTTCCTCTTACACCTATCTCCCCCCCGCAATCTTCCACATGGAAACTCTTATCCAAATTCCAGCATGTCATATGGATATCCCCATCCGCATCAGCAAATTCCAGGTCTAGTTGTTTCTCCATTGGTCTATGCTAATGTTTCCCCATCTCCTTAATGTTTGTATGTACCGCCTAGCACTCTAGCTCTGCCAAAACTAGCGTCCTAGCCCCCCATGCATCCTCCACATTTTCCACAATAGCAACCTCCTCCACAAGGTCAAGTGTATTCTTAGCAGAGTGCAACCAATCCGCCCAACCCCAAGAAAAGGAACGAGGGGAAAGGTAACCAAAACCACCAATATCAAGGTAATCAAGGTAGACATGGTCCACCACCTAATGCACCTCAGGGAAACCAACTAAACCCCGCAACCCAACAATAGGGTAGATAACCCAAGCAAAACAAGGCTCTTCATATGAGCAAAGCTTATGCTTGTTGCGGCGTATATGGACATTATAATCATGAATGTCCCCTTTTACCTTAGATGTGTCAAGCATGGGAAGCTCAAGAAGCTACTTCTAGAGGACTGCAACCCATAGCTCCTCCTCCTCCTCCTGCTTCATCTCAATCGGTTGTGCTTACAATCCTTTTCCTCACCAAGGATATCTTGTTTCTCAACCTACACAAAGTCGTCCAACTCTCCCACCTCCACCATCTAGTCACAATTATTATTAGATTCTTATGATGAATTCCAATGAAGTCAAAACTGAACAAGTCAACCTTCGGACTCAATCATGCCAATATGGCGAGCCACTTGCTAAGTCAGCGACTGAGTCCCAACCCTGAGTTTCCCATGAATCTATGTCATCATCAAATGGTACCTTATATATCCCTCTTCCTAAGGTAGATGTTACCCCCAAGATCCCCAAAGGTCCATTATGTTGAAATGTTTCTTTTTTTAAAGCTACCCATACCTATAGTATAGTAGATGACTTTGTGCAGTCTCCTATTGCCATGTCAATGCTAGAAGTCCTCTAGATGTGCCAATCCCAAAGGAGAGCTATACTCTCTACTTTGGGTGTTGTGGACCCTTATAACAATCGTATGATTGTATTTGATGTTAACAAATCGGAACATCCCCCACTCCCTTCATCCATTTCATTTCAAATACTAGTATCCATAAGAAACATCATTGTTCAGCGATATATCATAGATGAAGGCACCTCCACCTGTGTGATGGCTTCTATTGTTTAGAAGAAACTTTTTTCACTTGACCTATCTCCTTCCACAATCACTCTTCGTGCTTGGGATGATCATCCCTCTCAGCCCCTTGTCTTATATCACAATTGTCATATCACTGTTGTTGGCAAGTCTATCTCTATTGACATTGAGTTCATTTATGCCCCACTAGACTATAATATCCTCTTGGGTCGTAATTACACCTACGCTATGTTCGTTGTCACATCTATGTTTTTTCGTAAGATATGATTCCCTCATAATGGAAAGATCATCATTATAGATCAGCTGACGTACTATGATCCTAAGTCTTAGAATTCACCTCAGTTCACTATCTCATCGATGACTAGCCATAAGACTATCTCATCCCTCACCAATATCTCTCCTTGAGTCTACAAATATTCCACCTTACTTGGTGCTTATTATGGTCCACCTCCTACTCCTTCTGAGCCTAGCTTGTCTAATTTTTGCATGCTCCAGGCATGACGGGCCACCCATAAGTGATATGATATGCGTTCACAGTAGCCAACACCACCACAACCTATTTTTCCCAACTCAACCCATCTTTCAGGTACTATTCCTCAAGATCTTCTTCCTTCTACTGGTATCTTTCCTAGTCCTTTTCAACCCAGAATTGTTCCCCTAGGTCTTAACCATCTCAGAGTCATTCCCCTAGGTAATTACCCTTTTGTTTAGATACCATTCTTATTTACACTCATGGGAGTTTATTCTACACCTGTCATGGCTAGATTGTGTTTACCTAACATTACCTTGGGGATCCCATTCTGGTACATTGATCCTCCCACAAACACCCCCCTTATCAACTCAAACCTTACACTGCTTTGACCCTGGTTCAACCTGTTTTCCCTGCCCCTTCCTTTATTTTAGTTCCTCAAAAACCTCAACAGGAACCTACTCCTATTACAAAAGCATCTGGTAAGGGGGGCAAAGCCTAAAAAAATAGAACCAAAGATAAGGCACCCCAACCAACTCAAGCTCATCCTAAGCCGCCAAATCCTACTCTTCCATGTGCTTTGTGTGATGTTGTTGATCATGCCACCAATAATTGTCCTGAACTCCATCATATCAAGAATGTGGTATCTGATACCTTCCCTGATTCTAACATTCCTAAGGTCCATGTCACCTTACTCGAGTCAAATAAGAAGAAAATATCATTACGCATTAATCACCCCTATGCTTTGTGTGATAATCATAGTCACTATTCTCATCACTGTCCCTGTCTCGAAGACTTTTGTGATACACTTCAAGTTCTTTGCGAATTAGAGGTTGCTCATATTGATTCCACCTCTCCTCTACCTGTGGGTTCTAGTACCACTCCTATGCCAGAGCAGAAGGTCTCTCAACCACCCATTTTGATCCCTCCCCCTAATGTCGAGATGATTGATAGTACCTTTGCTATTCTCTACATGTCATCATCCATGGGATCGATATATTGGGACTCGCTTGAAGTCTCCTATTGTGATGTTCTTGAACCTTCTTCAATGATCACTTTGGTCTCAACATTGGTAGATGTCACATCTACTAGTCACCTATCTTCTAGCATTGACAATGCATATGTGAACCTTGTCTCTCATGAAGATGCCCTAGGTAGCTCCTCTTTATCATGTGGTCTCTCTTCCTCCAGTGTCCCCATATTCCATTATGATGAAGACATCATGGAAGACATGACTACCCATGATTATCCTTAGGACAATATGCACCATCGTGCTAACTTTCTTCCACAACAAACCCACGACCAATATGTTATGGATTCTAAAGACTTCATCCATGGTGAATTGGATTGGTTTAAAAAGCTCATTCTCACACCCGATTATTTTGAAGAAGGAAATATGCCTAACATCTCCCCTACCATCAAAATCAACATTTCAAATAAACCAGGGAATGAAGAAAATATTATCTTGGGGGCACAATGCACCTCGGAAGAAATTGATGCTTATACTAAGTTATTCAAAGAATTTTGTTGTGTTTTCACCTGGTTTTATTTTGAAATTCTCAGACTTAATCTTGCAATTTTTTAACATCACATCAGCACTTGGCACGATGCCATCCTTGTTCGCCAAAATAAAAGGCTTATCCATCCTTCCAAATTTGAAGCTATCAAAGATGAAAACAATAAGCTCAAGCAGGTTCGTTTCATCTGTCGTGTCAAATAAACTGTTGGGCTAATTTATTGACTAAATTAACACAAGTATTTAATTATCAATCCGGGTTTGTAAAACTTGGAGGCAAATCCACTGTATATGGAAAGATATAATCAAGTTTAGAAGATAAAATTTGAAGAATTAACGAAGTACATATTACAAATATAAACCTATTTTAACAATTTCTAATTCATTTATGTAATATATGAGGGAAGAGCCTCCTAACTTAGGAGAACCAGGTTGTCCTTCCCTACAATACTACTTTCATGAAGATAACTCTAAGAGCACTAATTAACAATGGTTTATGATGCAGAAGATGTAGAAGAAGATGCTCCTAACTAAGGAGGTCCAGATTGTCTTTCTTCACAATCCTACTATATCACAATCACCATTGCTTCAAACCAGAAATGCAGAAATAACTTCAAATGAGAAATGGAGAATGAAATTCAGTTTTAGTTCAAGATCAAATAGAAGGGGAATTTAAATTAAATTCCTTTTTGTCCCTTCATATGTAGATTAGAATTAAACCAATATTCATTCAGCAATCATCACACATCTAAATACATTTGAAACAAAAACTAGTCTATGAAAACTATGAAAATTGAACCAAGAAGTGTACTTAGCTTGGTGTGGGGGCCCTCCACCCTTGCCTTGCACACTTGAAGAAATCTCAGCTACAACAACTTCAGCAGATCAACAAAGCATGAAAAACAAATTGGAATGAAACAAGTTCTTAAAATTAGCTCCCAACTCCAATTATACAAAAGTTACATACAAATTCCATTACAAAAGCCATCAAAGTCTTGGCTTTAAATAGATGTTTAATGAAACAAACTGATCTATATTATCTCTAACACTCATATCTACTCATATCCACCTATCTAAGTTGAAATCATCCAATTCATCCCAAGAAATATGGTCAATCCCATAAAATCTCAAAACTGCCCTATTCCCTAGGGATTTTCTGGTGACTAGTCATGTTTGACTAGCCTTGACCGGGCCTAATAAAGCTTGTTCTGGACGAACCAAGTGGAGTTAGCTTAGTACTAGTTCCCAAGCTGTCCATCCATGCATCAAACTCGAGCCCAAGTGTCATACAAACATGTCATCCACATAGCTATTACGGGAATTTCTGATTCAGTCCAAAATTGCACTTGAAACTCAATTTTCATAAAAACTTCTAGAAATTTAAAAATTAAAATTAAACACCTAAATATGCATAAAATACATCAAAATGAGATGGATGTGATGGAAAATGGATGGAAAATATAAGGATTAAGTAGGTTTCCTTAAGCAAAAATAGACCAAAACTGAGGGCTAACATAAACCACACCGGTTTCCATTCTTGTTCTGATTCTAAAGAAACAAGGCACAATTTGTGTCTACACGTACTTTCAAGATATGAACAAAGCTTGTCCCAAACACAAATTTCCCACACTATTCATAGACCAAATCATTTACGAGTGTGTGGGGCATGAGGTTTTTTCCTTTATGGATGGATTCTCTGGGTATAACTAGATATGTATCCGTTATGTCGATCTACTTAAAAATAACTTCAGTAGTCCGTCACGAACTTTCAATTATAGGGTCATGCCTTTTAGTTTAAAGAATGTTGGGGTAGTTTAAAGAATGACTTGGCTCATATTATTCTTGCATATCTAGACGATCTCACCTCTCATTCCAATCTTCTGTTGCAACACATTCATAATTTGTGTATCATCTTCCTTCAATGTCACAAGTATAACATTCACCTCAACCCCATTAATTGTGTCATTTATGTTCCTGCTAACTGAATTCTGGGATTCATTGTGTTTAAAGACAGTATCACTCTTGACACTCTCAAATTTCAATCCATTCTCTAACTTCCTCCTCCTCATACCCTTCACCAGTTTCAAATCCTCCAACACAAAGCCAACTCTCTTCGTAGGTTTGTCCCTGACTATGCCACCACTGCGCATGGGTTTCTTAGACTCCTTTGATATAATATTCCATTTGTTTGGGATGACCAAGCTCAATAGTCTTTTGATGCCCTCAAATGTGCTCTCACTTCCACTCCCTTGACAAATCCACCTGACTTTGAGAGGGATATCATCTTGTCTATCTTTTTATCTTCCTATTCAGTTGTTGGGGTCCTAATCCAAGAAGACGATGCTGGAAATGTGTTGGCATTATGATTCAAGTGTTGTCCTTGATGGCAACTCACTCAGAGGTTGGTACAGGTGCTCAGAGGTTGGTACAGGTGATGGCAACTTAATCAGAAGACAGATCTTAGTACAGCATGCCAAGGAAGTTCATATACGCAGGTTCGTTAAGCCCAAGTCGCGTGTACACGCTAGTTGGATTCAGAAAAAGCACGTGTATGTGGAAAAGTACCTTTGGTCCATGGTGGTTAGTCCCTGGAAGTTGTGCCTATGATTTCAGACCATTGTGTCTCGACGGGCGTGTCGATTCCTAGTTTTGAAGTTGATGGTATTGTGTTACTATGGTTTTGGCTCTTGGTATTGAGCAAGGCCTAAGGCTATATAAGGAGAAGAAGATCATTAGGCAAAAACATCTTTCGAAAAGGCTTGAATATCTGAAAAGGAAAGAGATCTGATATGCAGGTTCTGGGTTGCTTGATCTAAGCCAAGGAGAGATCACATCGGTTGATGGAAGACTAGATCTAAGGATAGATTGGGATCTAATGGTTTGAAATGCACTATTATGATATGGTTGATTATGCGTATTTCTAGATCTGCATACTGTCGCAATATTATGTTCTGGATCTAACTGATGTCTGGTACAGCTGCAAGTTGAGAGAATCTATTTTTAGATCTGTACGCAGGTTGGATTAGGTAAAAGCGCGTGTATACGCGGGTTTCGCTCATTGAAGTAGCGTATATCTCTTAAAGCTTGATTTTTGGGTTTGCAGTTGGATCTGACTGTTATTACAGAGTTCTGTAGACTGCTCTGTGTTCTGGTATCTGGTGATTGACAGGGTTCAGTGGTTCAGTGATTCAAAGTTTGATAATACTAGTATTGGTTGTTTTATGCTTCAATGATCTGTTGTGAAAGTTGAATGAATTGGGGTCTACAGATTGTAATGTTATGCTTCAGGAATATCCAGTCTGAAAATGTATGAAAGGTGGTACCTGAAGGAAAGAAGATTGTAGGTCAGCACCTACGTACTAGTATCTTGGCTAGTACAAGAGCAAAGGGGGTTGGAGCTCCCTTCCAAGGAAGTTTGGAGAACGAGAGAAGGTTGTAGCCTTCTGCAGGTTGTAGCCTGCGTACTGGTATAAGGCTGCACCAGTACAAAAGATTGTAAACTGAAGTTTCATATTAAAGAAAGATAGAGACAACTTGCAGCAGGTGGTTTTCACCCACATTGGGTTTCCACCTTACATCTTGGTGTTCATGTGTGTGGCTTTTGATCTGTTCTGTTATACTGCACCTGTTTACTGTTAATGTGGTGAATAATGTCCTGATGAACTTAACTGAAGAATAAGCTAACTAAATTATGAGTTTTCTTCTTATACGCTGTTTTATTTAGTCACAGTAGCGTGTACACGCTGGTTCACCTAACTGAAGTAGCGTATATGTTTCTAAGCATTGAAAAAGTTTGAATGATCTGATAATACTGATTCACCCCCCCTCTCAGTATTATTTCCAACAATTGGTATCAGAGCAGGTCCTTCAGAGAAGCTTGATCGCTTGAAGGGAGATCATTCATCATGAGCAACTACGAGAAAGAAGCATCAATCAGGCCACCGATTTTTGATGGGACAAATTTCAATTATTGGAAGGTAAGAGTTACTGCATATCTTCAATCTCTTGGTACAGAAGTTTGGAACATTGTAGAAACAGGCTATGCTTTTCCTTCAGCTACTCCTACAGATCCAGCTAAGAAAAAGCAGTATGAAACAAATGCAAAAGCAGTCAGTACTCTATTAGGAAGTATATCCCAAACAGAATTCATGAAGGTCATGCACTTCAAATCAGCAAAAGAGATATGGGACAAAATGATCACTAGCTATGAAGGAGATGAACAGGTAAAGCAAGCTAAACTTCAAACTCTCAGGATTCAATATGAGACTCTCAAGATGTATAATGATGAAAGTGTGGCTAATTATTTTCTTCGGGTAGATGAGATTGTTAATTGCATGAAAAATTTGGGTGAAGAAATAAAAGAGACTATAGTAGTTCAAAAGATTCTAAGATCATTATCCCCCAAGTTTGAATCTAAAGTATCTGCAATAGAAGAAAAAGAAAATCTCTGTGTTCTCACTATGTCTCAGCTACATGGAATTCTAACTGCTTATGAAATGAGAAAGGGAGGTCCATCTGAAAGAAGGGAAGCTGCTTTTAAGGCATCAGGAAAAGAAGATTACTATGAAGCAAGCCATGTTCCAGAAGAAGAGGAAGAAGAATCAAATTTTGTCAGAAATCTTCAAAGGGGTTCTGGAAGGTTCAGAGGTAAGCTACCTTTCAAATGCTTTGCTTGTGGAAGAGTAGGTCATTATGCTGCAAAATGTCCTTATAAGGATAAAGGAAAAGAACCTGCTAGATGGAACAAGAAACAAAGTGCAAATAAGAAAAGCTACTACACCCATGAAGATAGTGATGGCTTATCAAACAGTGATGAAGATGAACAAGGTAATAAATATAAGCTGTTAATGGCATTTGAAGATGATGATTATGAGGATGCTGTAGATGTGGATAATCTCTATAATGAAATTACTAGACTCAAGAGATGCATAGAAGAAAAGAGTGTGATCATTGATACTTTGCAATTTCAAATTGATGAAAAGGAAAAACATCTTGAAAAACTAGAAGGTGAAATTGTTGGTCTCAGAAAAGAAATTGAGAAAACAAAAGCTATTAATCTTAAGTTTGTCAAAGGATCTGAAACTTTGGATGAGATTATCAATGTGCAGCGGTCTCCTCTAAACAAGACAGGTTTGGGCTATAATGGAGAAACCTCTAAAGCATCCACCTCAAAAAGTTATCTTGATGCAGCAAGAAGAAATGAGCAGAAGAACAATGAAGATAATCAGGTAAAGCAGGGACGAATTACAAACAGAAACTATCAGGGACAATCCTTCTTAAGGGTGAACAAAAGCTACAACCAACCACAGGTAAAATCTTCTCAGTTTGGCTCAAGAATAGATGAAAATAGAAATTACAATCAGTTGGCTGGTAGATTCAATAACCGCAGAAGCTTCTTCAATGGACAATGCTTTTCTTGCCATAACTTTGGTCACAAAGCAGCTCAGTGTGTTGCATATAAAACAATCATGACTAGGGAAGCTCAAAAACAAAGAAGTATGACAGGGATTACAAAGAGGACCTATAACAACTTTTCGGTTCTTGAAAATGAAGTTGAATGTTCTATTTGCAATAATTTTGGTCATAAAGACTCTGAATGCAGGAGCAGGTTTCAGGAGAAAAAGGAACAAGCCACGAGCACCAAAAAATGGAGAATAAAGGAACCTCAAACAGAAAGATGTGGGATAGCTTTTTATGCAGAAGGACAGGAAAATCTATGGTACATTGACAGTGGATGTTCGAAACATATGACAGGTGATAAAGAAAAACTTGAATCTTATTCTACTTTAGAAAAGGGAAAGAAAGTTTCTTTTGGAAATGATACTCCTGCAACTATAAAAGGAAAAGGTATTGCTCCTTTGAAAGAAAAGGTCAAGGCTGGAAATGTTTTGTATGTTGATGGATTGAAGCATAATCTACTAAGTGTCAGCCAGATGTGTGATCAAAAAACCGAGGTTATTTTCAGATCGAATGGATGTCTTGTTCGTGATCTTGATACAGGTAAAACAGTTCTCAAAGGCAAAAGAACTCCAAATAATCTGTACATATTTGAAGAAGGACAACAACAATGCTATCTTAGCAAGGATGAAGAGCACTGGTTATGGCATCGAAGGTTGGGACATCTAAGCTTCTCACAAATAAGGAAAGCATGCAAATATCAGGCAGTTCGCGATCTTCCAGATATCAAAATTCCAGACAACACCATATGCAAATCTTGTCAGTTTGGAAAGCAAACCAGAACTAACTTTCCAGAGAAGGAAGGATCAGCTAGCTTGCCTCTTGAGCTAGTCCATACAGATGTATGTGGTCCATTTAGGAAAAGGACACCTCGAGGAGAAGAATATCTGATATTATTCATTGATGATTTCTCAAGGTTTGTTTGGTTAGGGCTTATGAAGCACAAAGATGAAGCATTCGAAAAATTCAAATCCTTCAAAGCATTGGCTGAAAATGAATCAGGACACAAAATTAAGTGCCTCAGATCTGACAGAGGTGGGGAGTTCACATCAAATGAATTTTTCGATTTCTGCGATGAACATGGGATAAGAAGAGAATTCTCTACAGCTAGAACTCCTCAGCAAAATGGGGTTGTGGAAAGAATGAACAGAACTATCCAACAAATGGCTCGTGCTATGCTCGATGAATCAGGTACTCCTGCAACCTTCTGGGGTGAAGCTGCACATGCTGCTGTTATTATTCTTAACAAAACAAATGTCCGAGTAAACAGCACTCAAACACCTCATGAGCTTTGGAGTGGTAAAACTCCTTCCGTGAAGCATTTCAAAATCTTTGGGAGCAAATGTTATATTAAGAATACTGATGAGCAACTTGGCAAACTTGAACCTAGAGCAGATGAGGGCATTCTTCTTGGTTATTCTCCACATAGCAAAGCATACAAGTGCTACAATAAAAGACTTGGCAGAATTGTTGACAGTATTGATATAGTGGTTGATGAGAAGGGATATATTCCTAGGCAAGTTCATCATGAAGACATTGAAGAAGATGAAGGTTACTCTCAAAGGCGAAATGATGAAGAAGAAGAACCTCAAGAAGAAGAAGAATCTCAAGAAGAACCAGAGGAGCAGACAAGAATAGAAGAGAAGACTCCATCCAGATATGTTCAAAAGAATCATCCAGAAACTCAGATTGTGGGGCAGAAAGAAGCAGGAGTACAAACAAGAAGGACACTTGCAGAAGCTTCAAGCTACTTGGCACTACTCTCCTCCACTGAACCACAAAATGTGAAAGAAGCATGCAAAGATGAATGTTGGGTCAAAGCAATGGATGAAGAACTTGAGCAAATCGAAAAGAACAACACTTGGGAATTAGTTCCTAGACCAAAAGATAAGAATGTAATAGGAACAAAATGGGTCTTCAAGAATAAATTAAATGAAAATGGAGAAGTAATTAGAAACAAGGCCAGACTTGTTTGTAAAGGGTATGCACAGCAAGAAGGAATAGATTTTGAAGAGACCTTTGCTCCTGTGGCAAGACTTGAGGCCATCCGAATGTTCCTTGCTCTCTCAAGCTTTCAAAACTTCAAGGTATTTCAAATGGACGTGAAATCAGCCTTCCTGAATGGAGACTTAGAAGAAGAAGTATATATTGAGCAGCCAGATGGTTTCATTCTTGGGAATGATCCAAACCTTGTATGCAGATTGAAAAAGGCACTCTATGGACTCAAACAAGCTCCAAGGGCTTGGTACTATCGGTTGGACAAATATCTTCACCAACAAGGCTTTTCAAAAGGAGCAGCAGATAGCAATCTCTATATAAAAGTTGAAAATAACAAATTGCTAATTCTTGTTGTTTATGTAGATGATATTATTTTTGGCAGCAATGAAGAGACTATGAGTCAAAACTTTGCCTTGGTTATGCAGAAAGAATTCGAAATGTCACTTCTTGGAGAATTGACATATTTTCTTGGATTGCAAATCCAACAAAATGAAGGAGGTATCTTCTTATCTCAAACCAAATACCTCAAGCAGATCTTGAAGAAGTATGGCATGGAAGAGTCAAAGCCAGTATGTACACCCATGGTTACAGGATGCAGCCTCAGTGCAAATGACGAATCAGCAGCAGTTCACCAACCCACTTATAGATCCATGATTGGGAGTTTGCTTTATTTGACAGGTACTCGACCAGATATTACACATGCAGTAGGAATGGTTGGAAGATTTCAAGCCAACCCAAAGGAAACTCATCTTCAGGCAGTCAAAAGAATCTTCAAGTATCTTCAAGGGACCCAAAACTATGGCTTATGGTATCCTAGAAATACAGATCTCACTCTTCATGCTTACACAGATGCAGATTGGGCTGGAAGTGTGGATGATAGGAAAAACACAAGTGGTGGTGCTTTCTTCATGGGTTCCAGATTAGTATCTTGGTTCAGCAAAAAACAGAGTTCGATTGCCTTATCTACAGCTGAAGCAGAATATGTGGCTGCAGCATCTTGTTGCACACAACTTCTTTGGATGATGCAGACCTTGCAGGACTTTCAAATCACTTGCACTCCACCCGTCTCTATCTTATGTGATAATACAAGTGCAATCAGCATTTCAAAGAATCCAGTCATGCACTCAAAGACCAAGCACATACCAATCAAGTACCATTTTCTTCGGGAACAAGTGCTTGAGCAGAAGGTCAAGTTGGAGTATGTTCCTTCTAAGGAAAAAGTTGCTGATATTCTCACAAAACCACTGCCCAGGGAAACTTTTGAATATCTCAGACAAAAGCTGGGAGTAGTTGATGCTTCATCCTGCTGTTGAAGCTTGTCTGTTCTACAGAAAAGTTGGTATACGCAAGTTACGAAAGGTATATACGCGTATACACGCGGATTTATGCTGGGAAAGTCGCGTGTATGGTGTACGCATGTTGCAGAGATTATATCCACGTCCATACGACGTTTCATGCAGGAGGAATCGCGTATATGAAGTTCTGAACAGCAAGGGAAAACTCTGGAGTTCTGAACAGCAATGGGTATGTCAGAATTCTTCAGGCACGGTTTCAGGAGGTGCAGCAGGCACAGGTTCAGGGGGAGCAGCTTAAAAGTCTCATAAAGTATTGTTGGCATTCAGATGTTTTGGTTGTTGATTTCAGGAAAAGGAGCTCGGAAAGAAATCCTGGTTGCTGATCTAAAAAGATGTTTATCATATGCTGCTGGTGACTTTCATAAGTCTTGGTCTAGATCTGTTGTCTCTATGTCATGTATCTCTCTTGTCATATCTCTTTTATGGTGTCAAGGTCATGTAACGGCCTATGTTGGTTTCCCCACTATGCCTGGGATGAATGCTGTAATATAATTGGTTGTTTCTGATATGTCCCCTCTTGGTAGGGAGTATGGATGTATGTATTGAGTCTTTTGGTGATAGGAAGGTCCCTTATGGTGTATAAGTCTTGGTTCTTGTTGAAGAACATTTTTTGCAGATCTGGCCTACTGTCAGGGGGAGCATGAGTCAGCACAGCCAAGCAGAGGTATCAGCATATCCTCAGGGGGAGCACAGCCCTTTGCCCTTGATGTCAAAGGGGGAGAGTGACTTGGTGTGGTGGTTGCCATCAAGTCCAAAGGGGGAGATTGTTGGCATTATGATTCAAGTGTTGTCCTTGATGGCAACTCACTCAGAGGTTGGTACAGGTGCTCAGAGGTTGGTACAGGTGATGGCAACTTAATCAGAAGACAGATCTTAGTACAGCATGCCAAGGAAGTTCATATACGCAGGTTCGTTAAGCCCAAGTCGCGTGTACACGCTAGTTGGATTCAGAAAAAGCGCGTGTATGTGGAAAAGTACCTTTGGTCCATGGTGGTTAGTCCTTGGAAGTTGTGCCTATGATTTCGGACCATTGTGTCTCGACGGGCGTGTCGATTCCTAGTTTTGAAGTTGATGGTATTGTGTTACTATGGTTTTGGCTCTTGGTATTGAGCAAGGCCTAAGGCTATATAAGGAGAAGAAGATCATTAGGCAAAAACATCTTTCGAAAAGGCTTGAATATCTGAAAAGGAAAGAGATCTGATATGCAGGTTCTGGGTTGCTTGATCTAAGCCAAGGAGAGATCACATCGGTTGATGGAAGACTAGATCTAAGGATAGATCGGGATCTAATGGTTTGAAATGCACTATTATGATATGGTTGATTATGCGTATTTCTAGATCTGCATACTGTCGCAATATTATGTTCTGGATCTAACTGATGTCTGGTACAGCTGCAAGTTGAGAGAATCTATTTTTAGATCTGTACGCAGGTTGGATTAGGTAAAAGCGCGTGTATACGCGGGTTTCGCTCATTGAAGTAGCGTATATCTCTTAAAGCTTGATTTTTGGGTTTGCAGTTGGATCTGACTATTATTACAGAGTTCTATAGACTGCTCTGTGTTCTGGTATCTGGTGATAGACAGGGTTCAGTGGTTCAGTGATTCAAAGTTTGATAATACTAGTATTGGTTGTTTTATGCTTCAATGATCTGTTGTGAAAGTTGAATGAATTGGGGTCTACAGATTGTAATGTTATGCTTCAGGAATATCCAGTCTGAAAATGTATGAAAGGTGGTACCTGAAGGAAAGAAGATTGTAGGTCAGCACCTACGTACTAGTATCTTGGCTAGTACAAGAGCAAAGGGGGTTGGAGCTCCCTTCCAAGGAAGTTTGGAGAACGAGAGAAGGTTGTAGCCTTCTGCAGGTTGTAGCCTGCGTACTGGTATAAGGCTGCACCAGTACAAAAGATTGTAAACTGAAGTTTCATATTAAAGAAAGATAGAGACAACTTGCAGCAGGTGGTTTTCACCCACATTGGGTTTCCACCTTACATCTTGGTGTTCATGTGTGTGGCTTTTGATCTGTTCTGTTATACTGCACCTGTTTACTGTTAATGTGGTGAATAATGTCCTGATGAACTTAACTGAAGAATAAGCTAACTAAATTATGAGTTTTCTTCTTATACGCTGTTTTATTTAGTCACAGTAGCGTGTACACGCTGGTTCACCTAACTGAAGTAGCGTATATGTTTCTAAGCATCGAAAAAGTTTGATTGATCTGATAATACTGATTCACCCCCCCTCTCAGTATTATTTCCAACAAAATGAACATGTCATCTATTATGTTAGTAAGAACCTTAATTGGCTCCCCATTCCCTATTCACATGAAGAAAAGTTGACACTGGTTGTTGTGTTCTCTTTTCAAAAGCTTCGTCATTATATCCTTATGCGTACCACTAAAGTTGTGACCAATTCCAACCCCATGGCCTTCCTGTTGATTTGATGGATCATTAATGGGAAGTACGCCCGTTGGATTATTATCCTTTAATAATTTGATCTTGAATTTGTCACACCCAAGAGTAAGAAAGGTTTAGCCCTTGCTGAATTCATTTATGAATTTCCCACTAGTATGCATGATCCGCCGATAAATGATGATCTTCCAAATGAACACTTTTCACCACTACCTCAAATGATCCTTGGTATGGCAGCATCCTTACCTATTTTCGAACCCAGAAATTTGCCTCCCATCTACTTGTGATGATCGATGATGTATTAGACATCAAGCCCCTCGCTATCTCCTCATTGATGACGATCCTTATCATTGCGTTGTCGACATTGTCCTCCATCCTTGTGTCACCCATGTTGATGTTGAGTAAGGGATCAATGCCTACCACAATGGCACTTGCGGTGGCCACCTCTCTGAAATGGACATTGCTCAGAAAATCATGCGTGATGGTTATTATTGGCCTTCTCTCTTTAGCAATTTCATTAAGCCAGTCCAACATTGTCCTAATTGCCAATTTTACGCCCCTAAGGCATGAGCTCCACCTGCTCCCCTCTGTCTTGTCATCGCAATCGATCCTTTCTGTAAATGAGTTATTGACTTTATGGAGTTTCAACCCTCATCTGCTAATAACCATAAGTATATTGTCATGTTCATCAACTATTTCACCAAATGGGTTCAAGCCATGCCAACATTCAATAACATTGCAACTACTGCAATCCTGTTTTTGTTTAACCCTGTTATCGCTTGATTTGGGGTTCTGAAACAACTGGTCTCTGACCATGGCCGACACTTTGAAGATGATATATGGCATGAGTTATCTTCTTTGTTGGGCTTCAAACACCAATATTCATTGTATCATTACCCACAAGGCAATGGCCAAGTTGAAGTTGTTAACAAAATCTTCAAAAATGTGCTTCAGTGGATGGTGAAAAAACACAAGACCAACTGGCATCTTATTCTCTTCCTAGTTTTCTGGGCCTGTATAATTTTTTTCAAAACTACCACTAGGTTCACTCCTTTCCACCTCGTTTTTGGAGAGGAGGCAGTCTTACCAATCGAGTGTGAAATCCCCTCCCTCCACCTTGTCATCGAACTCCTCCCAGACACCCAACCTTTAGAACAATGACTTATCATGCTTGAGCATGCCAATGAAGACCGTTGTGTTGCATTGAAAATGATTGAAGCAGCCAAGAAGCGCACCAAAGCTCAGTATGACTGAAACGTCCATCCTCGTACCTTCCATGAAGGCGAACTTGTTCGCATCTATGACGAAGCTCATAATGTCCTCAGACATGGGAAGTTTGAACCATTATGGCTAGGTACTTACATCATTCATAAGTGTTTTGGCAAAGGGGCATACCTTTTAGAGGGTCCAGAAGGAAAAATCCTTCCTAACCCTCACAAGGCACTCTACCTCAAGAAACCCATAGCATTTCCCATAAAAATGCGTGTATCTTTTTTTTTCCTTTCTTTCGGATAGATTTCATCCCCCAACATCTCATTCATTGTCTTATTATGTCTTTCATATGGATCCCTCATCCGCACCTCGTATTGATTATACCAATGGTGTGAGTCACTTCTCTAGGAATCTAGCCTCAGTAACTTCGACCATTTTTACCCCCTTGCATTCGTTAGTCCACTCCAATGGCATCTGCATCAGATATTCCACAAATAACCAGGCCAAATATGATTTTGTGATAGTTTTTTTAGCCGATTCCCTTGATCACATATCCTTCACCTTCATGTTTGTCTTTGTTCCTTGCTAGTTGTCATGAAATTGAATGGTGTTTATCATGTGCATAATCCTATCCTATTTAGAAAATATCTACGAGTTAAGATTTTGACACGTGAATTTGAATCCATTACATTCAGTCATGTTGCTAGAGCCCAAAATCATTATGTATATACCATTGCAAATAACATTCTAGATTGGCATTTATCACATGCATATACAGGAAGACATCCATAGCATAAAGAATGGTGAACCACAATCATCACAAAATATGCATAACCATATTATGTGTCATACTATCCAACATATAGTGTTTATATTCCACTATTTTAAATACATCCAACATGCTCATTAGCATTTTATAACAAAACAAAAATGGGGACCCACATATCCCTATGTCTAATCAATATCCATCCCACTAGCTCGTAAGTCTCGAACTACCTGACTGACCATAGCAATGTGCCTTGTGATACCTCACCGCTCAGAGGGAAGACGAGTGCACTCATCTGTATAACGATCTTCAAACCCATGCCACCCACTCTCCATCACCCTGTTCAGTAGCATGTCTAACCTACGATGGAGATCCTCCAGTAAAGCATCACAACCGGATCTTGGTTGTGATGTTGAACCACCCTGATCTGCAACCCCAGGCACTGCAACTCGTCAAATATATATCAAATTTCATTTACCATCTAGACCCCATGCTCGTCTCGACAGAAGTGGTAAGTGAGGATCTCCTTGATAGTTCATTCCAATATATGGATAGTCATATATGTACAGTGGCATCTTGTCCCAATATGAAAAAAATTAGGTCGGAACACCCGTATGCCTCCCCCACCTCCACCTCATTGTAGTAGCTTCATGTAGCAATGCATCCTGGGCTCTTGTAGCCCCCCATCACGAATCTGTATAAGTGGTCAAATGGTCAAGACCTTCTCAAATAAGCACGAGCATAAAAATATCCCAAATGAACAGTTATCATTGGTCCATCACCTACAAATTTTTAACTTTCATTTCAATGACAACAACATCATTTGATTCCACCCATAGTAGGTCCCTACCAATACACTCTCCACAAGCATCATCTTCCCCCTAGTGATGTGATGAAAGACATGACTACCCAAGATCCACAACATTGATGCAGTTGTAGCTCGTATCTCATGCCTTTCTAATTCATTTATCTGGATGGTTGTAGCCTTCGCACGAACACTCGGTACATAATGACGATCCACAAACTCTATTATATGCCTCCCATGAGGTATCACTGGATGTATCTTGCCTACCACCCCAGGGGGGGGAAACTCTATCAAAAAAATTATTTCCTAGATCATGATCTTGATATTGTGCCCCTGTACTAAAAAGGCCTCTTGATCTGAGTTCTTGTAGCTCACAATATTTAATAGCAAAGGCTCACCAACCCTCATCAATGGATTCTTTAAGAACTTTAGCACCCCATATCGTGCCAAAACCCCTCTGACTGCTCGGTTCCCCTGAATTTCAACACGAAGAGTTTCCAAATCTCTTTCTTTCCATGAAACCTTTAGATCTTAAATACCATTATTCTTTCTCAGTTCAAAGTCAAAGGCACACATCATTGGTTTAAAGCTCTAGCTCAATAGAGACTCCCCACCCTGTTTTTCCTCTCATTCCAAGACACAATTTTTACCCTCACAACTGTGTTGGAAAAATTTATTAGCACATTTTATGCATTCCAGAATGTAGAACATGGCCAATAAAGTGCACTCTAACCGTGAGGAATAGCAAGGGTTTCCCTGAGTGTGATGAAGCCCTAATTTGAAAATCCAATCCACCAAAATTGATGAGTATGGTTAGGCCACCTAACTCCAACTTGCAAATCTTGATTCTGATGGTTGGTTTTTCCTCTACGATCTCCACAATATTTAGGGCCTTATCCTCCCCTCTGAATTCTCCAACAACTCCCTATGAAAACGAATTGAATTTGGAGATAAGAAGCCCTTTTATAGGAAAAACCCTAGTTTTTACATTGCCCATTTCTGCAAACCATAGCTCAATTTTAAAATCTGACAACACCGTTGGAAATCTCTCACTGAGTTCTATAATCGGTCTCTCTTTAATTTTGGTAATTTGATACTTCACCAAGAAGCCTTTTTTTCCATGAGGTCTCACTTTGTCGCCTATTAAAATTGAATTTCTTCATTTGAGTGACCTATACTCTGGTACCACTTTACGCGCTCATTGGTTGAATCACATGTCAATTTTCATCATGAGTAACCATAATTTACTCATGTTTTTATGGTGCCCTTTGGGCCTCCCCCATGTGGCAGCATCATTAAGTCACCCTTGTTTAGAGCATCTGAGATGAGTCACCCTTGCATCTATGGAGTCTGTTTCAAGTCCCCTTGATTCTAGTTATAGTGTTCCATACATCTTTGTGTTCCATGTAGGTTTTAACCCCGTACAGAAATTACTTGCATACGAATTCCAAAACACAGAAAATAAATAATGCGAGAGCATAACACATAAAACACATATACACAGAGATTTTCCCCTGGATCCCAAAACCGGGACTACCAGCTTGATTTTTCATTATGTTCCTTTCAATGTTACAATACATATTTATACATGCCGAAGCATCCAATACCATGGACTGAAAAACCATCACGTCCAAAACCATGAACCAAAAACCATCGTGTCCAAAAAACATGTGCGAAAACCATGCACAAAACCATAGGTGGGTCTGCCCAACCTAACATAGGGTCCAAAACCAAAATTTTCTGTGGCGCTGCCTTAAACCTCATAAAGTGGGGTTACGGGTACCCCTCAAACCCCTTGTGACCTTCCCCACCTCTAACCCTCGATTAACTGCGTGGGCTAGTCATGGAAAGAATATAACACAACCCAACATTCTCCCACTTGTTGTTTTCTTTCCACACGGGGCCACAAGAGAGCTTAGTCATTTATCCAACCCTACAATGCCCATTGTTTCTCTACACCAAGAGAACTTCTTAGAGCTCATAGATTTTGTCAATGTATCTACAGTATTCTTCAAAGTGTCCACCTTTACCAACAACACCTTTTTGTCTTCTATCATATCCCTCACAAAGTGATACTGAACATCAATGTGCTTTGTCTTTGAATGATATGCACGGTTCTTTGCCAAGAAAATTTCACTTTGGCTATCACAGTTTATCCTTATAGCTTCCTATACTAACCCCATACTTGAACACAACCTCTGTAACCAAACTGCTTCCTTGCTTGCATGAGTGGCTACCATGGATTCTGCCTCTGTAGTTGATAGTGCCACTACAGATTGTTTCTTACTCATCCAACTGACTGCACCTCCAAATAGGTTAAACACATACCCACTTGTAGATCTTCTCTAATCCAGATCTCTAGTCCAGTCTACAACAACAAAGCCACGAATATCCAACACTCTATCCAATCCTGGTCTTCCTTGGTAGCACAAACCATAATCACTAGTGCCACGCAAATACCTGAAAACTTGCTTCACTGTTGTCCAATGCTCCTTTCCTGGTTTTGACATAAACCTGCTCAATACTCCCACTGCATGTGCAATGTCTGGTTTAGTATAGACCATTGCATACATCAAGCTACCGACGGCACTTGCATATGGAACACGGGACATGTCGTCTTCCTCTTCTTGTGTCTTGGGACACTGTTCAGCAAATAACCTCACACCTATAGGAATAGGAACCTTCACCGGTTTACTATCCTGCATATTAAACCTCTGCAATATTGTCTCGACATACTTCCTCCAGTTTAACCAGAGCTTCCTCTTTGCCCGATCTCTTTTAATTTCCATTCCCAAAATATAGTTTGCAGCACCAAGATCTTTCATGTCGAATTTGGAGGACAATTGGGTCTTCAAATCCTAGATAATTTCTTTGTCATTTCCAACCAGCAACATATCATCCACATACAAGACTAGATAAATAACACGGTCACCAATTAATTGAAAATACACGCAGTGATCTGCTTTGCTTCTGGTGAAGCCAAGTCCCCGTATAAATGTATCAAATTTATGATACCACATCCTCGGTGACTGTTTTAACCCATACAGAGACTTCTTTAACTTGCTTACTAGTTCTTTCTTATCCTTCACCGCAAAACCCTCAGGTTGCTTCATGTAGATCTCCTCTTCCAGATCCCCATGAAGAAATATTCTCTTCACATCCATCTGTTCTACCTCAAAATCAAAAGTAGCAGCAACAGATAAAAGTAATCTAATAGAAGTTATCTTGGCAACAGGAGAAAAAATATCACCAAAATCAATTCCCGACACCTGGGAATAACATTTTTCTACCGACCAAGCTTTGTATTTCTCCACTTTTCCTTCTGCATTTGTCTTCTTTTTGAACACCCATTTGTTGCCAATGGGTTTCCTTCCAGCCGGCAACTCCACCAGATCCCAAGCCTCATTTTTGTGCAAAGACGCCATTTCATCAACCATGGCCTCTTTCCAGAGTTTTCCATCCGTTGAATCCACTGCTTCCTTCACAGTTCTGGGATCATCATCAGTAACAAACAAAGAAAAATTTGAACATAAATCAGATGGACTATACCTTTCTGGCTACCTTCTTTCTCGAAGTGATCTTCTTAGAACCGGAGTTTGTGGCTCTTCATCTTTTGATTCCTCCTCTGCTATAGAGTTTGATTCTTCCTCCTTTAGCTCAAACTCTATCTTCTCAGGTTCCTTCTTTTGGACTTCATGTTTAATAACATCTTTCACCTCTCTAAAAACCACATCTTGGTTGTACACAACCTTCCTTGTTACTGGGTTCCAAAGGTTATAACCCTTTAAACCATCCTTATACCGAATAAATATGCACTTTTCAGATTTACTATCCAGCTTGTTTCATTTCTCCTTTGGAACATGTACATATGCATCACATCCAAATACCCTCAAATGTGAAAGAGAGGGTTTCTTACCAGTCCATACCTCTTGTGGAGTTTTATCCTCCAACGCCAATGAAGGTGATTTGTTGACCAAGTAACATGCAGTATCCATCGCCTCTGCCTAGAATTCCTGTCCTAACCCGGCACCACTGAGCATGCTTCTTGCCCTTTCCATCAACGTCTTGTTCATTATTTTCACAACTCCATTTTGGTGAGGTGTATATGGAGTAGTATTCTGCCGTGCTATACCACACTTCTTACAAAATTCTTCAAATTCCTTACTGCAAAACTCTCCACCATTATCTGTTCTCAGCACCTTTATCCTCTTCTTTGTCTGATTTTCCACGAGAGCCTTAAATTCTTTAAACCTGTCTGTTATATACCTAGGGGGGATAATATGGGGTACCAAGGGAGGTACCCAAGGTAATAATGTAATAATGGGATGGGCCATAGTAATAAATAAGGTGGTTAACCCATATCATGTAAGGGACCACAAGTAGTTAATAATAATGTAATGGGCCCATGGTATTAGTTTGATGGTATGAGGGAACCATGGTAATGATCCATGGTATTGTATGTATGAGGCCTATATAGAGGCTAGAGACTCCATGTCAAAGAATAGTCAAGGATTATTGTATGAACAGGCATATGGCTTGTGGAGTGCTCTCCTTCCTTAAGGAGTGAATGTATGGTGTTGCCCTACCTTAAGGGTTTGATCAATAAAGAAGCATTTCTATCTATTTCGATCTTGTTATTATTGGGTATATTTGTTATTTCTCATATATTCCGGGTTAGACCTATAACAAGTGGTATCAGAGCACTTTCTTGGGCACAAGGGGAGAATTTTTTTTTTAATTTTTTGCAGGATTTTGGGGGCGGCGAGTTTGCAGATCAGATCTGTATGTTTTGGTGAAAGATCTGCAAAATCTAATTGTAGATCTGTATTCTTTGTGAAAAAATAGCCGATTTCAAACAAAAAAATCGGTTGAATCGGAGTCCGGATGAAAGAGATATCGCTGATCTAAAAATCAGTGGGGTTGCAGACAATTTTTCAGGGCAGCGAGTTGGCGGAGTAGATCTGGACATCCTGGTGCAAGATCTGCAAAATCTAATTGTAGATATGGATTCTTTGTGAAAAAATACCCAAATTCAAAAAAAAAAAAATCAGTCGAATCGGAGTCTGGATGCGGGAGATATCGCTTGTTTAAAATCAGCTCTTTTTTGCAGAAATTTTGGTGACAGCGGAAGAGTTGCAGCACAGATCTGATATTCCAAGTGTCTGGATCAATATTTCTACCACATGGGCAGATGCAGAATGATTGTTCCATTTCTAAAAACAGGTTATAATAGGGATTCTGAGCAATATTGACGGAATTGTGACCATTTCAAATTTTCGCAAATATTTTTTGTGATGGCGGGCCTAGATCGGAATTTGAGGGACTTGTATAAATTTGATGGCTCTCATCCAGCTAGATGGCTAGCACAAATGGAGAAATATTTGGATCACGTCTATGATAATGAGACTCAGCTTATGGTGGGAAGCATGTACTTGGACAATGAAAGACGACAATGGTGGCAAGAGCATCAACGTTCCAATGGAAGGTTTTTGACTTGGGATGCCTTCAAAAAAGCTCTTATAGAGCACTTTGACCGTAAATCTAATCTTGTGGATAAGCTCACATAGACAGACACACAGCCTAGCAAAGATTTTATTTTTACAGGAAAGAAGGAAACCAATGAACCAAAAGGGTTATTTTTTGCTGGTATCTCTGTATTGCAGGTTCATGGATTGATTCAGAAGGAGAAAATCATTGTGTCTATAAATCTGAGTTGCAAGCAAAATCTCATAAATGTCAACTTGGCAAAAAAATTTCAAGTTCCAGCAAAACAAATTGAAAATACACAGGTTGATGATGAGGATGTTCAAATTTATAAGGATTTGAAGCTTTCTATGGATAAGTATGTGTTTCATGGTGATTTTTATGCTTCAGATATGGATAACATGGATGTTGTTTTGGGATACCCTTGGATGGAATCAGTGGGTACTATCAATATTAATGTACAGAAGAAATTCCTGAAGCTCTGGTATAAAAAGAAGAAAATTACATTACAGGATATTTCCATTAATAAACAGGTAGAGTCCAAGGAGGCTGAAGCAGAAGATGTTCCAGGGTCTGACATATTAGATGATGAGCCAGTGATGATAGACAATCAAACACAAATAGAGGCTGAAGCAGAAAAGGTTATAGGTGCTGATACATCAAAGGAGGGCTCAGTGGTTGAAGTAATATTGAAAGATAAGACACCACAGCAGGCACCACAACATGCACCAGATAACAGTCAGGCTCCCGTAAGGGGTGAATTAAAGAAAAAGCCATCGTGGATTCAAACTTCAACATATCATCACCCACATCACCCCGCAAGACAACCAACAAGATGGCAACCAATTAGCCACATGGACAACAACCCCCGCAGGACAGATAGAGAGGAGCGAAGATCCACCTACTACACATCCACACAGAAGAGCTACCATAGTCAACTTCCATCTCAAGCGAGCGAGGCACCAGCGAGATCGAGGGTTCACCTTTCTCTTGGATGGCTAGATGCACGTGCATGGTACTAGTGGACTACTCTTTTGAGTAGATCTTATTATTTGTGTTCTTCCCATGTTTCGGGGACGAAACATGCTTAGGGGGGTGGAATGTTATATACCTAGGGGGGATAATATGGGGTACCAAGGGAGGTACCCAAGGTAATAATGTAATAATGGGATGGGCCATATTAATAAATAAGGTGGTTAACCCATATCATGTAAGGGACCACAAGTAGTTAATAATAATGTAATGGGCCCATGGTATTAGTTTGATGGTATGAGGGAACCATGGTAATGATCCATGGTATTGTATGTATGAGGCCTATATAGAGGCTAGAGACTCCATGTCAAAGAATAGTAAAGGATTATTGAATGAACAGGCATATGGCTTGTGGAGTGCTCTCCTTCCTTAAGGAGTGAATGTATGGTGTTGCCCTACCTTAAGGGTTTGATCAATAAAGAAGCATTTCTATCTATTTCGATCTTGTTATTATTGGGTATATTTGTTATTTCTCATATATTCTGGGTTAGACCTATAACAAGTGGTATCAGAGCTATAACACTCTCAAAGACTTCAGATTTCTTCTTAACGAAATATATCCATGTATTCCTTGAGAAGTCATCTATAAATGATACATAGTACATAGACTTACCTAGTGATGGAACCTTCACTGTGCACAAGCTCTAATATTTGTTTCGCCCTCTTACTACTAGAGGGGAAACTCACCCGATTCTGCTTCCCATATACACAATTTTCACAGAAATCAAAATCCAGAGAGGTATTACTCATACCTTCTACCATACCTTTACCATGAAGTATTCAAAGGCCCTTATCTCCAATATGTCCAAGCCTTTGATGCCACAACATGGTCTTCTCTCTAGAGACCACTAGATTTTCTACTCCACTTTTGGGAACCACAGAACTATTGCACCCATCAACAACAGTGCTACCTTGTAGCTTGTATAGAGTTCTAGTCCAAACTCCCCGCATCAATACCAGTGCTCCTCGAACCATCTTAGAGGTATCCTTCTCGAACACTATTTTTACACCTGCATCATCCAACTTGCTTAGAGAAATCAGATTTCTCGCCAATGCAGGAATATGCAGAACACCCGGAAGTGTTCTAACCCTTCCACCTTGCAACTTCAACTTTACTTGTCCGCGACCAATGATTCTAGCCTTCCTGTCATCCCCCAAGAAGACATCACCACCATCGTATTTCTCATACTCATAGAACCACTCTCTATGGGGAGTGAAGTGAAAGGATGCACCTGAGTCAATCAACCATGCCTCATGATCTACATGTGTACTTGAAGAAGCCAAGTACACATCCCCACCTTCATCTAAGGTGGTTTCTGTAGAGGAGCATCATCAGATCCCTTTCCTTTATCAGGAGCTTTAGATTTACAGTCCCTTTTGAAGTGCCCTTCCTTTCCGCATTTCCAGCACACCACCTTTACAGGTTTTCTTTGAGATTTAGATCTCCCTCTAGATTTAGATCTCCCACTCGATGACTTATTTTTGTTTCTATTCTGGGACCATCCTCATACAAACAAGGAATCACCATTCTGTCTCTCCATATTTTTCCATCTCATCTCCTCCGTCAGTAAGGATGAGACTATTTCATCAAAATGCAAGGTAGTTGCATTGCTACCTATTACAATAACCAGAATATCCCACGAATCTGGTAGAGAACACAACAAATTGATGCACTTATCTTCATCCGAAATTTTAATATCAACAGATGCTAACTGACTTACCACAGTATTAAATGCATTCAGATTCTCTATCACTGAGTCTCCATCTTTCATCCTCAGGTTATACAAATTTTTCTGCAAGAATAGTTTATTCACCAGAGACTTAGATTGGTACAAAGTCCCTAACTTGTCCCACAAAGCCTTCGCCATAGCTTCCCTTGATACATTCTGTTAACACCCAGGTTGTTCCCTATGACTCCCAAGGGAATACGGCCGGGGTAACCACTAACCAATCTTTTGATCACTGTTTCTAGCCAAACTATGATCAGAGAGGGCTCTCTCTTTATGATTTGTAACTGTTTGTGATAGGGTTTTAGGCTAGCTATTATGTACTGGTTTTTTGCTTATGTTTTGGTTGATGAAACTCCTTTTAGGTTCTAGTGAAGTAGTTTTCTGAGAGATTGAGTACCATTGGGCAATGGAGTCTGTGGCTATATGTGTTTGAAACTTTGAGATGAAAGATGGAAATTACAGGGCCATTTGAGTGCTTAATAGAACAGGTTTTTTGATTAAATTACTGGAAACAGGTAATACAAACAGTGAAAGCATTTAAGAATTTTCACTTGTTATCTATATGTTCCCAACAGACAGCTTTAAGAGGAGAAAACAGAGGTCTTAGGGGCAAAATTGAATCCCTGAGAATGACTGTCACAGTAAAAGACACAGTTTTGAAATGCAGCAATTAAGAATTACAATTCTGTCACTGTATCTGAGGAAAACATGTATAATAGCTCAGTTTGAGTCCAGGGTAAACATTGTTAAATCCTGGGACTATCCTTTCACCTTGCTATCAAGTGTAAAAAACATTTGAACAACAAAAGAGAACAAAAGACTCAAAAACACATAACAAAGAGATTTGAGAATACTTGCTGTTTTATGCAACACCCTGGAATCCTGTAACATTCATCTTTCACCACAATACATCAAAGAACACCAAGCCTTGGAAATTCCATTCTTCCTTTGTATTAATTCTCTGAAAATATTACAACGAGCTAGAGCTTTTCAAAAGAAAATCACAACAACCCCTTCAACTGCTGTGAAGGGTCAATATATACTTGCGGTGATTTACAAAATATCTGAGTTCTGAGTTATCTCAGATTTTACATTCTTACCAACTACTTAAGATATTAAGATCAAAATTTAATGCAGCATTGATTACAGAGTACAGGCATTTTAATGCTCTGTCAGAAGATATTTTAGCCTTTGGGAACAGCTAAGTCGGTCGAGATATTCTGAATAAATGCTGGAAGATCTGTCTTTAAGGCTTTGTACGCTGTATCCTGGACTTGTCACCTGTGATTGTGACTGCTGCTTGTGGCGAGTTAATGGTCCTGCTGAGTTGGCTCAGCTTCTGCTTCTTCCCTGTAGATCTCTTTCTTCAAAATTGTGCCTGCGCATGTATGCTTATTTGCCTGTAGAAATAGCGCTACTGATTCTGGCCTGACAGAACTGTTTGTGTCAAATTTCTCCAGGCATCCTGTGTGGGCAGCTGGTGTGCTAGGATTGCACCCAGAGTTTCATCTGCTTCTGTAAATTTGAAGAAGTTAGGTGGTGTATCAAACAGATGGTCAACTTCATTCATTAGGAAAAACAGGTTCTCCACCCTGTCATACATACTCTGCCCGGTGGCTGGCCCTGGTTCTGCTGAAGTACTGGGCGGTTGTGCAATCTCTGCTACTACCTGGGCATCAATTCTCTTATTGTAATTCTCTAGGGTGAGCAGTCTTCCTACACTGCTTAAAATGCTGGGGAGGCCTCTGTTCTGTAGTGCCACGAATTTCTCCAGGAATCTGTTGATTTCAGTTTGCATATCCTGTGTCCTCCTCTCCAGTGTTCCAACCAAGTTCCTCAATGTAATGACTCTTTTGGCTATAGCAATTGTTTCTGTCCTGTTGGTGATTCCCATGACAGCTAATTGAGAGCTAGTCTTATAGTTCAGAGTATTGATTATCCTAGTAGCAGCTTCTGGCATGTGTCCAAGGCTCGCCCTGGCTCTCTGTATTTCTTTGTTTGCTTTAGTGATGAGCACCATTTGCTCATCCATGGTCTCAATATATTGCCACTGTTTGGCAATGGACCTTCCAATGTTGCTCCATAGCACTGCTTTCATTTCAGCTGTCACCTTTTCTAGTGCAAGCTCCTTCTCTAGTTCAGCAATTCTTCTCTTAAGAGCTTTTACCTCTCTGTCCTTGGCTGCCTCATTCTGTTTGCTCTTGTCAAACCTTTCATTTACCTTAGTCAAGGTTTTCTTAAGCTCATCCAGCTCTTTGATTTGAGATTCCATGGCTTGGATCTCAGCTTGCAGCTTTTGCATGTCTAAGCTGGCAGCCTGTTCTGATGTTGTAGTTGTTGCTGCTGTGGATGGTGCTGTAGTTGGTGCTGTAGCTTCTGTTTGCTGAGGAGGAGGAGTAGTCTTTGGAGGGATTTCCTCAAGATTTATTATCACAGGAGGAGGCTGGGAGGGTTGGCCCTCTTCTCTTTGCTTCAGTGTTTCCTGTAGTGCTGCCTTTGCAGCTTCAGTTTGTCCCAGCTGGTCTTGAGTCCTAACTAGCTCTTTGTATAGGGATACCAGCAGATCTGTAGCATCCTTTTCTTGCCTTTGCTGGGCAACTTCATCTGTTTGTGGATGGATGGTGGCCGGGAGTTTGATTTTCTTTCTTAGGGCTGCCATATCTGCATCCCTTATCTTCAGGAGCTCTTGGATGCCTTTGACATCTTTAGGATCATGCCCTATCTCTATAATTACCTCTTCCAAGGACTTGATCCTATTGTCCTTGGCTTGTGATGAAGCTCTTTCTAACTCCAGCTGAGAAGCTGTGTTGTCCAGGCTGCTCTTTAATTTATAATTCTCCAATGTCTCATCTGCCAGGGAGGCATACACCATTTCACCAGTCTGCTTATGTAGTTCAATCTTGTCCATGGGGTGTATGTCTTTGGCAAGAACCTCCATGTTGGTTCTTAGATAGTCTGAGGTGGAATGAGGCTGCAAAGTTGTAGGCATGAAGTGGCTCATTATCATTTTGCCTTCGCTCACATCGAAAGCAGACATGAGTCTCTGCTGGTTGCTAGGAGCTAGGTTCAACAAGTGATCGTACAGCTGCACTTTTATTGGATCACTCCTCCTCTTGATGTCAATGAATTGCTGTTTTATACTTGACTGCCCTTTTCTAGTTTGACCGGAGGAGCTGACCTCTCCTCCCATAGTCATGTCATGTCCTCGCTGGGATGAGCTGGCCGAAAGTTCTCCACTGGGTGGGCCCATGCCCATGGCCTGCCTTACTGCTATATCCTCCTCTTGGGAGTCATTTAGTCTTTGTCTCTTCTCTCCCCTGATGAAAGATGAGGTGTGGGGGGTCTCTCTCTCCCTTTTCCTTGTCACATCCTCCTTTTGTGGTGTTTGGAGGACTGATGTGTCAATATTGGTGTCTGTCCTGGGAGGCACCTTTGTTTGAGGCTGCTGCTCAGTATTACCAGGTTGATCTGTCCCCTTTTCCTGCTGCAAGGGCTGTTCACTGGACTGTGCTTTTTCTTGTTGCTGCCCCAGTTCTTGCTGTTCCATTTCTTCTTGCTGTTGTAGCAAGGTGTCCACTTGTTCCTCTGTCAATACAGGTGGCTGTTCCACCTGTTTACCTTTGTCTTTGCTTGCTGCCTGGGATGTCTTCTCAGTGGTTTGCTGCTGTGCTGCTGAAGATCTAGCAGCTGTTCCGATTTGCCTTCTGTAGGAGAGGGGCACCTGTCCACAAGTTTCCAAGTCAGCTTCTTTTTGCACATTCCTAGCTTCTTTCTCAAGTAATTCTACCTCAGTGACTTGTTCTACTAGTGTACCCTCTTCCCAATCTAGTGCATTGGCATACTGTTCAATTTCAGGTTGTCTTTTATGTGCATAGTTGCCCAATTTGTATCTAATTCTCCTGAGGGAGATAGAATGATTGGGGTCATAAGGAATCCACTCAAAACTGGTCTGCAATCTGAGGCCTTCCAGCATGCTGTGTGCCTCTTTCCACCCTTCCTCTTTCTTGTTATACAGGAAGGAACCTAGCTGACTTCTTACCTTCAATTGTGACTTCTTGTTTCTACTCTGAAAGTGAAGGTAATCTGAGTTCCCAAACTGCCTGAAATACTCTAAGGCAAAAAGCCTCATGGGGACATACCTTGGCAATCTAAATGGGTTCAATTCACAGCCATATATCCTAATGACTGTGTGGTTCTGGTAGAAGTACCAGTTGCCAATATTGTAAGATTTGTTCAAATGTAGAATCCTCCTCATTTCATCGGTTAATCTAGGAGGAGGAGTACCTTGCAGAACTGTTAGGGCCGGATGAACAAATAAATCAATAAACTCACAGTATGTATAGGGTGATACTGAGGTAAAATGAAAAACAGAGGTCCAGAAAACAACTGATCTTGGGCTTCCTTGGGCATTGAGTGGCCTCAAAGGAACAGAGAAGGTAGCTGGCTGATAGAAAAGGAATAAATGATATATATATGAGGAGTACCTGAACAGTCTCTCCCTCTTCAGATTCATGAACTGATCATGGATTTTCTCTGCTATGTAGGTTGCATAGTCATACTGCACAGCTGGAGGCTTACCAGGGGCAAACATGGACAACATTGCCATTAGACTTTCATCTACATCTTCCAGCCCCCTGAACCCTAGGACATAGCTAATCAGATCCACCAGCATTCTGCCCAACTCATTCAGATAACGGTACCCAATAGGAGGGGTTCTGACTGTTTCTGAGCTTGGTGTGACAAACAGTTGGTTAATTTTAATAATCTGGTCACTGGACAGCTTGATCCCTGTGTTAATCAGATTCTGCATGGACAGAGGGGTCAATTTCTTGGCTGTATTGAAGTGCAGCATCTGGTTTATGCTCTCTGGGGTGATGTGGAACAGGACTAGGCCTGTGGGGCTTATGACTGCCCTTTGGCTGGGGTCATAGCATTCCTGGCAGCTGTAAATGAGCTCTGGCATTGGATTGACTTGGGGAAGGTTGTATATGGGCAAATTTGACTCCCAAATCCCCAAGATATCTGCTCCACTGAGGTGCTGGGCTCTTAGTTCATTCAGCATTAACACATTATACTTGGTTCCCATGGGAAACCAATCCAGCATTTGGTAGTCCATGTCCCCCAGGGCTTTCCATGCTAGTTCTTGGTGAGGTGCATTGATGGGCTTAATATTTAGTGCAATAGGGGTCTCCATAGCTCTCCAAGTTGCAAGAATTGTAAATAGACAGGTGGAATGGTGAAAACACAGTCTGGAGGCAGTCTTCTGTGGAAACAGTTGAGGTTTTGAGTATTCAAGGGGAATTCTCTCAGTAGCAATTGAAATACTACTGGAGTCTAGTGATAGAACCTCTCTGTGGTGTAACTGAACTCTCTAACAGGGTGAATTATGTCTATTAGCAATTCTGCCGGGAAAACGCAGAATTACAGAGGTTTAATGGGAATTGCAGGTTTCTAGAGCTCTGCAGGTACTTCTTGGCCCTCACAATGACAATGGTGGATGAGTGAAGGGGAATGAACGGTGTAAATATAGTTTTTATGGTTCTGTTATCCCTCTGAGCAAATTTAAGCTTAATGAAGGTCGTATGGAGGGCGAAATGGTCTAAATACCTGTAATTCGACGAGCAGAGGTTGAGGCAAAGGTGCACAGTCGCTTTTTGAGGAGGTCGCCCGGGCTAATCGGCTGGTTGGCGAAAATTCGAGTTCAAACGGTCAAGCAGAGCGCTCAGTAAAAAACACAGTGAAAATGGTAAAAACACGGGAAAAATTGGTAAATATGGGTCATTTTACCATTTGGCGCTTTTTTCTGCTGACGTCAGCATGACGTCATTGGTGGGTCATGGTGAGGTGACGTCAGCTGACGTCATCGGGCGACGTGGCAGTGGGCGACTGGTCAAAGGTTCGGCGAGGTGGCAGTCCAGTCAGCAGTGAGGTGGGCCAATAACATAAGCGGGTACGGGCAGGCAAACGTGGCGGCGAATTAGCGGCGGGTAGGTGGCGGTTAACGTGCGGCGGTCACAGTTAAGGCCTTAACCGTTGCGGTTTCCCGGGGCGGTTAAGGTACGGCGCGGAGGATGTCAGAGCGGGCTCCGAGATGGTTTAGCGCCCGACGCATGGAGGAGGCGTGACGAGGCGCAACGTCACTTCCCCGGAAGTTAACGTGCGGCCACGGGAGGCGCTCCGATATTGCTGTAGGCCGTCGGATCTGATGGGCTTGATCCGACGGCTGGCGGAGGGGAAACAAGCGCCATTGATATTGCGGGCGGAAAAATTAAAATTTGTGGGTTTTATGTGGGTTTTTGCAAATGTTTTGATTGAACCACAATGCGGTAGGATTGGGAAACGTGCCAGAGGCGGGCGTTTGACCTTTGCAAAGGTTTTATAGGCAAAATGGGTTTGGAAAGTGGGTTTTAGCAATGCAGAGGTGATTTGAAGGCAAATTGACTTGCAGCAAAGGGGAAAAAGGGTGGAATAGGTTCACCAAAGTGGCCAGATGCCATTTGGCCCTTTTGAAAAATACACGGCTATTATGCCTAGGGGAGGGAATATACATAAGATTTGGGGTTTTATACACCTTAGTGTTAATAATATTAGGGGTGGGGCAAGATAAGGGAGGTTATATAGTAGAATTAGGAGTTAATATGAATGAAGGAGGGGAATTTAGAAAGGGGGTGTTAGTGATGGAGTAGAGAGGGAAAGAGAGGAAGTTAGTGATGCTCTTTGCTGTAATTTCATGGACTTCACCACTTTGCTTGCTGATAGATTAATTGCCTTGGCAAGAGACCTATTGATAGTTGTGTAATGGTGATCTTATTCTTTCTGCAACCACAACTGCCTACCCAACTATTTTGCCTAGCATTTTTTGTTTCTTCTTGGAGGGGCACTTGGATTTGCAACCCTCAATTGCCTTTTCTTTTCTTTGGCTTTTTCCTTTTCTCTCTATCTACTTCTACCCTTATGTCTTCCAAGGTCCCAGATTAAACTTTTGGGAACCTTTGCTTCTCTACCTGGACTACTTGTCTGCCAAGATTAAGCTGTTTGGACAGACCTCTTTCTCTATTCTTCAACACAAAATTGAAACATGGCATGATCCAGATTAAACTGTTGAATCATCCACAAAATTTGAAATAAGGTCCTCAATACTTGAAACACTTTACCCAGCTCTTGCTTTCTAGGAAATATGGGATCTTTGGGATACCAAAGCAGAGCATATTTGGCTTTTCTCTTGCCAATCATGAAATATGAAACCTATTACTATAGGTATCCAACAGTGGCTCCACATGGGGATGGTTTTTCTTTTGAAAGACCAAGAACAGCAGGTCAGATTGCCTTGTTGCTTGACTGCCCATCTTTGTCTTTAAAATCTGCTGCATATAATCTGTCAAAATAGTGTGTTTCTTTCTTGGAGAACCTCTGATTCTATCTGCCTGTTGCTGCTAGGTGCAGCATTTGGGAAAGCCTCTTTATATAATTTAAATCAAAAAGAATATGTACAATTGCATATATACAATGAACCTCTGAATTTCTATCATAGTGAATAGTCAAAATAGTGCTTCAGCATCCTGCCATTGACAGGACCTTCATCCATTTCAGTCACAGTCAAACTTTTTAGGAAGTAGGTGTTATTACCTTGTACTGCTTGGACAGCAAATGGTCCTTTCCATAAAGAATCAAACTTTCCATGTTTTCCTTTCTCTTCTCTTCTTGCATCCCACTTTAAAACTTTGTCCCCTACATTGAAATCTTCAGCTTTAGTTCTTCTATCAAAGGCCCTTTTCAGTTTCTCTTGTAGTATCTGCACTCTGCTGAAAACTTGTTCTCTGGTCTGCTGTAGACAAATTATCTGGTTAATCCTTCTTTGCATGTCATTTGGCTCTGCTTGGCTTTCTTGTAGGAGTTTCATAACCGGCACTGCTAGTGATGAAGGAAATCTGGCCTCTAATCCATAGACTAACTCATATGGGCTGGTCCCAATTGATCTTTTGGTGGTTAATCTGTCTGCCCATAAAGCATTTACTAGTTTCTTATGCCAGTTCTTTTTGTTCTCTTCCAGCACTTTCTTTATGATGTTTATCAGGCTTTTGTTTGATGATTCAGCAAGACCATTTCCTTGAGGATAGTAAGCTGTAGAATGGCCCAAAGTAATGTGAAATTTATGGCAAAAATTCACCATCTTCTTGGATCTGAAGGCAGCAGCATTGTCTGTTATTATCTTGTCTGGGCAGCCAAATCTAGCCAGTATATTGTTCTCCAAAAATTGAATGATTACTGAATCATTTGCTTGTCTGCATGGGGCAGCTTCAATCCACTTGGTGAAGTAGTCTGTTGCTGTTAGAATCCATCTGTGTTGCCCTGAAGATGAGGGGTGAATTTCTCCAATGAAATCCAAGCCCCATTGTTGAAAAGGTCTCTCTGTTGCAATGGGCCTCAAAGGGAGTGGCAGCAACTGTCTTTTGCCTTCAAACAGTTGGCACTTGTGGCATGATGTTGTGAATTTCTTCATATCCGAGAACATAGTGGGCCAGTAATAACCAGCCCTTAATATCTTGTCCACAGTGGACTTCCAGTACAGATGTCCACCACAGTCTCCAGCATGGAATTCTTGCATGATATTGTCAGTTTCACTCTCAAGAAGACAGTGCAGCAAAATACCTTCATGGTTTTTCCAGAGTAGATTCTCATCTATCACACAAAATTTAGATGTTTTCATTTTTAGGAACCTAGACTTAGTTCTGGACAGTCCTGGGGGAGCACACAGGTTTTGTAACACATAACAGATATCAGAGTACCATGGAGATTGTTCAAAGGCTACATTGATCTTTGGAGTCGCCAGCTCTGTTTCACTGTCCATTTGGTTGATATCTAAAGCTTGGAAATTTGCTTCTGTCATTAACTTGGCCAAACCTTGCCCTTTTATCAGCTTTGTAGGCTTTATTTCAATGTCAAATTCAAGTATGTTTGCAATCCATTTTCCTCTTCTTCCCTCTAAGTTTTCTTGTGTGAGGATGTCTTTGACAATAGGACTTGGTACATAAGCCACAACATGGGAGTAAAGGATGTAAATCCTAAAGTCTTTGATAGCTTTGATTAAGGCATAGGCTTGTTTCTCCATTATTTGGTACTTTAGGGGGGCATCTCTAAGAGCTCTGCTGAAAAAAGCAATGGGCTTTTCATTCCCTTGGTCATCTTTCTGTAATAAAACAGCAGCAATAGTATGTTGGGAGGCAAAGGAGAAAATGATGAAGTCTCTGTCAAACTGAGGGTTAGTTAACACTGGGGTTTGAGTCAAGGCCAATTTTATACTTTCAAAAGCTTGTTTTGCTTCAACAGTCCATTTGACCTTTGAATCTTTCTTTAGCATATTGTTTAATAATCTGATTAACTCTGCTAAATTTGGGATAAACCTTCTCAAAAAGTTGATTTTTCCCAAGAATCCTTGCAGCTCTTTGACATTCCTTGGGTGAGGCATTTGTAGGATAGCTTGTATCCTATCTGGATCAATTCTTATGCCATCTTTCGAAATGATGTGTCCTAGAAGTTTCCCTTCTTCTAAGCCAAATAAAGACTTCTTGGGGTTTAAGGAAATACCATATTTCCTGCATGTTATGAAGATTTGTCTCAGATGTTTCAAGTGTTCTTGGTCAGATTTTGAAAAGGGTGTAAGATCATCTAAGTAAATGACCAAGAAATCATGAATTTCCTTTGCAAAAGCAATGTCCATTGCTCTTTGAAATGTTGCCCCTGCATTTTTCAATCCAAAGGGCATCTTCACATACTTGAAAGTACCCCATGGGGTAGTAAATGCAGTCTTGTCTTGATCATCAGGGTGTACCAGGATTTGATTGAAACCTGAGAAGCCATCCAACAATGATATTCTTGAGGCTCCTACTACTCTTTGAAGGATGTGGTCCATTTTGGGTAAGGGGTAGTTGTCTTTGAGTGACACTAGGTTCAAATTCCTTAAGTCTACACAAAGTCTAATCTCACCAGTTTTCTTTCTTGTAGGGACCAAATTTGAAATCCACTCAGAAAACCTGATTGGTGCTATGATACCAGCTTTGAACATTTTTTGTAATTCCTTTTCAATGGAAGGAAGAAGGACAGGATTGATTCTTCTCAATTTCTGTTTGAATGGTTTTTGATTAGGCTTGAGGGGAATGGTGTGCTGGATAACAGAGGTATCATAAGACTTCAAGTCTTCATAACCCCAGGCAAAGACATCTTGGAACTCTTTAAAGAGATCAACATATTTGGGTTTTTGATCAGGGGGCAAAGCAGCAGATAGCTTTATTATTTTAGGCTTGTCAGTGGTACCAATGTTACATTCTTCAATTGTTGCATCTAATGGCTGCATCTTTGGTTTCCTGGGGACATCATTTGAGTCAAAAATGTCCTCTAGTGGGGTAAGGCCTGCTGGAAGAAGATTCTCTTTGAGTTGTATGATTTCATCTTCAGCGTTGCTCAGCTCTTCACAGTCAATTTGGTGAATTTGCTGAATGTTTTCTTTGTTGAAAATGGTTGGACTGAGTAGTTGTTTTGCTGTCCTAGGTGACATTGGGTGGGCAGACTGTTGAAACTGTAATTGTGATTGACTTGCTCCATCAACTATTTGAGATTGACTTGCTGTCTCAAGGTCAATATTTAATCCTGTAAACTCTTGTTGCAAGGTTAAAAAGTTGTTTATTTGCCTATCATTCTCAAATACTTGCCACTCTTTGACATTGTTTGGAATAGAAGGCCTATATTTGACTTCTGCTGTGAAACAATTGTTGGGTTGTAGTGGGAATTTGAAGGTGCTGGCAAATGTTGCCAAGCTGTGAGCATGGAGATTGTGGCCCCTTGGAATCTTTGTGAGAACAAACTGGGAGAAAGTTTCTAGTATTTCAATTACAGCAGACCTATAGGACCTTAATCTTTTGTCATTGGTGACAAAATCCCCTTTTACTTGTTGGATTACTAGATCAGAGTCCCCCATGATTGAGAGGCTATGTGCTTGTAATGATTTTGCAATCTTGAGGCCTAATAGCAGAGCTTCATATTCTGCCATGTTGTTAGTGCATTTAAAGTTCAATCTATAAGCCCGGCCTTGTGCACAGGCTTTCTGTTTGTTATGTATCCATACTCCAGCTCCTGCCCCTAACTTGTTAACTGAGCCATCAAACTCTAGGACCCACAGACTATCTTGCTGGTCAGGGGATCTTAAATTCTTTTCATGGGATGGCCATGTGAGCATGAGTTGAGGTTTCTTTTCCCATTTGTCTCCTAGGATAATTTCATCATTTGTTTGACAATTTTTGACAACTAAAGGAGGGTGAATGGGTACTGTTGGGCTGATTAAATTTTGGCAGGTGCCACTTGTTTGATCAATGTTTTGTTCTCGTATGGGTGTTTCGGTTTTAATGTCATTGTTTGAGAAGCTTGCGCTGTCATTGAAGAGGATGAAGGAGTCTATGTCCGAATGGACAGCATATATTGGAAAATTTTGAGGCTTTTCTTCACTGCTGACCATATATTTCATGAGTGTTTCCCTATAAAGTCTCTTTGGTTGTCCAAAGACAGAGATGGTTGCATATGACATGTCTAATTGCAGGGAGCCTTGGAGCTTGGCTCCCCATGATCTTGATAGGAGCATTCCATATTTGGGTGGGATATCAGCAACAACAACATCCATTAAAATGGTTTTGTTGGGAAATTGAACCAAGGACACACATAAATCCTTTATTAGGCCCAAGCATTTGACTTGACTAGAATCAAAAGAAAACAGGTCTTTGTATGGTCTTGTTATATCCAAGTTTAATCTTTCCATGACAGCTTTTGGCATAAGGTTGTGAGAGGCACCTGAGTCAAACATTGCATTATGCAGTATTTTATCATGAACATGCAAGCTGACATAAAAAGGTAAAACCCCTGTGACTACTGTTTTTCCATCTACCTCTGGGCCAAACAGTAATTCTGGAGTGTCATCTAGCACATTTACATCATCTTTGTTGTTGGTGAGCTGAAGGGATTTTTTGATCTGTTGCTTATATATGTCATGCTTGGCTAGCTCTGAAAGGGGAATTGCTATCTTTAACTTGCCAATTTCTGTTCCTAGGTCAAAGGGTTTATCCACCTGAATTTTAGAGTCACGGATAGCAGTCCTTTCTCTGTTCATTGAATCTTCTTGTTGGATTTCATCTTGATTTTGGAACCTGCCCCTCATGTTGATGTCTTGAGGGGTAATGTTCGGATTTGGGTGAGAGGATGAAGTTGCCGTGGGTTGTTGTGGTGTGGACAATACTTCAGTGACCTCCTCAACCACTACTTCCTTTGCAGGCAAGCTTGTTTTGTCATCAGGTTCAGTGACTAAGGTTTCTTTAGATTGCTGTTTCTCCTTTACCTTCTCAGGCTGATTTGCATTTACAGTCCGACTTCTTAGTTTGTATTGTTTATGGACTTCATAGACAGCAGTATCATACCCTTGTTTAAAGTCAAAAGATTCTCCTGATTGTGTTTGGAATGTTTTGCTTTCATCCTCCTCATGGTCTTCTTGTGTTAAGAAAACATGGCTTTTACCATCCAGACCTATTAAGTTGATGTCAGGATCTTCATTGAGTTGATTAGCTGAGGAAGTTTCTGCATAATTTTCTTGAAAAGGGGGTCTGATATCTTGGTCAGCACCTGTCTTCCCTATATTGGGGTTCTGTGTTCTCCTAAAATTTGGGTTTCTAGGAGGATTGTTTTGTGGTGCCTCCCATGATGACTTTCTTTCAACTGATTCCACTCTTTCACCTAGTCTTTTCATGCTGTTTAGTATTGCATCCAACTTTTGATCAAAACCTGAGGGCTCTTCTTTGAAACCAACCTTCTTTTCCAGCTTTGCCCTGTTTCTTTTGGCAATTAGGTTGGCCTCTACAGTGACTGCAACTCTTTGGGCTTCTGCAAGGGTTGGAGGGTCTCTTTCTCTCAACTGATAGGCCATATCAGAATCAAAACCATCAGGGAAGTTATAAAGGGCCAAATCAGGAGGGGGCCTTAAGTTCTGGGGGATAGCATTGTATATGTTGTTGAACCTAGCACAATACTCCAAAACCGTTTCTTGGGGACCTCTTCTAATAGTGTTATATTCACCAAGTATATGGTGTGGATCTCTCTTTTTCTCCCATCTGTTGGTAAATTCCTGGTATAGAACTTCAGGGGTTGCAATGGAATTTGCATTTAAGGATCTAAACCAAGTTCTGACATCCCCAGTTAAGCTTTGAACAAAAATTCTCATCCTAACACTGTCATCATCTATTTCAAAGGTCTCAAAGTGATCTTGCATCTTCTTAGCATGCTGGGTAGCTGTCAAAGGGCCCTGGGAGTCAAAAAATGAGAGTCTAGTTTGGTAGTCTTGGGGTAGAGCTGGAGCATTGGCTGGTATCTGCAGAGGTGCATATCTGTTAGCCATGTTTATGGGATTTATAGGGTTAATAGGAACAAATGGGACAACAGGGATTACAGGTGTAACCGGGTTAAGAGGATGGGTAATAAGTGGGGAACTGGTTGAGGGAGTGTGTGCAGATGGTGAAGATGGGAGAGAAGGGCTGTGAGGTGTTGATGATGAGCTAGGGGAATTAGGTGTGGAACGGAAAAGGACTTTACAAGGAGTTGGAATGAGGATAGGTTGGTCTAAACTTATATCTGAATCAGCAAGCTTCTCCTGCTTTTGCTGTCTCCTTATGTTCTTTGGTATGATATTTGGGTTATCGACGATGATGGGTTGATTAGGGTCAGGGTTTGCCCTAGTGTGCCTTGGGTTTCTTTTGGGAGCCAGCTTCTAAGTATTCTTTAGAACTTTATACAGAAAGTTTTGTATGTACAAGGACTAGGTAAGAATTCTGGAATGACTATATATTTCTCAAAGCTAAGATGAAGATTCCCTAGTTAGCTCTTCCCTAAAGCTGTCCCTGTGTTTACAGAAACAGTCCTAAGGCCTCTTGGCTAGTTTCAGGCTTGATGGTAGCTTTTGAAAATAGATAGTAATTGGAAAAATCTTAAGTCCCCAGTGGAGTCGCCATTTATGTTAACACCCAGGTTGTTCCCTATGACTCCCAAGGGAATACGGCCGGGGTAACCACTAACCAATCTTTTGATCACTGTTTCTAGCCAAACTATGATCAGAGAGGGCTCTCTCTTTATGATTTGTAACTGTTTGTGATAGGGTTTTAGGCTAGCTATTATGTACTGGTTTTTTGCTTATGTTTTGGTTGATGAAACTCCTTTTAGGTTCTAGTGAAGTAGTTTTCTGAGAGATTGAGTACCATTGGGCAATGGAGTCTGTGGCTATATGTGTTTGAAACTTTGAGATGAAAGATGGAAATTACAGGGCCATTTGAGTGCTTAATAGAACAGGTTTTTTGATTAAATTACTGGAAACAGGTAATACAAACAGTGAAAGCATTTAAGAATTTTCACTTGTTATCTATATGTTCCCAACAGACAGCTTTAAGAGGAGAAAACAGAGGTCTTAGGGGCAAAATTGAATCCCTGAGAATGACTGTCACAGTAAAAGACACAGTTTTGAAATGCAGCAATTAAGAATTACAATTCTGTCACTGTATCTGAGGAAAACATGTATAATAGCTCAGTTTGAGTCCAGGGTAAACATTGTTAAATCCTGGGACTATCCTTTCACCTTGCTATCAAGTGTAAAAACATTTGAACAACAAAAGAGAACAAAAGACTCAAAAACACATAACAAAGAGATTTGAGAATACTTGCTGTTTTATGCAACACCCTGGAATCCTGTAACATTCATCTTTCACCACAATACATCAAAGAACACCAAGCCTTGGAAATTCCATTCTTCCTTTGTATTAATTCTCTGAAAATATTACAACGAGCTAGAGCTTTTCAAAAGAAAATCACAACAACCCCTTCAACTGCTGTGAAGGGTCAATATATACTTGCGGTGATTTACAAAATATCTGAGTTCTGAGTTATCTCAGATTTTACATTCTTACCAACTACTTAAGATATTAAGATCAAAATTTAATGCAGCATTGATTACAGAGTACAGGCATTTTAATGCTCTGTCAGAAGATATTTTAGCCTTTGGGAACAGCTAAGTCGGTCGAGATATTCTGAATAAATGCTGGAAGATCTGTCTTTAAGGCTTTGTACGCTGTATCCTGGACTTGTCACCTGTGATTGTGACTGCTGCTTGTGGCGAGTTAATGGTCCTGCTGAGTTGGCTCAGCTTCTGCTTCTTCCCTGTAGATCTCTTTCTTCAAAATTGTGCCTGCGCATGTATGCTTATTTGCCTGTAGAAATAGCGCTACTGATTCTGGCCTGACAGAACTGTTTGTGTCAAATTTCTCCAGGCATCCTGTGTGGGCAGCTGGTGTGCTAGGATTGCACCCAGAGTTTCATCTGCTTCTGTAAATTTGAAGAAGTTAGGTGGTGTATCAAACAGATGGTCAACTTCATTCATTAGGAAAAACAGGTTCTCCACCCTGTCATACATACTCTGCCCGGTGGCTGGCCCTGGTCTGCTGAAGTGCTGGGCGGTTGTGCAATCTCTGCTACTGCCTGGGCATCAATTCTCTTATTGTAATTCTCTAGGGTGAGCAGTCTTCCTACACTGCTTAAAATGCTGGGGAGGCCTCTGTTCTGTAGTGCCACGAATTTCTCCAGGAATCTGTTGATTTCAGTTTGCATATCCTGTGTCCTCCTCTCCAGTGTTCCAACCAAGTTCCTCAATGTAATGACTCTTTTGGCTACAGCAATTGTTTCTGTCCTGTTGGTGATTCCCATGACAGCTAATTGAGAGCTAGTCTTATAGTTCAGAGTATTGATTATCCTAGTAGCAGCTTCTGGCATGTGTCCAAGGCTCGCCCTGGCTCTCTGTATTTCTTTGTTTGCTTTAGTGATGAGCACCATTTGCTCATCCATGGTCTCAATATATTGCCACTGTTTGGCAATGGACCTTCCAATGTTGCTCCATAGCACTGCTTTCATTTCAGCTGTCACCTTTTCTAGTGCAAGCTCCTTCTCTAGTTCAGCAATTCTTCTCTTAAGAGCTTTTACCTCTCTGTCCTTGGCTGCCTCATTCTGTTTGCTCTTGTCAAACCTTTCATTTACCTTAGTCAAGGTTTTCTTAAGCTCATCCAGCTCTTTGATTTGAGATTCCATGGCTTGGATCTCAGCTTGCAGCTTTTGCATGTCTAAGCTGGCAGCCTGTTCTGATGTTGTAGTTGTTGCTGCTGTGGATGGTGCTGTAGTTGGTGCTGTAGCTTCTGTTTGCTGAGGAGGAGGAGTAGTCTTTGGAGGGATTTCCTCAAGATTTATTATCACAGGAGGAGGCTGGGAGGGTTGGCCCTCTTCTCTTTGCTTCAGTGTTTCCTGTAGTGCTGCCTTTGCAGCTTCAGTTTGTCCCAGCTGGTCTTGAGTCCTAACCAGCTCTTTGTATAGGGATACCAGCAGATCTGTAGCATCCTTTTCTTGCCTTTGCTGGGCAACTTCATCTGTTTGTGGATGGATGGTGGCCGGGAGTTTGATTTTCTTTCTTAGGGCTGCCATATCTGCATCCCTTATCTTCAGGAGCTCTTGGATGCCTTTGACATCTTTAGGATCATGCCCTATCTCTATAATTACCTCTTCCAAGGACTTGATCCTATTGTCCTTGGCTTGTGATGAAGCTCTTTCTAACTCCAGCTGAGAAGCTGTGTTGTCCAGGCTGCTCTTTAATTTATAATTCTCCAATGTCTCATCTGCCAGGGAGGCATACACCATTTCACCAGTCTGCTTATGTAGTTCAATCTTGTCCATGGGGTGTATGTCTTTGGCAAGAACCTCCATGTTGGTTCTTAGATAGTCTGAGGTGGACTGAGGCTGCAAAGTTGTAGGCATGAAGTGGCTCATTATCATTTTGCCTTCGCTCACATCGAAAGCAGACATGAGTCTCTGCTGGTTGCTAGGAGCTAGGTTCAACAAGTGATTGTACAGCTGCACTTTTATTGGATAACTCCTCCTCTTGATGTCAATGAATTGCTGTTTTATACTTGACTGCCCTTTTCTAGTTTGACCGGAGGAGCTGACCTCTCCTCCCATAGTCATGTCATGTCCTCGCTGGGATGAGCTGGCCGAAAGTTCTCCACTGGGTGGGCCCATGCCCATGGCCTGCCTTACTGCTATGTCCTCCTCTTGGGAGTCATTTAGTCTTTGTCTCTTCTCTCCCCTGATGAAAGATGAGGTGTGGGGGGTCTCTCTCTCCCTTTTCCTTGTCACATCCTCCTTTTGTGGTGTTTGGAGGACTGATGTGTCAATATTGGTGTCTGTCCTGGGAGGCACCTTTGTTTGAGGCTGCTGCTCAGTATTACCAGGTTGATCTGTCCCCTTTTCCTGCTGCAAGGGCTGTTCACTGGACTGTGCTTTTTCTTGTTGCTGCCCCAGTTCTTGCTGTTCCATTTCTTCTTGCTGTTGTAGCAAGGTGTCCACTTGTTCCTCTGTCAATACAGGTGGCTGTTCCACCTGTTTACCTTTGTCTTTGCTTGCTGCCTGGGATGTCTTCTCAGTGGTTTGCTGCTGTGCTGCTGAAGATCTAGCAGCTGTTCCGATTTGCCTTCTGTAGGAGAGGGGCACCTGTCCACAAGTTTCCAAGTCAGCTTCTTTTTGCACATTCCTAGCTTCTTTCTCAAGTAATTCTACCTCAGTGACTTGTTCTACTAGTGTACCCTCTTCCCAATCTAGTGCATTGGCATACTGTTCAATTTCAGGTTGTCTTTTATGTGCATAGTTGCCCAATTTGTATCTAATTCTCCTGAGGGAGATAGAATGATTGGGGTCATAAGGAATCCACTCAAAACTGGTCTGCAATCTGAGGCCTTCCAGCATGCTGTGTGCCTCTTTCCACCCTTCCTCTTTCTTGTTATACAGGAAGGAACCTAGCTGACTTCTTACCTTCAATTGTGACTTCTTGTTTCTACTCTGAAAGTGAAGGTAATCTGAGTTCCCAAACTGCCTGAAATACTCTAAGGCAAAAAGCCTCATGGGGACATACCTTGGCAATCTAAATGGGTTCAATTCACAGCCATATATCCTAATGACTGTGTGGTTCTGGTAGAAGTACCAGTTGCCAATATTGTAAGATTTGTTCAAATGTAGAATCCTCCTCATTTCATCGGTTAATCTAGGAGGAGGAGTACCTTGCAGAACTGTTAGGGCCGGATGAACAAATAAATCAATAAACTCACAGTATGTATAGGGTGATACTGAGGTAAAATGAAAAACAGAGGTCCAGAAAACAACTGATCTTGGGCTTCCTTGGGCATTGAGTGGCCTCAAAGGAACAGAGAAGGTAGCTGGCTGATAGAAAAGGAATAAATGATATATATATGAGGAGTACCTGAACAGTCTCTCCCTCTTCAGATTCATGAACTGATCATGGATTTTCTCTGCTATGTAGGTTGCATAGTCATACTGCACAGCTGGAGGCTTACCAGGGGCAAACATGGACAGCATTGCCATTAGACTTTCATCTACATCTTCCAGCCCCCTGAACCCTAGGACATAGCTAATCAGATCCACCAGCATTCTGCCCAACTCATTCAGATAACGGTACCCAATAGGAGGGGTTCTGACTGTTTCTGAGCTTGGTGTGACAAACAGTTGGTTAATTTTAATAATCTGGTCACTGGACAGCTTGATCCCTGTGTTAATCAGATTCTGCATGGACAGAGGGGTCAATTTCTTGGCTGTACTGAAGTGCAGCATCTGGTTTATGCTCTCTGGGGTGATGTGGAACAGGACTAGGCCTGTGGGGCTTATGACTGCCCTTTGGCTGGGGTCATAGCATTCCTGGCAGCTGTAAATGAGCTCTGGCATTGGATTGACTTGGGGAAGGTTGTATATGGGCAAATTTGACTCCCAAATCCCCAAGATATCTGCTCCACTGAGGTGCTGGGCTCTTAGTTCATTCAGCATTAACACATTATACTTGGTTCCCATGGGAAACCAATCCAGCATTTGGTAGTCCATGTCCCCCAGGGCTTTCCATGCTAGTTCTTGGTGAGGTGCATTGATGGGCTTAATATTTAGTGCAATAGGGGTCTCCATAGCTCTCCAAGTTGCAAGAATTGTAAATAGACAGGTGGAATGGTGAAAACACAGTCTGGAGGCAGTCTTCTGTGGAAACAGTTGAGGTTTTGAGTATTCAAGGGGAATTCTCTCAGTAGCAATTGAAATACTACTGGAGTCTAGTGATAGAACCTCTCTGTGGTGTAACTGAACTCTCTAACAGGGTGAATTATGTCTATTAGCAATTCTGCCGGGAAAACGCAGAATTACAGAGGTTTAATGGGAATTGCAGGTTTCTAGAGCTCTGCAGGTACTTCTTGGCCCTCACAATGACAATGGTGGATGAGTGAAGGGGAATGAACGGTGTAAATATAGTTTTTATGGTTCTGTTATCCCTCTGAGCAAATTTAAGCTTAATGAAGGTCGTATGGAGGGCGAAATGGTCTAAATACCTGTAATTCGACGAGCAGAGGTTGAGGCAAAGGTGCACAGTCGCTTTTTGAGGAGGTCGCCCGGGCTAATCGGCTGGTTGGCGAAAATTCGAGTTCAAACGGTCAAGCAGAGCGCTCAGTAAAAAACACAGTGAAAATGGTAAAAACACGGGAAAAATTGGTAAATATGGGTCATTTTACCATTTGGCGCTTTTTTCTGCTGACGTCAGCATGACGTCATTGGTGGGTCATGGTGAGGTGACGTCAGCTGACGTCATCGGGCGACGTGGCAGTGGGCGACTGGTCAAAGGTTCGGCGAGGTGGCAGTCCAGTCAGCAGTGAGGTGGGCCAATAACATAAGCGGGTACGGGCAGGCAAACGTGGCGGCGAATTAGCGGCGGGTAGGTGGCGGTTAACGTGCGGCGGTCACGGTTAAGGCCTTAACCGTTGCGGTTTCCCGGGGCGGTTAAGGTACGGCGCGGAGGATGTCAGAGCGGGCTCCGAGATGGTTTAGCGCCCGACGCGTGGAGGAGGCGTGACGAGGCGCAACGTCACTTCCCCGGAAGTTAACGTGCGGCCACGGGAGGCGCTCCGATATTGCTGTAGGCCGTCGGATCTGATGGGCTTGATCCGACGGCTGGCGGATTGGAAACAAGCGCCATTGATATTGCAGGCGGAAAAATTAAAATTTGTGGGTTTTATGTGGGTTTTTGCAAATGTTTTGATTGAACCACAATGCGGTAGGATTGGGAAACATGCCAGAGGCGGGCGTTTGACCTTTGCAAAGGTTTTATAGGCAAAATGGGTTTGGAAAGTGGGTTTTAGCAATGCAGAGGTGATTTGAAGGCAAATTGACTTGCAGCAAAGGGGAAAAAGGGTGGAATAGGTTCACCAAAGTGGCCAGATGCCATTTGGCCCCTTTTGAAAAATACACGGCTATTATGCCTAGGGGAGGGAATATACATAAGATTTGGGGTTTTATACACCTTAGTGTTAATAATATTAGGGGTGGGGCAAGATAAGGGAGGTTATATAGTAGAATTAGGAGTTAATATGAATGAAGGAGGGGAATTTAGAAAGGGGGTGTTAGTGATGGAGTAGAGAGGGAAAGAGAGGAAGTTAGTGATGCTCTTTGCTGTAATTTCATGGACTTCACCACTTTGCTTGCTGATAGATTAATTGCCTTGGCAAGAGACCTATTGATAGTTGTGTAATGGTGATCTTATTCTTTCTGCAACCACAACTGCCTACCCAACTATTTTGCCTAGCATTTTTTGTTTCTTCTTGGAGGGGCACTTGGATTTGCAACCCTCAATTGCCTTTTCTTTTCTTTGGCTTTTTCCTTTTCTCTCTATCTACTTCTACCCTTATGTCTTCCAAGGTCCCAGATTAAACTTTTGGGAACCTTTGCTTCTCTACCTGGACTACTTGTCTGCCAAGATTAAGCTGTTTGGACAGACCTCTTTCTCTATTCTTCAACACAAAATTGAAACATGGCATGATCCAGATTAAACTGTTGAATCATCCACAAAATTTGAAATAAGGTCCTCAATACTTGAAACACTTTACCCAGCTCTTGCTTTCTAGGAAATATGGGATCTTTGGGATACCAAAGCAGAGCATATTTGGCTTTTCTCTTGCCAATCATGAAATATGAAACCTATTACTATAGGTATCCAACACATTCAACAATACTGAATCTGAGACACACAATCGTATTGTGCTCTTTGCCTTCCAATCCAACTTCTTCCATTCTTCATTAGACACTCCCGTTGGTTTAGTACCCGGATCTACCGTGATCCGTTGATCTTTATCCACCAACAGATCTTCATCTTGAGTTTCCACAACTCAAAACTCTGACCATTAAATTTCTTGATCTCTATCTTTCCACTACTCGCCATCTTCCTTCACCACTAGAATCGATCTCGCAGATCTCCCACTGAATAGGGTCTATCACAGGCCCGAACAAAACCCCTCATCAACAAAGGCATCCCCTTGAAGCCAAAACAGCTCTGATACCAAATGTAGGTTTTAACCCCATACAAAAATTACCTGCATTTGAATTCTAAAACACAAAAAATAAATAATGCGAGAGCATAACACATATACACAGAGATTTTCCCGTGGATCCCAAAACCAGGACTACCAGCTTGATTTTTCATTATGTTCCTTTCAATGTTACAATACATATTTATACATGCCGAAGCATCCAATACCATGGACTGAAAAACCATCATGTCCAAAACCATGGACCGAAAACCATCGCTTCCAAAAAACATGTGCGAAAATCATGCACAAAACCATAAGTGGGTCTGTCCAACCTAACATAGGCTCCAAAACCAAAATTTCGGGTACCCCTCAAACCCCCTGTGACCTTCGCCCCCTCTAACCCCTGGTTAACTACGTGGGCTAGTCGTGGAAAGGATATAACACAACCCAACATTCCATTCATCCCATTTTACTCATATTTGGCCTCCAACTACACTAATCCATATTTTGTCATTCATCCCATTTTTCTCATATTTGGCCTCCAGCTACATTGCTTCGTTTTTGAAAATCCTTCATCTAAGTAATTAACCATCCCCTCAAGAATCAAGTCAGTCGCTTCTAGGTAAACCATGCATCTTATGCTCTGAAAATAGAAGTTGTCAACCCACCACACATTTTGTTTCCTTTCATCACCATCCCTGGTGTTAGTCCATCAGTCACTCTACTGTGATCACTCGTGCCTTTGTTGAGGACTCCTCATTGCCTCAACTCTATCGAGCCCTCTTCTATCGAATTCACCACATTTATTCTAGAAGAGTGGTCTAGAGGGTGGTGTACCTTGGTTCCAACCTTGATTATTGTTCGACGCCTCGGATCAAGAAAAGGGAATCATCATTTCCTTTTAACTTGGTTGTTTCTCATGTGCTCGACGCCAACTTATTATAGCACGATTTAGAATTGTACACTTGATTGTCTAGTGATCCAATTGATTGTACCAGTGATTCTTGGGTGTGTGTGACATGTTCTAGACCTCATGAGGGGGTGGCCCTTCAAGTAGCCCCCCACATGCTCGGATGTCCGTAGATGTTGTTTCAGCCTCAGATGCAATTCTGCGTATGTTATGGGTTTGCTTTCAGCCTCCTGCAGCACCCACAACATGCATGTCTCCCTCAGATGATTCATTCAAATCTTTAGATCCATTTCCTATTCAGCAAGGCTTATTTTGTTGTGATCCCCCCCTCACCATGTTAGCTTGAGGGGAATTATGTCTCATGTACTCAGATGTTATTGCATTCAGTCTTGGTCTATATCTTTCCAGGCACATTATGCATATGGGATTCATTATATTATTTTATGGCCTATTGATGCCAGCATATCATGTATCATGTACTTTGTAGCTCAGTCCCACATTGTTGGGCTTACCATTATTCTTTGTACTCATTTATCTCGGTGGGTATGGGTATGCCTCCCCTACCTCATTTGATATCATGTACTGGACCAACATAAAAGGAGACTTATATCATTTTAGTGGGTCTCCCCCCCCCCAACTTTTTGTCCTTCCTTGCATTGCTTTAGTTGTATCTGTCTCTCTCTCTCTAACTCCCCTTTTGTGTCTCATGGAAGTGTAACCTACAACCTATTTTTGTCATATGATTTTCTCCTAATACGTTGGGTGGGAATCTGTTATCACCAAAAAAGATCACCCAACCATTTCTAACTAGGTGGATTGAAATACACCATGTAGGATTAATTTTACCATGGGAAATAATTTAGTAAACCATTTTTATTAAATTGTTTCTGATTTAAATTAAAAAAACCCCATGAGAATAATTGAATAAATCATTATTTATTTAATTTTCTCTAGGAATAATTATTAAATCATTGTTTGATAATTATTCCTTGTCACATTTGACTAAATCGCCTAGGAATAATTAAATAAATCACTTTTTATTTATTATTCCTTAATTCTATTATTAGAATAATTGTTAAATCACCATTTAATAATTATTTCAATCTCACACCATTCTTAATCCTCACGAAATAATTAATAAATCATTTTATTTGTTAACTATTCCTAAATAAACATACTTGGCGATTTTGAATATCTTTTCCCTCTCCAAAAAATATAATAAAGTATCCATAAGGGATAGGTCTTGATTTGGTCAATATTATTTTATTATTTTCCATTTTCGAGATCAACCCAATGCTTTGTTATAAATAAGAGGGTTTTCCATTCATTCTTCACCATGATCATTATCATCATCACCACTATCATCTTCTTGCATTTGAGCTCCCACTTGAGCTCTACACACTGTTTGGGTTTTTTCACATATTGAGAGAGAGAATCATTCACTGAAGCATTAAGGACATCAAAGGACCCGTCCCATGGAGGGGGATTTGCAAACCCTTTTTGTAGATATCCTTCACTAGGTGCTATCAATAAAGATTATTATTCATTTAAAAGTATTTCCATATTAGGTTATTACATTGTATATCTATTTATGTTTTTTTTTGGATCGCATATATCTTTTTGTTACAAGATTTTCTCGTTTTATTGTTGCAGATTTGAAGCATAAGAAACCACAAATTGTTGTTAGGGTCACTCTCATGAGTGACTTAAGTGAGATGTTTTTGGTACACCTTCCAAGAAATTTCATACTAAAATCCATGACTCATAAGAGCACTTCTGTCTAGGTTGGAATGTTAATCAGGTAGATGTTATAACTATCTCAACCATTTTCTCACCACTGACGTGTGCATTGATTAAGCGAGATGCAGTGGCGGGAGAATCCCTTTCCCACTCTAGTTTTCTTAGATTATTTCCATAGGATTTATTTAGTGTGTGTTTTTTTTCTTTGTATTTAGTGGCCTTAGTATTGTATTAATTCACACATGTATCTCCTTTGGCTTCCATCATGGTGGATTTTCGTTTACGTCATTCTCATAGACTTACATCCCTTTCTCCCTACGAGGTGGGTCCACATATCCATTGATGTGGACTTAATTCCAACATAGATTCCTTTGTTTCTTGGGTTAATTTGGGTGCTACTCAAAGGCCTAAACCTTCCGTTCATCGAGTGGTTGACCCTAGTTTGCCTCATCATCATCATACCTTTGAACCCATCTCATTATGTGGAGATGTTTAGTTACCTGGATCTTCACATAGTCCCTTACCCAAGTCACTCATGGATAACATTAATAACTTTATGTCAGAACCTATTGTATCCATACCTTTAGTGACTGATGGTCTTCCAAAGGTCACATCTGCATACATACCTTTGACCATGGATCCCTTCCAGACCACATCCCTTTATTACTCTCTATCCTTGTTCTAGCATAATATAAGTGGAATTCCAGCACTTGGCACATCAAGTATAGGTGCCTCCACATCAATGACCTTTACATCTCCATTCAAAATGAGTGGAGGTTCTTATTCAATCACGTCTAGTATCCCTATGTCTAATGTTGGAGGGTCTTGGTACCCTCTTACATCTGGTTTCATGGCCCTGCAATGGGTTCCAATATCTTAGTTTAAAGTAGGACAATACCCATTAATGGGTTTCGATTTGGTTGGAATCCTTTCAGTGTAGCCATGTCATTCTCTAGTAGTGGTGGAAATGTGTTTGTTTCTAGTGGGCCTAACAATCCCTTTGGGAATCAACTTCTTGGAGGATCTACATTCCATAGTCATACATTTGATCCTTAGAATGACTTTAGGGGGAAAGCACATTTTACATGCATAATCCATGGGCTTTTAATCTTGTCAATAACCCCTTTATGTACCCCTATGGTCTAGGAACTCAACGACCTCTTGGAAATCCTTTTGTCATTAGGGCGACCTACCTTAGGGGTATTAACAAATCTTAGGTTTACATGGATGCTAGAGCTAACAACTCTAGTCAAACCTCTCCTGCAACTATCATTAAAACTGGAAACAATGCCATGGGGGGACTACCTCCTCCACTCACGGGGGCTTCATTAACATAGAAATACATACCATGTGCATACACATTAGGGCATAAAAATGAGGAAAAAATGAAATAATATATTGAGAATATAATAGGGGGTAAATGGTTTTTATGTAACAACCTTGGTGAAAATTCCATGTAAAAATACATAAGGCCACAGTGATGGGACACATATTCCAAGTTGAATGGTGGGAAAAACATCCTAGTGGGTGTTCATTTCAGTTATTGTGGCTAATGAAAACTGGAAAAGACAATGGCAAAGGCTTTGGAAAGGCATGAGGCCTTTTTCAAACATTTAGTTATGAAAATAATGGAAATTAGGAGAAAAAGAAGGTGAAAGGTCACTGGTTTCATGTGAGGAGGAAAATGAAGGAAAATAGTGGAAAATGAAGAAAATAGAGGCCTCATTGATAAAAAGGCTTTTGAGGATCAGTTGGCAATATTTTTCTCATGTTTTAAATTGGATCAAGAAAGGAAAAATAAGGCAAGAGGAAGCAAGGATCAAGCAAGGAAGCTACAGTAGGATTCTTTGCAGGTATCAATTTTCATGTGTGTTTTCCTTGCTAGATTTGGCAAATATTGTATTGCATGTGATTCTTTTGTTGTTATGGCATGGGTTTTTCTAGGTGTGATAGTGCTTTCAACTTAGTCTTTCCATTTTTGGATTTCCATTGTGTGATGGGGTTCTTATGTTTTGGTTGAGCTATATTTCTGGATGGATTCGAAGCTTAGTGAGGTGGATCTCTGAATGATAGTACACATGGCCTAGTGGTCCCTAAACTAGAATGTGGATCACAGTAAAGCCACCAGCATATAACCCCATATCTATACTTTGGGTTGAGATAAAGCCAGGATTTTGTGCCTTGGTGGGCCTAGGAATCCTTGCCGGTGAATGGCAAGATATACGGTAAAGCCAAGAGGTGGATTTCTCTTTTTTGGGCCTAGCAATCCCAGGTTGGGATAAGTGCTAAAGCATGGAGAGTGGATCTCAATTTAGGGCTCAGTGATCCAGTGTGGATTGCAGTAAATCCTGAGAGACTAGGAGACGGGAAAATTCCTCACGGTGTAGGTGGATAAATAAGGTGGCATCCATGCTTGTTTTGCCTAGTGATCAAGTGGAGATCATGGTAAAGCCTATTACTATATGTTTATTATGTTGGCCTAATGATCTAGGATCGATTACGCTAAAGCTTTGTTTATATTGATTAGGGTGAGGTGGTTTAGCCTCGGGATGCCCTAGTTGGTTCTTTTGGTTTGAGTCCCACGTTCATGCTTGGAATATGGAACGAGGGTGAATTGTTGAAGAGAAATTTGTCTCAACCCTTCTATGGTCAGGTGGAACGTGATAGTCTCGTCCGAGGTTGGATTTTGCATCACAAATATGAGGTTATTTCTCCTTGTAAATCTATGAGTATTATACTAGTTTATATGTGGATCATATGGTTGTGACTTCCTTGGAATTTATGTTGCTATTATGCTGGTTATGTATATGTTTTATGACAGTGGCTATGTATGGATCTCATCATTTTTTTACTTGTAAATGAATGCACAATGTATATATGACCTAATAAATGATAATGCAGCTAATGATATAAGGGAACAATGCTTCTTAGTGATTCTCATATAAGTATGAGAGCCCTATGCTTAGATTTGTTGTTTACACCTATAGATTACATATTTTTTATATGTTTGACGAAATTATTGTCATGGCTAGTAGGGGTCCGATTAAGGGCTTGTTCAAGTATTTGCATTTTCCTCATTGTTTCCTTGTTATCTTTCTGCTCTGAAGGTGTCATTCAATTCTCGATAGTGACCTGGGGTCTGGGATTGAAAAAGTGGATCGAATCCTGGGGACCTGGCAAAACACTAAGAAAAATAGCCCCTAGACGCTGGCATGCATTGTCATGAGAGCATCCAAATTCTCCTGGACCCTATCAGACCCATAGCATGGGAGTGTCCAGAGGTCAAGTGGTATAAAACCTCAATGGGACCTAAGGGCTAGCTACCTGAGTGGTTGGGATGCTTCCTGGGAGTCCTATAGCTAATGTGGAAGGTTTGTATGTTGTGTTTGTTGTGTTTCCATTGATTCCAATTCCTTAAGGTCACATAGGAGGTTGAATCCAATCATTGTAGCCTATCATCATATTTTACCCCGATTGGCCAGTTACATGGTTAGATGTGGGAGGACGGTGTTATAGAGTGGTATCAAAGCATGGTTCGCCCCTCGGACTAGATGGGTGGTGTGTTGGTCATGCATTCATGTCTGTTTCATATGTGTTACTGATGCTTGTATTCCATGTGCATGTTGCATTTACTTGGTGTTGATCAGGGTTTTAGTGATGTCATAATGTGAAGCTTGAGGGAATTATTGTGGGATGTGTCATCATGAGTGTATGGTTGTATATGTAAGTGTTATGAATGTCAGTGTCTATATGTTGGCTGAGATAGAGCAGGAGATGCAAATCATCAAAGTGAAGTTGCAACATTAGACCTCAAGGCAAAAGCATGTCGTCCTACAGGTTGTATGTTGGGCATGCAGGTATGTTAGTTAATGGATTTTTATATGCATTATGGTTATGTGTATGCCTTTCATTCTATTGATGTTATGGTTACATACATGATAGATGCTAGTTTATTAGTGTAGTCATATGCACATGTGTCAGATAGTCATGAATAATAGTAACCTGTGGTTGTATGCATTGTTGGTGTTGTTTGATGTTAGTAATATGATGATTATGTTATATGTCTTTGATGAATATGTTATATGTTATCTTGTAGTTAGCTCGATGATTATGTTATATGTTGTTGATGAACATGTTATATGTTAACTTATTGTTGTTATATGTTAGTTAAATTGATTATTAGGGCTATAACATTAAGAAATTGGTGTTATATGTATCATAAAAAGTTTGGTTGGTCTATGAAAATGGTTAGGGTTATGACATTCAGGTATGAGTTGACTTATTTGTGGCATTGTGTTGCACTAATCTAGAGTGATCGTACATATGTGATTGTTATGCATAAATGACAACTAATTATGAGTTTATGATGTGAACATGTTAGCTAGTGACTATTATGGATATCATGACTTTATTTATTTTTGAGTTGATACATCATGAAGTTATATCATGCTAATCTGGATTGATTGTGCAGACAAGATAACCTCCCCTGAGATACATTAATTTATGAGCTTTCTTATGTCGAGTACTTTGTGCTTGAATGTGTGATTATGTCATCTATTTAGTGTTTGAGTGGTTGTATCTATTATGTCATCTATCTTTTGTTGAATTTTTTATTAATCGCATGATATGAGTATGTGTCTATAAGATTGAATCAAGGAAAGATCTTTTTTTCAGATGAATTTACTCACACATATGTGTTGAGATGGTCAATATTTAATTGAGTGCAATTGGTGACAGTTGTAGTATTATGTCTAATGACAATGAGTTGAATATGGATTATGACATGATTGTTAGTCTTGGAAAAGGTTGATTTCAGATTGATAGATATCATTGTCTTGATATTTGTAACATGTGGTTCACATGTGAACATTTGCAGGAAACATTCTTGGTATTAGCGTCACAAGGTAACAATTGAGATGTTTACATAACTAATAGTTGGATGATGTGATAGTGCATAATAAGACTTAATTGTAGCATGGTAAATGGTAAAAGAAAGGAATTGGGTAATAATTCCTTTGGCCACGTTTGGAAACCCTACTTCCAAACGAATGAGTGCTTTACATACAGGAAGTCTTCTTAACCTTGACTTTGTATAACATTATCAAGATATATGTTATATTCATGAACATGTATTTGATAGGTATATTAGCTAGTCTCTAGTTAAAGGTGTATTTGTCAAGGGAATTGGAGTCCCTTGAGAGATGACATGGATGTGTTAAGTTGCAAGGTAGTGTGCTTGGTATAACAAGGTAAGATAACTAGTATATTGTTATATTTTTTATACACTGACAGTTATGTATTTGTGTTAGTATGTAGGAGATTTCATGGAAAAGCGACTGTCATGAAATCTTGAAGAAGGCTCAGGTTGATATTTCCTTTGGAAGAACTGGGAACCATGGGGATTGAGTCATGGTTTTTGTTGTTAGTCTTGTGCTTTTGGTCTTTTGTGATTTTCTTGCACTTGATTTGAAGTTTTGTTATGTCTAGTGCATGATCATGCCACTTTGTTTGTGGTGTTGTATTTTTATTGGTTTTCATGGTTTTCTTTTTGTTTGTTTCTTGTCTTGCCTATTATGTTTTGAGTCTTGGGAATTGGTTGGGAAAAGAGGAAGTTAATGGAACTTGGGGAGAGCTGAATGAAGCCCAACAGGTGATGTAAGGCATGGATGAAGCTCAATGCATGTATAAGGGCAACTGAAGGCAAGTTAAAGACAACTAGTTGGAGCGGTTGGGTTCATTTGTCTAAAGGGATGATGGTAGGACAGTCATGATAAAAGTAAACAAGAAAGTTAAAGTGAATGGATTTGAGGCATGATATGCCTTGGATATGTTGGGAAATGTTGTTCTCGATGTTGCATGCATAAAGGGAGTTCTCTCAACCTTGACCCTCTGATATCTGGTAATTATGTTGTGATCATGACTATGTTGATGTCTATATATGTATACATGTATGTATGTATGCATGTCATGTCTGACAGGGTCATCATGGATCATGATTGTTTAAATGCTAATGTTTATATGTATATATGTATGTATGTATGTATGTTGTTGTCTGACAGGATCATGAATGCTTAATGCTAAATTTATATGTATATATATGTATGTATGTATGTCACTATCTGATAGGGTTTTCAAGGATCATTCTATGGAGGAATGATTTCTCATGCAGGTGAATGGCATGAAGGGGTTCCTCGTCTTACGAGGAACAAAGTGGGAAGAGTAACCCTAACAGATCTATCAGTTCAATATCATGTGGATATGAATTGATATTATATGCTTCTATTATGCCTATGTTGATGTTATGGACAGGTAATGTTGAGGGCTGCACCAACGGAATGAAAGCACTGTACTTTTTGGCATGCTAGGATAAGCATGGATTGTGGAAATAAACTTGAAACAAGGTTGCCTGGTAGAGACATTGCAATATATGGATGTGTGGTGCTATTGTTGTGAATATGTTGTATATGTTGTAAATCTTTCATCTGTGACGTTGTGCACATGTGGTGTTGTTTATATATAGTGTGTGTACATGTTGTTATGCAATGTTATGTACAAGGTGGTACAGATTAGTGTTGTTTGAATATTGCATATGCAGTGTTGGGCACAGAGGGTGCTATGTACATGTTGGATATGAAGCATTGTGTGCATATGGTATTGTTCGCATGTTGGATATGTAGTGGTTTGTACAAATGATGTTATCTACATGTTGGATATGAAGTGTGATGTACATGTGGTCTTGCGTGCATGTTGTACATGTGGTGTTATGTACATATGGTGTTGTGTGCATGATTGTATAAGTGGTGTTGTGAGCATCTGGTGTTGTGTACATGTGGTGTTGCGTACATGTCGTGCATGTGGTGCTCTATACATCTAGCGTTGTGTAAACATTGTACAGGTGATACAATGTACATGTGGCATTGTGTACACGTTGTACAAGTGGTGTCATGTACATGTGATGTTATGTACATGTTATGTAGGTGGTATTGTGTACATGTTTCACATGTGGTATTATGTGCATGTTGTACATGTTGTGTTGTGTATATCCCGTATTATGTATGTGCAAGGTGCAGTCCTGGTATCATGACACATGTATTCATTGTGTTATACTCTCTGTACGTATATGTATTTTTTTTTACATCAGGTGTAGGTGTATGTATTGTGTTGTGGTGTACACTAGATGTAGGTGTATGTAGTGTGTTGTGTTGTACACTAGGTGTAGGTGTATGTGTTGTATGTCAGGTGTAGGTGCATGTATTACATGATGTTGTATGACGTATGTGGGTGTATGTGTGTGGTGCACACTATGTGTATGTGCATGTGGTTGAGAAAAAGGAACTGGGTGTTTGTTTGGTGTGGAAACCGTTTCAATGCGTATGAAATAAGGACAAAGGTAGAAGCTAAGGATTGATTAAAGGATAAGTATCAGTATTTTATTTTAGTTTTATTATGCATGTGACTTATGATTCTAGTTAATGATGATTACATGTGATCTATGATTCTGGTTATGATGGGTACATGTGATTTATTACTTTGATCAATGATGGTTTTGTTTTGAGCTAACTTGATGTGATATATTTATTCATGATGATTTGATCAAATAGTTGGTTTCAATGTTTATGACAGGAAGTAAACAAGATTGCAAGTGTACCTTATTGACAAGCTACTAATGAGGTTTTATGTGAATTTATTTCAATTTATTTTAAATCTAATGGAATTTATATGCTTGGTACAAGAAGCACAAAAATGCTCAGTTGGGTGGTTGAAATTGACTGCAAGAATTAGTAGTGTCAGTAAAAGAAATTGGAACAGGTAGTCATATGCTGGTAAAGCACTTTAGGAGTAGGGCCATTGTGGGACACTGGTACCCAATAGTGTCCATTGATTTCCATGAGCATGATATGACCGGTATGATGGTTTTTAGGGAGGTATATGCCTTGGTTATTTGACCTTCCGATGCGAGGAAGCCTTTCCAAGTGATGGATCTCCCGAGATAGGGGATGGCGGGGAACTTGGAAAGTGAGTGACTGCATGAAAGGGCTTAGCGGATTTCCTCAGGGACTATGTAGCAGAGAAGGAAAGGCTGAGGATATATATTTTTTGGTCATTAGCATTGTCAGATGGAATCAAATGCACATTGGGAGTGTTCTCTGTAACAATGAACCGATAACATTTCGCTGAGAGGACAAGTGATGCAATATTATTGTGTTGGACATTGGATGTAGTTTGACTATGGCAGTGGATTCTGGACTTCCCAGGAAGGAGGTGAATCCTATTATTACTTTGAGGGTGGAGGTGTGAGCCTCTGGATTCCCTTGTTACATGATGCAAGCATCATGTCTTTTTATTTTCTAGTTTAGTAAATGTGCATATGTTTATATGTGGTTATTGTAAATACCGTAATGATTTGTGCTATAAAGTTTGAGTAAACGGTATGATTGTCATGTTTCAACAGTGGTCATTATAAATACTACAACGAGTTGTGCTATAAAGCTCCATGGGCAGTATGTTTTACTCTTAACAGTCTTCTTGCTTATAGGTGTCATTGAACATCGAGGATGGTGTTCCCCCAAGGGGAAGGGTTCTGCAACAACCCTGGTGAAAATTACATGTAAAAATATATAAGGCCGCGCTGATGGGACACATATTCCAAGATGAAAGGTGGGAAAAACATCCTAGTGGGTGTTCGTTTCAATTATTATGGCTAAAGGAAATTGGCAAAGGCTTTGGAAAGGAATGAGGTATTTTTGGGACATTTGTTTATGAAAATAATGGAAATTAGAAGAAAAAAAAGGTGAAAGGTCACAGGTTGCATGTGAGGAGGAAAATGAGGGAGATAATGGAAAATGAAGAAAATAGAGGCCTCATTGATAAAAAGGATTCTAAGGATCAATTCACAAGATTTTTCTCAAAATTTGCATTGGATCAAGAAAGGAAAAAGAAGGCAAGAGGAAGGAAGGAGCAAGCAAGGAAGAGTGAGATCAAGCAGCTAAAACATGATTCTTTGTAGGTATCGATTTGCATGTGTGTTTTCCTTGTAGATTTGGCATGCATGGTATTGCATGTGGTTCTTTTGTTGTTATGGCATGGGTTTTCCCAAGTGTGACAGTGTCTTCATCCTAGCCTTGCCATTTCCAGATAGCCATGGTGCAATGGGGTTCTCATGTATTGGTTGAGGTGAATTGCTGAATGGATTTGAAGTTGAGTGAGGTGGATCTCCAAATGATAGAACACATGGCCTAGTGGTCCCTGAACCGGGTTGTGGATCATGGTAAATTCACTAGCCTATTAACCCTGAGCCAAACTGTGGGTTGTGGTAAGACTAGTATTGTGTGCCTCTGTGGGCCTAGGAATCCTTGACGATGAATGGCGGTATATACCGTAAATCCAAGATGTTTATTGCTCTCTGTTGGGCCTAATAATTCTGGGTTGGGATATGCAATAAAGCATGGAGAGTGGTCTCAGTTTAGGGCCTAGTGATCCACTGTGTATTGTGGTAAATCTCGAGAGACTAGGAGAGAAGAAAATTCCTCATGGTGTAGGTGGAGAAATCCAGTGGAATCCATGGTTGGTTGTTCTAGTGATTGGGTGGAAATCATGGTAAAGCCTATTATTACATGTTTATTATGTTGGCTTACAAGTCCAAGATGGATTACAGTAAATCATGGTTTCTATTGATGAGGGTGAGGTAGTTTAGCCTCGGGATTCCATGGTTGGTTCTTTGCGTTTGAGTTCCATGTTCATGCTTAGAATATGGCACAAGGGTGAATGGATGAAGAGAGATTTGGCTCAACCATTCTATGGTCAAGTGGAACATGGTAGTCCCGGGTTTGGATTTTTCATCATCAATATGAGGTCGTTTCTCCTTGTAAATCTATGAGTGTTATATTGTTTTATATGTGAATCATATGGCTATGATTTCCTTAGTATTTTTATTGCTATTATGTTGGTTATGTATATGTTTTATGAAAATGGCTATGTATGGCTCTCATCATGTTTTTACTTGTAAATGAATGAAAAATCTATCTATGACCTAATAGATGATAATGCAGCTAATGATATAAGGGAACAATGCTTCTTAGTGATTCTCAAATAACTATGAGACCCTTATTCTTAGATTTGTTGTTTACACTTGTAGATTACATATTTGTGATATTTTTGACGAAATTCATGTCATGCCTAGTAGGGGTCTGGTTAAGGGCTTGTTCAAGTATTTTATTTTTCGTCATTTTTTCCTTCTTATCTTTCTGTTATGATGGTGTCATTCAATTATGGGAAGTGACTTGGGCTCTAGGCCTAAAAAAGTAGCTCAAATCTCGGGGACGCTGGCACAACACTGAGCAAAATAGTACCTAGACATTGGCATGCCTTATCATGAGAGTGTCTAGAGCCTCCTAGACATTCTCAGGCCCATAGCATGGGAGCGTCCAGAAGTTAAGTGGTCTAAAACCTTAGTGGAAACCAGGGGCTAGCTACCTCAGTGGTTGGGATGGTTTTTGGGAGTCCTGTAGGTTATGTGGAAGGTATGCATGTTGTGTTTCTATCGATTCCACTTCCTTAAGGTCACATATGAGGTTGAATCCAATCATAGTAGCCTCTCATCACATGTTTACCCCAGTTGTTTGGTTAGTTGGGTAGATGTGGGAGGAGGGTGTTACATTTTATATTTTTTATAGAAATAATATATTATAAGGTATTGTTTATACAATATATTGGACAAGAAGAGGAAAAAAATAGGTGCAATGGAGAAATATAGGTTCAAGAGTATCGTAGGAGTATCGAAAGTAGGAGGGAGAAAGAAAATACTGCTCCAGAGTAGGTCGAGAGTCTGGAATTTTAGTGGGTGTGGAGGTAAACATAGCTTGAGAGTAGGAATGGATAATGGGGCAGTTTTTCATCACATTTCACAAATAGAAGATTCATGATTTTATGTTGGAAGGTTTCATGCACATTTTAGGTGAGTTTCTTTTGGCTGACCTCTCTATTTCCAAAGGCAAGTATGCAAATTAATTCCCTAAACTGATAATGAGTTCGATTCCCAATAATTTAGTGGGATCTTTCACCAAAAGGCTCTCTAATTTCACAAGTTTAGAAGACAAGATCCATGATAAAATTATTGAAAGAGGACCTCTATGACCTCAAGTTGGATGAGAATGGTGACTCTTTGCTGAGAAAAGGAGGAAGAGGAAGAAAAGGTGAAACTCTGGTGGCTAGGAGAGAGAAGTCATTTTTTACCAAAGTTACTTCACTTTTTGACCTCACTGAAGAGGACATAAATACATACATAACTATTAGGTTAGTTGTTACAAACTCTTAACAATGTATTTATTATTAAAGTTCCAGGTGGCTTTGAAGTTTACATTTTCCTATCGGTCATTCTAGTTTTGAATAGGCCCAATCACCCCTCTTATCAAAATGTTCTTCAGCAATCTACCTCAAGACTTTGGCTACCTTTACTCGACTAAATGATACTAAAATATTCAAACCTTGAAGAATGCATTGCAAAGGAGAGGTGACACTCTTTTCAAATATCTTGGCATTTCTAGCCAACCAATTGCACCAAGCCACACCTAAGATGAAGCTCCATGTCCCTTTGTAGCATCATTTTCACACCATCTTATTATTCCATTTTCAATGGATTACCCTTAGCAAATATCTCTTAGTTCATTGAGGCCCTCAATTTCTTTCCATACCTGAATAGCAATTGCACAAGACATAATAAGATGAAAGTTTGTTTCATCATTTTCCTTGCACAGGTTGCACCATTTTGGTCCATGGGTGTTTCTCTTTTTAATAATAACCTAAGTTAGAATTTTATTATTAATTACAACATGAAAAAATGAGATTTAGATGGTCATTTGAGCCTCCATGCATTTTTACACCACCATTTACGAGGCTCCATGCCTCCTTGAAGAAAGAGTCTTGTAACCCTCCTTTGGAGTATAAGTCCAAGAAGGATTTAAAGGCAAAACCAAGTAGTACCCATCCTTTAATATAAAAAAATAGATCTGATTTTTTCAATATAAGAATCCCAAGTGGCTACATCCTCCTCCCTAAATTTGAAATCTCTATCAAAAACACATTCATGGTGCCATATATAATCTTGTTCTTGTCAACAACTTGAGATAAACTGAAAATATGTCTAGATATTAGGTACAAAATGATATGGTTTGAAATCTTGAAATCATCTCCACATCCAATCCATGTATCCACCCCAACTTTAATTTTTGTTCTGCTATTCACACTCTCAGCAAACAAGTGGCCCACCATAAACAAGTATCCTCCATGCACTTATAGTTGTCAATGTTTATGAACATAGAAGGATGTTTTTGAGTCCCTATTGTTGCAAAAACTAGTAGGTAAGTGTCAAGGCTTCACCTATTTCTAATCTAGAAAAGGTCAAGAAGATCATCATTGTCACCTCAACGATCTTCCTTTCACTTTATGCTAACTAGATAAACTAGACTAGTCACTAGGGGTATCCTCGACCAAGTATTCCAAGGATACAAATATAATTGAAATAAAGCATCCAAATTAATGGATTGTTAGAGTTCTACTTTAGTAATGGTGAATGTCTTAAGTTGAACATTTAAAATTAAATCAAAGTCTATGGGCACACATCTCAAACAAATGTAATTATTTTTGGATTCTGTTGGAATTTAGGGAACCTTTTTTCCATTTCCACAAGGACACTAGGCATGGGACATCAGATGTTGCAGATACTATCAAGTACCTCCCGTAGTGGAAGTATGTACCTTTAAAGGCATGGTCAACCAAAATGCCAATTTTGTAGAAATTTCATCTCATGATAACATTTTACTACACTCACGTTAAAACCCTAGCTACTGATAATGAAAATCTTTAACTAAATCTTAAAGCTGAAAACCTAATTTATGTTAAAAAAGTAAAACATATCACAGTAAACAAAATATGAAAAGAAAAAGCTAAATTGGTTGTTAAACATGCTACTTCTTTCACATTAACTTAGGAAAATAAATTAATACAACATCTCACTCAAAAAAGAATTTGTGAACACCTTACCCCTTCTTTTATTTTATATACTAAGAAGGCGAAGGATACAAAAACAATCCATCCCTATGGGTGCCCAAATTAAAAAGTAAACACTAAAATTACCAAGCAATTATTTCCCACTCTTGCATGAATGACTACCTAGGAGTAATTCACATCAACACTAGTAGGAAACTAATAAAATTCAAGTGCATCTCATTAAGATCTAGTCCTCCTCCTAGAATAGAATTCGTTGTACAAAAGGAACCTATAACACATTTTCCTAAACTGGAAAAGAAACTCGGAAGTAGAATAACACTTTTATTTCAATTTTAGAAAAGAAACAATCTCACTCTAAACTGAACTGTAGTACAACAACTATATTAGGAAAAAAACTGAGGTTGATTGATGCACATGCCATCTAACTCTCCCAATTTTTGTCCTATAACATTGGTGCACCTCCTCTATTGTAATAGAATCTAAAATTTTGTTTTTTGTTGGTGAGACTCTACTGCCAGTGAATGAAGGAGAAAAGGCCCCCATAAAATGGTCCCGCAAATGGTAAGAAACGGTTAGATACCTTAGAGATATACCCTACAATATGGAGTAAAAAAGTAAAAGATAAATTATTTTCAGCCTTTATGAAATATATTCTTGAACCTTTTTCACACTCATGTCATAGCGAAGTACTGCAAAAAAAAAAATACTACAAACTTCGATGTTTGGAGGATGTTGTCCACGGGACAAATAGATGGCTTACAGGAAATTGGTTATATGTGATGGGAATGGATGGATTCTGTGAACAACTTTGTGCATGCAATTATTTTATGTCTTCTTGTAAGTTTTTGAACCCGTGGTTGATATGAAAAAGTAAGCTGAAAAAGGGGTCCCTATTTACAATGGGCCAAAACACGGGATTTTGGTTCTACTATATAGGTAGGGGGTCCCCAAACGAGGGGAAAACTAAATGGATGAGGATAAATAAGGAAAATAAATATTGAATAAAAATAATAATAAAAATAAAGAATCAAATTGACAGCAAATTGTGGATAAATTGTTGGTTCTAAATGCACTTGGTTACTCATCTTGGTTATATGAGGATCCTTGGTGGTTGGATCAGTGCTTGGGTAGTTGAATAGCTTGGGTAGGTGATCAGTACATGGGTAGGTTATCAATGACAATAGTTCAGTGGTGGGTAGGTGAGGCTTTGTGTGATGTGTGATATGTATCTGATTCAATACATGCTACTAAGGATTCTCAAATGCGAGAATATATATAATATTTCAATAACTAGATAGAAGAATATATGTAAATGACAACACACATAGAGGCACTTAATCACAACTTCATTCAGTCAGTAAGGGACTGGATTGAAGCATAGATAGCACACATAGAAAGAATTAACTTCCCGTCTCTTTACACAGTCCTCTCAGCATTTCTCTCATTGTTCTCATTTCAAATCCTTGTACATGTCATACACCCTTCATAACATACACCCTCAACGCAAGAAACTTCACTTTAGCACACCATCCAATGCACATTATGAGAGCTAACACTCTTGATACTTGTACTTCTACTTGTACTTATACTTTGATTCATCTTCCTTTTCAAAGTTGGATATTTCCAATTTTTCTTCTAATATTTACTTCTATCTTCATTCATTCTATTCGTATATTTCTTAATTCGATGATTATGAGTTTTTAAGGGCGGGAGGTGGGGGCTCCAGAGAAAGTCTCTTTCACTGGCTGTGGGCTTATAAGGTAGCCCTCCACTACAAATTTTGGGTACTTTCTTTCCCTAAGGCTCATACTTCTTTCGATGACTATTATCATTACAAGATACCTGTCAGCTTTCCTAATCCTCATTCTGAATTTCCATCTTCATCGAGCACTGCTAGCCCCTTTGGTAGTCTAGTCACTAGTATGTTTGGTGCTATCCCCACCTTCGCTGGAGGTCCTACCGGAAAATTTCATCACCTAATCAGAATTTCCACTCCATCTATTGACTGTCAAATGTTGAAAATGGATGGAATTCACATGAATACAATCCCAATACCTAGGATCGTATCCTTTCTTTATACCTTACACCTGTAGTAGGGGACCACTGCAACATCCCAAGTAATTCCATCTTGGATCAGAGGGAGGTGAATAAGACCTATCCACGGGTCACCCTAACCCCCTTAGAGAAATAAATAAGTTAATCATTAATTTCATCAGACTAATTTGTTTCATTTGTGATAAGCAAGCTTTTTGAGTTTTCTAGTAGTATAAGTATTGCTACTTCATAAGAGGGTCGAGACCATACCTTTTTTCCAAATGGATCATATATTAGGATCAGGATATTTATAAATTGATTTAGAATGTCACATGTATTATTGATCAGAGTAAGATCTTCATGAACAATATACTATTTTTATGAAATAGTATAGGAAGAGGTAATATAGAAAAAGAAATAAGTTAAAATAGAACTGGTACCAGTAGATGAATATGATGCACTAGTTGTACCCAAGATAGTGCTTATAAAAGATTCCCAAGGATTTCTAGATACATGACCTGGAAAAATTGATGCAATCAGAATAAGTTGGGATAATAGCTATCCAAGATAGTACCCTGAATTTTCTATGAATCTCAATGATCAGAAATTGATATAGAGAGAATAAACAAAATTATTGAAATTGAAATAGTGAACTGAGAGGGTTTCCCCTTCCTTCCTTTTCAATAAATTGTATCTTGCTAGAGCTAATGAATAGGACTAGGGTGAAAACGATAGAAGCCAATAAGAAGCCAAAATAACTAATTAAAGTTATAGTAGGCATGGAAGGACTAAATGAAATATTGTTTATATGTATCTTCATGAGACAATTAGCTGAATTTTTCTCTTTGTAACCTTGAGATCAGAATACAAAATATTAACTGTCCCATTTCATACCAATTCAGGATCCTATATCTACTATAGTATATGTATTAATGAACATGGATGAGAGAGAGAGATCTATTGCATAAATCTCTTCATTATCCTAGAAATCCCCACATTCATCGAGCAACTAATGAATAACACCCACAAACCCCTTCACAAATTGTCGAATGTAATCTTCTTACAGGGTGAATGAATTCTCAATCAGTATGATTGGATCACCTAGAATTATCTTTTTATCAGTAGCTATTGGTCCAGAGACTAGACCAGAAGAAACCTCTCCATAGACATAGCCAAGTTTTGTGAATTTCACATTTAGGTGTTAGAATATGAATATCCAGTTTGTCCTTTCATTTCTCGATCTTATTGATCCAATCATTTCACCCTATAGACGGATTAGGGTTTTTCAATATGCATTCTTAAAGCAAGTAGAGCCCAATATTACAGAAATTCCACCTATTGCAAAGAGTAACTCATAATTTCACAGACCTAAAATTGACTAGGTTCTATTGCACTATCCACTTGGTTTTATCTAATAAGATGAACACTATGATAATAGGGTAAGAAAAATTAACAAGTTATACATGAGGACAAGTGACTCCAAATTTGGCATGACATATAGATACCATCATCGTAAGGATAGGATCAATCCCACATTAGATAGTGTCGTCAATCCTCTCAAGCCTCAACCCACCCCTACGACCTGTAAGGTTTTCTTTGTCTTGTGTTCTCTTCTTATTTCATTCTTGTTAATAAAATCAAAAGTAGATCATTCATGCCCAATATTTCTTTGATTTTGATAATGTTTTAAGTCTTTTAATTGTTTACATTGTTGCATGACATCCCATGTTTCTATGTATTTTTTATGGACCAGATGTATTATTGATCCAAAAATGGATCTTGGATAACCCTCTAAATCTTCAAGTCTTCTAAATCTCATAAATATTCAAAACTAGCGCAAAAGGAGAAGTTCTAGACTTGAAGGATAACACTATCGGAACCCAAATACATGAAGAAAACCATGAAATCGAGCTTATCGGAGGCTTGAACAATGTTTGCATAGGAGTCGGTCGATCTAGCCTATCAACGACCCAGATCCGATCGGCATATCGCATCAGCAATGACAGGCAGAGGCAATCAAAGGCATACATGCGATGGGATCAGGCCAAGCGATATGCCAATCACTGATATCAACGAACCGCAATCGGCACATTACAATGGAGTGGGGCTTATACACATGTATATGTGCAATGCGATTAGCCTGACCCGATGGATATATAAACATTATTGCATAAGAATTGAGATCTGCCGAAAGGCATTTCTTAATGTATTTTCATATATTTCATTATTAAATGAAATACAAAGAAACAACGCCAATGCAATAAAACCCAGACAAGAAGGGGTTTAGGAATGAAAATACATAATATTTGAAATCCATCATAAGCCATTTTTGCGGTATTTTCACAGTTTTAACGTATTTTTAAAATACGAAGGGAATCCTTGGAATAGGCCATTTTTGACTTGCGACAGCGACTTGTGGGCGAACTTGATAGAAATATAAGGTGGGATTTAAGGACTTTTGAAGTTCGATAAACAGAGGTTTGACAGATTCTTCCCGTGTTTTACAACGTTCTCTGTGTAAACAAGGAACGACTATTTTCTGAGGAATTTCAAGTGTCGATGCACTCTTATATTACAACACAGGTGGCCACCATCCCTGAGGGTGTTTAGTAATAATTTCTAACGCTCAAAGAAGGGATTTGAGTGGACAAAGGCTGGAAGACAGGAATCCCAAAAGCGAAAATGAACAGGCAGCACTGATTTGTTTTAAGCCATAGAACAATAGAAACAAGGGAATGTTGGTTGCTAGGGTTGTTGTGGTTGATTTTATTACTGAAAGTGAAGAAAAATTAGGAAGTTGAGGTGAAGGAGGCAACGCAGAAGCAAAAATGCAGCCAAGGGAGTCACTTGGAGTTCAAGTGAAAAGCCCAGAGAGTTGTAAACTTGATAGAGGGCAGAAAGAAGCCAGAACGAAGAGCTAGAGAGCCAAATCTAGAGCCAAAGAGCCAAATTCATAGCTAAGAGTGAGAACCAAGAGCCAAAGAGTCAGATTCAGAGCCATGAGCTAGAACCAAGAGCTAAGAGCCAAAGCCAAGAGCCAGAGAGCAAAAAGCTAGAGCTTCAAGAGCCAGGGGATAACATGGGGTCTGAAACCACTGTTCCTGTGTAAAACAGCAAGAGTTGAGCCAAGAGCTTGTAAAAAGGACCTATACAATAATCCCAAAGAGCCTAGTTGAGTTTACTAGAGCTCACGGAGATGTAGCCAAAGAGTTGTGGGTGAACTCCTAATTAAAATTATTGTTTCTATGTGTGTTTTACTGCTACATTGTCTCTACTATTTTATTTACTGTTATATGCATTTATATATCAGTTTCAGCACATTAATTTACAACACATGAATAGTTAAAAATAAATATAGGCATACACCATTGTTTTCAAGCATCTTAATTCCGCATTGGTTAATCAGTAAGACTTGGGAATATTTAAAGCTTTGGGAGTGGGAGAGGTTCTTGTAAGTTAGACAAGAAGCCTAAGTGCCCCATTTTCATATCAGGTGGTATTGGAGCTTAAGTTTTGTTAACCCCACCTTCAAAGAAGGTTATATCAGCATGCTTGATTAACAGAGCAAAGATTTCTTGTCTAAAAGGTGTGTAAACAGTCAGAGGCTGATTGTATGCTTGTTTTGTAGACTGGCTATTGTTTAAGTTTGAAGAGGTGAAGAGAATGCTATAGATAGCTCAGTCCAACAAGGACAAGAAGGAAGAAGAAGTCATTGGCATAATGACAACTTCTACAAATGAGTCCTCGAATTCTTATTTCTTCATCACAAGATTATTTTATGAATACATGAAGCAAGAATTGTCCATCATTAGGGATATGGTGAGAGAAATCTATGAGGATGGAAGGAAGAGCAGCATACATAGAGAGCAGTTGAAGTCAATAAAGGAAGAGAAGCAGTTGCTTTCTGAAAAATTGCAGGAAATGGAGAGGAAACTTCAAATTCAAATATGAACCTGAAGAGGATGCATGAGTTGGAGACACAACTCTTTGTTTCCCAAGAAGCCTTGGTCAAGTATCAGCTTGAAGAATAGGTAAACCATTCTAGTTGAGAATGCTTATATTGGTTCTTTTTAAAACATACCAAAGGCATAGGTTCCAAGCTAATGTCCAAGATGGGCTATGAAGGAAAGGGCTTGGGCAAGCATGCACAAGGTATTGTTGAACCAATAATGGTTGAAGAAAGGCCTAAGTATTTGGGTCTTGGCTATGGAAAATCTTATGGAGAAAGTTCCAAGGCTGCCATGAAGGCCATTGAAACAACTCCAAGAAGGAGTTGTATTACAGAGTGTGAAGATTGTATTCAAGAGGAATACAATAGCTTGAAATATCAATTGCAGGATGCAGGTGTTCAAAGGCACACACTTGAACCAAAGAGTTGGGGAGACTCTAACAACCTTGAAGATATTGATGGTGTTCCAAAGGGAGCCACTTATTCATTTGCTTCACCTCCTCATGAAGGCAATAAAGGTGAAAGAGGCAGGTACAAATCTGGTTCTAAACATTTTCCTTTTGATTTTGCAAAGCATGATAAATTTCCACATATGTATGGAAAAATAATTGCATGTTCCTTTTGTGGGTTGGATAACGATAATGTTTCTAGATGTTGGAAGAGAATGGCTACACACAAGAAACTTTTGAAGGAAAAGAAGCAAGAAGGCAAAGGTCCATTGGACAAGGAAAATCATGCTGTCAAGAGGATGCACATGTAGTGCACTTACTGCCATAAACAAGGACATCTTGCTGCAAAATGTTGGACTTTGAATCCAGCAATGCTTCCACAAAAGCTGAAGAAAGTGGAAAGGGAAGATGGCAGAAATGGAAGTGAATATTCCATGAATGATGTGTCTCAAAATGATTCAGATGATGATGCTGATGTGTAGACAAAGGTAGTAGCTTTGAAAGGGATTGGTAAGGAATGGTTAGAGTTCTTATCCGATTAAGTTTGCATGTCTATTAATGCATCTACATTATATTTCATTTCAGCTTCGAAAGTACAGTGTGCTTAAGTGAAATTTGAAGGATGAAATGCATGCATGAGCATGAGATGCATGAACACAGGGATGTTGATGACTTCCTTGTTTTTGAACATGTATGTGTAAGTAACTTGTAGGGTTGATTACTTTGACATGCATGTGATGCCATGTTGACTTGGAAGAAGTTAACTTGGTCTCCAAATGGAGATAATGATGAAGTGTTTCATCTTTTGAAAAAGAGTCCTAATGGTCTTTTTCTACATGCTTGACTTAAAGAGTCATTTGTTTTAAAGGCATGTTTAATGGGCTTGTTGTCTATTCCATCATTTGTATGCAGATACAAGACATGGAGTTGTTCACAAGATGTGAAATATGTTTCTTTTGTTGAAGCAGGAGTTAGTCCATCTAGTTGTTGTCTATATGCCTGTTGTTGTTAACAGTTGTTGTTGGCAGCCTTTCAAACAGGTACAAATGAAAGTTTTGTGGAGCAGATGAAATTCATATTTGTTTGAGCCACCTTGGATCAATGATCAAGGAAAAGAAGTTCAAACCACCTTCTCTGACCAGTTCAGCAGAAGTTCTATAGAAAGGCAAGAATGAAGACAATTCTTCCCAGGAAGACCGGCCCATCCAAGAAGGGAACTGGTTAGAAACTTTGGTTCAAAGGCACTATGCAAAGACAAGTGTAGGGAGGCTGAAAAAAATAAGGTGAGTCACTCTCATTTACTATTTAGATCAGTATATCAGTATTTTGGAGACTAAAAGTTATCTTAGTGGGAAGGCGTGATCCAAAAATGGATCCTGGATAACCCTCTAAATCTTCAAGTCTTCAAAATCTCATAAATATTCAAAACTAACACAAAAGGAGAAGTTCTAGACTTGAAGGATAACAATATTGGAACCCAAATGTATGAAGAAAACCATGAAATCGATTTTATCAGAGGCTTGAATAGTGTTTGCACAGGAGCCGTTGGATCTGGCCGATCAACGGTCCAGATCTGATCAGATTATAGCATTGGCGGTGACAGGCAGAGGCAATCAGAGGCATACATGCGATGGGATCGGGCCGATCAATGGTCCAGATCTTATCAGCATATAGCATTGGCGGTGACAGGCAGAGGCAATCAGAGGCATACATGCGATGGGATCGGGCCAAGCGATATGCCAATCACCGATATCGGCAGATCGCAATCGGCACATTACAATGGAGCGGGGCTTATACACATGTATATGTGCGATGCAATCAGCCGGACCTGATGGATATATAAACAGTATTGCATAACAATTGAGATCCGCCGAAAGGCATTTGTTAATGTATTTTCGTATATTTCGTTATTAAATGAAATACAAAAAAACAATGCTGATGCGATAAAACCCGGACCCGAAGGGGTTTGGGAATGAAAATACATAATATTTGAAATCTGTCATAAGCCATTTTTGAGGTGTTTTCACAGTTTTAACGTATTTTTAAAATACGAAGGGAAACCTTGGAATAGGCCATTTGTGACTTGTGACAGTGACTTGTGGGTGGACCTGATAGAAATATAAGGAAACGTTTAAGGACTTTTGAAGTTTGATAAACAGAGATTTGGCAGATTCTTCCCGTGTTTTACAATGTTCTCTGTGTAAATAGGGAATGACTATTTCTGAGGAATTTCAAGCACTGATGCACCCTTCCGTTATAGCACAGGTGGTCACCATCCCTGAGGACATTTAGCAATAATCGTTAAATGCTCAGAGAAGGGATTTGAGTGGACAAAGGCAGGAAGACAGGAAGCCCAAAAGGGAAAATGAACAGGCAGTGCTGATTTGGCTTAAAAAGCCACAGAACAATAGAAACAAGGGACTGTTGGTTGTTGGGGTTGCTGTGGTTGATTTTGTTGCTAAAAGTGAAGCCAAAGTATGAATTTGAGGTGAAGGAGGCAGCACAAAATCAAAAACGTAGCCAAGGGAGTCACTTGGAGTTCAAGTGAAAAGCCTAGAGAGCTGTAAACTTGATAGAGGGTAGAAAGAAGCCAGAGCAAAGAGCTAAAGAGCCAAAGCCAAAGAGCTAGACTCAAAGCCAAGAGCCAGAACCAAGAGCCAAAGAGCCAGAGTCAGAGCCAAGAGCTAGGACCAAGAGCCAAGAGCCAGAGCCAAAAGCCAGAGAGCCAAGAGCCAGAGCTTTAAGAGCCAGGGGATAACATGGGGTCTGAACCCACTGTTCCTATGTAAAATAGCAGGAGTTGAGCCAAGAGCTTGTAAAAAGGACTTATACCATAATCCCAGAGAGCCTAGTTGAGTTGACTAGAGCTCACGGAGATGTAGCCCAAGAGTTGTGGGTGAACTCCTAATTAAATTGTTGTTTTTGTGTGTGTTTTATTGTTGCATTGTCTCTGTTGTTTTATTTACTGTTATATGCATTTATCTATCAGTTTCATCACATTAATTTAGAACACATGAACAGTTAAAAACAAATACAAGCATACACCATTGTTTTCAAGCATCTTTAATTCTGCATTGGTTAATCAATAAGACTTGGGAATATTTAAAGCTTTGGGAGTGGGAGAGTTTATTCTAAGTTAGACAAGAAGCCTAAGTGCCCCATTTTCAGATCAATTATTCTTTTATCCTTTCTCCTACTTAAGTATTCATACCTTTGTGATAAGATTCTTAGTAGCAAATTTGAACCTACATGTATGAGATATAAAATGGGGAGTGTATGTTTGCATGTAGCTTGGAAGTTGTTCTAATACGTTATGCATGCATTCACTTTTGTTTGGATGTTTTACTTTCCTATCACATTTATGATTACACCAAACCATGAAAACTTAACTTTTATGTTATATATATAGTTATTAATGATGTATATTTCATTTGGTGAGAAATAATAACTCATTTGGTGAGAAATCATAGCTCCTTGGTGGGAGAGGACCAAGGTTGTTAAACTCTCTATTAGAATGAGATCCCTGAAGGAAAAGTTGTTTGAGTTGGAAAAAAGAAAGGATATCTTTAGATTTTGCAAGGATGTGTGTGAGGCACATAAGCAAGGAAAATTACAAGGTAAAGATGCAGTTTAGGATTTTTTCAAGGATATCTTTCATAACTTGATGCATGTGAAAGTAGGAATAAGGTGTTGTACATCCACAAATCCATTTATGAGATGATCAAGTTATAGGGAGGTCTTAGATTACATATCTTTATTAGCTTGAATATGGATGGTCCTACTTTAAGGAAAGTTAGAAATTCATTGGCATATATCCTATGGGAGCACGATCACATTTTTGAGGCAGTTGGAAAAATTTGTGCTTCTTATAAAGCCAAACATGGTATAGATGGACCATTTCTTGTATGCCTTGCCGAAGATGAAATAGTTATGAAAAAATGTGTTAGGTTGGTAGAAAAAAGTGATACATTGGTGGGGTTTTGTGGTATGAAAGAATAACATCAATTCCAATCACATTTATTGGTGAGATTTGGTGAGGGAGTTGTAGGCTATGAGATTATAATAGTTTATTTTAAGAACAATGTTATTGGCCATTATGCACGTGTTATTATTGCAAACCCTTTACATGAAAAGCTTCTTCATTTGGTTTTGATTGTTCATCTAATATCCAATAGGTTCAATGCACATTTTGTCTACCAACAATGGTAAAAGGTAGAATTTATGTGGAAGAAACACGTGGGAAAAAATTTGGGACCTATTGTTGGTCATTCCTCGAATGGGGATATCAGAAGAAGACAACTTATGTTGAAGGATTATTATTCAACATCAGGTATTGAATATCAAATTCCTTGGGAAGGGTGGAGGTTAATTGGTTTGTAAAATGGTTGCAATGTAATAGGATTTCATGACCAATATTACATCCAAAAATGACAAAAAACTAGTGAATCCTTTGTTTTGCAGTCTTAGGAAAGGAGTACATACATTTTGGTCATGTTAGAAAGGTTTATAAGACTTTTAAAGTGGATGATCATAAGCTTAAGGGTGAATATATAGAGTGGATGGATAAAAAAAATTGGGGTTCTATGCAACAGATTGCTTCAAGGCATGTTCAGAGGTGCAAGCCCCGGAAGTGATGATTGATGCTATGTGATTCGTTCTCCACATTTCACTAGTTTCAATCCCACTTCTTCACCCCTGTGAGCATCACCCGATGCAATGAGTGCTAAGTGAACTATTCAAAAATCATGAGAAATTAGTCAGTTACGACTACCTCTCATGGAAATGGTCATACGTTTGAATGACTTACTTAACGCAGTTGAATCCCAAAAATGATATCTAATATAATGCACTGCGTAAATCCCCCATACTTAAATTCAAAAAGAGTCAAGGGATCTCTACTTGAATGGTTCATGAGGCACAATACTTGCTAAGGTTTTGCAAATGGGGTAGCAAGCTAAGTGGGCTTGATTGTGGGGAAAAACTCCACAGTTAAGCGCGCTTGAGCCAGAGGAGTTCTGGGATGGGTGACCTCCTGGGAAGTCCTGGTTACCGGGTGCAAGCCCCGGAAGTGATGATTGATGCTATGTGATTCGTTCTCCACATTTCACTAGTTTCAATCCCACTTCTTCACCCTTGTGAGCATCACCCGATGCAATGAGTGCTAAGTGAACTATTCAAAAATCATGAGAAATTAGTCAGTTACGACTACCTCTCATGGAAATGGTCATACGTTTGAATGACTTACTTAACGCAGTTGAATCCCAAAAATGATATCTAATATAATGCACTGCGTAAATCCCCCATACTTAAATTCAAAAAGAGTCAAGGGATCTCTACTTGAATGGTTCATGAGGCACAATACTTGCTAAGGTTTTGCAAATGGGTAGCAAGCTAAGTGGGCTTGATTGTGGGGAAAAACTCCACAGTTAAGCGCGCTTGAGCCAGAGGAGTTCTGGGATGGGTGACCTCCTGGGAAGTCCTGGTTACCGGGTGCAAGCCCCGGAAGTGATGATTGATGCTATGTGATTCGTTCTCCACATTTCACTAGTTTCAATCCCACTTCTTCACCCCTGTGAGCATCACCCGATGCAATGAGTGCTAAGTGAACTATTCAAAAATCATGAGAAATTAGTCAGTTACGACTACCTCTCATGGAAATGGTCATACGTTTGAATGACTTACTTAACGCAGTTGAATCCCAAAAATGATATCTAATATAATGCACTGCGTAAATCCCCCATACTTAAGGTGTTTGAAAGAGTTGATAAGTACACCAAGGGGAAAGTTAGAGGACACTAGTTACAAACACTTATCTAACAATTGTTGTTGACTGCATTGAAATTTTTATGTCTCATAGTTTGATTATTTGGGAAAGAGTGTGAAATGCTTCACGAGTTCATCATTTCTTCACATTATGGTTATGTTGGGTACAGAAACAATCTCAACTAAGTCAACATAAATTTCATTAGTAGAGAGGCATATCAAGATGTGAAAATTTATTTTCATTTTGCAGTCTTGTTGATGATATTGTCTCGAGATCAATACTCTAACTTTCCATGTTTTCTTCACTTGACTAGGTCAAATGTATGTGAGAACTTATTTAGAAAATTTGGTTAGATGGTTGGAGTAGAGAGGGCCTATGATTTCTCGTACTTGGCTCATGTTGTTGGAACGCTCAACAGAGTTGTTGAAGAAGGATCAAATCCCCAAGGGCTTATTTTTAATAAATCTCATAAGAAGAAAGAAAGTATTTGGAATGGATTGCACCAAGAAATAATACACAACATTGACATATTGTCGTAGTATGATTTAATATCCTCAGAGGCTAAAATTATAGAAGCCCTTAAGGTTGGATTGAAGGATGCACAAGACATTTTATCAACTCTTAGAATACAACCAGAAATATACACTTAATCTTCTTGGTGGGTTAAACCATGGACAAAGGATCAAAATTATATCACATTCCAAATTTTGGATGAACTAGATGATGATTTTGCACCGAGTTGTTCCAACTCTATATTCCAATCTTCATATTCATTGGTACATAATGAAAGTGAATTACAAATAATGGAAAGTGGGTGTAGGCATGAGTTGGACAAAATTTTAGATTCCATTGATGAAAATGTAAGAAAAACTATCAAACAAGTGGTGGATATTGATGGTAAGGATATGTTCAAAGCATGTTTTATTAGTTAGTTGAATGGAAATATGACATTATCCAAATATAGGTTGAAAAAAGTGAGAAATGGGGTCTACTTTAGGTGAGATGAGAAGGCTCCACAAAAATTTGTTTCAATTGGATTTGGAATTGGATCATATTGTGGGGTGTTGTTTGAAAGCAACTCAATTCCCCCCACTGAATGTACTACAAGAAAAGGTGTTCCTTGAAGTACAAAACAAGGTGTTTCTTATGGAACATGATACAAAGTTGGAAGGGTTCAAAGAATAAGGAAGAAGGATGGTAATAGGGTGTTTTATTACCATAATGACATCAGCCTTTTGGATAGACTAGAAGGCATCGAGATTCAATTAGGTTGGTATTATATAATAAAGGGGCAACACATGTATAAGTATGATTTGACAAATCATTATTTTTTATAACTTGAATCTTTTATAGCAATGGCCAAATCATCATACAATGCTAGGAATGATACTTACAAATTAGAAGAAAGTGATTACAAAATAATTTCATAATTTGTTAAGAATTTGAACAGTGTTTGAGAAAGGTTAATTTTCAAAACATTCCACATTCACTTTCCTTAAGTATTTCCATATGTTAGATAATTTATAAATAATTATTGGTTGTATTTGTGTTGATTTGTTTGTATGAATATGATGTTAATTTTGTACTTTTTGGCTTCAATTTTAGTGAATAATTTAAATGTTGAATGTTCAAGATAACTCAACCTTTTTTTCTACCTTCTTTTTGGTGTAAGTTCTTTCACTAGCCAGTCATATTTTTGTAGTTGTGTTTCATTCAAACATTAATTCGGTATTTCCTCCATAAAAAATTATAGTTACATACATATATAACTATATTCAACCCTTACCTCAACACATATATACAATTTGGAGATAAGGGTATGCATAACCTGGATAGTTATTTTGGATGCCTTCTACTGTGGTTCCTCTAAAGTGTTGGGCGCGGGATCTCCCAAGGGCAATTTTGGGGCTAAGAGCCCAGATTTTGGTCCAACTTTGTAATTCCAATGTAAAGACTCCACATTTTGTGGGCGCGGAGCACATAGTTGTTAAAAATTCATAGGGTTGTCCACCCTTATTTTGATAATGTAATGTCGGCTGTAGAAGATCTACACTAAATAGATAGAAAATCTATGTAGTCAAAGGCATCTAATCTAAGATAAGATAATGCAGATGTATGTGAGATAGTTTTGAAGTGTAAGTCTAAGTTTGAGTCATAGCATAGGTAGAGACTCTGCAGCTGAGTGCGCAGAGGCCCAGTAGTTTGTAGCTAAGTGCGTGGACCCTTTCAGCTGAGTGCGCAAGGCGAGTCAAGTCTGTAGTCATACAGAAGTATTAATAAAGAGAAGTTTATATCATTTCTACATCTTTATTTCCTTTTTATGCATCTGTTATATTGGGTATGAATTTCACTTCTAATGCTTATATGATGCGCGAATGTGTATGATTGTATTGGTTAAGTGGATGCAAGTAAGAACATTTGTTTACGTGAAGATAATTAAGATCTGTCAATAAGATAACTAAGTTACTTAGCCTAGTTTGGGAAATAGCACAGTTCGCTACCCTAGCAGCGCGAAAGCATCTCAGCCCCTGATTAGGGTTGTGCGAAGGTCGATTTTAATGGATCACAAAGGTGCTGAAGGTTAGAACCGAGTGTGAAGGTACCTACATGAAGGCAAGTCTAGTTGGAATAAACCGACATCACATCCATCTCAAGGATGCAGAAACTTGGTTCCAGCATCCCCCCATAGTGCTTCAAGGGAGACATCAGTCCGCACTTTGCGGGCTGATGCCGAAAGGGCTAGTAGTGTAGGGATTTGTTTGGCTAACTAATTATGAACCTGGGTTAGGCCCCCATAAGCCAACAAATGGTTCCATTGCCGGGACTGGAGTCTTCATAGAGATGTGTGATGTCATATCACTAGAATCCAACTAAGAAAGAAATTAAAGGCTGGTTGGACAAAAGAATTCACGAGTTCACGGTGCAGGAGAACAAAAACCCGACCATCAAAAGAGGAGTGGCTAGATAGCTACCTATATACAGATATCCACGAAATCTTTTTTGCATCCTTCCCTACTGATTTATACAAGTGGATCGCGAAACTAGCAGACAACCAAGAAAGGTGGAAGCCTGACAGTCCTATTGTGTGGACCCCAGAGCTAGTGCGGAGATTGGAAGCATTGAGGTATAAGACCACGCATGCCATCAATCATTGGCTTGATCGTATTATAGGATGATTTGTTACTCAGTTCGTGGTCGACACCTCAGTCAGCTATAGCGAGGCAGAGCAATGCTTTCTCAAAGGACCGCAAGGTAAGTACGTAAAGTATTTGAATACTTGGATTAAAATGTTGTTGTGCGAAATGCAGGTTATGCAGTTACCTTGATGTTCGGGGCTACATGAAGTGGAAAGGTTTATAGGAACGAAGGAAATAAGGTTCTAGAGAATAGCCCCTTGATTTCACCTCTGCGAGGGGGTGAGGAAGAGCATGCGAAGGTCTCTCCACGAAGTGCTATTCACCTAATAAGACAAAGATTTCCGGGAATACCACCTCCACTCACACCACCACTGGCTTCACCGCCATCACCTCCATCTTCGCCCTTACCAACTCCACCACCACCGCGATTTAGTATGGTAAACACAATGAAGTTGCCTATGTTCAAAGGTTTGGGAAATGAAGATCTGGACCAATACTAGTTCATTGTAAGGGCTGTATGGCAAACTCAAGGTGTTACAGATAACCATATAAATATAGTGACGCTGGTTAGTGCCTTGCAATATTGCACTCTGACCTGGTATATTAAGTACTCCAACGATAACCCAAATGTGAGAGTCGCAGATATCCAAACAACGCTAAATAGATAATTTAGCAATCCTAAATCCGAAGTGTAGTCGATCGTGGGATTTAAAGAAATAATGATGCTACCAGGCGAGACTCCTTGGGAACTAGATCAGAGGCTGAAATGTACGATTCGAAAAGCCAATATAAATCTAAGAGATGGAAGACATCATGAGTGGTTTGTAGTTTCACTACTACCACATTTAAGGAGTGTGCTATTGCAGCAGAAAATAACAACTCAGGCAAAGGCCTTAGAGATCGCTATGAGGCTACATGAGATTCCGATGCAGGATCCTAACCTAGGAGTTCAGCAAATCCATGCGCAGCTGAAGACTTTGTGCCTTGAGATGTAGAGTTTGAAACAGGATAGGACGGTTCGACCAGAAGTGCGTGAAGAAGTGTGGTGCGTAAAATGCAAGAGTTAGGGTCATGACAAAGACCACTATCCAGTTTTTATGAATTACCTTGTAGGAGGAGGACCGATTCCTTTAAGGCCTAAAGTTCAAGCATGGCCTAGTGCGGTGCCTACTTTATGGTGCGCTATCTGTCAAATAGTAGGAAAACATGCCATGGATAACTACCACTTGTTACATAAGTATATGCAAACTTCACAATAGTTGTTCTACAAATTTTGTAGGTTAGTGGGACATGAAGATAATACTTGCAGAAGCTATGAATTGATGATCGATAGAACTCCCACCTACAGGGTTCAGGTCGAAATGCGACCCCTTGACCAGAATGCAAGAATGGCATGGACAGGATTTCAGGGGCGCGGACGAGGCTGAGGTGGAGGAGGACCTAGTAGAGGTCGCAGACAATTTATTTGCTACAATTGCGGAGGGCCAGACACTATGCTCATGATTGCACTAATCCAATGCACCCATCATGCAAGTATTGCACGTTGTTTGATCATGAGACAAAATATTGTCCTACACTGATAGCTAGGATCCATGAAAAAGGAGCGCTACCCCCTCCCCAACCTCAGACCCTGCAGATGATCAGGTCTGAGCCACGCAAGGAAGATCTAAACGTAAATATTGTGCTCTGAAGTAGAATCGTGATGGGAGATGAGAAGGGGAAACAACCGGAAGATAGTACCTGGGTTTGAAAAGCCCTGACGAAAGAAGCTGAGTTTAATTTGGAGCATGCTTGGGAAACCTTCATGGAAGCTAAGAAGAACTTCACTGAGGTGTCCATGTCAGGGAGCAAAGATCAGCCTGAGTTGGAAATGAATCCCTCCATGCTCACAACTCTCTTGGAAACATGTATGAAGCTACTGCACGACAAGAAGGCTGTAAAGGAGTTATAGGAACTCATCAACAGATGCACTGGGATTGCGCCAGGTGAACCGCATGTAGTCTATAAGATTGAAAACCATATGATAAGGAAGGGGCATGAAACGAGACTAACCGCGCAAATCGAAGAATACGAGATGGACCAAGTCATTCTGGATTTGGGATCAGACGCGAATGTTTTACCGAAACAAACATGGGATTGAATGGGGAGACATGTGCTGCAATGGTCTCCGATGCAGCAAAGAATGGTGAACCAACAGAAAATCATACCCATGGGGTGAGTGCAAGGAATAACTATGGATATTGAGGGAGCAAGCGCACTGGCAGATTTTGAAGTAATAGAGATTGTTGACGACATCAATCCCTACCCCATGCTCTTGGGAATTGACTAGGCCACTAATATGAATGGGGTAATTAATCTAAAGAAGTGAAAAATGATCTTTGAAAAGAAGTCACTGTGCATAATTATACCCCTAGACCCTACTGAAGGATCGTGCTATACGAAGTTGGTCCACAACTATGAGAGTGATGATGATCTAGACTATATCTATAAGATAACAGTGCAAGAACAACACTGGGTAAATCCCACCATGGATGGACAGATTACATGGGAGCGTGAGAGCTCCTACACTTTAGATTCTGATGAGGAAATAGAACGCTGATAAAATTGGTTACACAAAGTAGCTACGTTGAATTGCAATATGATGACCAGGTCGTTGCGTTGCGTGTCGACAGAAGTAAGAGATCTGCCTACTTATGATGGTCTAAATGTGGTAGATACCTTCTTGGATGCATTTGAAAGGGAGGTGCCGGAAAATCAACACTTCCAGGCCTTGGACTGGGTACCATGGGCTATGCCCGCGAGATGGTGGGGTACACACAAAGGAAGCTTTAATGATTGGCGTGAATGTAGGAGAATGATGCAGACATAATTTGTGAAGCCTAAGATGTGATTGACAGACAAGTATGATGGACAGGATGACCCACGCATGCATCTGGCCAAGTGGATATAGGCCTATGGAGAAAAGCCCCAACCTATGCAAAGGCACATGTACTCCGTGCTAAAATCCCTGATCAGTAAGCATGTGTTTGGGGGTGCATTTACAGATGGATTTTATTGTTCCAAGAATAAAATTTTGAAGTTGTTGTGAAGCCTGGACAATTGAATGTGAGACCAGATCACTTGCCACGCATCGAGACACAGGAGGAACCTACTAGTTTCGATGAAGGATTACCTGACATGCAACTCTTTGCTGTGCGTGTAGTAGATGGACATTTTGAAGATATAATACACTTTTTAACAATTGGAACTATGCCAAAAGGATACTCTGTCCAACATAAGAAGGAATTAGTGGTTCACGCGGTAGATTTCTCTATCATTGCAGGGAATCTATACAAGATGGGGAATGATGAAATACTGCAAAGGTATGTACCTGAATTTGAACGAAGTAGCATCCTCGCGGATGCTCATGGGGGCACCGAGGGAGGAAATTATGCAGGAAGAGCAACCATGTAGAAGATCCTACACGTCGAGTTGTGGTGGCCAACCCTTCATCAAGATTCAAAAGCAGATTACAAGGCATGTGATGTATGTCAGCGGACAAGAAGGTCATCACAAAGGGATGAAATGCCTTTGAATCCACAATGACATTGCAACCTTTCGAAAAGTGGGAAATAGATTTTGTAGGACCTACTAAACCTCAAGGAAAGAGAAGTGCGAGCTATATTATCACTGTGATGAAGTATCTGACTCATTGGGTAGAAGCGTGGCCGGTGAAGGATTACATGGGCATGACTTCCATGAAGTTTCTATTTGAACATGTACTGATGCGATTTGGGTGTCCAAAGATCTTGATGAGCGAGCACGGTACACACTTCTTGAATGAGACGATCAGCATGCAGACAGAAGAGTTTCAGGTGTATCACCAGAAGAGCACACTGTATCACCCACAGGCTGATGGGATAGTAGAAGCGTTCAACAAAGTATTGGAAACCGTGCTGACCAAGGTATGAAATGCGTAGTGAAGTGATTGGGACCTATGCATACTTGTAGTGTTATGGGCTTATCAGATGACATGCAAGAAACAGACAGGATAGACACCTTTTAGGCTTGTCTATGGAGTGGAAGCCATAATGTCTATCGAATACATCATGCCTAGTCTGCACATAGCATCGCTCACAAGTATGATGGATCACAAAGCCCTGGAGGAGAGGCTTGCGCAGCTCGATGAGCTCGAAAAAGAGAGATTTTTTGGTTGGATTTCACTAGCAGGTACAGAAGAAGCGCGAAAAGGCATGGCACAAATAACACTTCAAGCTACACACATTCAAGGTAAATGATCTGGTTTTTTTGTATTATAGTAAGTTTGATAAATTCTAAGGGAAATTCAAAGTGCATTGGTTAGGGCCATATACTATTAAGGAGATTACAGATGGTGGCGCAGTACAATTGGTAAAATTGAATGGTGATCGCTTCCCAGGAAAAGTGAATGGCAGTCGTTTGAAGCCATACACAGGTGGCCTGGCCACCTTGATAGCCAACCAAAGCACAGAATTAGCGCTCCAGGTAGCTGAAAGGAAGTGCGGGACTATAAACTACTCTACCTGAGAACTGCACGATGTTAGGAATGCGTACAATAGCGAAGTGTCATAGGGTCCGCGACAGTGCAAAGACAGCTGTGCTAGTGAATAGGTCTACCAGAAAGTGACCGTTACAGTCACTATTCATAATACGATGCTTAGTTTGAGGCCAAATGGTGTAGGTGGTAGGCATTTAAGGCGAAATTTATGGGCTAGATTCTTGAAAATATGCCGCCAATCTAGCATTAATGGACCGAATGTGGGGGGAATGATCGAATTCAAATTCAAAAGGCGCTATAAATTACAAATGGCTGTCCAGCAAGCAACACTTGGAAATTTGAGAACTGAGTTGTTGCGCACTCGAGTATTCATGAACTAAGTCTTATTCTATATTTTGAAAGTGAATTCATTGTTTGAGCAGTTACCAGAGACACTGAGAGAACCATGGAATAGCACTATGTCAGCACTCGAAGAAGCCATGGACACAGGAGTAGTGACAACCAAGGAAGCCACGCAGGAAATTGTGGAAGTAGAAGCCCCAGAGAGTGCCGGAATAATCGTTGAGGTCCCTAAATCACCGCACACACCGAGACCCAAGAAGGATAAATAGGCCATGATACCGATGTGTGTCTCATCCAGAAATCCACTAAGGACAAAGTTCACATTGGAGGAAAAGGGGAAGACCATTAATCTGGAGGTCGATGAGGAGGAAGAGTTTGAAGAAATCCTGGTGGAGCAAGAGGATGTAGAGATGGAAGTCGAAACCCAAGGTGTGGACCCTATCACCAGGCTGCCAGAACATGTTCCTCCGTGAAAGGATAAAGCTAAGGTTCCCAAGGATAAAGATGAGAGGAAGAGCTCTCTACAAACCCCGCTGCTCCCAGATGATATTATTTTTGAGGGCACACACTTGGGACAGGTTCCCATATTGAAATTTGAATATTGGGACCTCGCAGACCACGAGAAGTTCCCGCATTTAGCGACTGCGAAGCTAATGAGCCAGAAGATAGATGCACTAACTAGAATGATAGAGTTGGAGCCACGCAAATGGCTTAAAGGTGTTGAGAAAGCAAGGTTTCTAAACTTGCTCTGGGTGCCACATTACCTCCGTGCCCCAGTGACCATTTTTGTCATCAGGCAGCTACTCGGATTGGTGCATGAGGGGTGCTTGTGGATGGAGGATCCCACCCCCATCACAGACAATCTAGTTGACTAGATTACAAGGCTACCTTACAGAGGGGAGGACCCAGCAAATATTTTAGAGGGAAAAGGTAGTGATTTGGCCCTTGCGGAAGCAATGAAAAATAATTTTAAGTTGGAGAAGAAGAAGTGAGGGTATGCCATCTCCAGCATCAACAAACCTGTACTCAAGGTCACAACACACATATTGGGAGGAAAGTTAATGTGGAAGTCTGTTTCCGGGAAAACTAGTATCTGTTCGATCTTCTAGTCCCACTAGGATTGGCAGCTATCCTAGAAACAAACAATCAAAGCAATTCGCGATTTCCTTTATGTATGATAGATAAGAGAGAAGCAAAGGGGCGAACCTGGATCTTCTGCTTGACTCCTTGCTTGATTCCTCTCCCCCTTGATAGAGCTTGCACTTCTCCTACTTATCCCACTCAATGAATACCTATAGAGGCAAAGTAACAAAACACCATCAAATCATCTTGATCTATTATATCATAAACAATGCAAAATCAGAAATTCATTGAACATACAATGGAATTCACAAATAAAAACATTCACAAATACATGATTGTATGGAGGAAAACTCAAAGAACTTTATTAATAGTAGAAAGGAGAATTACAACCCAGTTGTCTGATCTAGCATCATCCTCCCAGCATCAAATCCCTCTTCACCTCATGAAATGCAAGATCACCCAACAATACAATGTCTTCTCTCAAAGATAAACTATCAACACTTCCTTACAAATTACAAAATTCCAGCCTCTAGATCTCTCAGATCAGGGATCCATTTATAGATGTCTGTAAGGGTGTGAGTCATCTTTGGGTTTTTGATTAGTGTCATTCCACTTGTAGTTCTTGGTTCCACTTGGATATTTCTTGGATCTCTTACTCATCCTTGGGCGAATTAGAGAGGCAAGTGTCATAGGAGAAGTTTCTGGAATATTCCATGAGCATCCACTTAGCAAACTATCTCTGACATTTGTCCATCCTTGCTCATCACACCCCACAAAAGGTCTCTTCAGTATGCATCGCACCTTGACAGTGGGGCAGTTAGTATGGTCCAGTTTTGGCCAGTTCTGAGTGGTTTTTCAGGTGGAACTCTTGGGGAATGATGTAATTCGTTGACCATGATCCTTTAGGGTATGAAACAACACTTTTAGGGGTTAAAGAGCCCTTCATTTATCGACATATAAGATTGGGGTTTCAGTGCCCAAATATGTCTATAACAAAGTGCCGCACGGATGAGGTTCTCGCGCCAGTGGTTACACTAGCGGCGTAATGCGAAGAAGGAGTCGAGTTCAACTGGGCAAACTACTTATGCAGTGAGTTCCTTGCGAACTATCGTGAGGCACAGGAGTAGGGAAAAACATTTCTTACGCATGGCTCCTTTTGTCAATAGTATTGGTGGCATGGGAGTTGCCCGAAGATAGCCAGTTCCCTTCGATCGCGCAGGACCACCCAGAGGCAGTGAAGTACACTTCGTTATGAGCGACCAAGGACACATAGTGGATCAGAGAGAGCAAGATATTTTAGTTTCTGATGGAGATGAATATCAGGATGGGGATCAATTTCAAGCCACAGTTATCGCCCACAATCTGCAATAGTTTGCAGAGCTTCATAGAGTTCAGCGCAAGAAGGAAGAGACAAAACTTCGGCTGGTGTAGCTGGCAGAAAAGCGCAGGAAAGAAGAAGCAGCGACTAAGGCCCAGGCAGTGTGCGACGTTGCACAGTTAGCAGAATAGCAGCAGAAAAAAATAGAAGAAGAGCGCGAAGGATAGAAGTCACCTTCGCATGAATCAAAGATAGACAAAGAACAAGGTGGCACGGACCCACAAACAACGTCCACCCAGCTCAAGCGTCTGTGACCATGAGAGAAGGTAGGGCTATGAAAGAAAACAAAGGCCTCAAAGACATCTTTCGACCCTATCACCCTTACTGAAGGGGACTTGCATGATATCGAGAAAAGAGTGAGGGATGTCACCGTAGAGGCCCTCCAGTAGTTTGAGGAACAACACTAGTTGGTATTGGGGGCTCTCTGGACAAAAATACAGGAGTTGCAGGTGTGCACTCCACTGGCTAGCACAAGGTCCACTAGCCTCGCAGTCGGCACTTCAACTATCCAGGAAATGTTGCATGCCAAGATGACCAACATAATAGTGCTACCAGATGGAGAACTCATCGTAGAGAATGGGGCCAATAGGCCTATGGTCAGCAGTTTGAAATGGGTCGGGTTAAACATGGTTGTGCTCCCTTAGGAGACGCTCTATCTTTTGCAGGATGGAGCCACCAAAGAACTTCAGCCCAGGGAGAGTCGCAGTCTATAGGTAATGAGTGAGCAGCACATCAACATTGATCAATTAAGCCTGCAATGCAATGAGGCAGTGGAGTAGAACAAACCGATAGTGCAGGTTGTGGAAGAAGCCTGCTAGATGGTCCCAGAGTTGGGCATCCAAGAAGAGGAACCGATGGAGGCGCACATCCAAAGATTAGCCATAGGGGTGCACGACGCAAGAGAAGAAATGGCCAGGGTTCAATTGGACCTGAACCTGCAGATAGCAGAACTGCAGTTGAAGGCTCAACCTTCAACTCCACTAGAGGTTAGAGAATAGCGTACCACCGTGGTCACAACAATAATGACAGCAGTTGACAGTGCTAGGATAGCCTGCATGAAGTTGTTTGAAAAATCGTTTGAAGTCCTAAACACCCTATAGGAGGACCTGAACCTAGAGCACCTAGAGACAGAGGCACACAAGCTGCAACAGAGATATATGAGGTAAAAGGCATTGCGCATATGGTTTCCCTTATATAGAGGCTTGCAAGGATGTAGCAGGAAAATGCGCTTAAGGAGCAGGTGGATGTCACTTGGCATAAAGAGGCAGTTTTGAAAGTGTGCCTACAGCCATGGATCAATGAGGCTTATACAATTATAGCCTCCACTGAAGCAAAGCTCACGAACCTGCAAGCAACTCATGAGAGGATTCAGGGCAGCAGTTCAACAACAACAATCATCGAACAACACGTAGAGGAACTCCAGCAGGCAGCTGCTCAATGCGTTGCTCAACTTGCAGCAATCCAATCAGAGTTGGGAGGTCTTTACACTAAGATCTCTGCACCTGCAGAGTGACTCGAGGGCGAGTCACGATGTTTGTGTTGGGGGCTTGTTGGGCGTGGCATCCCCCAAGGGCAGTTTTGGGGCTAAGAGCCTAGATTTTGGTCCAACTTTGTAATTCCAATGTAAAGACTCCACATTTTGTGGGCACAGAGCACGTAGTTGTTAAAAAGTCATAGGTTTGCCTGCCCTTATTTTGATAATGCAATGTCGGCTGTAGAAGATCTACCCATGGTCTGCGGACCATGGAATTTTATAAATATAGTGAATCTCTAAGTAGTCAAAGGCATATAATCTAAGATAAGATAATGTAGATGTATGCAAAATAGTTCTCAAGTGTAAGTCTAAGTTTGAGTCATAACATAGATAGAGGCTCTACAACTAAGTGCACAGAGGCCTAGTAGTTTGTAGCTGAGTGCGCGGACCCTTGCAGCTGAGTGCGCAAGGCGAGTTGAGTCTATAATCATCTAGAAGTATTAATAAAGAGAAGTTTCTACCATTTCTGCATCTTTATTTCCTGTTTATGCATCTGTTATATTGGGTATGAATTTCACTTCTAATTCTTATATGATGCACGAATGTGTATGACTGTATTGGTTAAGTGGACGCAAGTAAGAAAATTTGTTTATGCGAACATAATTAAGATCTGGCAATAAGATAAGTAAGTTACGTAGCCTAGTTTGGGAAATAGAGCAATTCGCTACCCTAGCAGTACGAAAGCATCTGAGCCCCTAATTAGAGCTGCACGAAGGTCGATTATAAAGGATCGTGAAGGTGTTGAAGGTTAGAACAGGGCACAAAGGCAGATCTAGTTGGAATAAACCGACATCACATCCATCTCAAGGGTGTGGAAACTTGGTTCCAGTACCCCCCCATACTGCTTCAGGTGAGACTTCAGTTCACGCTCCATGGGCTGATGCCGGAAGGGCCAGTAGTGTAGGAATTTGTTTGGTTAACTAACTCTAAACTTGGTTCATGCCCTCATAAGAAAACATAAAGTTGGTCCCTTTAATTATGAAAAGCAAGGAGAGTTGGTTTTTTTCATGAATATGGTTTTCAAATAAGTATGTGGTTCTTCTCACTAAATGTTAAAGTTTTCCTTGAATTTTTAGATTAATGGTTCACTTTCTAGAAAGGATATCAAGGATATGATGGCATGAGGTTCAATTAGGATGGTTTCTGCTCAATCAAGTCAACATATTTACACTAGAGAAACTAACACATGGAGTGAAATTTATTTTTAATTTTTTTGTGGTAGGTGGCTTTCCTATTTTTTAAATTCGACGTATAAATTAGAGTTTGTAGTTCAAAAGTGCCATCAGAGTATTTTTGGAAGTATTTATATGTTGGTCATATGCATGGGGCCTTCTACAAGAGTTAAATTGCACTTGGGAATTATTGAAAATTAATTCCTAAATCATCTTTTGGGACTTTCCTTTCACTAAACGATCTTATCATTAATCACTATTTGTAGAGGCTTTTCGACACGTGATGGTAGTTGGTTTTCAAATTGTTTGCATCTTTAATTTATTTAGATATGTGCTTCTGGTAGATTAGAAAGGGTGATGGCACTTTTCTTTCTGATTTTTTCCTATATTTATATGTATGTGTTTTATAGGCTTTGCAAAATGTGCGTCTAATCCAATGGGTATTTTAAGGTGAATGGTATTTGATTTTTCGTAACTTTTGGCTTCATAAGAATTTATGACAGGCTGAATGGTATGAAAATTTTAATTAATTTAATTTTTCCTAAGAATGAATGCATAAATTTCTATTTCATAGTTTGGAAAAGGAAAATACATAGAAAATTTCTTGTAGCATGTCACATCACCTCCAAAAATGAAAAACAAACCACCTGTTGGCCATTTTTCACAAAATTTCATACAAAATATACATATGATCTCTCCCAACAACACAGATAGAAGCAAAAAAAAATTCTTTGATGAGCAAGGCAGGTTGTTAATGGGCAAAGAAGATGAGGAATAACCAAAGAAGATGTATATGAAGACTATGGTATAGGAACACTAAACTAGATGAAATATTGTCTAGTCTCTACAATGATGTGATGTGCTCCTTTGTAAATTATCAATAAGATAAATATTTTCTTTTATTTACCAAAAAAAAAAAGTTTTGATGGGGTCCAAGTTTCTAAGTCAAATAATTGTGTCATATTCATAAGCATGTGTGCTTGATTAAGTATTGTATTTTATGTTGTGATTTTCCTAGTTCACTTATAAACTAATGCAAAATCTCTAACATGTATTGAATGTGCAGTCACACTCCAAAACCATATAAAAATGAAAACTCTAGAAAATTCTAATGAAAAATGGCATTTACATAAGGAATACCCTACTGGAGGTTACACTCAAATTGCAATTATTACTCTCCCTTCTTCAATCCTCTAGCATGTATTAATCCTTCTTCAATTTGAAATATTTCCCTAATGTTGATCTATAGATGAAGTGACTATGGCCTATCCATCTAATAAACATGAAAACTTTCGTGTAATTAATTAAAATATTGTGCTTTGACAAGTTAAGTTCAAGGCTTGTTTTCTAACAAGGATGAATGAATGGCTCTATTTGGTCATGACTAGTTGGTCTGGTTCACTCCTCATATTGCCAAGACCAAGGATTATTCAAGATATGTATGAACCCTATAATTAATGGCCAATAACTAAACAACTCTATTGTGTTAAGTTAATAAATGGAGTCTGATTTTTAATGTACATTCATAGCACTTCACTACATCATTCCTCTCCTCATTCATAATATAATTTATTGATGAAAAACTTCCTGGAATTGAATTTATGGCATTAGTCAAACAATTGTTTGAACAAAATGTGTGGTTGTAGCTTTATATGATGCAACTAACTCGTGATCTAGTTTTCTAGGAAATAAACCAACATTGATTTAATTGAAGAGATGACTTAGAAACTTGGGTGATTTCAAATTTGGGAAATGGGTAGTCTTGAGGGAAAATTGCTTAGCTACATCTCACATACACAAGTACATTGTCATGGCCAAAATCATGATAAGCAAGGAAAACAAATAAGCACCATAAGTGTATAATATGAGATAAAAAAAAAACCATTATGTTGTTACTAAGATAGCTTACCTCAAAAACACTATTAGATATTTCAAATATTGAAACATCAAAAGATCCACCACCAAGATAAAAAAAAAAAAACATCAAAACCCTCATTATTCATGCCATATGAGAGGGAAACTGAAGTTGGTTCATTGATGATTCTTTTCACATCTAAACTAACAATGTTCACAGCATCTTTAGTTGCTTGATGTTGAGAACCATTAAAATAGGATGGCACTATAATGACTGCATTTGAGACACATCTTTCCAAATAGGCTTTTGTTATATCTTTCATATTTGTTAGGACAAATGCTCCAATCTAACTTGGTGAATATTTTTTCCCATAACTTCAACCTAGGCATCACCATTGGTTGTTTTAACAATTTTGTATGGGACCATCTTCATTTATTTCTATGTTTGGGGACATTTTATTTGTTGTATTAGTCACATCTTGTCGCTTAGGAGTGCCTACAAGAATCTCTCCCTTTTGATTAAAAGATACAATTGATGGATTTTTTCACACACCTTCTAAATTTTTAATGAATTTGGGGTTCCACAACCATTCAAACATAAAATCAAAGAGAGGATTGTACATACATATGCAAATATCAAAATGCATATATTTCTTCCACTATACAACAAAATTCATTTGTATAGAAACATATAAAATATTTACCTTTCCTTCCATAATAGCTAGACATGAATTTTTTGTTCCCAAATCAATACCAATCAAATCACCACAAACTCCCTCTGAGTTGTAGACATTATGAAGACAACTAGTTAATATTTAAATAGCTAGCTAACTAAAGCACTTGTTTAACTAAAATTCCATGTAGAGATTATTTTCATATAAGAAGGCCATTGATTTCACATCTTAATAGGTGTTTAATTATGATGAATTCAAACATGAAAAATATGGTTTCATTTCCCCATCTCTGGATCGACGATGAACCAAAGTTTGAAGACGTGATACTCTATGTGGCTTATAATAAATCACATTGATGCATTCTTAAGAAAAGGAGATCTCATTTTAAAATAATTTATACCACTCCATTCACTAAATTGCATGGTCCTTTTTTCATACAAAAAATTCAATATCATTATAGGATGATTAACAAACAAAAACTACACTAAATATTCCTAAATATTTGATTACAATTTGAGCTAGTGTTAGCAAAGATGGAATAACTCTCTTTATGTATTAGGAAGAGAAGAAAGAAATGAATATAAATAAATCTTTGTCTTAGGAAAAAAAGAAATAAAATGAATATAAATCTTTTAAGTATGAATTTACTTTACTATGAAGTGCATACATAACAGTTGTATTTTAGTCCCCTTTTGCTATTTGAGGAATGTCAAAGTTGTGTCCAATAGATCTCAATGTGAACAAACCTTGTGTGAGGATGTTATGAAACCAGTTCAAGAAAAGATAGAAAAGATAGATCAACGCCTTAGAATTTAGCCTCTTCGAGGGGGAAACCTCCTTTACATTACATAAATGAATAATTCTTGGATGATTCAAATGAAAAAACCTCCTTTCTATATATAGGAGTCTAAGGAGTCACAATATAATCCAGCTGACCTAACAATAATAATATAAAGCCACAAACATAACAATAGAGGGATTATATGGGGCACAATAATAACAATATGGGGCAATAGGGGCACAACAATATTAATAATGGGTATAACTACAATAGTAATGGGGTAATCACTAGTATTATAGGGACCCAACATGCCCTTATCCTTCAAAAAAGTGTTGTCCTCAATGCTTGAGTAGTTCTAGATACTTCTGCATAAAATTCTCATCCTCCCATGTGGAATCTTCAGCGGATAAGTTCTTCCACTTGATAAGATACTCTGAAATTGATCGATTTCGTCGCTGTCGAGTTCTTGTTTCTGTGACTGCTTCCGGTTCCAATATAATTTTTCCTTCCTTGTCAAGTTCTGGCAATATTGTTTGAACTGGGAGCTTGTTGCCTATAACCTTCTTTAAACATGAAACATGGAAAACTGGGTGCAATCGAGAAGCTGCAGGAAGCTCCAATTTGTATGCCATAGTACCAATCTTTTGCAACACCTTGTATGGACCATAATACTTTGGTGATAATTTATTATCCTTCTTAGCTTGCTTGAGGGACATTTGCTTATATGGTTGTAGCCGTAGGAATACCCAATCACCTACATCAAAACTTCTTTCACTGCGATGTTGATCTTCTTGTTGTTTCATTCTATTCTGTGCCAACACGAGGTTATCCTTTAAGAGTTGGAGGACTTGTTGCTGATGTTCGATGTGATGTTCCACTGCCTAAACCTTAGAATTTTCTCTTAAATATGATGTGATGGATGGTGGATGATACCCATAAAGTGCCATAAATGGGGTCATTTTTGTTGCTGTATGGAAGGAAGTGTTATACCACCATTCAACCAGAGGCAACCATTTGACCCATTGTGTCTATTTATCAGATACAAAGCAATGGAGATATCCTTCCAAACATTTGTTTACTATCTCAGTTTACCCATCAGATTGAGGATGATAAGATGAGCTATGAGCTAACTGAGTACCAAGACAAGAAAATAATTCTGTCCAAAAATTTCCAGTGAAAATGGGATCTTTGTCACTTACAATAATATTTGGGTTTCCATGTAGCTTTTGAATTGTTTCCATAAATGTAGTAGAAACTATACTGGCTTTAAATGGATGTGATAATGCACAAAAGTGTGCATACTTGGTAAGTCTATCAACTACCACCATGATGACACTCTTTCCCTCAGACTTGGGTAAACCTGTGATAAAATCCATTGAAACCTCCTCCCAACGTTGGCTTGGAATGGATAAAGGTTGTAATAGACCCGGTGTCTTAATTGTTTCAACTTTATTTTGTTGGCAAACCAAACATTCCGCCACAAACTTTTGAATATCTGATTTAAGTCCATCCCAAAAAAATTCCTTCTTAACCCTGTGGTAAGTTTTTAAAAATGCCGAGTGCCCCCCTAAGGGAGAAGTGTGCAATTCCATAAGAATATTTTATTTGAGTTGGGAATTCTTACATAGGTATAAGTGATCTTTGTACCATAACGAATCATTTTTCCAGCTAAATGTATGAAATGTACTAGGATATTGTTGTAACTTTCGAATGAGTGCCCACACTTCTTTGTCATTCTTCCATTACTCCCTTGCTTCGTTTATCCAATCTGGTTGGATAATAGAAATGGCGCACAACAATGCTTCCATATCCTCATCCTTTCTTGAGAGTGCATCTACCACAACATTTCGCTTCCTTTTTTTGTAGATTATTTCAAAGCCATAACCCAACATCTTTGTGACCCATTTTTGTTGTTCTTCAGAGGATAATCTTTGTTCTAAAAAGTATTTAAGACTATCATGATTCATTTTTACCTTGAAGTGTCTTCCCATTAGGCAAGGTCGCCATTTCTTAAATGCATGTAGTATTGCCAACATTTCCTTCTCATAAATAGCTTTGTGTAAATACTTTCCCTTGATTGGACGACTTTCAAAAGAAACGGGTCTTTCATCTTGCATTAAAACAACACCAATTCCATTTCCTAAAGCATCACATTCCACAATAAAGGTTTTTGTGAAGTCTGGCGTAGCTAATACTGGTGCTTGGCACATTGCCTCTTTAAGATGTTAAAAGGCCTTTGTTACTTCTGGAGTCCATGAAAATGCATCTTTCTTCAATAATGTTGTTAGAGGTGATGCTATTCTCCCATAATTCTTAACAAACTTGCGATAATACCTTGTCAACTCGAGAAATCCTCGCAGATGCTTTATGGATGTGGGGATTTTCCATTCCTTGATGGATTTAATTTTGCTAGGGTCTACCTTAACACCTTCATGAGATACAATATGACCTGATATTCCACCTATTATACTCCAAAGAAACATTTGGAGCTTTTTGCATATAATTATTTCTCCTCCAATAGTTTGAGCACCCTGCAACATGTTCAACATGATCCTTCCAAGATTTTCTATATAGTAGTATATCATCAAAAAATACTAACACAAATTTTTCTAAGGAAGGGTTTGAAAATGGAATTCATCAAACCTTTAAATGTAGAAGGTGCATTGGTAAGGCCAAAATGCATGACCAAAAATTCATAATGACCCTCATGAGTTCTAAATGTTGTTTTTGGAATGTCTTTAGTATTCATTCTGATTTGATGATATCCTAAACGAAGATCCAACTTAGTGAAGCAAATTGATCCATGAAATTCATCCAATAATTCATCCATGACAGGAATGGGAAATTTATCTTTAATAGTGAGCTTGTTGAGCTCCCTATAATTCAAACACATGTGCCATGATCCATCCTTCTTATGCACCAATACTACTGGAGCAAAGAAAGAACTTTGACTAGGTTGAATTATACCAACCTCTATCATTTCTGCAACCATACGTTTAATTTCACTCTTTTGGGCATAGGGATATCTATACGGCCTAATGTTTGGAGGAACACTTCTTGGAATCAAATGAATAGCATGATCATGATCATGAATAGGTGGGAGACCTTTGGGAGTCTCAAATACCTTGGAATGATTGTCCAAAACTTTTTGGAGATCTGGAGAAATAGATGATTTCGATGTGGGAACCTCTAGCGAACATAATTGTGCAATTACACCTCGTTGTTCCTTATTTAGAAGCTTTGTCATACCGTTAGAGCTAATTATCTTTCTTGGTTTTCCTGCAATGACCCTTAATTCAACTTCCTTTCCTTCCGCAGAAAATTTCATGAAAGGTTCTTGAAAATTAAAAGCTATGGTACCCAAGGATTGTAGCCATTGGACTCCTAGTACAAAATCAACACCACCCATTGGAATGGAAAGCATTGGGCTATTCAATACATATTCTCCCATGCATAGCTTGATATTATGGCACCTTCTAGAGCAATTTATGGTTCCTCCACTTGCAACCATCACTTGACACTCTCGTGCTGGATATAGGAAGCAATTCAATTCCTTTGCTATCTTATAATGAATAAAATTATGGGTACTTCCAGAATCAATCAACACTATTACCTTTTTCTTCTTGATATGTCCTTCTATCTTGATAGTTTGAGGAGTGGTAATTCCATCCAATGCATTACAAGATATGGTCGGATTCATTTCTTCTTTATCTAGGGTTTTTTCCTGGAATATATCCTCTTCTTTTGAAATTTCTTGTTCCTTTTCTTCCTCCTCTTCACAATCTATGTAGAATAATTTCTTCTCAGCACACTTATGACCTTTAATTTCTTCTTGGTACTCAGTTAGCTCATAGCTCATCTTATCATCATCAATCTGATGGGCAAACTAAGATAGTAAACAAATGTTTGGAAGGATATCTTCATTGCTTTGTATTTGATAAACAGTCACAATGGGTCAAATGGTTGCCTCTAGCTGAATGGTGGTATAACACTTCCTTCCATACTGCAGCAAAAATGACCCCATTTATGGCACTTTATGGATACAATCCACCATCCATCACATATTATTTAAGAGAAAATTATAAGGTTCAAGCAGTGGAACATCACATCGAGCATCAAAAACAAGTTCTCCAACTCTTAAAGGAAAACCTCACATTGACGCAGAATAGAATGAAACAATAGGCAGATCAACATTGCAGCAAAGTAAGTTTTGATGTAGGCGACTATGTATTCCTGCGGCTACAACCATATAAACAAATGTCCCTCAAGCAAGCTAAGAAGGATAGTAAATTATCACCAAAGTATTATGGTCCGTACAAGGTGCTGCAAAATATTGGTACTATGGCATACAAATTGGAGCTTCCTACAGCTTCTTGAGTGCACCCAATTTTCTATGTTTCATGTTTAAAGAAGGTTATAGGTGACAAGCTCCCAGTTCAAAAAATATTGCCAGAACTTGACGAGGAAGGAAAAATTATATTGGAACTGGAAGCAGTCAAAGAAACAAGAACTCGACAGCTACAAAATTGATAAATTTTAGAGTATCTCATAAAGTGGAAGAACTCATCCACTGAAGATTCCACATGGGAGGATGATAATTTTATACAGAAGCATCCAGAACTACTCAAGTGTTGAGGACACCTCTTTTCGAAAGGAGAGGGGCATGTTAGGCCCCTATAATACTAGTGACTCCCCAATTACTATTGTCATTTTATCCTTTATTGTTATTATTATGCCCCTATTGTCCCCACATTGTTATTAGTATGCCCCATAGAAACCCACTATTGTTATTTTTATGCCCTTTTGTTATTACTGTTATGTCAGCTTGATTATATTGTGACCCCTTAGACTCCTATATATAGAAGGGAGGTTTAGGCACTTGTATCATCTAAGAATTATTCATTTGTATAATGTAAAGGAGGTTGCCCCCTCGAAGAGGCTTATTTCTAAGGCATTGATCTATCTTTTCTATCTTTTTGTGAGTTGGTTTCATAACAATTTACCACTACACCCCCCCACGATTCCACCTCTTGTTTCCACTAAATTATAGTGTTGCTAACTTCCATTTTAGCTACAATCATTTTATTTTCTACCAAATCTTATTTCTACCAATCCTACTACCGCCAAATCCCATTTTCTCCAATTTTCTTTTCTACCGAATATTTCCACCATATCATTTGCATTTAATTTTATCAAATGTATCACCATTTTCCCACATTGTCAAAGAGATATGGAAGAAGGAGAGAAATGCCACCACTGAATTGTTCAAACTGATTAACTCCAACTTCTATTCAAGCACTACAATTCCATGGGTAATCCTGTTCCTTCCCTTCATTTCACATTGTAAAGATGAGACTATGGAAAGGAAAGATAGTTAAAACCCAGCCTAAAACCCCTTATTCTACTACCTCAGTAAAAATGGATGAATTACCTTTAGTAGACAGGGAAGAAAAAAATATTGAGACAAAGTGTGAATTTGACTTGTTTGAAATTAGGAATTGGGATTTTCAAAGGTTTCATGACAACAATGATGAATGTTCTATTTTGGAATCTCGTCTTGCCCAATTTATTTTTCCACGGACTTCATTTCCCAAAATTTGTAGTTTGGTGTATAGAAAGGTATTTACCTAGTAAAAGAGTTGTTATTTCTAAAGGGGTAATTTTGTTGTTTTACATTACTCTAGAATTCATTCAATAAATTATGCAAATTTCTATATCAGAACAACCTCAACCTCTTTCTATTCAACTCCTATAAGAAAGAATTCATAAATTGACCCTCGAAGATAGTGATATGGCAATTTCACACATCCATAGGAGTTATTTCTTCGTAGTCTTATGGCCCTTGACAAGAATACCATATCAAGACAAGATGACCAAAAACAACCATAAAGTAATTCAAGTATCAATCAATGTTAGTTCATTTGTTCATATTTTACCACTTAGACAAATTTGTTCATATTAAGTTTCATAAACAGGATTCAAAAGGTAATCCATGGTCTATAAATCATCGGGAACCATTATTTAGAAAGCATGCAGAAGGGTTTTCTTTTACAAGTTTTGTAAATAATTTATTATCGGATTTTTATAACCTTCTAAATAACACTCAATCTCCAATGATTTTTCCACAAGTAAAATGTATGTTACAGCTAAGTGAACAGACTAAAGTAGGAGATTGGTTTCTATACTAGATTTTTAGAGAGGTTAGATTGTATGGGTGTAAGCTTCCTCCCTACAAGTTATCAAGTGTTCTCCCCATAATATTTTTTTCTTTAGAATTCATTTGACAGAGCTTAAATTCTGATCAACTCTATTTCATACAAAGAAAGAAACCATCCCTTTTTAAAATAAAGGTTGAAATTGGACCATTCATTGTCAATACCAGAGCATCAGATATAGAGGTTGAGAGTTTATTACAATAAATGGGATTTAGAAAAGGTTAAATTTGGAATTATGATCTTGTTGGTAATATTTCTTCTCTTAGGCTTCAACAAGGTTCTTCCCCTTATGGACATCTATCAAAGCCTAAAATTGAACATTTTTCCAACAAAGAATAATGGGAAGAGGGCACCCTAGAAGAAGTGATAGGAGAATAAGAAATAGAACAACATGTTAAACTTTGTGTTTTATCTACTCCTAAAAAAAGGGAAAAAGAACTCAAGAGGGTAATTGAACAAATTCTGCATTCCACTTTAGATTCAAAGGGGACAGCATTTAGAGTGTAAAAAAGGAAAAAATTAAGGGAAACAGAAGAATAAATGTTAGACACTATGTGAACAGAGGTGTTTACACCTTCTACAGTTGTCTTTTTAAGTGAGCTTGTGTACATTCTACAACAAACGGAAACAACAATAGGACAATATTCTTCAACCTCTTCTCCTAGTCAGAGTATTTTCTCTCAAATTATGGAGATTACCTACCATCAATTTTGGAACCAGATATCTTGCACAAAAAATATATTACTCTCAACCTTGAACATTGAAAATGGGCAGTTTCGATTGGCCTTTTTAGAACCTAAATTCCAAGGAGCTAAGTTAGCACAAGATTACAGGACTTCCATATTCTATTTTAATACCATGAAAATACATCCAATTGACCAAATTGATCTTGATTGGAAGAATGGGGAAATGGCTTACTCCACTTTGACAAGTTTATGTTGGCTTGAGGCAGCTTGGACCCAATTTCAGAGTTAGATGCACTAACCAACAAAACCCTACACTTCCAGCCCGTTTGGCAACAACCTACATAGTGCAGGCTATAGTCTCACCCGAGGCAGTATTGGGGGATGCCAGAACCAAGTTTCTACATCCAAAGGACTATTTGATGTGTTTTTGTTACTCCTAGGGCTTTATTTCAACCTTCATGAACCCTAACCGTTGAAACCTAGAAATTACAGTGACTAATAGAAAACATATCCAAACTTTTCGCTACTTGTTCTAAACATTCATAACATTATGCAATTAACCAGATCTACTACTTTTGTGCATCCATTAAGTACTTTTCATGATAAATGTAGTAAACAGAGCAAATATACAATAATTTCAAAAGTAAAGAATAATACATAGATACATAGATAATGCTCCAAAATATCCTTTATTATGTTCATATCTTTTATTACAGACGCTTTCTACCCTACGCACACAGTTGTAGGGGCCCCCACACTCAGCTACGAACTTACAAATGTTTTCACGCACTTAGCTGTAGGAGCCTACCCATTTGCCTAAGTACAGAAAACAAACTTCTCATACTTATAATATTCACTCATTCATTCATTCTTAGATATCCCCTATGACTCTCTATGAATCCTTTTTATCGCATTCTCTATTACAATATCATGGTCCCAAACCATGGGTAGGTCACAAAACAACTTAACTCCTAACCAACTAAGGGGCTTTGACCTTCCCAAAGCCCTTTAAATTCTATTGACCCGCAAGCTCCACTCCTTAAAATGTAGAGACTTTACACTAATAACAAAACTTTTACAAAATTTACCCCAAGGGGACTTTTCCCAATAGGGCCCCAACACAAAGTTGTGACTGGTCCTGAGTCACTCTACTGGTGTTGCCTCGATCTTTTCCTGTAGACTATTAAGCTCTGTCTTCAATGCTTGAAGATATGTCATTCCCTACGTAGCATCCTGGCAAACTTCCTCAACCAACTTCTTTGTAGTTGGACCTTTGACTACAAGGCCCGTGGTTCTCTTTGTCTGTTGCATATCCTTCAGCTTTCTCTACACCGTTTGTGTCAATTGGTTGGCCTAATCTTCCTAGGGTTGCGTCCTTGAAGATATGATTGAGGTCTTCTGACGCAACTCATCGATCTCAGTCTGGATGAACTTCCCTTCCTAAATCTAGTGTACCTTTGCACTAGTGCTAAGGTCCATGTTGTATCTCTGATCTCATCAAACTGCCTTTGTTTCTCTCAGATTTCTTCTTCGAGTTTCTTTAAGGTTGAATCCTCCTGTAGTGAGGTCCACAGTTCTATGGCTTGTTCAAACACTTGAGTGTTGTCTTTGACTACATCGTCTAGTGTAGTCATCTCTTCTTTAATAGCATCCTCACATTGCTCTCTGACTTCCGTAGGAGTGGTTGGTTGCATCTTAAGTTGAAGCTCAGATATTTTTAGTTTCATCTCAATACGAACCTTACCAATCTCCTCCTTTGATTCTTTCACTGCGGCCGCTAACTTTTGGATCTTCTCTATGGAGGCCACTTCTACTAGGATCAAAAGTTCAGGAAGCTCACTACAGGCATGCACTATTGATGCTTCTAGCTGCTAACTACATGAAATAACTTATTCACATTCCTTAAGGGCTTTCACCTTTTCCTTGAACATATATTGGTTGCTGGCATTTACTTCATTGATGACCAACAGTGCGCATTGTTCTCAAACTCTGAGCTCATTTGATACCTCTTGATGCAGCTCGTGAAGTGTTTGAATAGGGAGAGTCACAAGATTCAGACTCAAATCCTTCAGATGTAAGAGGCATGCCATTTACTCTAATGTCTCAATGTGCAGTGACTCCTCTGGTAACTGAACTATGTGGAGGTATGTGGTGATCTCTATTGCGAAGTCTGACCTGCTCGCTTGCTTCAGGATTGCCTGTCCAATGCTCACTTGAATAATTATTGTCTAGACCAACAATTCCCTCAAGCCCTACTGCACCTTATTTAATGTATTATTGTACGGGTCCTCAATGTGGCTCCAAATATTCTCCATTTCATCGCAGACCAAATCACCAATTTCATCTAGGTCCCCTCTGTGAGGACCAAAGGTGTCACGCTCGTAAACTTGTCAGACTTCTGCTTCTTACGTAGTCCCATGGAGCTCCACTTCTCCCTCTTTATGACAATGAAGGGGGACTCCAAGGCTGCACTCGCTTCCTCTTCACCATATGTCATGACCTCTTCATTGGTGCGCTTTATTTCAGATTCGTCGAGGTCAATAGTGGCCTGTGATGTGGTGGCAACTTTCTCCTTTGGCGCTTTTGTCTCTTTGGCAAAAACCTTCTCTTTTGGTGCTTCCCTCTCCTTGGTAAAATCCTCCTTCTGTTGGACTGCCTTTTTCTTTTCCACAACCTTTTCCTTCACAGAAGCCTTCTACACTTCCTTCTTCCTCTTTCACTACTGTCGTCACAACTATGGTTTTCTCTGCTTCACCTTTGGTAGCCTTACTACTTCCTATGCCCACATCAGATGGGGTGAGATAGTCGCTCGGCCATTTATTGACGACCCCCATAATGTCATCTTCGGTGACCAAGTATGGGAACTTGTGCCATGTGCCCGTGGCATCTTTCTTTGTGCGAATAAACATATTATGAACATTTTCCTTGAAATCAGTGACACTTGAATACTGGGCATGCAAGCTTGGTGATAACCATGGCCACTGGTTAATCACCATCCTCAACTCCACTTCAAATAGGACCCAAAATATTTGTCTCTATTACGCACTCAGTGTCCTTCTTCTCCTATATCAAGGAAATTTTTTTGGCCTCGCATAGGTTTGGATCATGCTAAGGGAACTGACTTTCCTCTGGTGTCCTCCATGCCACCAGTGCGATCAACAAAAGTAGCCTCGTCCTGGGCATCTCGAAAATATTCCGAAAAACATGACATAAATACTTAGCCCAATTATATTGGACTCCCTTGGCGCACTGCACAACCAAAGATACCATTGGCGTTGGCAGTTCATCAGTGTAACATTTCCTCATGATCTTCCTGACCAATATTTATGCAGAAAACTGCACCCCACCATCTGATATGGAACTGATCACATAGCTGCGTGACTTCTTCAGCAACCTAAAGTCACTCTTCATCTGATCTGCTAACTTCTTCTCCTAGGATTTTCCTAAGAAAGCATTCACAGGGTCTATTCCTTGATACGACAACATCGTTATCCGGTGAATCAACATATCAGTGATAGGAATGGGTCCTCCCAACCAAAGGCACCCATCATGAACTAACATCAATAATTGATGTACACAAATAATATTAGTGGCAATGTGGCTGAAATACAACACCCACAGCATATTGAGCAGCCCCGTGCACTCAACTCTAATCCCCCACTTCATTGGTTCGCATCGTGTAACATTTGACTCCTTGTAGTATACCTTCTTCAGGTATTTTCTCGGTTCCAGCTGTGGAACTTCGCGTGATTCCCCAAGTCCTAGTCCTCCATGTTTAAGTATGGTATTCATGCTAGCAGATTTCCCTCAAAAGGTACATTTCCTAGCAGCAATGGTGTAGAGATCATGAATTTTACTGAATCTGGGTCTCTAGGAACCTTGGTAGTGGATTTCCTTGGTGGTATATAAGGCAATAGCTGAGTAATCGGCACGACTTCATCTGCATCAATTTATTCAATCCCCATGGTGAGATCATCTTAGTTTAATTCTAGGGGCTATGTCGGTTTCTTGCTTCTATCCATCTTCCCCTTTTTTTCTAATGTCCATAGGATTTTTGCATGTCAATTACGGCACTGACGCTTGCTAGGGTTTCTTATGCTTCTTTTCTCCTACCACAAAAGCAGGTGGTTTAGGTCTTAGTGACCAAGGCGTTATAGTAGGCAAACTTGTAGGCACTGGTTGGGTCAGCTTAGGTCAGGTTGCAGTCATTCTCTCTAGGAATCTTTTGCGTTGCCAATCAGTTAAATTCCTGAATCCTGGCTATGAAATATTCTCTCGAAGTATTTCCCAATCTTATCCAAATATATAGCAATCCTCTTGGCGCAAACTAAAGAGCAAAATCTCAAGGCAATTTCTGAGGAAGAAAAGTGTTTGAATGTGGAATGGGATGTTTTATTTATAGCCCAATTTGAATTCAAATCCATTTGTTCCCTCCAACTACCTGCATTAATGCAATTTTGGTGGTAGATTTCCAAATATATGTGCCTTAAATCCCCCCCCCCCACTCCCTTTAATAGAAAAATCACCATCCAATCATCTATAGTGCTTCCAATGGTCACCTTTTGGCCAGGCTATGCAGGACCCACCATTTTAGCACATCTCCTTCATCACAGCTCTCCTCTGTGCCTTCCCTCGATTCGTCGCACAACCCATTCACTTCTCCAAACTATCCTTTTGGAATTGTAGTTTATAGTCTCAAACTCCCTTGCAACTTCCTAGAGTACTAAGACTATCCTGCATTCATATAGTCATTGCATATGGGTGAGATCACCCATGTACAACTCTAACTCATTCCCATTGACCTTTCCCAGAAACAACTCCACATTCAGCTTCGCGAGCTGAACTGTGCCTCCATCCATAATCTCCTTAAGGATACATGGCCCCATCCAATGCATTTGGAACTTTCCTAGAAACTTCATGAACTTACTGTCATATAGCAATACCAATTCTCCACTCTTAAAGGTTCGTTGCTTAATGTGGCGATCATGCCACGCCTTTCGTGATCCTTCTACACTCGCTAATGAAAATCAGCTAAGAATCAATCTTCTTCCAACTCAAATATAAGCACGAGGTGTTCTTCCATGGTATCTCGATTGGACATGTTTGTAGCTACTGCAATCTGCAAACTTGCCATGATCTACTCCATTGACATCACAGCTTATTTTCCATAAACTAGTCTAAATGGTGTTTGTCCATGTTATCACCCCAAGAAACTCACCTAGGTTGTATATCAGTGATGCTCGATAACATTACAATCTCAACAAAAATGTTGGAAAATGGTGGATGAATGGAAGGAATGATGCATATTCAAGCCAAATAACCACTTCTACTATGCTTAATCCCAGACATGGGTGAACACCCCTAGACTACAAGGCTTTAGACCACCAATCACTCACAGTTTAAAGAGTAGGTGAAGATGGAGAATATTGACCACACCAGTAGATGCACAAGACCATGTGATGGCCGGCTGCAACCAGTTAAAAAGGTCTGCAAATTTGTTTCTTAATGCACAGATAGGATGACAGCTCTCTATCACTAAGCAAATAGAAACTTGAATAATACATTTACTGAAATAAACAAGACTTTAACACAAAGGTGGGATGATAGCCCCTCTAATGCCAAACATCAAGAATTCAAGACAAATGCATAACAAGCACAACCTGGAACAAAGAAGAAGTGGAAAGTGAGTAATTAAACAAAAGAAGCTTGTATTAGGTAAAAATGAAGACTAGACACTGCAAGTATCACAATAGTTACAGTCTCCAGAAGTTGAACCTTACATCATAATAACATTCATCAACCCCCTTTACATCTCTTCTTTGGGTATATATAGAGTTTCTTTACAAAAATGTTTTATTGTTCCATGCATGGAGGGGTCATAATGGACCACCAACCACTTTAACTATCTAATATGGGTCTCTTCTGCAATCTGGCTGTGTCTACGAATGAATTTGACCTTCTCAGATGTTCTGCTGTCCTTCTTGAGCTGGTAGGGTGTAATATGAAACAAGCTCCATAACTGATAAATGTTGTGACCGGCTCGAGGCATGTCCTTTTCCTTCTTGACCATCCTACTTGTTGAATGCGGTGGTTGAAGATTAACTGCGTAGAGTGCTGAATACTGGCCACCTTCATCCTTTCGGGAGCATGAAATGGTTGAGCGGTGCTGTCGATGCCCATGATTGCTTCTCGGCCTCTGTCTCCCAGAATTTATTTCTCGTCCTTTGTTTATGTGATAGAAAGGGTCTTCGGGCCTCTGTTATCTTCTAAATACAAACGGGTACTACTTTCTGCTATAACAGAGAAATGATGCAACTGTGAGAAATCCCACCAAATCTGCTTCTTTTGGACTCCAAAAGTCCTCAAGTATGGTTTAATTTTCTATCGGGTCTGCCCTTGGGTCACTGTCGCCTATCGCAGATGGCATGTTCCCTTTGTTCCCTTGTTCCTGGAAATACTTGAAAAACACGAGAAAAAACATGAAAAAGGCCACCCTCCAGACTTCAAATATTTAACAATTTCATTCCGAAAACCCACCGGGTCCGGGTCTTATCGTATCGTAAGGCTCCAAGGCTCCCTTTGGTTTCTGCTAATAGCAATCTGGCGATGTAACATGGGCCGTCGATCTGTGCATGCGATCGACGGTCGATATTGCATCGCTAGTCGCAATCGCTCAATGCACATTGTTTGCGCTAATTTGCCTCCGCTGATGCGATCTGCCGATGTGATACAGCGATGTGATAAAGTGATGCAATGTGGGTTGTTGATCTATGCACATGATTGACGGTTCACATTTAATCGTTGATCGCGATTGCAATGCCTCTCCTATCCACGCCGATTGCAATGCCTCTCCTGTCCACACCGATTGACACTGCCTGCCTATGCCGATTATGATCTACCGATTAGATCTGGACCGATGATTGACAAGATCTAATGGCTGCTGTGCCACCATCGTTTAAGCCTGCACCTGTGGGTTTTTTCATGGTTTTGTAGTGTTTCTGCCTCCCAATAGTGAATTGTCGACCCTCCAAGGGCTCTCCTCTTGCATCTATTTCGATCAGTGGATGACCTTTGACTAAAATTGGAGATTTCAACGGCATGCATGGATCCCTTGGCATGATTTTAAGCAGATTTGCAGACTTTGGGAGTGTTTTTCGATCCATTTTTATCTTTTTGTATAGCATCGCTAACAGTTGAGTCAACTTTTTACAGGTATTTCTATACGCCCATATAACAACTGGTATGTGCACATCCCAATCATTCCATTTTTCATTACAAATCTTCGTTAAGGAATTCTCTAAAATTTTATTAAAGGCTTCCATGGTTCTGTTCGCTTAAGGATGATATGATGTACTTTTCTTATGATACATATGGAATTCTTCAATAAAGGGAGCAATTGTTTCGTTCAAGAAGTGTGAACCCCTATCACTCATCAAAATTTTAGGGCAGCCAAACCGAGACAAAATGTATTCAAAAATGAACTTCACAGCTATAGTCATGCTACAATCATTGATGGGTTGCGCCTAAGCCCACCTGGTTAAGTATTTGGTTGTTGTAATAATGTATCTTTCTCCTGTCATCTTTCCTAGTGGCTTAATGCATTTTTGGCAGCAAATTTCCAAAGATATGTGCCTTAAATTCTCCTCCCCCCCCCACTCCCTTGAACAGAAAAATCACCATCCAATCATCTATATTTCTTCCAACGGTCACTTTTTGGTTAGGCTGCGCAAGACCCACCATTTTAGCACATCTCCTTCATCGCAGCTCTCCTCTGTGCCTTCCCTCGATTCATTGTGCAACCCATTCACTTCTCCAAACTATCCTTTTGGAATTGTAGTTTATAGTCTCGCACTCCATGCAACTTCCTAGAGTACTGAGACTATCCTTCATTCTTATAGTCATTGCGTAGGGGTGAGATCACCCATGTACAACTCTAACTTGCTCCCATTGACCTTTCCCAGAAACAGCTTCACATTCAGCTTCGCGAGCTGAACTGCGCCTCCATCTATAATCTCCTTGAGAATACATGGCCCCATCCAATGCATTTGGAACTTTCCCAGAAACTTTGTGAACTTACTGTCATATAGCAATACCAAATCTCTACTCTTAAAGGTTCATTGCTTAATGTGGTGATCATGCCATGCCTTTTCGCGATCCTTCTACACCTACTGATGAAATCTGGCTAAGAATCATTCTTCTTCCAACTCAAATATATGCACGAGGTGTTCTTCCATGGTATCATGATCGGACATGTTTGTAGCTACTACAATCTGCAAACTTGGCATGATCTACTCCATTGACATCACAACTTCTTTTCCATAAACTAGTCTAAACAATGTTTGTCCAGTCAACTTTTTACAGGTATTTCTATATGCCCATATAACAATTGGTATGTGCACATACCAATAATTCCATTTTTCATTACAAATATTCGTTAAGGAATTCTCTAGGATTTTATTAAAGGCTTCCACGGTTCCATTCACTTAAGGGTGATATGGTGTACTTTCCTTATGATACATATGGAATTCTTCAAGCAAGGGAGCAATTGTTTCATTCAAGAAGTGTGAACCCCTATCACTCATCAAAATTTTAGGGCAGCCAAACCGAGACAAAATGTATTCAAAAATTAACTTCACAGCTATAGTCACACTACAATCCTTCACGGGTTGTGCCTAAGCCCACCTGGTTAAGTATTTGGTCATTGTAATAATGTATCTTGCTCCTGTCATCTTTCCTAGTGGCTTAATTGGTCCCACGAAGTTTATTTCTCACTTATCGAATGCTTGTAATGACACTTGTGGGTTCAAAGGTAATTCATTCGTTCGTGGTGGCCTCCCCGTTCTCTAACAAACATTGCATGCCCTGTAATACTCCTTGGAATCCTTGTGCGCAGCTGGTCACCATAGTCCTACTCATAGGATCTTCTGTGCAGTCTCTCTTCCTGCATAATTTCCTTCTGCAATTGCTCCATGTGATTTAGCGAGGATACTTGGTTGTTCATACTCCGGGACATACCTACACAACACTTCATTTGATCCCATTTAATATAAGTGCCCTGCAATGACATAAAAATCTGCATCCCTAACGGTCACCAATTATTTCTTTTGCTGCGTTGTATACTCTTCAGGAGTTGTACCTGTAGACAAGAACTAGATTATGTCTGTAAAATATTCATCTTCAACATGCACAACAAAGAGTTGTGCATCAGGCAACCCTTCATCCATATTTATAAGTTCGTCACCATTCTCAATCCGCGAGAGGTGATCTAGTCCAGCATTCAAGCGCCCTAGCTTCACAATTACTTCAAAGTCATATTCTTGAAGGAGAAACAACCATCTAGAAATTTTGCCCCCCAACACATGCTTGTTGACCAGGTACTTCAAGGAAGAATGGTCTGTGTACCTTTTGAAGTGTGCACCCAACAAATAGTGCTTGAAATTTTGGAGCACATACATCATCACCAATCCTTCACGATCTGTGGTTGAATAATTAGTTTATGCCTTAGATAACTTCCTGCTCACAAACTCTATCGGATGGTCAATATCACCTACACCTGGCTAGGTTAGCATAACTTCTAATCCTATGCAAGATGCATCTACATGTACATGGAATTCCTTATTCCAGTCGGGGAACACTAGAATAGGTGTTGTAACCATTTTTTCTTCAATACATCCAAACTCTTCTAGAAATCATCGTCCCAGAAAAATGTCGCATCCTTCTTTAGTAATCTCTCCATGGCCGCAGTGATATGCACATATGCTTTGATGAACTTCCTATAATATCCTATGGGGCCCAATGTTGTGAATAGCTGTTTGACATTCCTCGAGGGCTCTAAATTGATAATAACTACAATTTTGGTAGGGTCTACCATCAACCCCTTCTTACTTACAACATGGCCCAAACGTATCCCATATGGTATGCAAAATATGCACTTCTTCATATTAAGAGATATCTGATACTTTAGACAAGTATCCAGCATGAGGCAAAGACTGGAAACACACTTCTTTACTAATGCAAACATCGTCCAATCATCAAAGTAAACCTCCAAAAACTTATGAATAGATTCTTTGAAAACTATGACTACCACCCTACAGAAGATTGCAGGAGCTTTCTTAAGTCCAAAGGGCATAACTGTATACTAAAAATAGCCCCATTCAGTAGCAAAGGTAGTCTTACTCTAGTCCTTCAGCACGATTTTGATTTGATGATACCCTGAGAACCCATTAGTAAACAAATAGGCTTCCTAACCTCCAACGTTCTCCAATACTTCGTCTGTGAATGGTGTAAGAAATGGATTATGGACACAAGCAACATTCAACTTTCTTAAATCTATGCATATCTGAATTTCACCCTTCTTCTTCTTTTCCTAAACCACCATAGGACTAACCCAGTCTGATTCAAGATGGGCTCAATAATCTAGTTTCCAGCATCTTATCCAATTCTTCACACACTTTCTCCTTGTACTTAGGATTCAACTAGTATGGGTGTTGCTTCACTGGCTTTGTATCTGGCTTTGGAGTGATCTTCATGACACCTACTAGATCACCAAATATCCTCTTCAAATTAGAGAACTTGGTGGGAAATAAGTCCTAATACTCCCACAATAACTCTGCGACTTTGTCCATTGTGTCCTCATCCCAGTAATCACCTATATTTGTGAACTTTGGTTTCACTTCCAAACCAATGTTCACCTACTTAGTTTTCAAGGCCTTTGAGATGTCAGGGACTTCCACCTTAGGCCTTGCAACTTTACATTATCCTTTTGACTCAGGAATATTGATATTCCTAGGATCTTCCTCACCTCTTCTATGGTCACAATGTAACATTCCAGAGCATGGCACAACTGCATGCTTGAGTCTAGTTGTACCCACGTGATAGGTTCTTCAGGAATTCTAAATATTGCAGCTTTGATCTCTTGTAATGCTTCGTCAATACACTCAAATCCAATTTCAAAACTGAAAGTTAACAAAAAAATTTCCTTCAAAACATCCCACTCCGCGGTTCCATGTCATAGCTATGTTTCTAGATACCATTTCATAGGGATAGTATCCAAAGTGTGGCATAATATGTGAACCCGTTCTCGCTACAGTTCTTCTCCCCATGATTTTTTCCACCGAGCCAGATGCTCACACAGATCATCCTTTCCTATATATTTATCTGCAATGCGGGTATTGGCATACCCAAACCACAACTTCATCATCCATTGATATTCCTTCCAGTCTGCAAATTTTTTCTTATGTGTGCCCCACCATCTTGAAGGCATAGCTCTTCACACGATATCTAATGCCTAGAACCAATGTTCCTCCGGTGCATCCCTTTCAAATTAATCGATAAATAAATTGGCATGTTCTACACCATCATAATACGGTAAATTGTGTACCTCATTGGATATACATCAGAGTGACTTAGTAAGCCTGTTGCATCATAGCAATCATACCTCATGTAATTTGTTCTTCCAGTGCTCAAGCTACTCATCTAAAGCTGAGTTGCAGGAGTTGTCCTTCTCCCAAATAATTTGCCCATCTGTCATAGGGTTGATCCAATCCTCGTCCCGCATAGTAAGCTTATAGATTTTCTTAATATCATCCTCCTCATAATAATCTTGGACTGGTTCCATATATCGTGCACCCTCGGTCGGATCCAATGGAACAATAACCCTTAGTTCCTTCTTCTAAAATGTCACGTTGTGCTTCTTGAGGTTCATGACTACATTCATATCAAATGCCCAATCAATGCCAAGCAATGCCGGGTGTGGATTACTGTCGTCAACTATTTCAATCACTTCAAAATTGACTGCAGTGCGCGCCCCTTCAATATCCATAGTCACTCCATGTAGGCACCCCATAGGAATAATATTTTGTTGATTCACCAATCTTAGCTGGATCGGGGACCACTGTAGTGCTGGTCTTCCCATTCTCTCCCAGGTTTCCTTCGGCAAAAAATTTGCATCAAATCCCAAATCAAATATCACTTGGTCCATTTCAAATTCTCCAATCTGGGAAGTCAATATCATCTCCCAACCAGTCCTTTTCTTACCTTTGTCCACCTTATGCACTATGCATTGTTCAGGCAGTGGATTACCCTTGCCATCTTAGTTATCTATCAACTCTTACAGTTCCTCTAGTGATTTTTGGTCCCTCACAAGCTTCATGCAGGTATGTACGAAAGATGTTAACATTTATGGATATATTTCTTGCACAGTACTCACACCTTCAGGCTTCTCCATTTGTGTACTCTAGGCCTTTGATGTAGAATCCCCTACGTCCGCAAAGCTCCTCTTCACTTCCATAAAAGTTTCCTTCACTTTATTCACATCAAATCCAACCTCCTTATCAGAAACCTTACATACCCATACATTTTCCTCTAGTTGTTTCCCTTTGTCCTCTCCAGTATCTATACCGCTCTGCATAATGATATTAGCACTGGGTCCATCTTTATGCTGTTCTGATTTCATCATCTAGATGTTCTGCATAGGCTCCTGGTTCTAGTTCATCTTTTCTTGCATTTTCGCGATGAGAATAGGGGAATATTCTATGACATGATCAAACTATCAGAAATAATAACACAATGGGCGCATTGGATTTTGACAATCTCGTGAAAAGTGACCTAGTTCTCTGCAATTGTAACAAATGATCTGGCCATGACCTCTTCCATCTCCTCCTCCTTATCCTCTTCCCCATCCATAGAATCCTTCTTGTGCTACAGTTGTGCTTTGATCCTAATGAGGACATGCCTCCATATGTACTCTATATGTTGGTTTCCTATCCATCATTAATTCATAACTTCAGAAATTACCTTCATCATGACCTACAGACTTACAAAAATTGTAAAATAGTTGCTAGGGAGTCTGCAAAAACTTCAGTAACAAATGACAATTGTCCTTCATATGTTTTCCTTGATCTGGCACATAGCGTAGCAAGGTATCACACTTGCACTTGTCCCAACGGTATTTTCTGGCTTCAGTGGGATAGGACCTCCCCCAACTAGATAATTCTGACACTCTCAGCAATGATACTCGTTGTGACCATGGCCTTTACATTTCAAACACCATACTTTCACGCAGGTCTTAGTCTAGAATTATTTTCCCTTTTTGACGCTTTGCAACTCCACATGCAGGCTAGCCAACTGTGACCGAATCTATTTCACTCCCAGATTCGTATCCTGAATAGGTGAGGCCTCCAATTTCATAGAAATCTCCAGTGCCTCAGCCTATGCTCCAAGCTTCTATTGTGAAAATGGTAATCTCAAATGGGGTAATAGCGAAGCAATATACCAATCCTTGTGTTGTTCAGCTTTGATCTGCAGATTAGTCTATTGTAGTAGACATTTTAGTCTCTAATCAAAGTCACATGCAGATTCATTCACCTTCTACTAGATCTCTTTGACCCTATTACTAACTGGGCCTATGACTTAGGCTTCTTGAATTCATTATTTAGTTCATCCTTCATATCCTTCAACGTCGCATTTGGATGAGTCATACTATACTTAATTATAACAGCTCAATGCCATATCTTGCAACACTGTGACTAGTTGCACTTTCTTCAGGTCATCATTCGTTATCTGTTGTGACTTCCACACAGCATCCGCTATAAACCAAAATTGTTTAGGGTCTTTTTGTCCCTAGACCCTTGAATATGGGCATCTTCATAGCATTCACCATATTGAATATTGGAGGTGGAGGTGGAGTAGGAGGTGTAGGTGTAGGTGTGTGAGGTGGAGGTGATGGCAGAGGTGGAGTGGATGTATGTGGTATTCCCTCGATACCCCGATTTACCATATGTGGTGCACCTTGAGGCGTCTTCAACCTATTACTTTCTTCATCACTATCAGACGCTCCCAAAAAAGGACTGTACTCAACACCTAAATCTAAATTTCTTCTGAGTGGCTTTCCACTTCATGTAGCTCCCATCAAATATCAGCTAAACGTCAATTCAATGGAATAACCCATTTCTCACACAATAACAATTTAATCCAGGTTTTCAGGGACTTTAGATACTTACCTCTTGGTCCTTTTAAAAATCAGTGTTCATCTTCACTATAACTAACAGATGTGTCGATCGTAAACTCAATAATGAATCTACCAAAAATATTATCGATCTAGTAATCGACATCCCTCACGATCTTATTTTTTAAACCTTCTAAGCACTTCGCTAGCTCTGGAGTCCACACAATAGGGTTATCCAACTTCCACGTACCTTGACTTTCCGCTAATTTAGAAAATCATTCGTATAACTCGGAGGGAAAAGTGCAGAAGAAAATTTTGTGTTCTTTTGTATACAAGTATCTATTCAACCACTCTTCCTTCGATAGGCACAAATTCCTATTTTCCTGGGCTGCAAACTTGTGCAGCTTCTGATCAATCCACTTTTCGATCTCCTTCATAGTCAGTATCCACTTATGACTCATCACATATTCCTTAGATAAATCCTAGTCCTGTTATAGACATTTTTGGGCACTGCAACCCCAAGCATAAAATGTCCATAAACCAAGGGCTCCTAAGTCCCTAAAAATGTTGTTCCAACCCCTAAAGGAACAAGGTCAACTGATTACAGCTTCTCCCAGAAGTTCTCCATGAAAAACTACTCAGAACTGGTCAAAACAGGATCATTTCACCTGCTCCATAGGCAAAGTGCGTTGCATCTCACCTAAGTACACTCAGTGGATGCATTTCATTTCAAAAATCCCTTCTATGGGGTGCGATGGGTGAGAAGAGACAAATGGCAGTGTCAATCCGCGAGGTGGAGAAGCATGGAATCTTCCAGAAACTTCTCCTGTGACACTTGCCTCTCTGAATTCGACCAAGGATGAGTAAGAGATCATCAATCTCCAAGTGGAAGCAAGAACTATCAGAGGGAAGACACTAATCAAATAACAAGCTGACTCATCTCCCTTGCAGACATCTATATATGGATCCCTCATCCCAGAGATCCAGAGGCTGGAATTTTTCATCTTGTAAGGAATTGCTGTTGGTTTCTTGAGGCAACATCATAGTGTTGGGTGATCTAAGCTTTGCATGAGGTGAAGAAGGGCTTACTTGCTGACAGGATGATGCTTGGTCAGAACAACTGGTTGTAACTCTCTTGGCTCTTTCTTGATTATCAATAAAGCTATTCAAGTTTTCCTCCATACTCTTGTGTAATCTATGTTTTGTGCATTTGTATGGTCAATTTACATCTGATCCTAGATTGTTTATGATAATAGATCCATGTTCTCGTATAGTGTTATGCTGCTTTGGTTCTACAGGTACTCTGTAAAGCTGGGTATACAAGGAAGCAAGTAGCAAAGGACTATCAGAAGAGAGAGGAATCGAGCAAGGAACCAAGCACAAGACAGAGGTTGGTCTCCTTTATTCTTCTCTCATCTATCTTTCATAAAGGAAAACGAAAGTAGTTTTAATTTGTTTGTTTCTAAGGTAGCTACCATGCCTTAGTGGGATTAGCAGTTCTGCATAGACACTTTTCCCTGTAACAAAATGGCGACTCTGCTGGGGAGCAACTAGGTTGTTTGTCTATCTACATTTGTTTACTTTATAAACTTACAGACGGAGCCTGAAGTCGAGCCAGGTAGCTTTCGAACTGCATTTGCTATGCAAATGCAAAGTAGATAAATGCCGCTTCAGTCAATCTCCGGGTTTTGTTTATGAATTAAACAACTGATTTACAAACTCTCTAATTGCCCTTGTGGTAGCTCTAGTAACCTCCTTAGATCTACCCCTGTTGTTGATTTACTGATTACCACTTGCTCGGCCAAAATCCCTGAACTGAACTGCAAATTGTGACCTGGAACCCAAGAAAAGTCTCGTTTCTAGTCCAACGCATTGTCTATTCTGTGAATCTCAAATTCAGCGCACTTCCCGAGTGTAGTAGGTGCGCTGCATTTCAAATTCACTGTGTTACGGGTGCGCTGATCAGACTAGGCATTGTTCCTGAATTTTGGTTTCTGTTCACTCTTTTCAGATCTATTCAAGGAATTTGCTGCTTGTAGTCAGTACACCTCTATTTAAAACCCCTTTCCTTGCTGTTATTCCACCTCCATTGTGCAAAGGACTGTAAATGTTTTTGTGTATTTGTTGAGTCATTTTCAGTTCTCCTTTGCAAAAAAGTAACGTAATTGTACTGTCGTTTCTTGATTTGAAAGTGTTGCAAGTGTCGTTTTCAGTCATAGAAGAGAGTCTGATTGCTCTTGATAGTCGATTACCCTGTTGCTATTGTATTTTATATGAATTAGTAGTTTTTCTAGTGTCGAAAGCAAGTTTTCATTTCCAAATCATAAAGTGTTGTCATTATCTTCATTTTTTATTTTGAAAAGAAACTTGTTAGTAATTGTTGCTTTGAAAATAAATCAGATTTGCACATTAGCTTTCTTTTATCATTCACATATTAAGAAGGCTGAAAACAAATACATGCAGGTGCATTTGCATTTAGACTGTTTGATTGGTTTGATTTAGGACAATGCATATAGTGTGTGCTCTTTGCTCTTTGTTGAAAGAATTATGTCTTTCTTTCCTTAGTAGCTAGGATTTTCATTGCACAAAGAAGATAAAAAGACTGTTTAGCATATTAGCTTGCATTTTAGGAATTGTACATCTACATCATGCGGTGAACCTGAAAGGAAAATTTCTTAAGCAAGATCAACTATAAAATAAATTTAATGAATCTAACAACGCTTTGGAACCTAACGCACAACATCTAGAAGTCTAGGCTAGAGACATATTTCGGCGTCGTAAAGCCTGGTAACTGTTTTTCTCACTGTTGGTTGGGTGATTCCTCCACTTTGAGACAATAAGTTCCAGTACGAACTTGTGCTCCCACGTACCGTCGAGTATATTATTGGAGACCATGGTAGGCTTAATCCTTTATCTATAGGAAGCCGTGTCTGCCACCCTATCAATCGCAATGCACTGAACACAGCATTCGGGAAGATTGACTGTCGTACCGTAAAAATTATTCTGCAGTTTTGCGATTGGTTTGGTAATCCCTCTGCCTAGATTTCCAGAGCAGTCCCTTTCGTTCCTTTTCAGACTCCTTAATGGAAAAGGTCCATCTGAGCACTTGTCACTTCAGGCTCATTAAAAATCGAAGGCGACTAGAGTCATCTTTTGTTTTTTCTTGACTCTTTAAAATTGAAAAAACAAGTTGTGTCAAAGCGTCTAAAATTTATTTTAAACAGAATAATCGTCACCTTTCCTACGTTGGTCTTAGGTTGAGAGAATGGAGTCCACCAACCATGGAGTTCCCCTTGGAGGAAATCCTAGTCCCTTCTCCTCTTGGGGAGATGTTGGTTCACCCCACATGGCCACATTGTCACTTCCAAGATTGACAATCAGCCTGCCCGTATGGCTTTTCTCAACTTCCGTCGTTCAGAACACCACAATTCCTGAACAATCGAGTCAGTAACTAGACAATTCCAGAGTTACCTCCCAACCCTCTACTTCGTCTAATTCTTCCTCTCCTCCTTCCTCTTCGCTTGATGAGACTGGTAAAGCCAAAAATCAAGTACCTAAAAAGAAGAAGAAAGAGAAGAATAAGAAGGAGCCGAAGGCAAAAAGGGGCAACCAAGCGTCGTTTAACGAAAATCCCCACACTGCACCGACCAGGCCTAAATCGCCATGTGTCATTTGCAAAGGAGACCACTATCATAGAGATTTTCCCTGCATCCCTCGGATCTTAAGGGACTGGTCTCCTCATTTGCACAACCCGGTGTCGTCAACCTCTGATGATCATGTTGAAAACACACCGTCGACTAGTGAAAGTGAAGTCCTTGGACAAAAAGGAAAGTGCAAATTTCCTTGTAAACTGTGTGAAGGCGATCACGCTGTCCACCGTTGTCCCTTCTTAGATGAGGCTAAAAGAGTTTTGGACGATCGTCCGGTTTCACCGTTACGACTTCCTCCTGGATATAAGAAACTCTTGCCGAGTCCGTCAATGGTTAAAAATCCGGCTGACCCGCCCAGGTGGTTAGCCGAAGCATCTATCATTGAAGATAAACCATCTGAACCCACACCAGACAAAAGTCAAAAGGTCGAGGCAGCAGTTGACCTGGTCTTGCCTTCAGAGGTTCCATCTTCAGATGATACAGTCACCGAAGAGAACAAGGATGACACTGTCCAAATTCTTTTCGTAAACACAGACTCCGATGAACATGGGGGCAATTTACCCATTCCTTTACAGCAGGAAGGAAGTTCGTCAGAGTCATACCCGGCCGTCTACTCGGTCCCCCCTCCAAGCAACCTAGTTGTTTCCTTCAACTGGAATCTGCTAGGCAGACCCCGTTTACCGGCTAGTGTACCATTCCGAATCATTGCTCAAGTATATAGAATGGTTATGGCCGGTACCATCATAGATGAAGGGGCTTCTATGAGTATCCTTTCCTCGACTGCTTGGAAAGCACTTGGTTCGCCATCTCTTTTGCCTAAGATGAGAAATCTAATAGGCTTTGACAAAGGAACCAATCGACCATTAGGGATCCTTCCCAATGTGCCCATAACATTGAGAGGGAAAACCGTTCATATGAACGTAATGGTAGTCCAAGGACCCCTGGATTATAATCTACGCCTTGGACGAGACTATATTTATTGCATGGGAGCCATTGTCTCATCACTCTTTAGAGTAATGTGTTTTCCGCACGAAGGAAGAGTGGTCAAGCTTGTAGACCAGCTTTCATTCCCCGGTTCATGCATAGCAAATAGTCATATACCATCCCTAAATGGTCTTTTCACACAAGGAATGTCTCAATCCCCAGTCCGTCCACCTGATGAGTGCGAGTGATTCAGGGGACATGACTGAAACCCAGGGGGCATGCACCCTCGTCTGCTTCGGCAGGAAAACTTCAGGTATAGGATAGGTTTCCACGAGGGATATATGACTAGTCTGACACTCCCGTCCGTGGTTGGAAAAGGGGGTTGGACTGGAATAAGATTCCCTTGTCAAAGTTATGCGGGTAGAGGCGTCTGCGCTACTCGCCTTTGTCTATTTCGGTAGGCATCGCCGAAGAAGTGTTTTGTTTGCACTGCAGATAAAACAATCTTTGGTAACTTGAAAGAGGTAAACCTTTCCTGATAAAACAAATGTTTTGTCGGTAGATTGAGAGGTAACCTTGAAACTCTATTTTATACCTGGGGGCATGCAAACCTTTTGGAGTGCAAGCGAAGAGCGACCATTTATTTTTTAAATTTGTAGGTCCTCTAACCCTTTAAACTCGTAGGATTAGTCGTTTCCTAACTTGCATAAAGAAAGGATGTGGGGAAAAACTTTAAAAATTGTCGTTTTCATATATGAGACATTCCTATTATACGACTGGATTAACCGAGCAGTTTTAATGCGGACTTCATGCTCGTTAAAAAATAAACATAAGCAATGAGAAAATGTTTCCCCTAGCGTTTAAGCTCAATAAAAAATGAACCAATTCCCAGTAAATAACCATCGTGATTGTAGTGCTTCAGCCTTTTAAGCCTTGGTCGTGTTCTCATCATCACCTCCACTCTGTATTGGCCGATCATTCACCTCCATTTGATTGTTTACCCCTTTTGAGGAACAGCTGCGAAGAGTGATCCTATTAGCCATCCTTGTAACATTGCCGTGATTGGAAAATTCCAAACCTTACCTGGAATCAGCTGCTACCCAATTTTATCACTCGTTCCTCAAAGATGAGTCTCCTTTAAGCTCTTTTCAACTGACACGTAAAATATGAAAAGATTGCCAAGCCATTGGCCTCTCCAGCTCGTTAAAGGGACCAGAAGTGCTATCCCTCCTTTAGATTTTAATATTTTTGGACCTAAGGGATTATTACACAAAAAGATCGAGTGCTTGTTTTATTCGGCTCGTTAAAAGTATCAAAAATTCATCCCTTCTGTTTTATACTTTTTCGGACTTAAGGGATTAGATGACGAAAAATGATTTTTGGAGTTTCCTTTACGTCCTTTTTCAGAATCTCTAAAATTGAAAAGGACCGAGTTATCTTTGTCGTTAAGCTCGTTAAAACCTAATAGCGACAAACTTGTCCATAGCAGACAAGAACGAGTTTCACTATCGCTAGGCTCGTTAAAACATAGCGATGGGTTTGCCCGAAGGGCAAATTATAGAACAAGCATATGTTATCCTCCTCAAGCTTGACAAAAATAAAGAGGTACTTGTTAGCAATGACTGGGGAAAAATTGGGAAGAAAACTTGAAGAAACTTTGTTGGTAGCAAGTCGCTCTTGAACATGACACTTTCACTCCGCATCCAAGTCGGGTTGGGTTGTTTCATTCACCGGTCACATCACACCATCCAAATTTGGGGTTAATGCTACCAATCCATCATGTCAGTGTCACCGATATGTTCAAGAGAAGTCACTCAGAGAATTCACCTGTGTCTCACCCGCTGCAATACATTTACGCTCCATTCTTTCATGACCGCCACCCTGAACCTTATATCACCAGATCATTTTCACCTCCATTAAAATCATTTGTTCCGTGTCATTGATGTGGGATTCATTAAGGCCGTCCTATGATGGATCACTTCTTGTCGACATCAGCTCATTATCCAAGAAGTCGATCTATTGACACCCCTTTCAGTACTTTGAAACTTGCATGCCTCAATGGCAAGTTTCTCACTTCCGGCGATAGGTTTACATCAATGGCCTTCGATCGAAATATTTTGCGTGGTGTTCGACGCCAAGTCCCTTATTCACACCACATGAATTGTACTGTAGTACCTTGAGGATCATTATCATTATCGGTGATTCCTCTCTCGCCTGTTAACAGCTTACATCATTGGCTGGTAATCAGGCGATGTCTTTCCATGGTCGACTCCAGAACATCTCTCACATGGATCGACTTGTACTTTGGGTGAAGATTGAACGAGATTGAAGACCCCGGATCTAGTTTCATCCATTCGGGCTGCGATATATATTCAGGAAAATAAAGACATCAAATGTACATCATTGCTGCACAGATAATCATCCAATCTATGGGATGATGGCTCCTCTAGAATCATCAGTCTACACTCAGACAATTGTCTGTCCTATGTACATGAAAATGAATTTATAAAGCTGAGCATGGGAATGCCCGCCTCAGCTAGATCATGAAAATATTATGAAGATAATGTATTGTATTGTATCTTATTACAGGTCTCCTCCCAGCTTGAAAGAACTTCGGATCCTCATGATAAAGCATTTCACCCGACATCAAAAAAGATTAACGACCTCATGCTTTAGGGGGCAACTGTTATAGACATTTTTGGGCACTACAACCCCAAGCATAAAATGTCCTTAAACCAAGGGCTCCTAAGTCCCTAAAAATGTTGTTCCAACCCCTAAAGGAACAAGGTCAACTGATTACAACTTCTCCCAGAAGTTCTCCATGAAAAACTACTCAGAACTGGTCAAAACAGGATCATTTCACCTGGTCCATAGGTAAAGTGCGTTGCATCTCACCTAAGTACACTCAGTGGGTGCGTTGCATTTCAAAAATCCCTTTTATGGGGTGCGATGGGCGAGAAGAGACAAATGTCAGTGTCAATCCGTGAGGTGGAGAAGCATGGAATCTTCCAGAAACTTCTCCTGTGACACTTGCCTCTCTGAATTCGACCAAGGATGAGTAAGAGATCATCAATCTCCAAGTGGAAGCAAGAACTATCAGAGGGAAGACACTAATCAAATCACAAGCTGACTCATCTCCCTTGTAGACATCTATATATGGATCCCTCATCCCAGAGATCCAGAGGCTGGAATTTTGCATCTTGTAAGGAATTGCTATTGGTTTCTTGAGGCAACGTCATAGTGTTGGGTGATCTAAGCTTTGCATGAGGTGAAGAAGGGCTTACTTGCTGAGAGGATGATGCTGGGTCAGAACAACTGGTTGTAACTCTCTTGGCTCTTTCTTGATTATCAATAAAGCTATTCAAGTTTTCCTCCATACTCTTGTGTAATTTATGTTTTGTGCATTTGTATGGTCAATTTACATCTGATCCTAGATTGTTTATGATAATATATCCATGTTCTCGTATAGTGTTATGCTGCTTTGATTCTACAGGTACTTTGTAAAGCTGGGTATACAAGGAAGCAAGTAGCAAAGGACTATCAGAAGAGAGAGGAATCGAGCAAGGAACCAAGCGCAAGACAGAGGTTGGTCTCCTTTATTCTTTTCTCATCTATCTTTCATAAAGGAAAACGAAAGTAGTTTTACTTTGTTTGTTTCTAAGGTAGCTACCACGCCTTAGTGGGATTAGCAGTTCTGCATAGACACTTTTCCCTGTAACAAGTCCCAACAATGGAACCATTTGTTGGCTTGAGGGGGCTTGGACCCAGGTTTAGAGTTAGTTGGGCTAACCAACAAAACCCTACACTACTAGCCCTTTTGGCAACAACCTACGTAGGGTAGGCTGCAGTCTCACCCAAGGCAGTATTGGGGGATGCCAAAACAAAGTTTCTACATCCAAATGACTATGTGATGTGTTTTTGTTACTCTTAGGGCTTTATTCCTACCTTCATGAACCCTAACCCTTGAAACCCAAAAATTACAGTAGCTAACAGAAAACAGATCCAAAATATTCACTACTTGTTCTAAACATTCATAGCATCATGCAATTAACCAGATCTACCACTTTCGCACATCCATTAAGTACTTTTCATGATAAATGCAATAAATAGAGCGAATATACAATAATTTCATAAGTAAAGAATAATACACAGATACAGAGATAATGGTCCAAAATTACCTTTATTACATTCAGATCTAATATTACAGACTCTTTCTACCCTGCGCACACAACTGCAGGGGCTTGCGCACTCAGCTGCAGGATCTTTCCCCTTCGCCTAAATATAACAAACTTCTCTTACTTAGTATATTCGCTCATTCCTTCATTCTTAGATATCCCCTATGACTCTCTATGACGCATTTTTATAGCATTCTCTATTACAATACCATGGTCTGTGAACCATGGGCAAGTCACAAAACAACTTAACTCTTAACCAGCTAAGGGGCTTTGACCTTCCTAACGCCCCTTGGACTCCTATTGACCTATGCGCTTTGCTCCTCAAAATGCAGAGACTTTACACTAACAACAAAACTTTTACAAAATTTACCCAAGGGCACCCTGTCCCAACAATTTAGCAATTAACTTTTCTAATTTTCATAATACTTTGAGTAAAGCAATTTATGAATCAAAGATGGAGAGAATGTCCTCTTTTTCTAAAGATACCAGGATTAAATCAATGGAGGACATAATTATCAAACAGGGATTAGATCCAAATGATGTCAATGTTGTCTAGGAAATTATAAATAACAAAAATGCAGACATTCAAACTCTTTGCAAATGGTTAAAGTTGTTAGCGATTGAGCACACACAAGCACAAGAAATTGGAGAGTTGGAGAAAGAAAAAGAATTTCTCTTATTGGTAATGACTGAGAAAAATAAACTGTTGAATAGCTTGGAATCACAGGTAGAGTAACTCCTAAAGGAAGGAGAGAAAGTAGGAGGTATATTTCCTTCTACATCTTAAGTAAGTTTAGAAGGAAATGATTCAACATAGGAATTGACAAAGGAATTGTCATATTTGAGCTTAAAGAATCAAGAAATTGATAATCTGAACAAAGCTCAACAAGAAAAGCTTAATTCAGATAACTCCTCATTTGTTGAGCTTCAAAAAAATTCAAGGTTATAGAAAGATCTAGAATGGAAGTTGGTTCAAGCTAACAATGCTCTATGCTTAATCCAAGCTAAAGAAAAAAATTGGATGGAAATTATGTCTACAATGTCTAAGATTTGGACACCAATTGAAATTATGGTTAAGCAAGAGGAATTGTTAGAATGAGAAGAGAGGGAAATTGATATAATCAGAAATGAACTTGGAAACAAACCTAATCAAGCTAGTAAAATTATAAAGTTTTTGAATTAAATAAAAAAAAAAAAAACAAAATAAAGAGGTATCATTGACAAAACTCATTCAATTATACAAACTAAAAAAACTATGGCTAAGAAGAATTTGTTGTTGTAGGTGAAGGAAAAATATAAATTCTTGTAGATGCATATTAACAAGTTTAACAATAGGTTCTCTGCTCTAGAACAAAGAGGTTTACCTTCCTTCAAAAATTCACAAGGAAAAATTGTGTCTAAGGAAGAATATCAAAGATTACTTAACAAGAAAGCATACAATAAGTCAAAGTTTGATGGTGTCTAAGGGCCTTTAAGTGGTGAAGTATTTTTGGAAAAATTATTTGATGATTTTTTCTATGTTATGAAATTAAGTATCTGTTTACAATCAAACCAACCTTTTAGAAATACACTGAAGTAGATGAAATCTATAGAAAGATGGTTAATTTGACTCATCCAATAGGAGAAGAATGGGAAAAGCTAGTTGAGCTTATTAAGCTAATTCTCAGTTCAAAAATAGTATCTCAAAGAACAAGCTACTTTTCAGCAAATAATTAGGACAGAATTCAAATATTATGGAGCAGAATCTAGAAATTAAGGGTGGTTGCAGATAATCAAGCTACAAATTTTCTATAATGATCAAAGTTTTGTTGAGAGCATCCAAGATATTATTTTGGATGGAAATTACCTTCCTTGCAATCAATATAAATAAGATGTTGTATAATATTTATATATATTGTATATTTTGAATGGAAAAGGGTCAATTCCTAGACCAAAAATTTGGACATTTTTGTAATACCCAAATATTTCAAAGTTAATATAGGAGTTCTATTTTCAACTTATGGAAACATTGTTTCATATGTCATTTCTTATAGTATTTCATTATCTGTTTCTTCAATACATTTGTTATGAAACCAGCTCAAAAAAGATAGAAAAGATAGATCAACACCTTAGAATTCATCCTCTTCGAGGGGGCAACCTCCTTTACATTAAAAAAATGAACAATTATTTGATGATTCAAATGCAAAAACCTCCTTTCTATATATAGGAGTCTAAAGGGTCACAATATAACCAAGCTGACCTAACAATAATAATATAAAGGCACAAAAATAACAATAGAGGGATTCTATGGGGCACAATAATAATAATATGGGGACAATAGGGGAACAACAATATTAATAAGGGATACAATGACAATAGTAGTGGGGGAATCACTAGTATTATAGGGACCTAACATGCCCCTCTCCTTCAAAAAAGTGTTGTCCTCAACACTTGAGTAGTTCTGGATGCTTCTGCATAAAATTCTCATCCTCCCATGTGGAATCTTTAGCGGATAAGTTCTTCCACTTGATGAGATACTCCGAAATTGATAGATTTCGTAGCTATCGAGTTCTTGTTTTTGTGACTGCTTCCGGTTCCAATATAATTTTTCCTTCCTCGTCAAGTTCTGGAAATATTGTTTGAACTGAGAGCTTGTCACCTATAACCTTCCTTAAACATGAAACATGGAAAATTGGGTGCACTCGAGAAGCTGCAAGAAGCTCCAATTTGTATGCCATGGTACCAATATTTTGCAACACCTTGTACAGACCATAATACTTTGGTGATAATTTATTATCCTTCTTAGCTTGCTAGAGGGACATTTGTTTATATGGTTGTAACCATAGGAATACCCAGTCACCTACATCAAAACTTCTTTCGTTGCAATGTTGATCTGCCTGTTGTTTCATTCTATTTTGTGCCAAGGTGAGGTTATCCTTTAAGAGTTGGAGAACTTGTTGTTGATGCTCGATGTGATGTTCCACTGCTTGAACCTTAGAATTTTCTCCTAAATATGATGTGATGGATGGTGGATGATATCCATAAAGTGCCATAAATGGGGTCATTTTTGCTGCAGTATGGAAGGAAGTGTTATACCACCATTTAGCCAGAGGCAACCATTTGACCCATTGTGTCTGTTTATCAGATACAAAGCAACAAAGATATCCTTCCAAACATTTGTTTACTATCTCAATTTGCCCATCAGATTGAGGATGATAAGATGAGCTATGAGCTAACTGAGTACCAAGACAAGAAAATAATTTTGTCCAAATATTTCCAGTGAAAATGGGATCTCTGTCACTTACAATAATCTTTAGGTTTCCATGTAGCTTTTGAATTGTTTCCATAAATGCAGTAGAAACTGTACTGGCTCTAAATGGATGTGATAATGCACAAAAGTGTGCATACCTGATAATTTTGTCAACTACCACCATGATGACACTCTTTCCTTCAGACTTGGGTAAACCTGTGATAAAATCCATTGAAACCTCCTCCCAACATTCGCTTGGAATGGATAAAGGTTGTAATAGACCTGGGGTCTTAATTTTTTTCAACTTTATTTTGTTGGAAAACCAAACATTCTGCCACAAACTTTTGAATATCCGATTTAAGGCCACCCCAAAAAAATTCCTTCTTAACCCTGTGGTAAGTTTTTAAAAATCCTGAGTGCCCTCCTAAGGGAGAAGTGTGCAATTCCATAAGAATCTTTTGTTTGAGTTGGGAATTCTTACAGTGGTATAAGCGATCTTGTACCATAACGAATCATTTTTCCAACTAAATGTATCAAATGTACTGGAATCTTGTTGTAACTTTCAAATAAGTGCCCACACTTCTTCGTCATTCTTCCATTCCTCCCTTGCTTCATTTATCCAATCTAGTTGGATAATAGAAATGGCGCACAATAACGCTTTCTATTTCTCTTGCTAACATGAATGCCTTCTCCAATGAATCAGGTTCCCAAAGGCGAACCTCATGTTGGATATTATCATTTAAAGTCCAAATGAACACATCAATCATATGCTCCTCTATAATATCTTTTACCCTTATGTTCAATTTTTGGAAGTCCTCAATGTGCTCCATCATTGAACCCTTTTGTTTGAGATTTATCAATTGGCTAAAAAAAGTGTTGTTTTTTGTATCCTCATAATGTGTTGTCATTTCTTCCATAAAAATTGCCCAAGTGACAATTTGCTTACAAGAGCAAAGCCATCGATACCATATAAATGGATTTGGTTCCAAATATAAAGTTGCAATACGTACCTTTTGTGTGTTTTTCACATTATGGAGATCGAAAAATTTCTCCATCTGTAGTATCCATGTTTCGGGATCCTTGCCATCAAACTTCCTCATATCGATCTTTGGAACATGGTGGTTCTTTGATCCAACATTAGAGTCTATGAAATCATGATTAACATTTATTTTGTTTTCATCATGAGTTTCCTTTACTACACATTCCTTATTAGTAAGCATTTCTTGTAGAAACTTTGTCAAATCTATCTTCAAATCATCCATCTTAGCTTCCACGTCATTCATCTTAGCTTCTACGCCTTTCTTTAAACCATCCATCTTAGCTTCCACGCCTTTCTGTAAACCATTCATCTTAGATTCTATTTCTTTTTGTGCGAGTGACATTTGTTGCACTTGGTCTCGTAATTTTGATATATCATGTTCCATTTCTTCCTCTTCTTCATGAGTCATGCTAGAGCTTTCAGGTTGCTTACTAGGTGTTTCCATTTTCTTTCTTTGGGTCATCAATTACCGATAATAATTCTTCACTATGCCGTTTTCAAACTAATTTTTCAAACCAAGCTTATGCAAAAATTTAAAAAAAAAATTACGCACCTTTTTTTTTCACTTTGTAGGAGCTTGATATTGCATCTGATATATCTCTGTAATTTCAGATCTTCCAATTCTAAGATTGCAACTTGTAGTAGCCCTTCCTCTTTCCAATTCCACCAGTCTAATCGAATTTAGATTCTCCAAGAAAGAGTAATGCACAATCTCCCAAGATGACCTGATTATATACCTTTTCAGAAGAGCAAACTTGTATGAAGTGCCACGTGTCACTGTTTTGACCTTAGGATCTGAACAATATACATAGGAAACTACAACCTATCTAATTTCTCTACCTTCTTACGAAATTTCAATTTGATGCTCAAACAAAAGTTATGATAATTTTCCCCAGGTCACCTATTTGGAATGTAATTTGGGAGTCTGCAAAAAGGCCAACTTCCTCAGATCATATCTCCTCAAATATAGTGCAAAAAACTCTGAAATTCGGACCCGAGGTTCAGAACAATTTCAACCCAAATAAGTTTTTTTTTTAGCATTTGAAACATTGCAGAAAAAATTTATAGCTCAAATTCCACGATGACTTGTTTGGAGCAACGAAACCCTAGAATCCAAGGCTCTGATACCAAATGTTATGAAACCAGCTCACAAAAAGATAGAAAAGATAGATCAATGCCTTAGAATTTAGCCTCTTCGAGGGGGAAACCTTCTTTACATTACACAAATGAACAATTCTTTGATGATTCAAATGACAAAACCTCCTTTCTATATATAGGAGTCTAAAGGGTCACAATATAACCAAGCTGACCTAACAATAATAATATAAAGGCACAAAAATAATTACCGGCCCTTTCGGTAATAGTCCATGGTGTGCGGACTAAGGTCTCACCCTAGGTAGTATGGGAGGGTGCTGGAACTAGGTGTCTGCAGCCTAGGGATGTCTTCATGAAGTCTAGGAAGTTTGTGAACCGAACCTGCGGGCTTGCACTGCTCTGCACAACCATCTACACTTCGCAACTTATGCAACTACTTCCGCGTAGCTCTGTAAAGAGCGAGAAGAGGTGTTGTCTAGATCCTTTATCCTTACTATGTTATCATTATATATCTTACTTAATTATGTGGGCCAAATATTCTCATTAATCATTCAACATTCATAACAAGTGTGCGCAATCATAAAACTGTAAAGAGATGCATAAATATAACAAAAGCATAGACACAACATATTCTAGAATCAACTTATATTTTATTAATTCTTTGTCCAAGTACAATCCTAACTCCACCCTATGCACTCAGCTGCAGGGGTCCACGCACAAAGCTGCAGACTCTACTAGGCCTCTGCGCACTCAGCTACAGAGCCTCTTACTACTACTACCACCCAAGACTCGAACTTACAGACTTAGAGCTAATTCATCATCGAAAAACCATATGACTCCCTTTACACTTAGAGCCTCGCTCTATTTATACAATCCAATGGTCTGCAGACCATGGGTAGGCCGACATACCATACATTAAATTATATAATTTTAGGGTGGACAACCCAAGAATCTTGTGCTCTACGCCCACATTTCATGAGGTCTTTACATTACACTTTACCAAAATTTGGGCTTCAAGCCCCAAAAACCCACTATGGGGGGATCCGTTGCCCAACAGGCCCCCAACACAATCATCGTGACTTGTCTCAAGTCACTCTACTGGTCTGGCGATCTTTGCGCAAAGTCCATGCAGTAGGTCTCGCGCATCTTGGGTGTCTACAACACATTGTTCCACCGCCTGTTGTACTTGTTGCACGTGTATCTCTAAACTTTCGTGAGCAGTGTCACATTCCTGTCCAACCGTATACAGTTCCTGCATCTATGCCAGCTTCCCTTCAATGGTAGCTGTGACTGTGAACACTTTATCGATCCATGGCTAGATGCGTGCTTTAAGCAGGGCTTCTTTTTAGTGCGCGGCATCTAATCGATCCTTCAGTGCCCTTTCCTGCTGTAGTCGAGCGAGTCATTGAGTAAGGGAAACTGTCTGCATGGTGCCCTGGACACTGTCATACTCCTGCTGTAACTCACGCGCCTCTATCTCTAGGCTTTGTAGGCTCGGGTCTTCCTGCAAGTGCGTAAGTATGGTTAGTGCTTGTTCCAACATCCCAGTGCACCCCTGTGTCGCCTTGCCAATTCATTCCAACCCCATCTGGATAGCGCGGGCACGCTGCTTTCTAACTTCTAGGCATGTGGAGGGCTACACCTTTAATCACAGCTCAATGATTTGTAGGTTTAGCTCCAAATAAACATTTTTCATTTCCTCCCGGGCCTCACAAACTCCTGTCACCAATATATGGACCCGTTCTATTATTGGTAGCTCTGCCAGTACAACCAACTCTAGAATGCTCCTGCATTCATCCTCTATGGCCTACTCCAATCCTCTAGCCTACACCATAAACTCATCCCTCTAGATGCTGAGCTGGTCCATTTCAATTTTTTGCTCATGTAGGACTTGGATCCCTCGGCCTTCCCGGGCATGGAGTTCGGCGATGACCCCATCCTGCAGCTGGTATAGTATTTCGTGTGGTAGGGCAACCAAGTTCAAACTGATGCCTGTCATGCTACTCATTGCATCCCAGTCATCCTTGCTTGCTGTGGCTAACACGCCTTCGAGTAAGATGAAGGTGTTACACATACGGCCGCTCGACCTCATTAGTTCCTGCTGCGACATGTTGGGCCAGGGTGCCTGTTTGGGGGTGTTGTACTTGTAAACCTTGTAGCTACATGCTGAGCACCCCCAACATAGTCCTCTGCTCCATTCACAATCCCTGGAGTGCATCCTTCACGACTTCCCAAATCGTTTTCCTGATATCCAATAGATCACCTTCTGTGAGTGTGATCAGGTCGACGGATGTCTTCGTGGCTTTCCCTTTCTTCCAGGGGGCTATTTTCTCTGGTTCATGGACCGCTTGAGTTGTGATGATGTTGTACTAGGGTCCGTGCGGTCCTCCTCCATGTCCACTTCCCTGGTCTACTGCTCCGAGGACATCTCTTGGCCTTCCTCGGCCTCTCTAGTGGGTGTGGTTGTGGTTTCTGTCATCTATGCTACTATAGCTGCATCAGCCGCCTTCTACTGTGTGGCTGCTTCTTGTTCCTGGCGTGTCCTCTCAGCGTGCTTTGCGAGGTGCATCTTGGTATCCTTCTTTCATTTTTGCGCTACGATCTTCTCCATTTCTACCAAGCCTGGGGTGCGCCACTCTGGAGGCCATGACGCCATCACTATGAAGATCACATCATCCATTGCAATTAATGGAAGCTTCACCCACGTTCGGGCTAGATCCTTACGTGCTTGGATATACAGGTTATGCATATCCACCTTGAATTTTGTCATGCTTTGAAAGTTGTTATGAACTGTAGGGGAAAAGCGTGGCCTGCAGTTGATCCATGTTAGGATGCTCACCTTCATGAACACCCAGAACACCTTTATCTCGTGAATCCAGTTCGCATCTTTTGTAGCCCATAGTGAGGTGTACCTCGTGGCTTCGGGCAAGTCACCCTCAGTAGCGGGAAACTGACTATCCGCTGGCAGCTCCCCTGCAACCAATAGGATGGATAAGAGCAACCACACATAGTGGAAGGTCTTACCCTACTCCTGGACCACCCTACAGTTCGTCAAAAATTCGTCACATAGGAACTGCGCCCAGTTGAAATGGACCCCCTCTGCGCATTGCTCGGCCAACGCAATCACAGATGCTGGTACTTCATCAGCGCGACATTTCCTCATTAGCTTACCGGCCAGTAGTTGGGTGGCTATGTGCACCCCTTGGTCTTTAATATTGGCTATTGCGTACCCCCGCTTTTTCTTTTCTAGTTTATACTTGGCCTTCATAGCTTCTACGAGGCCCAAGTTGCTGCTTTTTCCTGCTATGGCTGCGGGGTCATTTCCTTTGACCGACAGTCAAGAAATTTGTTGAATTAGATCGGCCATGATGGGAATCGACTCCTCCAGCCAGAGATACCCATCATGCACCAGGCATAGCAGCTTCTCGATGACAAAAATGGTGATGGGCACGTGGTGGTAGTGGGGTATCCATTGCAGATGGAGTACCCTAGCCTTCTCCACACCGTGCAACCATTTCTGCTTTATTAACTTGTCCACGGCCAACTGTGGGAACTTCTCATTGTCCGCGAGGTCCCAATCTTTGAACTTCATAGACAGTACTTGTCCCAATGGCGGACCTTCAAACCTTATATCATCGGGGAGGAGTGGGGTCTAAAGTGCACTCTTTGTGGCCTCCAGGTCCTTTGGTACTTTGCCTTTCCCCTTCCACGGGGGAATGTACAGAGGTAACTTCATCATGGAATGCTTTTGGGAGACATCCTCCACCTCATTGTCTTGCACCTCAATTTGGGCAGTTAGGGCCTACAAGTCTTCCTCCTCCTCCATTGTTTTAATGGTGATGGCTTTTCCCTTCTCTTCCATTGACAATTTTCCAAACTGAGGATTTCTTGGGATACACGGACTGGCCCCATTGTTTTCTTATCATTTTGTGGTCGCGGCGTGCATGGTGATTTTGGAACTTCTGGCGCAGCTGCCACCTCTCTAGGCTCCTCATGGGCCAAACGGGGCTCCGCAGTAACTTCGACGAATAGCACTCATGTTCTAGCAGTTGTCATTGTGTCTACACTTGAGGATGGTAAGAGTATGCGACGCTCAATGCTCTGTACTTGCTCAATTCTCAAACAACCAAGTGTTGCCTTGGAGATAGCCCTGGGGGTTTTATAGCATCCTTTGAAATTGAATTCGACCCTCCGCCCCCTTCTTCATCATTAATGCCTTCTTGGCGGCAGATCGTCCCAAATCTCGTTCTTGATTCGTGTCTTAATTATCCGCCGCTCGCTCCTTTTTGCCTTAAATTGGACCTCTTGTCATGAACAGTGACACAACGGTCACCTTCCAGCCTACCCATGCAACAGTGCAACCCCTTATGCGTGGCTATGACCCCTATGACGTTTCGATCCTACGCGCAACCTCCATCTCGTGCATCTCCCATACAGGCTCTTTTATAGTCCTCGCGCTCTCTTTCAACTACTTGGAGCACTGAGATTGTGCTTCCTATGGATAGTCAAGTGGTCGCACCACTGGTGCGAGGCTTCAATTTTCCTGCTAACCTGGGCCACGGGCACCCCTCAATTACCCTTGCGTCTGTCAGTGCGTCACATTCTTCTTTGTATGGTGCACTCCTCTATTTACTTTGTCTAGTAAGGTGCGGTCGCAGCCATGGTAGCAGGGTCACAACTTCTTCTAATGCAGTAGTATGGCTGGCTAGACCTTGTCCCATCATGCTTAGTTTTTTGGCACAACATGCTTACGTGACTTCAGTTTCTAGTTTGCTGATTTCTTTGTCCAATTTCATGCTTTTCTTTCTCAACTATACCTAAGCTTCATCGAGTTCACGAAGTTTCAAGTGCCCTCACCGAATGGCTTCGTGTAACTGCATTATTCCTTTACCCAGTTCCTCACGTTCTGTCCCAACTGAGGGAGCTATCGTATGGGGATTCTTATCTACTCTTATGGTTTAGTCTCTTCTCGTCAGTGTTGGGGTCATTTCGCACTCCGGTTTTTGCTTATGGCCCTATAGGCCCATCGAACCATTGGTACACATAGGTCCCAGTCAGTTCATCTCGCCTAGTGAACTCTGTTCCTGATTCCGCATAGCTTTTTGAATGCTCCATCGTGGAATACTTGTGTTGTGCATCACTGCGTCTAGACTCGATTTTCTATCCTTAGTCTGGGATGTGCTTGCTCAGCACACGTCTGTACCCATTGACATAGGTGGGTGCGCAAACTGCTTCGTCCTAGTTTCCCGGCTCTCATTTGATGCTGAGGAATTTCAAACTGTAAGCGCATCCGTCTTCTACATTCGCACCAGTTTCCAATGGTCTTCTGATGTGTACTCCACCATCGTGCAAGTGTTGCACACATTACCCATTCTAGCGCACTGTACCATTGCTGTTCTGGTACTGCGCTTTCAAATTTGTACCATCATATGTTGGCAGATCCCTTACCTCTATCATCACGCAATGCAGTGATCTAATCATCATGTTGCAATTCAGCTTTATCACTTCGTGCAGCGGGTTCTGCCATCGATCTACTTCTTTGTCTGAATCCAAAGTACAGGAACTATCGCGCTCCCATGAGATTCTCCCATCTACAGCTGGGTTCACCCGATCCTCATCTTATGCCATTATCTAGTAAATACAATCCAACTCATCGTCACTTTCATCATTGCGCACAGGTTTGGTGTAGTGTGCTCCTTCCACTAGATCTAGCGGAACTACTATGCATAGGGACTTTTTTTCGAAATCATCTTCTGCTTCTTCAGGTTGATGACTCCATTCATATTAGTGGCCCAATCTATTCCTAGCAACGTGAGATAAGGATTGCTATCATCAACAATCTTTATTACTTCAAAGTCTGTCTGCGTGCTCGCACCTTCGATATCAACTGTTACCCCTTTCAACCTCCCCATGGGAAAAATCTTCTTTTGGTTTGACATTCATACTTGAATATGGGACCACTATAACGCGGGCCTACCCATGTGTTCCCATGTCCACTTTGGTAACACATTCACGTCCGAATCCAGGCCTAGGATTACCTGATCCATTTCATATTCACCAATCAGTGTCATCAATCTCATTTCCCTCCCGATGCGCAATGTATACTTTCCTAGTTTCCTGACTATGTGCGGTTCCCTGACCCTTTGCACCTAGTAATCAACTCCTGTAGTCCCTTAACTACCTTATTATCGTGCAACAGTTTCATGCACATCTCCAAAAAGGTAGTAATCATAAAGGATCCATCTCTGTCTCTGGTTGGTCCTTACTACCTGAAGTGGATGCCTTTGCAAAGCTCTTCTTAGCTTCCATGAACATCTCCTTTGCGCGTTCCAAGTCAAACTCAGGTTCCTTTGTAGGAGCCTTGTGAACCCATGTATCTTCCTCGGGTTGCTTCCCCTTATCTTACCTTGTGGTCGCACCGCTTCTGAGCACTATGTTCACATTTGGGTCCTCTTCACATGGTTCAGACCTCATCATTTGAATATTTTGAGTCGGAGTAGGCTAGAGTACCCCTTTCTCGTGCATCTGTGTGATCAACGTAGGACAATCTACTACTTCATGATCGAACTGAGCACAGTATGAACAAGATATTCTTGTTGGGTTGGTACAATCATAGGTGTAGTGCCCTGGTCCTCTGCAATTGTAACAAATTAACTATCTGTGGCCCCTTCCTGGTCCCATTCCTCCTCATCCTCGACCTCGTCCCTGAAATCCAGCACGCGCCATCCCCGCAACTGGGTCGAGGGATCATGTTTCTGTCTGCATCCTATATGATGGGGTCCGATCCATCATTAGCTCATATCTACGACAAGTACACTCATTGTGGCCCACCGACCTATAGAAATTACAAAACAGTTGCTGGGGTGTCGGTGTATACTTCTACAACAAATGACAATTATATGTCGTGTGCTTTCCTCCTATCTGATAGATCGCACACCATAACGCGGGTGTCACAATCGACCCTACCTAAGCCTCTGGTCTCAACGACATTAGCCCCTCTCCCACCAAGTAATTCACGAATACTAGATAGTGATCCTTGTCATGGCCCTGGCCCTTGCATTTTATGCACCACACTTCCTTACGCGCCTCTGGCCGCGATGCCCTATCCTGCTTCAAGCTCTGCATTTCTAGGGAAAGATTCTATAGTTGTACGTGGATTTGTTGAACTCCCAGTCTCAGATCCTCTATCGGTGTCTCATGCAACCCCATCGCCATTTCCAATGCTTTGGCCTAGGTGGAAAGTTTTTGTTACGACAGCACCATCCTCAGGTGCAGTGTTAGAGATGCCACAAACCATGTGTAGTGCTATGCATCCATGAGCATCATATTAGCCTCGCGGATTGTACTCTTCAGTCGCTAATCCAGATCCCAGGGGGTCTCACCTAGAAGCATCGCGATCTCTTTAAACCCAATGATTGAATGTGTCTCTGATTTCAGCTAGCTAAATTCTCTGTTCAACACATTCTAGATCTCTGTTATCCCTACATTTGTGTGATCATTAGAGTGCTTGATATACCATGTCAACACGCAATCCTGCAGCGTGCTCACCAATGTAGCCTTCTTAATGTTGTCATCCATGACCCCTTGCACTTCCCAAACCGCTCTTACCACGAACCAGAACTGGTTTGGATCTTGATTCCCTACTCCTCTGAATACAGGTAGCTTGATCACGCTTGCCATGTTTAACTGTGGGTTTGGTGGAGGTGGAGTGGGTGGAGATGGAGGTGAAGCAGGTGATGGCGTAAGTCAGGGTGGTAACTGCAGAATGTGCTGCCTTATCAAACTAACCACACTTCTCGGAGAGACCTGAGTGAGCTCTTCGTCACTCTCCCACCAAGGTGAAATTAAGGGACTGTTTCCTAATTCCCCACTACCTTTGTAGATCTTTCCACTCTGCGTCATTCCAAACATTAATGTATTCGCATAACACGCTTTTCACATAACAGCATCTTAATGCAAGTATTCAAATATTTAATGTACTTACTTCGCGGTCCCTTGAGAAACTATCGTTCTTCTTCGCTGTAGCTCATGGTCATGTCTATCGCAAATTCAGTGATAAATCCCCCTATTATCTGGTCGAGCCAATGGTCCATAATTCACGCAATATTATCTTTTGATGCCTCTAGTCTACGCACTAATTCCAGAGTCCACACTATTGGTTGGTCGAGTTTACACCTTCCTTGGCTGTCGGCTAACCTCGCAATCCACTCATACAGTTCAGAAGGAAGGGATGCAAAGAATATCTCGTGGATTTCCATATACACGTAGTGATCTAGCCACCTTTTCTCGGATACCTGTGGAGTTCTATTTTCCTGTGTCATGAATTCATGTAGCTTCTTGCCCAACCACTCTTCAATTTCCTTCTTTGTTAGGTTCTAGTGGCACGACATTAGACATCCCTTAGGTAGATCCCGGTCCCAGCAACGGAACCATTTGTTGGCTTGGTGGGGCCTAACCCAGGTTTAGAACTGATTTAGCCAAACAAATCTTGAAACTATCAGCCCTTTCGACAACAGTCCACGGTACGTGGACTGAGGTCTCACCCGAGGTATTATGGGAGGGTGTTGCAACCAGGTTTTTTCACCCTAGGGATGTCTTGATGAAGTCTAGGAAGTTCGTGAATCGAACCTGTGCGCTTGTGCTGCTCCGCGCAGCTGTCTTCCCTTTGCATCTTATGCAACTTCTTCCCCGCAGCTCTATCAAGAGCGCGAAGAGGTGATGTCTAGATCCTCTATCCTTACTGTGCTATCATTATAGATCCTACTTAATTGTGTGGGCTCAATATTCTCATTAATCATTCAACATTCATAACAAGTGCGCTCAATCATAAAACTCTAAAGAGATGCATAAATATAACAGAATCATAGACACAAAATATTCCAAAATCAACTTATCTTTTATTAATTCTCTGTCCAAGTACAATCCCAACTCCGCCCTTGTTATCGGGAAATCTAGTGTCTATTCAGAACCTCTAGTCCCACTAAGGCTGGTAGCTACCTTAGAAACAAACAAACTAAATCTACTTTCATTTTCCTTTATGAGAAATAGATAAGAGGGGAATAAAGGAGACCAACCTCTGTCTTACGCTTGGTTCCTTGCTTGATTCCTCTCCTTTCTGATAGATCTTTGCCACTCGCTTCCTCATATACCCAGCTTCAAAGAGCACCTGTAAAATCAAAGCAGCATAACACTATCCAAGAACATAGATCTATTATCATAAGCAATATAGGACCAGATATATATTGACCACACAAAGGCATATATCATCAATCATACAAGAATGTGGAGGAAAACTTGAATAGCTTTATTGATAATCAAGAATAGCAAAGAGGATTACAATCAATTGTTCTGACCCAGCATCATCCTCTCAGCAAGAAAGCCCTTCTTCACCTCATGAAAAGCTTAGATCACCCAACACTATGATATTGCACCAAGAAACCAGTAGCACTTCCTTACAAGATACAAAATTCCAGCCTCTGGATCTCTGGGATGAGGGATCCATATATAGATGTTTGCAAGGGGGGTGAGTCAGCTTTTGAGATTTGATTAGTGTCCTCTCTCTGATAGTTCTTGATTCCACTTGGAGATTGATGATCTCTTACTCATCCCTGAGCGAATGCAGAGAGGCAAGTGTCACAAGAGAAGTTTCTGGAAGATTCCATGATCCTCCACCTTGCAGATTAACCCTACCATTTGTCCACTCTCGCCCATCGCACCCCATAGAAGGGCTTTTCAAGATGCATCGCACCTCTCGTGTGTATTTAGGTGGGATGCAGTGCACTTTGACCATGGAGCAGGTGAGATGGTCTAGTTTTGACCAGTTCTGAGCAGTTTTTCATGGATAACTTTTGGGAGAAGATGTAATTAGTTGACCTTATTCTTTTAGAGGTTGGAACAACACTTTTAGGGACTTAAGAGTCCTTGGTTTATGGACATTTATGATTGGCGTTGCAGTGCCCAAAAATGTCTATAACAATTGCCCCCTAAAGCATGAGGTCGTTAATCTGTTTTGATGTCGGATGAAATGCTTTATCATGAGGATCTGAAGTTTTTTCGAGCTGGAAGGAAACCTGTAATAAGATACAATACAATACATTATCTTCATAATATTTTCATGATCTAGCTGAGGAGGGCATTCCCATGCTCAGCTTTATAAATTCATTTTCATGTACATAAGACAGACAATCGTCTGAGTATAGACTGATGATTCTAGTAGAGCCATCATCCCTTAGGTTGGATGATTATCTGTGCAGTAACGATGTACATTTGATGTCTTTATTTTCCTGAGTATATATCACAGCCCGGATGGATGAAACTAGATTTGGGGTCTTCAATCTCGTTCAATATTCACTCAAAGTACAAGTCGATCCATGTGAGAGATGTTCTGGAGTCGAACATCGAAAGACATCGCGTGATTACCAGCGAATGATGTAAGTTGTTAACAAGCGCGAGAAGAATCACCGATAATGATGATGACCCTCAAGGTACTACAGTACAATTCATGTGGTGAGAATAAGGGACTTGGCTTCGAACACCACGTAGAATCTTTTGGTCGAAGGCTATTGATGTAAACCTGTCGCCGGAAGTGAGAAACTTACCATTGAGGCATGCAAACTTCAAAGTACTAGAAGGGTTGTTCCTAGGTCAACTTTTTGGATAATGAGCTGATGACAAGAAGCGATCCAATCCATGTGAGAGATGTTCTGGAGTCAAACATAGAAAGACATCGCCTGATTACCAGCCAATGATGTAAGCTGTTAACAGGCACGAGAGGAATCATCGATAATGATGATGACCCTCAAGGTAATACAGTACAATTCACGTGGTGCGAATAAGGGACTTGGCGTCGAACACCATGCAAAATCTTTCGGTCGAAGGCCATTAATGTAAACCTGTCACCGGAAGTGAGAAACTTGCCATTGAGGCATGCAAACTTCAAAGTACTGGAAGGGTTGTTCCTAGATCGACTTCTTGGATAATGAGCTGATGTCGACAAGAAGCGATCCGTCATAGGAGGGCCTTAGTGAATCCCACATCAATGACACGGAATAGAGCAAATGATTTTAATGGAGGTGAAAACGATCTGGTGATATAAGGTTCAGGGTGGCGGTCATGAAAGAATGGAGCATAAATGTGTTGCGGTGGGTGAGACACAGGTGAATTCTTTGAGCGACTTCTCTTGAACATACCGGCGACACTGACATGATGGATCGGTAGCATTAACCCCAAATATGGATGGTGTGACAGAACCATGGTGATGCGACCAGTGAATGGAACAACCCAACCCGACTCAGATGCGGAGTGAAAGTGTCATGTTCAAGAGTGACTTGCTACCAATAATTTTCTTTCAAGTTTTCTTCCCAATTTTTCCCCAGTCATTACTGACCAATACCTCTTTATTTTTTTCAAGCTTGAGGAGGATAACATATGCTTGTTCTATAATTTTCCCTTCGGGCAAACCCATCGCTATGTTTTAACGAGAATAGCGATAGTGAAACTCGTTCTTGTCTGTATGGACAAGTTTGTTGCTATTCGGTTTTAACGAGTTTAACGGCAAGGATAACTCGGTCCTTTTCAATTTTAGAGAGTCTGAAAAAGGGACGTAAAGGAAACTCCAATAATCCGTTTTCGTCATATAATCCCTTGAGTCCAAAAAAGTATAAAACAATACAAAAGGGATGATTTTTTGGTACTTTTAACAAGCCGAACAAAACAAGCGCTCGATCTTTTTGTGTAATAATCCCTCAAGTCCAAAAAGATTAAAATATAAAGGAGGGATAGCACTTCCGATCACTTTAATGAGCTGTAGAGGCCAACCGCTTGGCAATCTTTTCATATTTTACGAGTCAGTTGAAAAGAGCTTAAAGGAGACTCGTTTTTTGAGGAACGGGTGATAAATTCGGGTAGCAGCTGATTCCAGGTAAGGTTTGGAATTTTCCAATCATGGCAGTGTCACAAGGATGGCTAACAGGATCACTCTTTGCAGCTGTTCCTCAAAAAGGGTAAACAGTCAAATGGAGGTGAATGATCGGCCAAAACAAGGTGGAGGAGATGATGAGAACACGACCAAGGATTCAAAGGCTGATGATAATACATTCACGATGGTTATTTACCGGAAAATGGTTCATTTTTTAATGAGCTTAAACTCTAGGGGAACATTTGCTCATTTCTTATGTTTATTTTTTAATGAGCTTGAATTCCGCGTTAAAACTGCTCGATCCAGTCGTATAATAAGGGTGTCTCATATAAAAACAACATTTTTCAAAGCTTTGCCTCGCATCCTTTCTTTATGCAAGCTAGGAAACGACCAATCCTACGAGTTTAAAGGGTTAGAGGACCTACAAATTTTAAAAAATAAATGGTCACTCTTCGCTTGCACGCCAAAATGTTTGCATGCTCCCAGGTATAGCGAAGTAGAGTTTCCCAGGTTACCTCTCAATTTGCAGACAAAACATTTGTTTTATCGGGAAAGGCCTACCTTTTCTAGGTTACCCCTCAATTTGCAGACAAAACATTTGTTCTATCGAGAAAGGCCTACCTTAACAGAGGTATCTTATTTTGGTCTAACCCCATTTTCCTAAATGGATGGTTTTGTCAACTAGTCATATATCCTTTGCGGAAACCTACCCTATACCCAAGGTTTTCCTGTCGAAACAGGCGAGGGTGCATGCCCCCTGGGTTTCAGTCATATCCTCCGAATCACTCACGCTCATCAGGAGGACGGACTGGGGATTGATGAGACATTCCTTACATGAAAAGACCATTCAGGTTTGGTGTATGACTATTTGCTATGTGTGAACCGGGGAATGAAAGCTGGTCTACGAGCTTGACCACTCTTCCTTCATGCGGAAAAAACATTACTCTAAAGAGTGAGGAGACAATGGCTCCCATGCAATAAATATAGTCTCGTACAAGGAGTAGGTTATAATCCATGGGTCCTTGTACTACCATTACATTCATGTGAACGATTTTCCTTCTCAATGTTATCAACACATTGGGAAGGATCCCTAACGGTCGAGTGGTTCCTTTGTCAAAGCCTGTTAGATTTCTCATTTCAGGCAAAAGCGATGGCGAACCAAGTGCTTTCCAAGTAGTTGAGGAAAGGATACTCAGAGAAGCCCCTTCATCTAAGATGGTACCGGCCATGACCATTTTATATATCTGAGCAATGATTCGAAATGGTACACTAGCCGGTAAACGGGGTCTGCCTAGTAGATTCCAATCGAAGGAAACAACCAGGTTGCTTGGAGGTGGGACCGAATAGATGGCCGGATATGACTCTGACGAACTTCCTTCCTGCGGTAAAGGAACGGGTAGACTGCCCCCATGTTCATTGGAGTCTGTGCTTACGAAGAGAATTTGAACGGTGTCGTTCTTGTTCTCTTCGGTGACTGTATCATCTAAATATGGATCCTCTGAAGACAAGAATGGGTCAACTGCCGCCTCGACCTTTTGACTTTCGCCTCATGTGGATTCAGATGGTTTATCTTCAATGATAGACACTTCGGCTGACCACAAGGGCGTGTTAGCTGGATTTTCAACTAGCGACAGACTCGGCAAGAGCTTCTTATATCCAGGAGGAAGCCGTAACGGTGAAACCAGACGGTCGTCCAAAACTCTTTTAGCCTCATCTAAGAAGGGACAACGGTGGACGACGTGATCACCTTCACACAGTTTACAAGGAAATTTACATTTTCCATTTTGTCCAGGGGCTTCACTTTCACTAGTTGACAGTGTACTTTCAACATGATCATCAGAGGTTGATGACACCGAATTGTGAAAATGAGGGGACCAGTCCCTTAAGATCTGAGGGATGCAAGGACAATCTCAATGATAGTGGTCTCCTTTGCAAATGACACATGGCGATTTAGGCCTAGACGGTGCAGTGTGTGGATTTTCGCTGGACAATGCTTGGTTGCCCCTTTTCGCCTTTGGCTCCTTCTTCTTCTTCTCTTTCTTCTTCTTCTCCTTCTTCTTCTCGATTACTTGATTTTTGGCTTTACCAGCTTCATCAAGCGAAGAGGAAGGAGGAGAGGAAGAATTGGACGAAGTAGAAGGTTGGGGGGTAACTCTGGTATTGTTTAGTTGCTGACTTGATTGCTCAGGAATCACGGTGTTCTGAACGACAGAGGTTGAGAAGAGCCATACGGGCAAGCCGATTTCCAATCCTAGAAGCGACAATGTGACCATATGGGGTGCACCAACATCTCCCCAAGAAGAGAAAGGACTAGGATTCCCCCCAAGGGGAACTCCTTGGTTGGTGGACTCCATTTTTCTCAACCTAAGACCAACGTAGGAAAGGTGATATTTATTTCGATTAAAATAAATTTTATACGCTTTGACACAACTTGTTTTTTCAATTTTTAAGAGTCGAGAAAAAACAAAAGATGACTCTAGTCGCCTTCGATTTTTAATGAGCCTGAAGTGACAAGTGCTTAGATGGACCTTTTCCTTTAAGGAGTCTGAAAAGGAACGAAAGAGACTGCTCTAGAAATCTAGACAGAGGGATTACCAAACCAATCGCAAAACTGCAGAATACTTTTTACGGTACAGCAGTCAATCTTCCCGAATGTTGTGTTCATTGCATTGCGATCGATAGGGCGGCAGACACGGCTTCCTATGGATAAAGGATAAAGCTTATTGTGGTCTCCCAATATATACTCGACAGTACGTGGGAGCCCAAGTCCGTACTGGCACTTATCGTCTCAAAGTGGAGGAATCACCCAACCATCAATGAAAACAACAGTTACCAGGCTTTATGACGCCGGAATACGTCTCTAGCCTAGACTTCTAAATGTTGTGCATTAGGTTCCAAAGTGTTTTTAGATTCATTAAATTTATTTTACAGTTGATCTTGCTTAAGAAATTTGCCTTTCAGGTTCACCGCGTGATGTAGATGTACAATTCCTAAAATGCAATCTAAGATGATAAACAATCGTTTAATCTTCCTTTTGCAATGAAAATCCTAGCTGCTAAGGAAAGAGAGATGATATTCTTTCAACATAGAGTAGAGAGCACACACTATATGCACTGTCCTAAATCAAACCAAAAAATAGTCTAAATGCAAATGCACATGCATGTATTTGTTTTCAGCCTTCTTAATGTGTGAATGATAAAAAGAAAGCTAAGCGCCAATCTGAATTGTTTTCAAAGAGACATTACTAACAAGTTTCTTTTCAAGACAAAATGAAGACAATGACGACACTTTGCGATTTGGAATTGAAAACTTGCTTTCGACACTTGAAAAACTACTAATTCAAATCAAATACAAGAGTAACAGTGTAATCGACTATCAAGAACAATCAGATTCTCTTCTATGACTGAAAACGACACTTGTGACACTTTCACATCAAGAAACGATAGTTCAATTACGCTACTTCTTTGTAAAAGAGAACTGAAAATGGCTCAAAATACATAAAAAAATTTACAGTTCTTTGCACAATGGAGGCAGAATAATGGCAAGGAAGGGGGTTTCAATAGAGCTGTACTGAATACAGGCAGTAAAACTCCTGAATAGCGCTGAAAAGAGTGAAAACAGAAACCAAAATCTAAGATCAGAAAAGGCCTTGTCTAATCAGTGCACCTGTAACACAGGGAAAAAGAGATGCAGCACACCTACTACACCCGGGAAGTGCGATGCATCCAGAATCCAAAGAAGAGACAGTGCGTTAGACCAGGGACGAGACTTTAACTGGGTTCCGGGTCACAGTTTGCAGCTCAGTTCAGGGATTTAGGCGGAGCCAGTGGTAATCAGTAAATCAATCACAGGGGTACATCTAAGGAGGTTACTAGAGCCACCACAAGGGAAATTAGAGAGCTTGTAAATTGATTGTTCAGTTCATAAACAAAACCCAAAGATAGACTGAAGCAGCATTGATCTACTTTGCACTTGCATAGAAAATGCAGTTCGAAGGCTAGCTGGCTTGACTTCAGGCTCCGTCTGTAAGTTTATAAAGTAAACAAATGTAGACAAACAATCTATTCGCTCCCAAGTGGAGTCGCCATTTTGTTATCAGGAAATCTAGTGTCTATGCAGAACTGCTACTCCCACTAAGGCAGGTAGCTACCTTAGAAACAAACAAACAAAATCTACTTTCATTTTCCTTTATGAGAAATAGATAAGAGGGGAATAAAGGAGACCAACCTCTATCTTGCGCTTGGTTCCTTGCTTGATTCCTCTCCCTTCTGATAGATATTTGCCACTCGCTTCCTCGTCTACCCAGCTTCAAAGAGCACCTGTAGAGTCAAAGCAGCATAACACTATCCAAGAACATAGATCTATTATCATAAGCAATATAGGACCAGATATATATTGACCACACAAATGCATATATCATCAATCATACAAGAATGTGGAGGAAAACTTGAATAACTTTATTGATAATCAAGAATTGCAAAGAGGATTACAACCAATTGTTCTGACCCAGCATCATCCTCTCAGCAAGAAAGCCCTTCTTCACCTCATGAAAATCTTAGATCACCCAACACTATGATATTGCACCAAGAAACCAGCAGCACTTCCTTACAAGATACAAAATTCCAGCCTCTGGATCTCTGGGATGAGGGATCCATATATAGATGTTTGCAAGGGGGGTGAGTCAGCTTTTGAGATTTGATTAGTGTCCTCTCTCTGATAGTTCTTGATTCCACTTGGAGATTGATGATCTCTTACTCATCCCTATGCGAATGCAGAGAGGCAAGTGTCACAGGAGAAGTTTCTGGAAGATTCCATGATCCTCCACCTTACAGATTGACCCTGCCATTTGTCCACTCTCACCCATCTCACCCCATAGAAGGGATTTTCAAGATGCATCGCACCTCCTGTGTGTATTTAGGTGGGATGAAGCGCACTTTGACCATGGAGCAGGTGAGATGGTCCAGTTTTGACCAGTTCTGAGCAGTTTTTCATGGAGAACTTTTGGGAGAAGATGTAATCAGTTTACCTTGTTCTTTTAGAGGTTGGAACAACACTTTTAGGGACTTAAGAGCCCTTGGTTTATGGACATGTATGATTGGGGTTACAGTGCCCAAAAATGTCTATAACAGCCCTGCGCACTTAGCTGCAGGGGTCCACGCACACAGCTGCGGACTCTACCAGGCCTCTACGCACTCAGTTGCAGAGCCTCTTACTACTACTACCACCTAAGACTTGGACTTATAGACTCAGAGCTAATTCATCATCCAAAAACCATATGACTCCCTTTACACCTAGATCCTCACTCTATTTATACAATCCCATGGTCCGCAAAGCATGGGTAGGCCAACATACCATACATTAAATTATATTATTTTAGGGCGCACAACCCTAGACTCTCGCACTCCACGCCCACATTTCACGGGGTCTTTACATTACACTTTACCAAAATTCGAGCTTCAATCCCCAAAAACTTTCTATGGGGGGATCTTTTGCCCAACATGAGTGTAGACAGTGAGTTGGATTCCTGCATATGCTAGTATGCATTTTTTTTATTTTGCATTGAAGGCTTTGTTTTGGGTGGTCAATTAATAATATTTTTTTAAGACTTTGAAAAGGTTGTGTTCCATTACTTCAAGCTGATATATATATAGCATGGTGAATAGTCAATAAAAGGTCGATATATGCTTTGATTTGATGTTCTTTTATGGTTATATGGTCAGTCTTATTCATAATGTGCATATGATTAGAATGGAGTAATAATATATTATATGGAGTGATAATATATTATTTCGAATGGGAATAATAAAAGTGAATGTGGCATATAAAATTCATTTGCTCCCTCCATATGAGTGACGTGAATAATATTATATTGATGAGACATTTATTTTCTTTTGAATATATTGATATGGTGATCCTATCATATGAGCACTGAGTTGAATGTATATAATTTTGATTCACATGCACATTGACTTTCTTATTAGTTGTCATATTAGTTTGGTGGTTGACATATAAAAGGTAGAAATTAAGGTTGTAATTATTTTGGAAAATGAAAGAAGATATTTTCTTGATGATGCATACACTCATCTCCATAGTGGAAGTAATTCTCACTAACAAATAGAACTACCATGAGTGGTCCAGGAAGATAAAGCACACCTTAATTTTTAATGAGTTGCGAAAAGGAGTTTGTGAAGGAGAAGGAGGAAATCCTCCTCAAAAGCCCACTTCTGAAAGGGAGCTTACCTATGCCTTGATTTCAACATCCATAAATGAAGAGGTGATTCATCATACTACTCCTTTTATATATTCTTCTGGTGCTTTAAAGAAGTTGAAATAATTATATGACTCACACTCTAAGCTAGAAGTTGCTCAATTGATGACAAAACTGTTTAATTTAGAATTAAAGGATGATGATCCCCTTAACTTAGCCTTTTAAATAAGATCCATGATACATGACATAAAATCCACTAGTGTTGAAATATATGTACCTCTCACTACTTTTTTCAAGGCATTTTATCCCACTTTTTCCCATTATCTTGAGTCATTACAAGCAAGCGGAAAACTTTCAGAGATTTATTTGACCCTCTAATGGACAAGTTTGCTGAAAGAGAGAAATTTTTTGGAAAGAATAAGATAGTTTCTCAGTATCCTAAAGAATTTGTATGCCTTGCACAAAAAGATAAGAATCAAGGACAAGATTCTTGTAGAGGAAGATGTGGCTGAAGAGGACAAGGAAGAAGGAATTTTAGAGGTAGGGGGGAAGACATTTCCAAGGAGAAAGGTATGATATTAATTGCATATGGTGTAAAGAAATGGTTATGATGCTTTGAAATGTAAGCTCTCATGGAATAGGATTAGACATGAAACAGAAGAAGAGAAAGGAAAATCATCAGATAAAGGGAAAGGTAAATCACACGAGTCTGCTCATTATGTTTTGGCACATTGCAACATTGGAGTAGTTGAGTTGAGGAGAAAATTACTATCTTTGGTCCACATTTTCCAACAATGACACTGCATTCACATATTTGATGTCAAGCTTGAGGTCAAAAAAACATCAAATAACTCACTTGTCATGACTGGGATAGAAGAAGAAAGACTCTTAAAGCTACAAGGGACCTCTTCTTGTGGAAAACAATTTGCATATAGTTCTCACTATGATGAAGGTACACTTCCATCAAGTCTTTTATGGCATGCTAGATTTGGAAATTTGAACTATGACAACCTTTGTCTATGGTTATTTGTTTTCCAACCATTCCTAGGAAGCTTAAGCAATGTGATGCTTGTATCTTAGGAAAGCACAACAAACAGTATTTTCATGATTCCCATTCCAGAGCACATAGAAAGCTTGAACCCATTCATTCTAATTTTTGTGGACCAATGCTTATTTCTTCTACAAATGGAAATAAATACATGATGACATTTATTGATGACTATACCATAATGATTTTAGTTTATTTATTGAATAAAAAATCTGAAGCTTTTGAAACATTCAAGAACATCCATGCATGAATTGAAAATTATGCACAATCTCATATTGGCTCTATTCGTATTGATAATGTAAAAGAATATAATTCAAATTAATTCGAAAACTATCTTCTCCAACATGGGATGAAACATCAAACAACTGTGCCTTATAATCCTCAATAGAATGGTGTAGCTGAAAGTGAAGAATACAATTTTAAATATGGCACATTTAATGATGTTTTTCAAGATTACTAAGCTCTAAGATGTTGGTCTCTTCCCATGAGTTCTTCATCATTTTGTATGTCTTTTCCATTGGAAAATCCTACATGATCGTTCTCCAGATCAAACCGATTCAAGATTCAAAATTCTCTACAACGTTTTGGAAGCAAAATATCTTCTAAATTGAGGGAACTAAAATCTTTTTTTCATCCCCCAGAATTTTCCCGCATTGCACAGATCCATCATAAAAATCTCTATCTATCCATTCTCCAGCTCTTTTTTTAAACTTCAATGAAATACTTACGATTTTATACATCAGGAATTGGTCATCCACTATGCTTGATAAACGATATGGTTGGAAGACCATTATTTTTTTATCTTCCCTTATTTCATTGTCATTGCGTACCTTTCCCCGAACATTCCTCTGAAGAGCAAGTTCATTCGATATTTTATTTGCACTGTTATTCTTCTGAATAGCAATGCAAAAGGCCATTAGACTCAGGTCAATATTTCCCTCTTGGATCCGAAGATATGTTCCCGGATCCTTCATTCCGGACATAACCCTGGAAATATTCGCCAGATAGAAGAAACGTTTTTTTCCCTAGAATGTCTACTACTTTGCATTGAAAAAGACCTTTATTAGTTTTTTTCTTTCCATCAGTTTGTTGATCTTCTACTTGAACATCTTCTACTTGACCATCTTGATCTTCTACTTGACCATCTTGATGTTATACTTGACCATTTTTATCTTGACCATCTTCTACTTGTTTGTTCTTAACATTTGATGTAACACCTATTATTTGTTCTAGAACATTTGTTGTTTCCTTCCGTTCTTCTTCCTCTATCTTTTTCCGCTCTCGTTCTTCCCGTAAAAGTGAATTTCCTGGTATGAATTTCGATTTAGTTTCATTTTGGTTTGATGAAGTTCTACGTGTTTTGTAAAGAATATGTGTCCATATCATGCTATTAAAAACAAGGCTCCCTATGAAATGTGGTATGGCCACATTCCTTTGGTGAGGCATCTCACGGTGTTTGGTTCCACCCATTATGCCTTGATACCTAATGAACAAAGAAACACACTCTATGCAAGGAGTCGAAAATGTATCTTCTTTGGGGTACTCAGATACCTCCAAAGCATACCATCTCTATGATGAAGTAAATAAGAAGTCTATAATATCTATAGATGTGATCTATCTTGAATCTTCCAAGACTGACAATGTTGTTGAGCGGTAGTCGAGATCGCTTGGAAATATTCAGGCATGCAAAAAAAATTCAAGAGTTTGAAAATGAGATTCCACATCTTGAAGGGGGGATTCCTATACTATATCAATTTGTGGAATCTCCTTCTAAATCACTCTCTTTCCCCCATGAAGCTCTAGTCATTGATCAAGAAGACACTTTGAGAGATGTGATTGAGAGTATTGGGAGGTTAAATCTTGATTCAGCCCCATCTCATTCAACCGATCAGCGTGGGCCATCTCAAAAAATTCCTCCAAAATGTCTCACAAAGGCACTTGAAAGTGTTCATCCTAATGAGGTTGGAAAGATAGGAACAAGAAGCTCAACTAGATAGAATGGAGGTGATGTAGAAAATCATGATTCACTTATTGATATGGATGTTTCTTATGATTGTGAACTAAATTTTTCTACATATTTCGAACCAACTTCCTTCAAAGAAGCCTCTTCTCATGATGAATGGAAAGAAGCAATGTAGAAAGAATATGATTCTTTGATAAATAATGGCACCTGGAAGCTGGTTGATTCTGTATTGGGAACCAAACCGATTGGTTGCAAGGGAATCTTCAAGAGAAAGTACAAAATAGATGGCCTGCTTGACAAGCATAAAGCTAGGCTTAGGGAAGAAGGTTTTTCATTGAAGGAAGGGTTCAATTAAGTTGATACTTTCCCCCCCACAACAAAATGGGCTACCATACAGACACTCTTTACCTTAACACCTCAGAACAGTTGGAAAGTCCATCAAATGGATGTAAAAATTTATTTCTTGAATGGAGATCTGAAAGAGAATATTTTTATGTCCCAACCAAAAGGATTTGTTGTGAAGGTTCAGGAACACAAAGTATGTAATATTTTGAAATCCTTGAATGGCCTCAAGCAAGCATCGTGAGCCTGGTATGAGAAATAGTTGTATATCTTATGGTGTATGTAGATGATATTATGATGACAGGGAACAATGAGGATTACATTGCATCCATAAAGAAAGAAATGAGGAAAGGTTTTTAAACGATATATTTGGGATATGTTCACTACTATCTTGATATTAAAGTAACCCAACATCTGAAACTTATATTCCTCTCTCATAAGAAGTACATTGGATATTTTTTGAACAAGTTTGGCATGGTTGAGTGAAATACTTTTACTATTCCAATGGAACAAAATTTAAAGATTACATACACTGAAGGAAAAAAATTTGAGGATGCAACGAAGTATAAAAAACTCACAGGAAGTCTCAATTACCTGACTACTACCAGACCAAACATTTCATTTTTTGTTTGAATCCTCTCCAGGTTTATGAAAAATCCTTGTGAGTGTCATTGGTCTGCTACGAAAGAGTTTTAAAGTACTTTAAGTGAACTCGAGACTTTGGACTCAAGTATACATAGTTGGATGACTTCATCTTGATTGGATGCTTGAATTTAGATTTTGATGGAGATAAAGAAAATGGAGTATCCATTTTAGTTTATGTTATGAGTCTTGGATCATGAGTTGGCTCACGAAGGTCATGCAAAAAATTAGTTCTAGTAGATTCCACAACTGAGGAAGAATATGTGGTAGCATTTGAACCAATGAAGGTAATTGTGTAGCTTAGTAAAATTTTAGAAGATTTGTAGGAGAAACAGGTACATTCAACTCCTCTTTTGATTTATAACACTTCTGCAATAGAGTTGGCCAAGAAACCAAAGTTCCATGATCGAAAAAATCAAATTAATAAAAAATATCATTTAACTTGACATCATGTTGAGGCCAATACAATCCACCTATGACATTGTTCCAATAATGAGGATTGTATATATCTTCACCAAAGCACTTGGAAGAGAAAATCTTGAAAGATTTATAATGATGCTTGGACTCACCAACATCCCTTCAGATTAAGGGGGGAAATGTTGAAACCTAATCTTTGGGATTAGAAAAAATCATGTAAATATTGTAAATAGAAAATAAAGTATTTTAAAAGATGAAGAGACATTGGGAGATGAATCCCAATAGTCTCCCTCTCCTTGTATATATTCATGTTTTCTCTTAATGCAAAAACACAATTCATTTGTGGAGTTACTCTCCTGGCCTGAAAATTCACATAATAAATCTTCTTGAAACATGGTTGATATTGGTGTGCCTTAGACCATTAAATGCCACAAATTAGAGTGAGATGTGATTTAGTGTGGATTGAGTAATTGCATTGTGGGAGAAATAATATTCATCTACAATGTATATCAAAATAATAAAGGTGCATTGTCGAATGCATGTGGGGTGACAAGAGAGGCATCATGTCACTATACTAGGGATATAGATATAAAGGGGTATAAAAATTATTAATGAAAAAATAGATACCTATAATATCTAGTGAAATTAGGGGTTTCTTAAACTAGCAAGTTATATTGGGTTCGTATTGGTTTGGGGTCAAATAAAGTGATTTGTAGAGGTATTTTCCAATATGTAGTAAAATTAATTATTGTTTTTAGTACGCCATGAATGCACATTCTATGTCATAGGTACATTGAGTGAAGTTGTGTGCCTCCACTTGGGTCATAAGGGGCCTCTAACTCCTCTCAAGCTTCATTCACATCTCCTTTCCCTACAAATATAGTGTTGCCTGCTATCTTTAAGTTGATGACCAATCCCATATGACATAATCATGCATGGCCACGTGTTCCACATAAGATTCCAACAAACATTCTAAAATTCAATGGTAAACCTAGAGAAAACCTTATAGCTCATATCACCATTTATCATCTATGTTGTTCATCCAACTCTTTTGTGGATGATAGTATTATACTATGTATTTTCAGCAGACTCTCACTGATGGTGTTGTCAAGTGGTATATTGATCTAAAATACATCGCTTATGATACTTTCCTATCTTTCACACAGACAATTATTAGTCATTATCAATTTCCTATTACATATGAGGATAGTACAGATATCCTCACTACCTTCCATCGAGATGACTCCACACACATTTCTGATCATATGTATGAGTGGAGGAGACAACGAGCTTTTCTCTGAACCAAAATTCCTGATGAAGTACTTTTTGAATGGTTTATTAAATATTCATTGCCTGACATTGCCAAAGATGTGCCAAAAGGTGAAGCCCAAACTGAAGAGCAAGATAGCTTGTGTTCCCACCAAATTGATTTGATTTATTCTTAGTTGGCACCCTATATCAATGCATTAAAAATTATCCTCAACCATAAATTGGCCCGTTAACTCAGAAACCTGAAACCTAAGATAACACTAGGAGTGGAACAAAAGAGAAGAAGAAAAATAATCTCTTTCCCTGCAAGATTTGTGGTCATGATCATATTACTCATGAGTTCCCCTGGATGGATGAGATTCATTGATATTTATTACAGAAACCTTCTCATCAACCAGTTGTCTTGAGGAATCGTTTTCTAGCCCAGCAACAAAACATGTTTGTGAATCCTCCACCACCTCGGCAAGGGGGGAAGTGGGGGAAAATATTCTAATTCCTCATCTTCAACACAATATATATGTATGGTAAAGTCAAGAATCCATTTACAAACTAGAGCTCATCATTATGAGAATTATAAGAGTGGTACTTCTACCTTAGACCCCATGAACCAAACTACACTGGATGATTAACTTCATTTTGATAAACCATCACTGAATATCATGTCATGCCTACCTAAGGGTTCCCTTCAAAAGACTATGCACAACCCCAACGTGAAGGGCACTCACAATTATAGTATTGTTGATGATCTGGCCCAAGCTCTAGTTTCTATGTCAACATTAGAAGTGTTACAAAGTTTCTCAATGAAACACAAGAAATTATTGTCTCTTATCAATGGGGTGGATCCCTTCGACTCAAACATTATGACCTTCGATCCATCATTATGGAAGCCTCGTCTTCCACATCATTTGGTCTTCCAAATAATGGTCCATGTTTTTGGACAACGCATTCACAAGACAATTTTGGATAAGGGGCCATCGAATTTTATAAATTCATTGAAGTGTTGGAAAGCTCTCATTTCTCCTACTTTGTTTACACCTAGATCATCCTTGAAGGTCTTTGATGGGCACACCTTGTAGCCTCAAGTGGAATTTTCATCTTTTCCTTTCAATTTAGGATGAAAAATGATCTTTGTTGAGGTCAACGTCATCGATGCACCATTATATTATAACCTCCTCCTTGGGCAAAGTTGGTTCTATGCTATGACTGTTGTTGTGTCATCAATCTTCTGCATCATGATGTTCCCCCATGAGGGTAAAATAATCACTATCAACCATTTATACTTTTGCAAGCTTGATCTTTACATTCATAATAGTCATTGAGTCCCCTTTGTAAGTGATTCTTCCATTCTTGCAGAGAGTATTGGAGAAGAAATGTTAAAAGACTCCTCATTGATGGGAACATTTCCCCTTGCTCTATCAGACCCATGTCCATCTGCTTCCATGATTAAAATTATCTCTTCTATCACTTGAGAATCTCTTGGACCTCCTAATCCTCTAGCAGTGCCTATGGAAGATGAATCTCATGGGGGAACAATGTCACTTTTTATGGAAGTAATCACCTATTTACTGGTGCCACCACCACCTATAACATTGGTTAGAAACTCCATCCTAATATGGAATATGATCAGGATATTCTACCCACATGGGCCATCACTCCATCACTTTCACATGACTCCCTTGATATTGAGCTACCTTTAGATAAGGAAACCTTGGAGGTCATGGCTTCATATGAGAATATAAGGGAGGTTACACCTCATAGTTCCTCAACTCTCCCATAATTGGAAATGATGGAGCTTCACACTCAAAATATTGAATTGATCTAGGTTACATTTCCTAAGTCATCCAATGAAATACCACCTTTAGACCAAGTTAAGTCAAGCATTTATAGCATTGAACTTGCCACCATCTTATCCAGCATAACTTCCCCCATCAATGAATGACTCATTCTCTCTCCATGTCTTGATCATCGATCTCAAGGAGTTGTCTTAGCTCATAAGATCATTCACCCTTTATATCCTCGGGCCGTTCCTAATAATGTTATGGCTCTAGGCTATCCTTGGAATCATCAACCCTTAGGAACATGGAAGTTTCACTAGATGTAGCATGGCCCCATGATGGTGCGTGATATGTTTTCAAAAACTACACATGAGTTCATACGTTGGAATCCTTAGCCTGTGCCCAACAGTGGGCACTACATTGCATAACTTATTAGACTATGTCATGCTTTGTGTTGTGGGGAAAAGTATCCGACTCGGAATGACCCTATCCCTACTCTAAGGGTGATAGTTCCTTAGCAACAACTGAAAGTAAAGCTTTGATATTTTCCTTTATGAAAGTACAGAGAAGGAAGAAAAGATTGACCAACCGATATCCTTCGCTTTTGTCGATCTTGTCTTCTCTCTTCGTCCCTTGCTTCCAGCTCCTTGTTCTCTTGCCGGCCCAGCTACACAAAGATCCTGCACAAACAAGAGAGGGAAACTACAAGACACATGTACTCATAACTGATGCATGGATTAGAGTGAATCAGATATACAAGTAAATACAATACATCAATGCAATACAAGTATATAGGAGAACATTCAAAGCTTTATTGATAGAAGTAAAAGGTTCTGAGAAGGTTACAACCATCAATGGCTCCAATCCAGCAGCACCTCCCCAGCAGCAAGAAATCTCCTCTTCACCTCTATAAAAGCAATCACCCAATAACTCTAACTGTAAACCAACAGCACTTCCTTGCTTTGCACAAAATTCCAGCCTCCTTAGACCTCATAGAAGAGCTCTATATATAGGAGAGAAGAAGAAAGGATGAGTCAGCTTGAGACTGACATAAAGCTGCCTTGTGTCCTCTCCCTCTTCAGTTAAACTTCAGTTCTTGAGTCCACTTGGAGATCCTTGCTTACACATGGAGATCAAGTACCTCTTACTCATCACAGGGCGAATCCCATGAACCAAGTGTCAGTTTGGAAGCTTCCTGGGCAATTGACACCTTGCAGAATGACTGTGCCACTTGGCCAATCTCGCCCAGCGCAGGTAGCTTTCATTAGAATTGACTTTCAGCGCAGGTACAAGGAGGAGCAGTTGCATTCCAGCGCAGATGCTCAGTGGAGCAGCTGACATGATCCAAAAATAAGCCTGTTTTTGAGTGTTTTCAGGTGGAGAACTGATGGGAAGTGCTGTGGTTTGCTGACCTTGTTCTTCTAGGGGTAAGAACAACATGTTTAGGGACTGAGGATCCCTGTAATTATTGACATTTCATGCTCCATGCTGCGAGGCACAAAAATGTCTATAACAGTTGCCCCCTAAAGTATGAGGCCGTTTATCGGGTGAAATGCTTTATCTAGAGGGTCCGAAGTTCATTCCAGTGCTGAGGAGGCGCCCTGTAATACAATACAATACAATACATTATTTTTCATTCTGTTTTCATGATCTAGCTGAGGCGGGCATTCCCATGCTCAGCTTTATAAATACATTTTGGTACATAGAACAGATGATCGTCTGATAGTAGACCGATAATTCTCTGCTGAAATTATCATCCTTTGAGTAGGATGATCATCTGCGGCAATGATGTACATGACAAATGCTTTTATATTTCCTGAATATGTATCGCAGCCCGGATGGATGAAACTAGATCCGGGGTCTTCAAACTCGTTCGATCTTCACTCTAAGTACAAGTCGATCCATGTGAGAATTTCGCTGAAGTCGAACATGGAAAGACATCGCTTGATTACCGGTCAATGATGAAAACCGTTAACAAGCGCGAGAGGAATCACCGATAATGATAATGACCCTCAAGGTACTGCAGTACAATTCACGTGGCGTGAATAAAGGACTTGGCGTCGAAGGTCATTGATGTATACCTGTCGCTGGAAGTGAGAAACTTGCCATTGAGGCATGCAAGCTTCAAAGTACTGATGGGGATGTTCCTAGATCAACTTCTTGGATAATGAGCTGAAGTCGACAAGAAGCGATCCATCAAAGGAGGGCCTTAATGAATCCCACATCAATGACACGGAACGGAGCTAATGATTTTAGTGGAGGTGAAAACAAACTGTGACATATGATTCAGGGTGGCGATCATGAATGGATGAAGGATAATGTATGGCAGTGGATGGGACACGGTTGACATTTTCAGAATGACCTCTCTTGAACATATAACGACACTGATGTGATGGATCGGTAGCATTACCCCAAAATGTGGATGGTTTGGCGAAGACCATGGTGATGAGACCGGTGAATGAAACAACCCAACCCGATGTGGAACGGAGGAAAAGTGTCATGTTCAAGAGCGACTTGCTACCATTAAACTTTGATGTTCTCCCAATTTTTCCCCAGTCATTTCTGACCAGTACCTCTTTATTTTTGTCAAGCTTGAGGAGGATAACATATGCTTGTTCTATAACCTGCCCTTCGGGCAAGCCCATCGCTAAGATTTAACGAGCTTAGCGATAGGGAAACTCGTTCTCGTCTAAAGACAAGTTTGTCGCTATTTAATCATTTTAACGAGTCTAACGACAAAGAAAACTCGGTCCTTTTCATTTTTAGAGAGTCTGAAAAGGTACGAAAAGTTAACTCCAAAATTCCTTTTTCGTCATCTAATCCCTTCAGTCCGAAAAAGTTTAAAACAATACAGAAGGGATGAATTTTCGGTTGCTTTAACGAGCCGAACAAAACAAGCGCTCGATCTTTTTGTGCAATAATCCCTCAGGTCCAAAAAGATTAAAATCTAGAGGGATAGCTTTCCGGTCGCTTTAACGAGCTGGAAGGCCAAAACTCGGCAAACTTTTCATATTTTACGAGTCAGTGAAAAGAGCTTAAAGAAGACTCGTCTTTTGAGGAACGAGTGATGAACAGGGATAGCAGCAGATTCCAGGTACAGGTTGGAATTCTCCAATCACAGCAGTGTCACAAGGATGGCTAAGTGAAATCACTCTTCGCAGCTGTTCCTCAAAATGGGTAAACAAACATATGGAGGTGAACGATTGGCCAAATGAATAGATGGAGGTGATGGCATATAAACACGACCAAGGGCTTTTAATATGGCTTTCAAAGGTTACATTTCTCGAGGTTGTTTATTGGTTCATTTTTCTGGATGAGCTTGAACTTCTAGGGAAAGATTGCTCACAATTTACGTTTATTTTTTAACGAGCATGAACTTCTGCACAAAAAACTGCTCGATGATGGCTTTTATTTTTTAATGAGCATGAACATTGCTAAAACTGCTCGATGATAAGTTTGCATGCCCCCAGCATAATAATGCAAATCGAGGTGCATGCCCCCCAAGCTTCATTGCATTCAACTTTGTTGATTGGAATGAAGGTTTACCATTGAGATCTGGAAAGGGGATTGTTTCATTTTTTAATGAGGTTGACATAGTAAAAGAACTATCCTCATGGTTTTTCATTTTTTAACGAGGTTGACCTGAGACAGGAACTATCCTCGAAACCGACAAAATATCTAGGAATCTTCCGAATGCAACCAGAAGATTGGATTAGATTTCATTTTGTAGGTTTCCACTGTGGCCACTCCCACCAGATTACTTGGAGGCGGTAGGGCGAAAGTACCCATTAAGGCAGGGTCTTTTAGGAGACCTACTCCGATATTTTGGAGCAAATGATTCCTTCCATGGATCATTGGAATGCTCTCTGTAACTTGTGAACTGTCGTGGAGAAAAGTTTGTTGGTCAACGATTGTAATTCCCCCTTGGAAGGGGAATGCAATCTTCCTGAAGTAGGTTGACACAACTGCGGCCATGGCATAGATCCATGGTCTTCCAAGTAGGATGTTGTAATCGAGGTTTCCATCAATTACTTCAACATCAATTCCTACTGTTTTGCCCCCCAGTTCAACTTGCAAGTTATTTAAAATCCCGTATGGAGTGTATGATCATCCATCAAATGCTTTTAACGTCGTTGACGATTTCGACAAGGGTGGTGAGCCTAAATCTTCCCAGCAACTCATCGACATAAGACATGTAGATGCCCCCTCATCAATAATTGTTCGATGAACAGTTTTGTTGAGGGCTTTCACTTGAATAAGGAAAGCTAGTTGAGCTGGTAACTGAGGGTCATATCCTTTATGATCAAAGGCCACAAGATTGGAATCCATTGGGCCAATCCCACCTATTGCTGATAATAAAGCTTGCTCTTGGGAGGGGCAATTTTGTTGTACTTCAAGTGTCGACATAGTGGACGGCGATTGGGCCAGGTCCTTTACTATATTATAATTCTGTGCTCCTTTGGCATGAGGATTAAATGTCGATTTGTGTACTACTCCCTTTGGCGACCTTATCATCGGCTCAGGAACGATGGGTGGCACAACTTCGGTCAAATTTGTTGTTGAACTACTAGGTCCTTCATTAACCTTTTTGTTCGACAACTTTGGATTCCCGTAATCTTTATTCCTTGTCAAAGCATTATTCTGTTGCTTCGAGGTAGACAACATAAGCACTTGGGATCCGGAAGCATTTTGATTAGCAACCATATTTTGACCTGGATTAGGAAACGGATCAGTCAATACTGCTGGGGTTTTTGAACTCTTGAAGAGTTTCTTAACTTCAGCTATATGTGGACAATATTTCGTCCAATGATCCTCATCGCATATATGACACCCTGCCGGGGGTTTCCTTTTTCTTCCTGTCTTTTTCTTCTTGCCCCCTGGTTGCTTCAGTTGTTTGCCCTTGTCGGTCGACATGGCATTTACTTCTGAGGCAAGAAGTTTTTTATTTGCATTTTGACTGTAAATTTTGTGCTTGCCAATCACGTCATCGCTGGCGTGAGAGTCATTGTTTGATTTAGGAGGAGGAGGAATTGAGAATTCCGGTCTAGGGGCGTCAGGTATTTTGTCGTAGAGCGTGCCAGACTGAGTATAAACCAAGTCTAGATATTGCGCACGAGCTATAACTTGCTCTTCTGTTACGACTCCCCCCTTGGCCACATCTTCCGTTATGGCCGGAAGTAATGACTTTATAAACCATTCAGCTAATAGCTGATCGGGAACATATGTTTTTACCATCCTACGACGACGTCGCCATTCATGTATATGATCAGATATATGAGTGGCCGTTGTCTGTTTGAAGTTAGTAAGGAGTTCTGTTCCCGTTTCATACCTTATCGGTAATTGAAAATGGGTTAAAAAGGTTGTAGCTAAGGTACTGAAGTTGTCGAACGAAGCTCTAGGCAATTCAATATACCATTTTGCCGCTGGACCCGTTAACGTCCTCTGAAAAAGGCGAAGTCTTATCGAATCATCATTCAGGGTGTTTGATGAACACCATAGATGGAATGTCATCACGTGATTCGACGGGTCTTCACCAGGATTTCCATTAAATTTAGGAATGTCTGATGGAAGTTTGTGTGGAATCGCTGGCCACCAGGGGGCATAAGCAATTGGATCATTCGTCAGCCGGTTTAGATCTGGTAATTCTAGAGTTGCTACAAAGGGCAACTGTTGATTCAGGTTAGGCGAAGCATATCCAGGATAAGATGGAATCGCCTGAGCAGTGGGTCTTTGCATACCAGCATAATGTTGGCAACTTTGACAAGGTTGATGGGTATAACCATTATAGTATGGTTGCCCATTACTTACAAAGACTTGTTGCTCAGGTCCTTGATATGATTGCTGGAATTGCAGTTGTTGAGTTCTAACCAGCTCTGGTTGTTGGACCATTTGCTGATGCCCAATACTAGATGATTGACCAAGATGAGGAGTCACAGTACTCGTTTGATCCTGAGTCACTCCAGATAAGGAGGCACTGACCTGAGGTTGCGATTGAGATGTCGAGACAAGAGGCTGTTGTATGGCAACCTGAGAAACTTGGGGTTGACATACAGTAGGCAGCGCTTGTACTTGCGACGCAATCACCATACTAGGTATAGTGGCAACATTCGACACAGGGCGGACTGGTTGCATAGAATATACAACTCCTGGTTGTTGAGGCAGTATTGGTACCCAACCGCTGGATGTAATTCCAGTTTGACCTGAACTTTGTTGTGAACTCACGGATGGGCATCCTCCCGGAGGAGGTAATGAAAGGGCATACTGCCCCCCATATGGTATCAATCCGGAACTCAAGGGGATCGATTGCCCAGATTGACCTCCAAATGGATCAATTTGGCGAGTTTCAACATAAGAAATACCAGATGATAATCCGGATGAAGAAATAGGAACTAACCATGTCGTTGTCCCTGATGGGACTCCGGCTTGTTGTTGACAATTTGTCGGGACAGATGGTATACCAGCGAACATCGTTGGAGTAGCAGCAGGAGGCTCTACTGCAGCTGTGTCGGACGACACAGTCCTAGATGTCGACAGTTGTTCAGACATATCTAGTCTATCCAAAATATTTCTTAGCGATTCTACAGGAACTTCCACTTGTGGTGGACTAACTTCGAAGATCAACGAGGGAAGGGTGATGATTATTCCGCTTAAAATAAATTTTATGACGACGCTTTAGACACAACTTGCTTTTTCAGTTTTAAAGAGTCGAGAAAAAGCTAAAGATGACTCTAGTCTCCTTTGATGTATTAACGAGCCCGAAGTGACAAATGCTCGGTTGGACCTTTTCAGTTATAGAGTTTGAAAAGGGCCAAAAGAAACTGCTCTGGAGATCTAGGCAGAGGGTGTGCCAAACCTTTCGCGAAACCACAGAATACGTTTTACGGTACGGGTGGTCGATCTTCGTGAATGCTGTGTTCACTGCATCGCGATCAGTAGGGCGGCCGACACGGCTTCCTATGGATAAAGGATAATTGCCTATAGGGGTCTCCCAATATATACTCGACAGTACGTGGGAGCACAAGTCCGTATTAGTGCCACCGACTCTCAGGAGGAATCACCCACCTTCGTAGAGTTCGACAGTCACTACGTTTAACGACGCCGGAACACGTCTCTACCTAGACCTCTATTGTGAGCGTTATGTTACAAAGCGTTTTTAGATTCATTCAATATATTTTAAGTTGATCTTGTTTAGCAGTTTGTCTTTCAGGATCACCACGAGATGTATTGGTACAAATTCCTAAATGCAGCTAAAATGATAAGCAAGCTTTACAATCTTTTTAGCTTTGAAAATCCTAACTACTGAGGGGAGATAAAAACATTATCTTTCCACACAGAGCACAAAGCACAAACTAATGCACTTTCTCCTAGATAAAACACGCAAACTTATCAAAATGAAAATGCAAGATGCATGTATTTCTTTTCTTTTCCCTTAATGTTGATGTAGACAAAAGGAAACTGTCGTATAATTTTCGAATTCAATTTGAAGCGTAAACAAACAAGTTTTGTCTAAAATCAAAAGACGCCTTACAGGTACTTGTTTCGACACTAAAAATATATGAATTCAAACCATATGATGAAAAACAAACAAACTCAAACAGCCATGAACAGTAATAAAACTAGCTCTTAAGATCACAAAGACACTTTTACAGTTCAGGATCTAAGAGGCCACAGCTATACTGGTTTGCTTTTCACAATGGGAAACTGTAACTGAAACAAGAAATACTGAAAGAACAATCATAGTTTCATCACACAACTGAGGCGGAATAATGTCAAGGAAAGTTGGTTTACAGCAAGTACAAATGACAAGCAATCAGCAGCAAAATAACAGTGAAAACAGGGCCAAGACTCAGTGGGAAACCTCAGCAAGACACTGGCTAACTGGTCCAGCGCAGGCTCTGGTCTGTCAAACTGACTTTCAGCGCAGTTCCCGAAGGGAGTACCTGCGCTGAAATGCAGACTGCCTTTGGACAGCCTGCACTGAGACACGAGAGTTGCGTTTACAAGGGTTTCCGGGTCATAAAAAGCTCAAAAATTCACTGTTTTTGCTGAAATAAAAAGCTATAGGTCAAGTACAAGCTAAGGGATGATCAAGAGGATGAAAAGCTATCACAAAGAGCACAAGAGTCCTTGTGGATCAGCTCTTCAAATCATAAACTTGCTCAGAAACTGAGCCAGAGCAGCTGCCCTTACTTTGCAATTGAAGGACTCAATTGCAGTTCGATTTGGTGCTCTCCTTGTTTATGAGATGAATAGCAAGAAACACAATAAACAAACAAGATACTAGTTCCCCAGTGGAGTCGCCAGTTTGTTGTGGGGAAACGTATCCGACTCGGAATGACCCTATCCCTACTCTAAGGGTGATAGTTCCTTAGCAACAACTGAAAGTAAAGCTTTGATATTTTCCTTTATGAAAGTACAGAGAAGGAAGAAAATATTGACCAACCGATATCCTTCGCTTTTGTCGATCTTGTCTTCTCTCTTCGTCCCTTGCTTCCAGCTCCTTGTTCTCTTGCCGGCCCAGCTACACAAAGATCCTGCACAAACAAGAGAGGGAAACTACAAGACACATGTACTCATAACTGATGCATGGATTAGAGTGAATCAGATATACAAGTAAATACAATACATCAATGCAATACAAGTATATAGGAGAACATTCAAAGCTTTATTGATAGAAGTAAAAGGTTCTGAGAAGGTTACAACCATCAATGGCTCCAATCCAGCAGCACCTCCCCAGCAGCAAGAAATCTCCTCTTCACCTCTATAAAAGCAATCACCCAATAACTCTAACTGTAAACCAACAGCACTTCCTTGCTTTGCACAAAATTCCAGCCTCCTTAGACCTCATAGAAGAGCTCTATATATAGGAGAGAAGAAGAAAGGATGAGTCAGCTTGAGACTGACATAAAGCTGCCTTGTGTCCTCTCCCTCTTCAGTTAAACTTCAGTTCTTGAGTCCACTTGGAGATCCTTGCTTACACATGGAGATCAAGTACCTCTTACTCATCACAGGGTGAATCCCATGAACCAAGTGTCAGTTTGGAAGCTTCCTGGGCAATTGACACCTTGCAGAATGACTGTGCCACTTGGCCAATCTCGCCCAGCGCAGGTAGCCTTCATTAGAATTGACTTTCAGCACAGGTACAAGGAGGAGCAGTTGCATTCCAGCGCAGATGCTCAGTGGAGCAGCTGACATGATCCAAAAATAAGCCTGTTTTTGAGTGTTTTCAGGTGGAGAACTGATGGGAAGTGCTGTGGTTTGCTGACCTTGTTCTTCTAGGGGTAAGAACAACATGTTTAGGGACTGAGGATCCCTGTAATTATTGACATTTCATGCTCCATGCTGCGAGGCACAAAAATGTCTATAACACTTTGTACATGTATAAAATACATCATAAAAAAATAAAAAAGATAGTCTCATATTTTTAATCATCTCCCTAAGGTATATCTTTGAAATTGGCATATAGGACTAGGATTCGCATATCTTGTCATTGAATTGTTGGCATTTTCCATCTCTATTTTGATTTCCTTAGGGTCCAACCCGCTAGGTTTTGACATTAACCACTCCTTTTTGCATGTCATAACTGATGTGGAAGAGCCTACCCTCCATGTGCACCCTAAAATGGCACCCCATTTTCGTTTTGGTTTCCATGTTTCATTTATTCATAGGTTTGGGGATCCTCTTAGTACCTACCATGACATTGAATTTGAGCCTCATGCCTCTCTTCGTTTATCATTTCTAACTATCACCCTATAGGGAGTCCCCGCAGCTTTTATCACATTGCCTTATGGTCACATATGCTCATGGTCATCAATTTCTAGCTAGATGTTGTGATATCAATGCTTGCCTTCATTTCACTCACTATATTTATAGCCTTGTTAGACCTCTTTCCTTTGCGTTAGCCTTTCCTCCATCTCACAATTTTCATCACCTTTCTGGGAGATTGTTGCAATGAGTGGATTTCCATTGCCAAACACTTTTCCACTGCCTTCTGCTTTTTCTATATTGGATCTATCATTACCCATCAAAACACGATGCATATCATTGTCCCACTCATCTATCTATAACAAGCTTCCTTTTGGCCCTCTTTTCATGCTCATTAAACAATGACAATCCTGAGCTCCTTTTGCTATATTTCATGCTCATTAAATCTATATGAAAATGTTGAGTCTATTTTGGTATTCTTTCCATGACTTTTTAAACCCATGAAAATCCTGAGCTTCTTTTGCTACCATATTTTCATGCTCATAAAACCTATGAAAATTTCGAGTTCTTTCCATATTTTCCTTCTCATTAAGTAAATTGAAATTTGGTAAGCAATACCTTATCCACTCTCAAGCTTGTTAATCCACGAACTTGTTAAGTTTGTTAATAAACTCGTGAAAAGGAACCTATTGAGCTTACTTGTCTTCTCTTTCATGCTTATTAAAATATGAAGGGGACACAATATGCAAAAAGGGGTGGGATTCTTTATTGTCGCATCTTTATCATGGCAGTTGTATGTCACCCTTGAACATGGAACTTGTTCGAGTCACAGTCTTATAGTTGGTTTCTACCATAATTTTGAACCACATCTTCAACTTGAGTCAATTCAATCTGTTGCATGAGTTAGTATCTCACCCGATAAATTTCCCTTCCAATCCATGGGCTTTGGTGATGCATCCTATGTCACGATCGTGTCTTTTGATCTTCTTTAGTCTATGCTACCAATTTCCCTATTATTTCATGGTGTTATCTGTTTAAGGGAAGTCTCAGTCAAGATTCAGTCATATGCATGTATCATTATACCTTGTTTCTCGGCCATCCCTATGTCAATTTTACATCACTTCTTCATTTTCTATCATCAGAGACCTTATCTTGGTGTCAGTTTCATGTTGATGATGGGGGATACATTAAGGCCCACATTCAATGGATCTATTCCCATTGAAAAATCACCTTATCTAAGATGTAGATCTGGAAATAGTATAGTACCATGGGGCTTAAGTCCTCAGTGGCAGGTTTCCTTGTCATTTTCATTGGGTTTTTGTCATTGGCCCATGTTAAACTTGTAGAATGATCAACTTTAGCTCATTCATTACCTTTCCATAGAATGTATGTTAGGTCTCTATAATACTAGTGTATCCCCTTTATTGTTATTTTTAGTTTATCCCCATATTGTTATTTTTATGCCCCATAGAAGCTCACTATTGTTATTGTTGTGTCCTTACATTATTATTGTTATGTATGCTCTAATTATGTTGTGACCCCTTAGACTCCTATATATACCAAGGAGGTATAGCCATTTGAATCATTTAAGAATTGTTCATTTATGTGATGTAAAGGAAGTTTCTACCTTGAAGAGGCTAATTTTGAAGTCGTTGATCTATATTTTTTGTGATCTAGTTATATAGCATTTGGTATTAGAACTTTGGATTCTAGGGTTTTGCTGCTTCAAAGAGGTCATCTTGGTATTTTCACTATAACGTTTTTTCTACAAAGTTTTAGAATCTAAAATTCCAATCACGTGGAGCCAAAATATTGGAAAACGTTCTATAGGAATTTCAAATCTTGGTTTGCTATATTTTCTAAGATATGGGCCAAAGAAGTTATGGTTTCTACATGATCCATAATTCAATCTTAAATAAGTGACCTACGAAAATTCATCATAACTTTATCTTCAGGAATGATATTTGAATTTTATAAAAAGAGACAAAAATCACACTGACTATAGTTTCATTTGTAACAATTTCAAGACCAAAAGTGGAGACAATGACACTTGGTATTTCGCACAAGTTCACTGTATTGAACCAGTCCATAATCAAGACATTGTGGGATATTTGGCATAACTTTATCTTGTATAATATAATTTTTTTCTAAATTATGGTGTTGGAAAGAATACTCATAGGGATACCATAGAGCAGAATTTCATACCTTGAAGAGTCAAAATTACAAAGATACAATAGTTTCAATATTGAGCTCCTAATAAGAAAGAAAAATGTGTGGAATTTTTTAAAAGTTTGCATAACTTTTGTTTGAAAAAATAGTTTGGAGTGATTGAAAGGGCATAGTGAAGCATAGATATCATTGTTTGATTCTAAAATTCCTCAAATAAAAAAATGGACACACCTAGTAAGCAACCATAAATCTCTACCATGACACATGAAGAGGAAGAAATGTGACATGATATATCAAAATTACGAGACCAAGTACAACAAATTTCACTCTCACAAAGAGTAACCAAAAATCAAATGGAAGCTAAGAGGGATGGCTTGAAGAATGGTTTAAAATCAAACATGGAATATTTGAAGGATGGCATAGATGTTAATATGGAAGGTTTGAAGGATGAGTTAAAAGCAGAAATGAAAATGGACCTATAATATTTGAAGGAAGGTTTGAAAAAGTTTCTACAAGAAAAGCTTCTTAGTGTTGACAATGTACTCCATGAAAATCATAATGAGGATAAAAGGAATACAAATTTTGATTTTAGAGACACTAACAGTGGGTTGAATACTAGCCACATTCTAAATATTGGTATGAGGAAGTTTGATGGCAAGGATCTGGTAACATGGATACTAAAAACGGAGCAATTCTTCGATCTACATAATGTGTCGAACATAAAAAAGGTACACATTGCATATTTATATTTAGAAAAGAAAATCAAATTGTGTGGTATCGATGGCTTTGTTCTCATAAATCAATTTTCACTTGGATAATGTTTGTGGAAGAATTGGTATCACATTATGAGGATAGAAATAGCAATACCTTCTTATCCAATTGACAAATCTCAAACAAAAGGGTTCAATGTTGGAGCACATTGAGGACATCCAAAGATTGAATATCAAGGTAAATGATATTTCAAAGGAGCATAGGATTGATGTCTTCATAGGAACTTTAAAGGATAACATCCAACATGAGGTTCACCTTTAGGAACCAGATTCATTAGAGAAGGCATTCAAGGTGGCAAGAAAAGTTGAAAGAAAAATTATGGCAACAAGGAAGTTTGCCACTCACAACTATAAAGAGGGAAGTGTTGTTACTTCTAGCTTTCCACAACCTACAAGGTTGACACCACAAAAATTGGAGGAAAAAGGAGCAAAATGGATTTGTTATAGTTTTGATAGAAAATACACTAAAGGTCATAAGTGTGCTGAGAATAAATTATTTTACATAGATTGAGAAGAGGGGGAAGAAAAAGAAAAAGAAACATCAAAAGAAGATGATATACACTAGGAAGAAACCCTAGAGAAAGAAGAAATGAATATGACCATATCTTGTAATGAATTGGCAGGAATTACCACTCCTCAAACTCTAAAGATAAATGGATATATCAAGAAGAAAAAGGTAATAGTGCTAATTGATTCGGGTAGTACCCATAATTTTATTCATTGTAAGATAGCCAAGGAATTAAATTTCTTTCTATATCCAGCACCAGAGTGTCAAGTGATGGTTGAAAATGGAGGAACTTTATATTGCTCTGGAAAGTTCCATAATATCAACCTAACCATGGGGGAATACATATTGAATAGTTCAATGTTTTCCATTGCAATGGCTATTGTTGATTTTGTACTACGAGTCCAATGGTCACAATATTTGGGGACGATAGCTTTTTATTTTCAATAAATTTTCATGAAATTTTCTAGGAAGAAAAGGAAATTGAATCAAGCGGTAACGCAGGGAAACTAGGGAAGATAATTAGCTCTAATGGCATGGAAAATATTTTGAAGGAGCAATGAGGAATACTTGCACAAGTATGCCCACTAGAGGTTCAAACATCGAAACCATCTATTTCTCCATATCTCCAAAAAGTCTTGGACAATGATTCCAAGATTTTTGAGACTCCCAAAGGCCTCCCACCTATTCATGATTATGATCATGCTATTCACTTGATTCCAAGAAGTGTTCCTCGAAAAATTAGGCCTTACAGATATCCCTATGCCCAAAAGAGTGAAATTGAACGTATGGTTGCAGAAAAGCTAGAGGTTGTTATAATTCAACCTAGTCAAAGTTATTTCTTTGCTCCAGTAGTATTGGTGCACAAGAAGGATGGATCATGGTGTATGTGTCTAGATTATAGGGAGCTCAACAAGCTCACTATTAATGATAAATTTCCCATTATTTTCATTGATGAATTGGATAAATTACATAGAAAAATTTACTTCAGCAAGTCGGATCTTCGTTCAAGATGTCATCAAATTAAAATGAAGACTAAAGACATTCTGAAAATAACATTCAGAACTCATGACAATAATTATGAATTTTTGGTCATGCGTTTTGGCCTTACTAATGCATCTTCCACATTTCAAGTTTTGATGAATTCCATTTTCAAACCCTTCATTATAAAATTTGTGTTAGTATTTTTTGATGATATACTAATCTATAGCAAGTATTGGAAGGATCATGCTCAACATGTTGACAGGGTGCTCAAACTATTGGAGGAAAAATAATTACATGCAAAAACATCCAAATGCTTCTTTGGAGTACCGGAAGTGGAATATTTGGGTCATATTGTATCTCATGAGGGTGCTAAGGTAGACCCTAACAAAATTAAATCCATTAAGGAATGGAAAATCCCCACAAACCTAAATCACCTTCGAGGATTTGTTTGGGTTGACATGGTATTGTCACAAGTTTGTTAAGAGTTATGGGATAATATCAGTGCCTCTAACCACATTATTGAAAAAAGATGCATTTTCTTCGACTCCAGAGGAAACTAAGGCCTTTGAACATCTTAAAAAGGGAATGTCCCAAGCATCAGTCTTAGCTACACTATATTTCACAAAAACCTTTATTGTGGAATGTGATGCCTCAAGAAATGAAATTGATGTTGTTTTAATGCAAGAATGAAGACCCATTGCTTTCGAAAGTCACCCAATCAAGGGAAAGTATTTACACAAAGCCTATTTATGGGAAGGAAATGTTGGCAATACTACATGCACATAATAAATGGTGACCTTACCTAATGGGAAGACACTTCAAGGAAAAAATAGATCATGATAGTCTTAAATACTTTTTGGAATAAATATTATCTTTAGAAGATTAGAAAAAATGGGTCACCAAAATTTTAGGTTATGACTTTGAAATCATCTACAAATAAGGGAAGAAAAATGTTGTTGCAAATGCACTCTCAAGAAAGGATGAGGGTGTGCAAGCATTACTCTGTATCATTTCTATTATCCAACGTGATTATATAACTGAGTGAAGGGATGAATGGAAGAATGATGAAGAGGTGTGTGTTAGGTTCCTATACCAATAGGAGTCATAATTTTGAATGGCTATGGCTAAGCCTTGTAATATTGTACATACCTTTTCTTTCTGCAAATGTTTTCCATATTAAAAAATTAAAAAATGTAAAGAGGGTATGTCCTAAAAGAAAAATCAAAGGACAAAAAAGAATAACAGAAGGTCAAAAAAATGAAAATATATGAACCCCAAAAACAAAAAAAGACCATGAAAGTGTGCAAGTCTAAATGCCACTACTATTTACTTTTATGCATAATAATGATTGTGTGCAACCTGTTATTCATGCCACAATCCATGGTAATCAAACTATTTAATCTTGTTTATTTCATGCTTTGAATTTTATGTTTATAGTTAGAGAATAAAATCTGACCAAACAGTTTAATCTTGGGAGATCATAGATGAGGTAGAGAAATAAAAGGAGCTCATAAGCTTAATCTAAGCCCTTGGATGATATAAGGTTAGAAATAGATAGTTTTTCTTATAAAAGAAAATATAGAATAAGGGTTTGTTGACCTAAATGCACCCAAAGAAATGAAAAAAACATGTTAGGGTAAGAAATGGGTAAGTAGAAGAAAAGTTGTTGAACTACAAGGTTGATTGGATCAAAACACATTCATCATGCTTAGATATATTTCAACATGTATGATCAGTTATGAAGGCAAAAACAAAGGTTTACAAGTTAATTTGATTAACTCCCCCTCATTCATTTCCCCTTTACTTACTAATTTCCTATCCACAAGTATCTTCTAGTACTTTTAATCCTACAAGTCAAAGAGGCTCAGAGCATTTCTTTGAATTTTGGTGGGACCAAACCCTTGGCTTAATGACTTATGGACACAAGTGCTAGAATCCCCTTCATAAAATCCATTCCCCCTTCATTACCCCAAAAACCCCTTTTCCTAAGGTTAAACACCATTTGACTAGGAAAAGTGAAAACCCCCATGTAAATCCCTTTTCACCCAAAAACTCACAAAAAACACTTTATCCTAAGTATTGGGTATATGTAAATAAAGTGTGCAAATACATACATTTTACCTTTTTACTTAAGGAAATACCCACCTCGCCCATCACATTTCATATTAATTATTAATTTTATTGTATGATCCCCAATAAAACATTTTTCCCATATATTAACTAAATCCCTATGTAAATACCCCCAACCATTAGTTTTAATAGAAACTAATACATTGGCCCCTTATCCAGAAAAAACAAATAAAACCCCTCCCTAACCTTAAATAATCACAAATCACTTATGATTAAAGCATCGGCCCCCCCCTAAAGCCTCCGTACAGTTCGTCCATGCTATTCCCTTGCCCGACCACCGTCCGATCATTTGTGCCCAAATCCAACGGTCCAAAGCCATATCGGCCATGCCCGATGGCCGAACATTACCCACCCGATAAAGTGGTTTCCCCCAACCCCCCCAAGGCTACATATCAAGATATAGACTATATCGAGTGACCCCTCCTAAAAACTGCCTGCGCCCAAATCCAACAGTCCAAAGCCATATAGGCCGTGCCCGATGGCCGAACATTACCCACCCGATAAAGTGGTTTTCCCCGACCCCCCCAAGGCTACATGTCAAGCTATAGACTATATCGGGTGACCCCTCCTAAAAACTGCCTTCACCTCATAAGTGGTGCGACGACCTCTAAAATCGCTCCCCCCCACCCGCTAACCCGTAAAACCACCTATTATCCATTAATATGAATTTTTGCGCCATATTCAAAAAGTTGTCTGCTAAGCTTAAAACCCCAAAAACCTTCATTTTCGTGCCTTTCGCTCGTTTCACAATTAAAACCATTAAACCCTTCAGCACCACCCTAAACCTCTGTAACATCATTTAACCTCCATTTACGTTCAAAACGTTGCCCCCAATCCTTCCCTATGAACCTGTGTTTTCTTAATAATTTTTAAATTTTGCAGGTAATCTGCAGAAGAATAGACCTTGGATAAACAATTATGATACTAGTTGCAGAACTTGTTTACTCCAAGACTCGGTAGGAAACCTATTCAAAAAACCTGTATTCAGAAGAACACAATTATAAAAGGAACAGAGAAGAAGACAATTACACACAAAGACGAGAAGAAAACATTCCTATAGAGCCTTGACTGTTAAAACAGAGGAACCAGACGGAGCATACAATCATAAGACAAATAGATCAAACATATAGAAAGTTGATCAATATCCATTACCATATGTTGATACATATAAAAAAGCTAAATGATTTATTGTTGAAATACACAATAAAAAGTTAAAATATACGGTAAAAGTAAAAAAACAGTAAAGGATATTGGCAAGTCATCAAAGTAAAAGTGTATCAGATGAAAGAGTATCAGTAAAGGTTTATTAGATTGAAAAATCAAAGTAAAAAAAGATGAAATCAGAACGGAAATGGTACATTTTCCAGAAATTTCTGTTTAAGTCATAATTTTACATAAACTATTGTGGCCAATCCAAGATGCATTTTGAGAAACTGGAGGAGGTTTGTGTTCCTAAAAGGCCAATATATAAAAACCTATCTCACATTTTACATAGGTATTATAATAAAGGAGATAAATTCATATCTTCAAAGCCTATTTTTCAGACTGTGCAAAGTCTTGTTCTTGACATCATTTTGCAGAGAATATTGTGAACAGCTAGAGCTGAATTTTGGGAAACTGAGAGAGTGTTATCTCAATAACATACTTATCTAAAATATCCTCTTTAATGTTTTACATATCTATCTCAGGTTGAGATATACAAAGGTATCACTGGACCCTAATTTTGTAGAATTTCTGGGGCAGAATGCACAAAGGAAGGAGGTAGTTAGTCACTTGGAAGTGTAATGCCCCACTTAAATCTTATCATGAAAATTTTATTAATGTTTACATGACCTTAAAATATTTAGAAACATTCGTGAATACCTTCATTATTGGAATAAATTTATTTACTAATATAAAATTCATTATTTCTATTTTATTCAAGTTCCCAACTTGCCTTCTCAAATTGAATCTTAGGTAGGATATGGTCTCCTTCCATTATTTCAAATTATATATATATTCGTCTCACATTCCCAAATGTACTCTCACATTTACTTATGAGAAGACATGGTCCTCTCCATTTAATTACATCTCACAATCCCAAATGTACTCTCACATTTACTAGGGAGAAGGCATGGTCCTCTCCATTTAATTACACCTCACATTCTCAAATGTACTCTCACATTTACTTGAGAGAAGACATGGTCCTCTCCATTTAATTACATCTCACAATCCCAAATGTACTCTCACATTCCCAACTCTCACATTTACTTGGGAGAAGACATGGTCCTCTCCATTTAATTACCAATATATATATATATATATATATATATATATATATATATATATATATATATATATATATATATATATATATCTCACATTCCCAAATGTACTCTCAAATTTACTTGGGAGAAGACATGGTCCTCTCCCATTAATTTCCCAATTTTATATTCATATCACAATTCCAAATGTACTCCCAGATCTACTTGGGAGAAGAGAAATCAACTGTAAGGATGGAGGAGAAGTTAATGACATTAATGAGAGGTGGTTGAGGTGGAGAAGAGAAGGAGGGTATAAAAAGGGAAGGAGGAAGGGAGAAAAGGGCATATGGGGGATGCTAAGTCTTGCTTTTGATTTGGAGTTGGTTGTGATTTTGGGAGAGCTAAAGGAACCTGTGGAGGTTTCTTGGGCTTAGAGTTTGGAGGGATTATTGTTTATCTTGGTCTAGATTATTCATCTTGGACACACACTACATTTGGTTGGACTTGGGCTCAGAGGGCTAGGGAACCTGTGGAGGTTTCCTGGGCTAGGAATTATTTTCTAGTTGGTTGGGAGGTAAATCCAGTCAGTAGTTGAGAGGAGCGTTTCAATAGGAGCAGCAGCTCAAGGGCATCTCCACCGGCCACCAGTACAGGTATTCCTCTAGGCATAGATTACTCATGTAGATTATTGAAATGAAATGTTCACTATAAGTTGTAGGAATTAGAATGTAAATGGTAAATTATCATTGTTTAAATGTCTTGAAAGAAAGGATAAAATTATCATTGTTTAAATGTCTGGTAAAGAAGTAAAATATTGCCTCTTATTGCATTTAATTCCCAGAGAAAATAGATATGTTAGAAGACCCTAGGATAGGGCCTTACACGTGGTATCAGAGCTTTGGTTCAAAATCTGGACCCAAAGCCCACTAAACTCAATATTATACACGCTAGAAGTAGGGCTTAAACCTCCAACCTTGAGGTTATGCTGTTGCGGTTAATAGCCACATGCTTTAACCAACCTGGCCAATTCCGCCAAATAAATCTCTGAGTTTGTTAAAGGTCACGTCAAGAGGTAGATTGGATATGTAAATTCAACAATTATCACAAGTTTCTCCACAGTTTTAATTTCACTGTTTTATTGTCTCGTCCAGTGCACCATAACTACTAGTCACATTTCTTGAATCATTTCTACCAATATTGCCCCTTAGCTTTGGATATCCACCAGAATTTTCTGCCCCGTAATTATCATATTCCACGCCTCTACCAACACTCCCTTGTGCACTATAATTAACAAGTGGACCACAGCTACTAGGAGGCGGATTAGGAGATGGACTAGGAATAGGATAGGCATTCAAGGCACCATACCCACTAGGAGGTGGAACAGCAGCTCCGTAACTTGGCATTTTTCCATATCCAGCCGCAGGTGGGTTTGCATAGCCTCCTCCAACAAGAACTGGAGACATCTATGGTTTCGAGTACTGAATTTCATAAACACTAGGACCACCATAGGGAGCAGTAGGGCCGACATGGCTTCCATATCCCCCACCTCCGACATCAGCATCATATGGAGCCGCACCTTGATGCGGTTAGTGTAAACCGTATAATTTTATTTGTTTATTGGATAAAATTTTGGGAAAATCTTGAGTTTACTCAAATTCGAAAGACATAGTTCTAGTGTTTTGTAACAACATTGATGGAAGTTAGACAATGAACAGAGGAATTATTAGCTTCATTATGTGTCTAGTAGACCCCGTTAGGTCATTACTTAGCAGGGAAGACTACGAGTGTTCTTTTCTTTTGGTTTCTTTAAATGTTCTCTTCAAGTTAAATCTATTTAATTCGATTTTTCCTTTGTTAATATGTTTATTAATATTCCCAACTTGATGTTCTGAAATGGGATATAAAGAAAAAAAGGATTGGTCTTTCTGCCCTATCACTGCAACTGGAGAAACCTTGATTTTAGATTTAGGGATTTGAAAGAAAATACATTTGCGCCTTTTACGGTTGTCATCGTTTATAATAGAGGCCGAGGCCATAGACCGCCTCCTCCTCCTCTTTTTTTTTTTTTAATTAATAATTTTGAGTTGGCACTGCTGAAAGTGTTTAAGAGGCACCCACGCTCTCACTATGCCCAGAATCCTGAAATTCTTTGCTTATTAGGCACCCAATCTCTTACTATGGATAGGAACGTCTGCATCACCTATTTATTAGTTTTTTTCCGTTAGGCCTCATACCTTCTATTGACTAAGCACATAAATATACAGAGTTTTCACTTCAATTCAGTTTTGCATGGATTCAGCTCCACATGGGCTTGACTTGGCTTGTACACTTCTAAACACTGCTTCAATGCTCAATTTCTACCTTACACTTCACTCTTTTACAACTTTAGGTATATTTCTTTCCACAACAACCCTCATAGCTTGATACAGGGGCTCATATAGACTTACAAATCTCACTTTGCTTGACTCAAAATGACTCTGTCTTTGCTTCAGGAAATTGTGATTTAACCTCAGTGCGATACAACCTTAGCATTTTTTTTTCTCAACTAAATTAGAAGAATTATAATCCAGACACATTGAAATGGCATGGTCTAGACTCATATTTATAAAAGTCCAGACATCTATAATTTTTAAGAGTCGACCTGTACTTTGATTTGAGTGGACTTGTATTGCTTTTATATTTTATGTAGGAGCCGATCTGAATCTAGGAAATTTAGGTGGTGTTTTACTGTTTGGATGGTCGTCTTTCAACTTCCCACTGTTGCTAAAAATAAATAACAAGCACGCAGGTGAATGACATGAATTCTAGTACAGGATTCTAACACCATTAACAATGTCATTCCAGTGTGAGACGTATTTTTAAAGAGGTTGCTGGTGATGGTTGTATGGTGTGTTATGCAGAAGACTTGAAGAGCACCCAAACCAAATATCCCGCTTTTTTTTTCTTTGGTTGTTCCTTATTCCACTCATTCACTTTGAAAAATAGAAAATTGGAAGCAAGCAAAGATCTAAATTCCTGCATTTAATGTCAGCTTCTGATCCCAATCCACAAAGTCTATAGCAATGCTTGACTATGACATCAAATCAAATGTTTGAAGCTTTTCTTGAAATTGTTTTTCTGCATATTGAGGTCAACTACGATACATAATCACAACTTAGAAATACCCATTCATTAATCTCTGCATATAGAACATTTGTGGAAAGAGTTCTCTCGTGGGCCTCTCAACTGTCTGACTTTGACCATGGTTGTCTCTGGCCCTCTCTTCTACATCAATGACAACATCTCAACACTGATCTGAGTGTGTATGTGCAAACCTTACTAACATGATCAAGTCTTGTCTAAGTTCTAAGACTAGGATCTGCTTGAAAACCCTTTTGTTCTTATTCCTCTTGTATTAGTTGAAACTTTAAGAATGATTGTTTTGTGTGCCTTAAATGTTTTCAATTTTTTGTAGATTTAAGCATGTTATTTTAAGCTTGCAATTGACTAAAAAAAAAAAAAAATTGGTTATCATGTAACTCTGTGCTTCTATGGTAGTAATCATCTTCTCTTTTCTGTTTGATTTCATGTTTCAATCATGTGACTTAATTTGTTGGTTAGGGGAAAAAAAATCCATTGCTAATTTTCCACTTCCATGCATTTTTACAAACGATTGATATCAGAAATTTCACCATGGGTTTCATTTTCTTCTGACAAATTTTCAGTTTACAATCCTTTTTCATATGGTTTAAATTTCTTCCCCAAGTAAACAGCCACTTAAAACCTGAATCGAGACATCCACAACACATTAACGATTCCATTGGATACATTGAGGCTTCTGTTATGCTAGTAATTGGGCACATGTGAGAATTCTCAAACATCTGTTGAGGAATTAATGGTTTAGATATTGTCGTGCTGTTATATCTGCTTTGAGGGGAATAGTAGGTCCTATCTGTACTCTTCGATAAGGTGGGTGACTTCAGGATTTTATTTTATTTTGACTCAGAGAATGATGAGTTACTGAAGATTAACGGAAGCCGAGTGATTATTTCTTTTTTGCATCTTGAAACACTATTTAAAATACTATTATCAATGATTGCAAGGATATTCCCCCCCTCGTATGCTCTTTTCTATTTTTCTTTTCTGCTTTGTTCTTTTAGCACCATGGATTTTTTTTTTAATGAATCACAATGGTCTACCAGAGTTTCACTCATGTTACTTATCTTATAACATATTAAAGCCAGAGAGTTTCACTCAAGATTTTTTTTGTTATAACATGTTAAAAGCCTTATTGGATTATCAGTCAAATTCATTCTTGGTTCAACTCCCTACTGGATTTTTTCATTTAATTTTTCTTTGTTCTTGACTTTGCTGCATGCAAGTAAATATATCTAAACTTGTCTATAGAAATAAATATATGTTAAGCTTTTCATATGGGCCAAAATAGAGTTTTTCCATTCTTCTGAATCAACTGAGTTGCAATCATAAAAGAATCATATGATGAAGTTGTCACTGGGAAGTTTTGGCCTTCCAAATATTTGATGGTATTTAGTGTCTTGGATAATGCGGCCATGGTTCTTACCATGCTAAGAGATATTCTTCCAGAGTGTTGGGAATTGCCTTAATCTCTTGGTTGATGCATGTTCAAAGTGTTCTTCAACCATCTTCACTAAACAAAGTTGATATATATTTTATTCTCGAAGAATTACTTTCATATTGATCAAAATACAGTCTTGCATTGTTCCCAATCAATAAGCTACAATCATGTACGAATCTTAAGATGAAATTGTTGAAGTCTGGAAAATATCTGAAATTATTTAGTGGACTTGCAAGCCATAGATGAATAATTACTGCTGTAGATTGACCAGCTATACGTTCAGGGAGAAATTTAGTTATAGCAGTTTGCATAGCAAACACTAGCCCAGCAAACAGAAATGAGGTGTTGGTAGGCAGGTAAAAATGCACACAACACTTAAACAGAGCACCAACAGTGTTTTTAACCAGTGATCTAGCCTATGATAACATGTTCTAAAGTTTAAATTTGTGGCTAAGAAGTAACTGGGCATAACTTGAATTGATCTATTGCTTGGGTTCTCTTTGGACTATCTAGAGTGTGGTAGAAAATGTTAGGAATAGTGCTAATAAGTCTTAGATATCATGCAGATTTTAAACAAATCAAAATGGTGAGGACGTGAAGGAACCAATGGCCCGGAGAGTCTTCACAAGGACCTCCTTCAAATAATCCATTACCTTCACCAAAATTGCCTCTCATCCTGTGTTCCTTGGAAGCAATTAATGAGACCTTAAGAGGGCGCCAAACAAATGAAATGGAAGGGTAACAACCTCCATCAGGGTTATGGAACCTCGAGGGATCTAGAGAATATGATAGAAGACCTCCAATTGAGGACATTACTAGGGAGCACCAGAAGATTAAGCTCCTAGAGCTTGCAGGAGGTTGTGCCAATGAGCGTGCAGAAGCCTGGTTAGAAGGGATGAGAAGGTGTTTTGCACTAAGGGATTACAATTCCAATTCCAAAGCCAAAATAACAATATTCCAACTCAGAGATAGTGCTTTGAATTGGTGGGGTAACTTGGAGTGTCAATTGCACCTCACTCCAAACACATTTACTTGAGAATTATTTGAGGAGAGGTTCAGGAAGAAGTACTTGCCAGCATATTATGAAGAAAAGTAGGTAGAATCCTTCCATGCCCTGATACAGGGAGGTCATACTGTAGAAGAATATGAGATTCAATTTATGGAATTGGTCAAGTATGTCTCCTACATGGATACTGACCAGTGCCAAGTGGATCGTTTTATGTACAGGCTGAAACCTAAGATTAGGGCAATGGCGTGGATGTGGAAACCATCCTCAGTTGCAGAAGCTGTAGAGTAGGCTCGTTATGTCGAAGAACACTTAGACTTAAAGGGTGAAGGTAGGGCCATCTTTCCACACCAAACAGGGTTTATAGGGAAGGCCCCTTGTACCTTCCAAAGGGGAGGAAGTCTGAGGCCACCACCATATGGAAACAGGGTTATACCTAGAAAACCGACAGTAGGGATTTCAATGGTCTCTAGTGCAGCTTCACCCACAACTTCAAGAACGCGTACAAATCAAAGTCATACACAAGGAGCAACAAGTGGGGGCAGGGGTTATAGGGGAAGAAACTCTTTCCAAAGAACTCCACAACTTTCAGTTAAAGGTCCACCACGCATCACTTGTTGGGGATGCAGAGGACCTCATTACCAGTGGGACTGCCCTGAGTTACAAAATGGTAACAATAGAAGAGAGGGAAAAGAACCAATGGGGAGAGCAGGTAGCCACCACCGAACCTATGCAGTAGTTGACAATCATCAAGTTGAACACCAGTCTGTTGTGGTAGAAACCTCAGGTATTATAAACAAAGTAAAAGTTAAAATTTTGTTTGATTATGGTGCTACAAATAGTTTCATTTCACCAATTGCACTAGAAAAATGTGGGTTGGTAGCCTATGAGCACGATGACTTTAAACAAGTTGAGATGGCTTCTGGAATAATACAAGAAGTAGGGTCTAGTGTTTAACAATGTCAGGTAAACCTCGGGGTGTGTATGACTAAGTTGAAGGCATATGTAATAGCATTGGGGACATATGATGTAATTATTGGAATGGACTGACTAGAAGCTCATCGAGCTTTGGTAGACTATTTTAAGAAGAAGGTGATCTGTTTAGATGATGAAGGTAGGCGAATTGAGATTTTTGGAATCAAGAGGGGAGTGTCCCTACGATTCATATCCATGATGAAGGTAAAACATTATCTCAGACAAGGTTGCAAACTATATTTGGTCAAGGCTGTAAGTGACCAGAAAGGACATTCCTTAGATCAACATCCAGTTTTGTCAAGATTCAAGGATGTTTTTTCGAAGGAATTGCATGGATTACCTCCTGTAAGAGAGATTGACTTCACCATCGACCTAAAACTAGGTGCAAAACCAATATCTAAGACACCCTATAGGATTACAACTCCAGAACTTTGTGAGTTGCAGATGTAGTTAAAGGAGCTCTTAGATTTATCAAACCTAGTATTTCACCTTGGGGTGCACCAGTGATTTTTTTCAAGAAGAAGGATGGTTCCTTGCAGCTATGCATAGATTATAAAGACTTAAATAGAGCCACAATAAAGAATAGGTACCCTATACCTAGAATAGATGACTTATTTGATCAAATGAATGTAGCAGCAGTCTTCTCAAAGATCGATCTACAATTTGGGTACCACTAATTGAGGATTAAGGAGGAGGACATCTCAAAAACTGCGTTTCAAACTTGGTTTGGGCACTATGAGTTCATAGTTGTTCCTTTTGGTTTAACCAATGCACCAATAATATTCATGAGCCTCATGAATGGTGTGTTTAGGAAGTACTTGGACCAATTTGTGCAAGTCTTCCTCGATGACATTCTTGTGTATTCCCAGGATGAAGAGAAGCATGAAAGGCACCTAAGGGTGGTTTTGACTTGCTTAAGGGAAAATCAAATGTATGGGAAATTTTCAAAATTTTCCTTCTTTCAGAAGGAAGTTCTACCTTGGACACATAATTTCAAGAGAAGGGATTTCAGTTGACCTGGAAAAGGTGAAGGCCATAATGGATTGGCCAGTACCAAAAAACGCCCATGAGGGACGTAGTTTTATGGGGCTAGTAGGGTATTATCGCAGTTTTGTGGAAGGGTTTTCAAGGATTGCAAAACCCATCACCACATTACAATGAAAGGGGGTCAAGTATGAATGGACAAATGAATGTGACACTGCATTCACAGAACTAAAGAGGCTACTAACTAGTGCACCGATCCTTCGAGTGCCAAACATGGGAAAAGACTTCACTGTCTGCACCAATGCTTCGGCTCAAGGATTGGGTGCGGTATTGATGCAATAAGGCAGAGTAATAGCTTATGCATCTAGAAAATTGAAGAAACGTGAAGAGTTATACGCTACCCATGATTTAGAATTAGCAGCCATGATGTTAGCCTTGAAGCTATGGAGACACTACCTCATTGGGAGGAGATTTGAGTTAAGAATAGATCATTAAATCCTGAAGCATCTATTCACTCAAAGGGAATTGAATGCCAGACAAAGGTGGTGGAGCGAATTCATGAGTGAGTATGATTTTGAAATCTCATACATCAAGGGAAAGGAGAACATAGTGGTGGATGCACTAAGTAGGAGGCCACGAACCTTCTCCCTAGTAGCCTTAAAGGTAAATTTAAGGGAGTAGATATTGGAGAAACTCTTTGAAGATAGTTGATATCTAAAAGTCATCTCAGCCATCTAGAATGGGAAATAGATAGAACCAAAGTTTGAGGGATATGTCCTTGAACTAGATGGGCTATTGAGATTCCAAGGGAGAATGTACGTACCTAAGGAAGGGGGTATAAGAGAAACCATCCTCGAAGAGTCTTATAGAGCACTCTATTGTGCACATCCTAGGGTAAAGAAGATGTACGTAGACACAAAGAAACTCTTCTTTTGGGTAGGCATGAAGCATGACATAGTTCAGTTTGTCACCAAATGTCTTGAATGTCAGTGAGTGAAGGCTGATCATCTCCATCCAATAGGACTCCTACAACCTCATGACATCCCTACATCTAAATGGGAAGTAATTTCCATGGATTTTGTGGTGGGTTTGCCACTCACTTCACAGAGGCACAATGCTATATTGGTTATAGTTGATAAATTGACCAAAAGTGCCCATTTCATCCCAATAAGGGACACTTACGATGTTATGGATGTGGCGTGAGTGTTTGTAAATGAAGTTATTCGACTACACGGATTGCCCACAAAGATCATTTTTTATAGAGACTCCTGATTTACATCTAGGTTTTGGAAAAGTTTGCAGTCAGCACTAGGGACTCAGTTGAACCTGAGCACTGCATATCATCTAGAAACAGATGGGCAGAGTGAAAGAGTAAATCAGGTTCTAGAGGACATGCTTAGGATGTACGTCATGGATAATCAGACTCAGTGGGAAAGATACTTACCATTGGTAGAGTTTGCCTATAATAACAATTATCACAGTTCAATCAGGATGCCTCCTTATCAAGCTCCATATGGAAGGCCTTGCAGGATGCCATTGAATTGGGAAAAGTTGGAGGACCGAGTGATAGTTGGCCCTGAATTAGTTCAAGAAATGGAGGAACAGGTAAAGCAAGTTCGACAAAGGTTAAAGGAAGCACAGGATAGACAGAATATTTATGTTGATTCACATAGGAATGATCTCAGTTATGAAGTAGGGGACCAACTTTTTATTCATATCCAGCCCAACAAAAGCACCATTTAGTTTGGGAAGGGGACGAAATTGTCACCTCAGTTCATAGGACCTTTTAGGATCAAAGAGAAGATTGGACTAGTTGCCTATCGTCTGGTACTTCCGCCCCATTTGCATAAAACTCATGATGTTTTTCATGTATCTATTTTACGATATTATGTTTCTAATGAATCTCACAAACTGGATTGGCAAGAATTGCAGGTCTCGGACATGGGAACCGTAATGGTAGAACCATTCTACATATTGGAATATAGGGTTCGATAGCTCAGGCATCACACGGTGAACCAAGTTAAGGTCTAGTGGGACAAGTATAGCCCAGGATCTGCTACCTAGGAGGATGCAAAGACTATGTGTTATGAAACCAGCTCACAAAAAGATAGAAAAGAGAGATCCACGCCTTAGAATTCAGCCTCTTCGAGGGGGCAACCTCCTTTACATTACATAAATGAACAATTCTTTGATGATACAAATGACAAAACCTCCTTTCTATATATAGGAGTCTAAGGAGTCACAATATAATCTAGCCGACCTAACAATAATAATATAAAGCCACAAAAATAACAATAGAGGGATTCTATGGGCACATTAATAACAATATGGGGGCAATGGGGGCACAGCAATATAAATAAGAGGTATAACTACAATAGTAATGGGGTAATCACTAGTATTATAGGGACCCAACATGCCCCTCTCCTTCAAAAAAGTGTTGTCCTCAACGCTTGAGTAGTTCTGGATACTTCTGCATAAAATTCTCATCCTCCCATGTGGAATCTTCAGCGGATAAGTTCTTCCACTTGATAAGGTACTCTGAAATTGATCGATTTCGTAGCTGTCGAGTTCTTGTTTCTATAACTGCTTCCGGTTCCAATATAATTTTTCCTTCCTCGTCAAGTTCTGGAAATATTGTTTGAACTGGGAGCTTGTCACCTATAACCTTCTTTAAGCATGAAACATGGAAAACTGGGTGCAATCGAGAAGCTGCAGGAAGCTCCAATTTGTATGTCATAGTACCAATCTTTTGCAACACCTTGTACGGACCATAATACTTTGGTGATAATTTATTATCCTTCTTAGATTGCTTGAGGGACATTTGCTTATATGGTTGTAGTCGTAGGAATACCCAATCACCTACATCAAAACTTCTTTCACTGCGATGTTGATCTGCCTGTTGTTTCATTCTATTCTGTGCCAACACGAGGTTATCCTTTAAGAGTTGGAGGACTTGTTGTTGATGTTCGATGTGATGTTCCACTGCCTGAACCTTAGAATTTTCTCTTAAATATGATGTGATGGATGGTGGTTGATACCCATAAAGTGCCATAAATGGGGTCATTTTTGTTGCTGTATGAAAGGAAGTGTTATACCACCATTCAGCTAGAGGCAAGCATTTGACCCATTGTGTCTGTTTATCAGATACAAAGCAACGAAGATATTCTTCCAAACATTTGTTTACTATCTTAGTTTGCCCATCAGATTGAGGATGATAAGATGAGCTATGAGCTAACTGAGTACCAAGACAAGAAAATAATTCTGTCCAAAAATTTCCAGTGAAAATGGGATCTCTGTCACTTACAATAATCTTTGGGTTTCCATGTAGCTTTTGAATTGTTTCCATAAATGCAATAGAAACTGTACTGGCTTTAATTGGATGTGATAATGCACAAAAGTGTGCATACTTGGTAAGTCTGTCAACTACCACCATGATGACACTCTTTCCCTCAGACTTGGGTAAACCTGTGATAAAATCCATTGATACCTCCTCCCAACGTTGGCTTGGAATGGATAAAGGTTGTAATAGACCCGGTGTCTTAATTGTTTCAACTTTATTTTGTTGGCAAACCAAACATTCTGCCACAAAATTTTGAATATCTGATTTAAGGCCATCCCAAAAAAATTCCTTCTTAACCCTGTGGTAAGTTTTTAAAAATCTTGAGTGCCCTCCTAAGGGAGAAGTGTGCAATTCCATAAGAATCTTTTGTTTTAGCTGGGAATTCTTACAGAGGTATAAGCGATCTTTGTACCATAACGAATCATTTTTCCAGCTAAATGTATCAGACGTACTGGAATCTTGTTGTAGCTTTCGAATAAGTGCCCACACTTCTTCGTCATTCTTCCATTCCTCCCTTGCTTCATTTATCCAATCTGGTTGGATGATAGAAATAGCGCACAACAATGCTTCCACATCCTCATCCTTCCTTGAGAGTGCATCTGCCACCACATTTTGCTTCCCTTTTTTGTAGATGATTTCAAAGTCATAACCCAACATCTTTGTGACCCACTTTTTTTGCTCTTCAGAGGATAATCTTTGTTCTAAAAAGTATTTAAGGCTATCATGATCCGTTTTTACCTTGAAGTGTCTTCCCATTAGGTAGGGTCGTCATTTCTTAAGTGCATGGAGTATTGCCAACATTTCCTTCTCATAAATAGCTTTGCTTAGAAACTTTCCCTTGATTGGACGACTTTCAAAAGCAATGGGTCTTTCATCTTGCATTAGAACAGCACCAATCCCATTTCCTGAAGCATCACATTCCACAATAAAGGTTTTTGTGAAGTCTGGTGTAGCTAAGACCGGTGCTTGGCACATTGCCTCTTTAAGATGTTCAAAGGCCTTTGTTGCTTCCAGAGTCCATGAAAATGCATCTTTCTTCAATAATGTCGTTAGAGGTGCTGCTATTCTCCCATAATTCTTAACAAACTTGCGATAATACCCTGTCAACCCAAGAAATCCGCGCAAATGCTTTATGGATGTGGGGATTTTCCATTCCTTAATGGCTTTAATTTTGGTAGGGTCTACCTTAACTCCTTCATGAGATACAATATGACCCAAATATTCCACCTCCTGGACTCCAAAGAAACATTTGGATCTTTCGGCATATAATTGTTTCTCCTCCAATAGTTGTAGCACCCTGTCAACATGTTCAACATGATCCTTCCAAGACTTGCTGTAGATAAGTATATCATCAAAAAATACTAACACAAATTTTCTAAGGAATGGTTTGAAAATTGAATTCATCAAACCTTGAAATGTTGAAGGTGCATTGGTAAGGCCAAAAGGCATGACCAAAAATTCATAATGACCCTCATGAGTTCTAAATGCCGTTTTCGGAATGTCTTCAATCTTCATTCTGATTTGATGATATCCTGAACGAAGATCCAACTTGGTGAAGTAAATTGATCCATGCAATTCATCCAGTAATTCATCAATGACAGGAATGGGGAACTTATCTTTAATAGTGAGCTTGTTGAGCTCCCTATAATCCGGACACATGTGCCATGATCCATCCTTCTTGTGCACCAATACTACTGGAGCAGAGAAAGAACTTTGACTCGGTTGAATTATACCATCCTCTAGCATTTCTGCAACCATACGTTCAATTTCACTTTTTTGGACATAGGGATATCTGTACGGCCTGATGTTTGGAGGAACACTTCCTAGAATCAGATGAATAGCATGATCATGATCACGCATAGGTGGGAGACCTTTGGGAGTCTCAAATACCTTAGAATGATTGTCCAGGACTTTTTGGAGATCTGGAGAAATAGATATTCTAATGTGGAAACATCTAGCAAACATAATTGTGCAATTACACCCCTTTGCTCCTTTTTTAGAAGCTTTGTCATACCATTAGAGCTGATTATCTTTCCTGATTTCCCTGCAATACCCCTTAATTCAACTTCCTTTCCTTCCGTAGAAAATTTGATGAAAAGTTCTTGAAAATTAAAAGCTATTGTACCCAAGGATTGTAGCCATTGGACTCCTAGTACAACATCAGCACCTCCCATTGGAATGGAAAGCATTGGGCTAGTCAATACATATTCTCCCATGGATAGCTTGATATTATGGCACTTTCCAGAGCAATTTATTGTTCCTCCATTTGCAATCATCACTTGACACTCTGGTGCTAGATATAGGAAGCAATTCAATTCTTTTGCTACCCTACAATGAATAAAATTGTGGGTGCTTCCTGAATCAATCAACACTATCACCTTTTTCTTCTTGATTTGTCCTTCTATCTTGATGGTTTGAGGAGTGGTAATTCCTGCCAATGCATTACAATATATGGTCGGATTTATTTGTTCTTCATCTAGGCTTTGTTCCTGGAGCATATCCTGTTCTTTTGACCTTTCTTGCTCCTTTTCTTCTTCCTCTTCACAATCTATGTAGAATAATTTCTTCTCAGCACACTTATGACCTTTAGTGTATTTGTTATCACAACTATAACAAAGCCCTTTTGCTCTTTTTCTTCCAATTGTTGTGGTGTCAACCTTATAGGTTGTGGAAGACTAGGGGCAACTACACTTCTGTCTTTATAGTTGTGAGTGGTATGCTTCCTGGTTGCCATAATTTTGCTTTCCATTTTTCTTGCTAACCTGAATGCCTTCTCTAATGAATCAGGTTCCCAAAGTCGAACATCATGTTGGATATTATCTTTTAAAGACCCTATGAAAACATCAATCCTATGCTGCTCTGGAATATCTTTTACCCTTATGTTCAATTTTTGGAACTCCTCAATGTGCTACATTATTGAACCCTTTTGTTTGAGACTTATCCATTGGCTAAAAAAAGTGTTGCTTTTTGTATCCTCATAATGTGCTATCAATTCTTCCGTAAAAATTGCCCAAGTGATAAATTGTTTACGAGAGCAAAGCCATTGATACCATAAAAACTGATTTGGTTCCAAATATAAAGTTGCCATACGTACCTTTTGTGTGTTTTGCACATTATTGAGATCAAAGAACTGCTCTATCTGTAATATCCATGTGGCGGGATCCTTGCCATCAAACTTCCTCATATTAATTTTTGGAATATGGTGGGTCTTCGATCCAACATTAGAGTCTATGGAATCATGATTAACATTTCTTTTGTTCACATCATGAGTTTCCTTTACAACCTTTTCACCATTAGTAAGTATTTCTTGTAGAAAATTTGTCAAATCTATCTTCAAATATGCCATGTCTGTCTTCAAATCTGTCCTCAAATCTGTCGTCAGATCATCCATCTTAGCTTCCATGCCCTTTATCTTAGATTCCACGCCATTTATCTTAGCATCTGTTAGCTTTTGTGAGCGTGACATTTGTTGCACTTGTTCTTGTAATTTTGATATATCATGTAGCATTTCTTCCTCTTCTTCATGAGTCATGCTAGAGATCTCAGGTTCCTTACTAGGTGTTTGCATTTTCTTTCCTCGGGGCATCAGTTACCGATAATAATGCTTTACTATGCCCTTTGAATTCCTTCAAACCAAGCTTATGCAAAAATTTAAAAAAAACTACACACCTTTTTTTACTTTGTAGAAGCCTGATATTGAATCTGATGTATCTCTGTAATTTTGAATCATCCAGTTCTAAAATTGTGATCTGTAGTAGCCTTCCATGTCCTCTTTCCAATGCCACTAGTCTGATTCAAATTGGATTCTCCAAGAAAGAGTTATGCACAATCTCCCGCAGTGACCTGATTATAGACTAGTTCAGTAGAGCGAAATTGTATGACGTGCCACGTGTCACTGTTTCAACCTTTGACTCTAAAAAATATATAAAAGAAAACTACAGTCCGTCCTCTTTCTGTACCTTCTTATGAAATTTCAATGCGATGCTCAGAAAGAAAGTTATGACGATTTTCCCCAGGTCACCTGTTTTGAGTGTAATTCAGGAGTCTGCAAAAAGACCAACTTCCTCAAATCATATCTCCGAAAATATCGTGCAAAAAGCTCTAAAATTTGGACCCAAGGTTCAGCGCAATTTCTTCTCAAATGGGTGTTTTTTGTGACTTCTGAAACGTCACAGAAAAAAAGTTATAGCGAAAATGCCACAATGACTTGTTTGGAGCAGCGAAACCCTAGAATCGAAAGCTCTGATACCAAATGTTATGAAACCAGCTCACAAAAAGATAGAAAAGAGAGATCCACGCCTTAGAATTCAGCCTCTTCGAGGGGGAAACCTCCTTTACATTACATAAATGAACAATTCTTTGATGATACAAATGACAAAACCTCCTTTCTATATATAGGAGTCTAAGGAGTCACAATATAATCCAGCCGACCTAACAATAATAATATAAAGCCACAAAAAATAACAATAGAGGGATTCTATGGGCACATTAATAACAATATGGGGGCAATGGGGGCACAACAATATAAATAAGGGGTATAACTACAATAGTAATGGGGTAATCACTAGTATTATAGGGACCCAACACTATGCGTCATGACTACCCCTCACTTTTTGAGCATCTGTGATGCACATTTTGACTTAGACAACTACTTATTTTAAGTTTCTATTTTGCAGTTCCATGTTATTTATTTATGAACATTATGTAATATTGATGCATTTTGTTTGACACGTGAAACTACTTATATGAATCAATTGATAGATTTGATATTGATGATAGAAATGGTTGATGTATGGCCTACATGTATGACTCACTTAGTGATGGATTATCTAGTGCGTGACTTATCAGAATTATTTGGGTTTATATATAGCTCAAGTGGATATGATTTATTGAAATGAATGACTTAGTGGATTTATGATTTACTTCCAGTATGAATTGCCAAATTGACACGTAGATACTAGACTTAATAATGTGATGATTATATGACTTGTTGTTATATAAATGCGTGAATGAGAGCTAACTCGTAGGGGGGAAAGAACTATATGATAGCTTAGATCTACTCTTCCATTGAGGGAAGGTCGAGAAATCTCATGAGGAAGGTGTTAGCACTTTAAATTTCACCTCAGGCTGAAAAGGCAAATCTCAAAGCTACATCAAACCATTCAGCCTCGTAGCTAGCCCTACGGGGCAGGAGAAGGCTCTCTCCGGTCAATCTCGGTAAATTTTCAATAGGAAGAGATGACCAATCAAGGTGACACTGATATTAGGCTAGTAAACTGATTTGAAGGTTGATTTTGGGGTTTTTTGGGTTTTTGGTGGCAATTTGAGGAACTGCAATTTAGGGTGCAGGGATTGGACACAATTTCTGCAGGGGGATCTTTGGGGCAAGGTAGGAACCTGTATTAATGTCTTTAGCTGAAGTGGATGATTAGGAAGAAACATAAGAAGGCTAAAGAGAGCAAACAATGGATTTGAATTCTCTTTAGACAGCAGAAAACATAGAAATTAAACAAATTTAAAAGTAGAGCATGGCAAGCATGAATTCTGACTTTATCACTTCATTTGTTTAATATGCAGCAGTATAGAAAGGAAATGAATCACATAAAAAAGCTTAAAATAACATGAAGAAACACACCATCAACACCTGAGTCCACAAGAATCCCAAAGATGACTGCAAAACCCTGGTCTTCCTTAGCCAAAAATTGCAGAGATACAAGTGAAATATACAATGATAGCTCCTCCCTCAAGAGTCCAACCATGAAAATGAGTAAGAAAGTACATAATATAGATGATCTAACCTCTTTCCCTGCCTCCATGGGTCGAGCTCACTATCCTAGGAGCTGTTTGAACCACTTCTAAACTAAGCACTACAAAATAGGCAGTCAAAACAACTTGCCTCTATAAACTTGGAAACCAGTTCATACATTTAATTTTCACCCTTTACATGAAAGAAACTTCTAGAAGAGATAAACTAGAGTAAAAGTATCCAAAAAGTGTCATAATTACACCCAATAGGACCACCATCCACCTCAGAAAGTCAAACTGTAGCCAAACTGCGTTTTCTGGGCTGAACTGGTCAAATCTGGCAAAGTTCCCTCAACGGGTCGCGCACATCTTCCTCAACGGGTCGCGCACTTTGGAGCCCTATTTGGAGGCCTTCCTGATGTCAAAATGAGGTGCCGGATAGCTCGTTGGAAAGGTATCTGAGTCTACTTTCAAACCCAACCGAAATTTTTGGATTTGGAGGTCATTTTCCTAGCCAAAAGTTAATTCTCCCAAGACTACTTCTGCAGCTCAAAAAAGGGGCAGAAAGTCAAAATTTGGTTGTATTTTGACCTTTTGGAGGCCCAAAACTCCATAAAAACTCAAGTCCATCCATAGGCATGTGTAACCTTGCATGAAAAATCTAGAAATGCTGAGTTTTTGCAAAACGGAGCTATGATGACAAAGGGTCTCACCGGGGGTGAGACCCGTTGAGAAGCCAAAACCTGTAAATTTCCCAAAATTACCCAAAATTCTCCAAAATTTTTGGGATTTGTGCTGTAGATGATGCTAGTGAGTGTCGTGATCCTTGAGGGATGCCTCAGCCAAGATACGGAGTGGATTGGTCTTCTTTCTCCGTTTTAGAGCCTCGGTCAACCGCCTTTGAAACATCTTCATTTTGGCCTTGTACACATGCATTCTTGCCCAGTAATGATTCTTCATGTTTCTTAGCAGCCTCTTGTCTTTTTTGGCCTTTACCAATAGCTTCTCTAAGTGTGCATTCACCTGGATGAGCATGGACTCTCATTCCGCAAAAAATAGGTCTCCGGGCCTCCTTCTTTTCAAGATTCGGTCTCCTCGAATCCTCCATAGCTCATCAAGGACTTTCTCATATCTCCCCAACATTTGGAATCCCTGTAGCCTGTACAATCACCTCGGGTGTCAATATGAAATTCACCCCTGCAAGAGTGACATGTCCATCATGGAGGTGTAAGACAAACAAGCGGGCCAACTCTCTATGATGCTGAATCTGTGATATCCTCTCACAAAACTGATAGCATGACATGTACCGGAAACAATTCACTGCCAAAGGACAAGCCTGTAATTCTGCCAAAGAAGTAGGCTCTTCCCTCTTATGATGGCCTCCCTTACCTCCTCTACGAGGCCTCCTCTGTTCCTCAATCTCTGTAGATGATGAATGGTCATCACCTTGCTAATAAGTCTCGGTATCTGACATGGTTTTGGAGCAAGGTGGGCAAACTGAAGGACAAATTGAACCGCTACCTCTGCCTGCAAAAGTACTGAACTCTATGCTATTTCAAGGGGAAAAAACATGAGGGGAATGTTAGGGGAGGGAACTTCTTAACGAGGAATGGGAATATATGAAAATAACAGGGAATTTTCAAGGGAAACTTTACAAATTGTCATGCATATAGGAACACATTTTAACATTGGGAAATCATTTGCAAAGAACATCTCATATGGGACAAAAACATGTATGATAATGAACATGGTAGGGGCATACATGTATCAATAGGGACATAGGGACACCATACACAAAATTTAATTATAGGAGTTCATGTGTGTCATAAGGCAGATTTTGTTTTTAAAGAGTACATGTACATTGTTTTAACATAGAGGGAAGGTTTTCATGTACAAGGGGATATCAAGGGTATGTAGGGGTTATGTACATGACTCTAGATATACAGCAACATTTATTTTCACATGACTCTTTTCTTTATTTGCAAATGTATCTTTTCTTTTTGTTTTATTTTTGCATGTGTATGGTAGAGGGAATTAGGGTTTTGTGTGCTTGTGAGAGGGGTAGGGTTTATAGCTTAGGGATGGGGGAAAAAGTTAACATTTTATGTACAAATAATATGGGACAGAGATGCAAGCATGACTATGACTGAAAGAGGAAAAGGGGGAAGGGACCAAATGGGACAAAAACACTTGAAACAGTCACAAAACCCTAGCATTTTACAAACATTAGCAAGCAGCCATATTAATCCATTCATTTGCAAATTTAGAAGATGAAATCATAGCATACATCCTTATTTTCACCATCAATATCAACAACTATGCATTAAGAGCCTACCTCGATCGATTGAGCAAATTTGAAGTGGAATGAAGGAATTTGATTGAAGTTTTGGTGGCAGACAGTTGAACGGGTCGCGCATGCTCCCCAACGGGTCGCGCACAGCCCAACGGGTCGCGCCCGTTATAATTTTACACTGCCGGAGTGCGCTGGACGGGTCGCGCACCGCCCAACAGGTCGCGCACAAGCCTGGACGGGTCGCGCACCTGCAAACTGCCCGAAACCGTTGCAATTTCGCCTCCTTCGCCTATCACTCTCTCACAATCTCTCTTGCAAGCTTGAAATGCACAATGAGAGTGAAAGGAGGGACCATTACCTTTTATAATCTCATTTAAAAAAAAAATTCATCCATAAACCCACTTTATAACGTCTATTTTGACACTTTTTTAAAACACTGATTTTCTTGGTTTCCTTTATCCTGAAATTGACTTTTTGAGTGCTTTGACCTGATTCTTTTTGCAGGTAGATCATCTGAAGGAATGTGGCAAGGAGACCAGGGTTGTTGCTGCCCTTTTTGAAGAAATTTTGGACATTTATTCTTTTCACAAAATTTATCATGACCTTAGCTTTAAAAACAGAGTTTTTAAATCCAAGGTTAAAAATGAACTGTTCATGATGAAAATATATCAAAGAAACATGTTTACCATCCTCCCTCTGGCTTACTGGTCACTCAAAGACTTTCAAAAACATGACCTTGCAAAGACAAATGACCAAAACCCTAGACCTAGACTTTTGACACTAAGACCAAACAAGAGAAGCTTGACAAACTCAATGACTGATATGACCTGATCCAGCAAAGCCAAGAGGGATATGAATAGACCAACTCCTCCATCAGGATTATGGCATGCCTAACGGGATGCAAATTTTGACACTGATGAGACACCTACTAATGCAAATGCAAAGAGCTTTGATCACTAATGGAGGGCTTTCAAGACCGACACTAACATTGGCTCCAATGGGGATGGTAGCTCCTTGGAGGTACCAAGAACCTCAGACCTCTGGGAGAGCAGACCAGTGCCTTCAACCATTGGGCGATGGAGTCATTATTTCGGCAAACGACATAAGACTTTGACTTATTTATTGACTATAACCTGACAGAAAACTGACTGAAACTTAACTGGAACTTGACTCAAACCGACTCAATGTCAAACTGAAGTAACTTGAAAAACTCACTCAACAGACCAAACACAAATGACTCATGACTGACTTAACTAAAACAAGAGAAGGGCAGCAGTCCATCAAGATGTGAAATCATGATGACAACCACCTGTGTTTCTTACAAGACAATATACATCAAACTATATCATAATTCCAATGCAACCAATCAAGCAGATGCCTTCTTGATTGGTTCTCCTGATCAGATCTTCTGGTCAACAGTACAAACCTATAACTGAGCATCCAAAAACATAGCTGACCATGATCTCCTTCATCACTGAACACTGCAATAAACACTATCACTGCTGGCTGCAACAAACTTGCTAGAGGATCGTGAAAAACATGAAGACTTGACATTGCCACCTCCTGCTGAAAGAACAAGGTATCCTTTGCTTCAAATTTTGATATGCCTTCATCATGTGCTTCGGAAAGAGTATGTTCCTGGTCCTCAAAAAATTCTGAACAAGTAGATGAGCAGATCTCCTCTTGAAATAACATTTCAAAACATGAGACATATGAGGAAGAATCTGAAAGGTAATCCTGTATGTTATGATCTTCGGTAGTTAGACAATATGGTAGGTGATCTTCATATGATATGACAGCGGGATTATCATCTTTGTGAAGGACAACATTATCGGTTTGCTGATCTACAAGACACTCATCTTCTTCAACAAAGGAAGAAGTTTCCCCAACACTTTCCTGACTATGTGTGCATTGAAAATCTGCTGTAGCTTGGGCTGTAACAAGACCTTTCAAAAGATGATCTATCTCCTCTTCAGACAAAGGAGACAATGCCTTTTGTTTTCTTCTGCTTAAACAATAATTATCTTCATATGACAAGGCATTCAAACTATCATTTATTACTGAGTTATTGAAAGGAGATTCATCACTTACTTGCACAAAGATCTCACCTTGCTGTTCATGAACATCTGAATCCAAAACTCTGTCTATGATCTCAACAGTAGAGCTCTCTTTGATGGGCTTCAGCACAAGATATTCCTGGTCATCATAATCTAAATGTTGTTCTGAAGTAGTTGTCCTAACATTATCACATTCTGCAATCAACACTGGACTTACTTGCATGCTGCTATCTTCTGTGGGCAGATCTGAAATAGAACCCTCTCTTTCATCATTTTCAGCCATATGGCCATCTTCAAGCTGCTGATCTTGATTCTGCTGCAAAATTTTCTGATCATCTTGATGGGTATCCACTAGGTTTTCTTCATGTTGCTGAAATGGATTCTCATACAAAGCCTCCATGATCTCAACATCCATAAAATTATCATCTTCATAATATTTTTCAAGGCTTTCAATAAAACCATAAGCATGCTGGCAACAGTCTTGAACCAAATTTAATGATGGATAAGAGTCCTTATATCTTTCAATGAACATAGCATGAAAATCCTTTAAACATTAAATACAAGCAGGTGGCAAACTTTCATACCACGATTGGGCTTTACCTTCTAAAGTGGCCAGGAATATTTTCATCAAGCAATCTTTAGGAAAATCCACTTTCAACTTGTGAATATGCATATGAAATCTAACCAAATGTAGAGCCGCATCCTTCTTACCATCATCTTTAAATGTAGGCAGATTCTTTGACCAATCTACCTTGGAAATCTTATTCGGAAAACCCGGAATGTGATCTCGGCTCAAGGGAGCATATCTTCTTGCAATCCGATCCATCTTGAAAAGCTCAAAGCTACTGATCTCTCTGCAATGAAGTCACCATGAAGCATTGATCTCTGGAGTTTTCAGTGAAGGAGTCACCAGTGAATGATTTCAGCCTTGTCAGTGTCTGATCATTGTCCACTATCAACAATCAGATCTGAACTTGATACATGTACTGGGGTAATTTGCAAATGAAGTGTTGTTTTCACAAGCTCACGGAGATTTACTGAAGCAGCGTTTATCTACTAACGCTGATGTAAAACAAGAGCGTTTTCGAAGGCTACCTGGCGTAACTTCAGGCTCCGTCTAAGACTTATGAAATAACACGACAATGAGCAAACAATTAATATGTTCTCCCCAGTATGGTCGCCAGTATGTTAGCACTTGAAATTTCACCTCAGGCTGAAAAGGCAAATCTCAAAGCTACATCAAACCATTCAGCCTCGTAGCTAGCCCTACGGGGCAGGAGAAGGCTCTCTCCGGTCAATCTCGGTAAATTTTCAATAGGAAGAGATGACCAATCAAGGTAACACTGATATTAGGCTAGTAAACTGATTTGAAGGTTGATTTGGGGGTTTTTTGGGTTTTTGGTGGCAATTTGAGGAACTGCAATTTAGGGTGCGGGGATTGGACACAGTTTCTGCAGGGGGGTCTTTGGGGCAAGGTAGGAACCTGTATTGATGTCTTTAGCTGAAGTGGATGATTAGGAAGAAAGATAAGAAGGCTAAAGAGAGCAAACAATGGATTTGAATTCTCTTTAGACAGCAGAAAACATAGAAATTAAACAAATTTAAAAGTAGAGCATGGCAAGCATGAATTCTGACTTTATCACTTCATTTGTTTAATATGCAGCAGTATAGAAAGGAAATGAATCACATAACAAAGCTTACAATAACATGAAGAAACACACCATCAACACCTCAGTCCACAAGAATCCCAAAGATGACTGCAAAACCCTGGTCTTCCTTAGCCAAAAATTGCAGAGATACAAGTGAAATATACAATGATAGCTCCTCCCTCAAGAGTCCAACCATGAAAATGAGCAAGAAATTACATAATATAGATGATCTAACCTCTTTCCCTGCCTCCATGGGTCGAGCTCACTATCCTAGGAGCTGTTTGAACCACTTCTAAACTAAGCACTACAAAATAGGTAGTCAAAACAACTTGCCTCTATAAACTTGGAAACCAGTTCATACATTTAATTTTCACCCTTTACATGAAAGAAACTTCTAGAAGAGATAAACTAGAGTAAAAGTATCCAAAAAGTGTCATAATTACACCCAATAGGACCACCATCCACCTCAGAAAGTCAAACTGTAGCCAAACTGCGTTTTCTGGGCTGAACTGGTCAAATCTGGCAAAGTTCCCTCAACGGGTCGCGCACTTTGGAGCCCTGTTTGGAGGCCTTCCTGATGTCATAATGAGGTGCCGGATAGCTCGTTGGAAAGGTCTCTGAGTCTACTTTCAAACCCAACCGAAATTTTTGGATTTGGAGGTCATTTTCCTAGCCAAAAGTCAATTCTCCCAAGACTACTTCTGCAGCTCAAAAAAGGGGCAGAAAGTCAAAATTTGGCTGTATTTTGACCTTTTGGAGGCCCAAAACTCCATAAAAACTCAATTCCATCCATAGGCATGTGTAACTTTGCATGAAAAATCTAGAAATGCTGAGTTTTTGCAAAACGGAGCTACGATGACAAAGGGTCTCACCGGGGGTGAGACCCGTTGAGAAGCCAAAACCTGTAAATTTCCCAAAATTACCCAAAATTCTCCAAAATTTTTGGGATTTGTGCTGTAGATGATGCTAGTGAGTGCCGTGATCCTTGAGGGATGCCTCAGCCAAGATACAGAGTGGATTGGTCTTCTTTCTCCGTTTTAGAGCCTCGGTCAACCGCCTTTGAAACATCTTCATTTTGGCCTTGTACACATGCATTCTTGCCCAGTAATGATTCTTCATGTTTCTTAGCAGCCTCTTGTCTTTTTTGGCCTTTACCAACAGCTTCTCTAAGTGTGCATTCACCTGGATGAGCATGGACTCTCATTCCGCAAGCAATAGGTCTCCGGGCCTCCTTCTTTTCAAGATTCGGTCTCCTCGAATCCTCCATAGCTCATCAAGGACTTTCTCATATCTCCCCAACATTTGGAATCCCTGTAGCCTGTACAATCACCTCGGGTGTCAATATGAAATTCACCCCTGCAAGAGTGACATGTCCATCATGGAGGTGTAAGACAAACAAGCGAGCCAACTCTCTATGATGCTGAATCTGTGATATCCTCTCACAAAACTGATAGCATGACATGTACCGGAAACAATTCACTGCCAAAGGACAAGCCTGTAATTCTGCCAAAGAAGTAGGCTCTTCCCTCTTATGATGGCCTCCCTTACCTCCTCTACGAGGCCTCCTCTGTTCCTCAATCTCTGTAGATGATGAATGGTCATCACCTTGCTAATAAGTCTCGGTATCTGACATGGTTTTGGAGCAAGGTGGGCAAACTGAAGGACAAATTGAACCGCTACCTCTGCCTGCAAAAGTACTGAACTCTATGCTATTTCAAGGGGAAAAAACATGAGGGGAATGTTAGGGGAGGGAACTTCTTAACGAGGAATGGGAATATATGAAAATAACAGGGAATTTTCAAGGGAAACTTTACAAATTGTCATGCATATAGGAACACATTTTAACATTGGGAAATCATTTGCAAAGAACATCTCATATGGGACAAAAACATGTATGATAATGAACATGGTAGGGGCATACATGTATCAATAGGGACATAGGGACACCATACACCAAATTTAATTATAGGAGTTCATGTGTGTCATAAGGCAGATTTTGTTTTTAAAGAGTACATGTACATTGTTTTAACATAGAGGGAAGGTTTTCATGTACAAGGGGATATCAAGGGTATGTAGGGGTTATGTACATGACTCTAGATATACAGCAACATTTATTTTCACATGACTCTTTTCTTTATTTGCAAATGTATCTTTTCTTTTTGTTTTATTTTTGCATGTGTATGGTAGAGGGAATTAGGGTTTTGTGTGCTTGTGAGAGGGGTAGGGTTTATAGCTTAGGGATGGGGGAAAAAGTTAACATTTTATGTACAAATAATATGGGACAGAGATGCAAGCATGACTATGACTGAAAGAGGAAAAGGGGGAAGGGACCAAATGGGACAAAAACACTTGAAACAGTCACAAAACCCTAGCATTTTACAAACATTAGCAAGCAGCCATATTAATCCATTCATTTGCAAATTTAGAAGATGAAATCATAGCATACATCCTTATTTTCACCATCAATATCAACAACTATGCATTAAGAGCCTACCTCGATCGATTGAGCAAATTTGAAGTGGAATGAAGGAATTTGATTGAAGTTTTGGTGGCAGACAGTTGAACGGGTCGCGCACGCTCCACAACGGGTCGCGCACAGCCCAACGGGTCGCGCCCGTTATAATTTTACACTGCCGGAGTGCGCTGGACGGGTCGCGCACCGCCCAACAGGTCGCGCACAAGCCTGGACGGGTCGCGCACCTGCAAACTGCCCGAAACCGTTGCAATTTCGCCTCCTTCGCCTATCACTCTCTCACAATCTCTCTTGCAAGCTTGAAATGCACAATGAGAGTGAAAGGAGGGAACATTACCTTTTATAATCTCATTTAAAAAAAAAATTCATCCATAAACCCACTTTATAAAGTCTATTTTGACACTTTTTTAAAACACTGATTTTCTTGGTTTCCTTTATCCTGAAATTGACTTTTTGAGTGCTTTGATCTGATTCTTTTTGCAGGTAGATCATCTGAAGGACTGTGGCAAGGAGACCAGGGTTGTTGCTGCCCTTTTTGAAGAAATTTTGGACATTTATTCTTTTCACAAAATTTATCATGACCTTAGCTTTAAAAACAGAGTTTTTAAATCCAAGGTTAAAAATGAACTGTTCATGATGAAAATATATCAAAGAAACATGTTTACCATCCTCCCTCTGGCTTATTGGTCACTCAAGGACTTTCAAAAACATGACCTTGCAAAGACAAATGACCAAAACCCTAGACCTAGACTTTTGACACTAAGACCAAACAAGAGAAGCTTGACAAACTCAATGACTGATATGACCTGATCCAGCAAAGCCAAGAGGGATATGAATAGACCAACTCCTCCATCAGGATTATGGCATGCCTAACGGGATGCAAATTTTGACACTGATGAGACACCTACTAATGCAAATGCAAAGAGCTTTGATCACTGATGGAGGGCTTTCAAGACCGACACTAACATTGGCTCCAATGGGGATGGTAGCTCCTTGGAGGTACCAAGAACCTCAGACCTCTGGGAGAGCAGACCAGTGCCTTCAACCATTGGGCGATGGAGTCATTATTTCGGCAAACGACACAAGACTTTGACTTATTTATTGACTAAAACCTGACAGAAAACTGACTGAAACTTAACTGGAACTTGACTCAAACCGACTCAATGGCAAACTGAAGTAACTTGAAAAACTCACTCAACAGACCAAACACAAATGACTCATGACTGACTTAACTAAAACAAGAGAAGGGCAGCAGTCCATCAAGATGTGAAATCATGATGACAACCACCTGTGTTTCTTACAAGACAATATACATCAAACTATATCATAATTCCAATGCAACCAATCAAGCAGATGCCTTCTTGATTGGTTCTCCTGATCAGATCTTCTGGTCAACAGTACAAACCTATAACTGAGCATCCAAAAACATAGCTGACCATGATCTCCTTCATCACTGAACACTGCAATAAACACTATCACTGCTGGCTGCAACAAACTTGCTAGAGGATCGTGAAAAACATGAAGACTTGACATTGCCACCTCCTGCTGAAAGAACAAGGTATCCTTTGCTTCAAATTTTGATATGCCTTCATCATGTGCTTCGGAAAGAGTATGTTCCTGGTCCTCAAAAAATTCTGAACAAGTAGATGAGCAGATCTCCTCTTGAAATAACATTTCAAAACATGAGACATATGAGGAAGAATCTGAAAGGTAATCCTGTATGTTATGATCTTCGGTAGTCAGACAATATGGTAGGTGATCTTCATATGATATGACAGCGGGATTATCATCTTTGTGAAGGACAACATTATCGGTTTGCTGATCTACAAGACACTCATCTTCTTCAACAAAGGAAGAAGTTTCCCCAACACTTTCCTGACTATGTGTGCATTGAAAATCTGCTGTAGCTTGGGCTGTAACAAGACCTTTCAAAAGATGATCTATCTCCTCTTCAGACAAAGGAGACAATGCCTTTTGTTTTCTTCTGCTTAAACAATAATTATCTTCATATGACAAGGCATTCAAACTATCATTTATTACTGATTTATTGAAAGGAGATTCATCACTTACTTGCACAAAGATCTCACCTTGCTGTTCATGAACATCTGAATCCAAAACTCTGTCTATGATCTCAACAGTAGAGCTCTCTTTGATGGGCTTCAGCACAAGATATTCCTGGTCATCATAATCTAAATGTTGTTCTGAAGTAGTTGTCCTAACATTATCACATTCTGCAATCAACACTGGACTTACTTGCATGCTGCTGTCTTCTGTGGGCAGATCTGAAATAGAACCCTCTCTTTCATCATTTTCAGCCATATGGCCATCTTCAAGCTGCTGATCTTGATTCTGCTGCAAAATTTTCTGATCATCTTGATGGGTATCCACTAGGTTTTCTTCATGTTGCTGAAATGGATTCTCATACAAAGCCTCCATGATCTCAACATCCATAAAATTATCATCTTCATAATATTTTTCAAGGCTTTCAATAAAACCATAAGCATGCTGGCAACAGTCTTGAACCAAATTTAATGATGGATAAGAGTCCTTATATCTTTCAATGAACATAGCATGAAAATCCTTTAAACATTAAATACAAGCAGGTGGCAAACTTTCATACCACGATTGGGCTTTACCTTCTAAAGTGGCCAGGAATATTTTCATCAAGCAATCTTTAGGAAAATCCACTTTCAACTTGCGAATATGCATATGAAATCTAACCAAATGTAGAGCCGCGTCCTTCTTACCATCATCTTTAAATGTAGGCAGATTCTTTGACCAATCTACCTTGGAAATCTTATTCGGAAAACCCGGAATGTGATCTCGGCTCAAGGGAGCATATCTTCTTGCAATCCGATCCATCTTGAAAAGCTCAAAGCTACTGATCTCTCTGCAGTGAAGTCACCATGAAGCATTGATCTCTGGAGTTTTCAGTGAAGGAGTCACCAGTGAATGATTTCAGCCTTGTGAGTGTCTGATCATTGTCCACTATCAACAATCAGATCTGAACTTGATACATGTACTGGGGTAATTTGCAAATGAAGTGTTGTTTTCACAAGCTCACGGAGATTTACTGAAGCAGCGTTTATCTACTAACGCTGATGTAAAACAAGAGCGTTTTCGAAGGCTACCTGGCGTAACTTCAGGCTCCGTCTAAGACTTATGAAATAACACGACAATGAGCAAACGATTAATATGTTCTCCCCAGTATGGTCGCCAGTATGTTAGCACTTGAAATTTCACCTCAGGCTGAAAAGGCAAATCTCAAAGCTACATCAAACCATTCAGCCTCGTAGCTAGCCCTACGGGGCAGGAGAAGGCTCTCTCCGGTCAATCTCGGTAAATTTTCAATAGGAAGAGATGACCAATCAAGGTAACACTGATATTAGGCTAGTAAACTGATTTGAAGGTTGATTTTGGGGTTTTTTGGGTTTTTGGTGGCAATTTGAGGAACTGCAATTTAGGGTGCGGGGATTGGACACAATTTCTGCAGGGGGGTCTTTGGGGCAAGGTAGGAACCTGTATTGATGTCTTTAGCTGAAGTGGATGATTAGGAAGAAAGATAAGAAGGCTAAAGAGAGCAAACAATGGATTTGAATTCTCTTTAGACAGCAGAAAACATAGAAATTAAACAAATTTAAAAGTAGAGCATGGCAAGCATGAATTCTGACTTTATCACTTCATTTGTTTAATATGCAGCAGTATAGAAAGGAAATGAATCACATAAAAAAGCTTACAATAACATGAAGAAACACACCATCAACACCTAAGTCCACAAGAATCCCAAAGATGACTGCAAAACCCTGGTCTTCCTTAGCCAAAAATTGCAGAGATACAAGTGAAATATACAATGATAGCTCCTCCCTCAAGAGTCCAACCATGAAAATGAGCAAGAAAGTACATAATATAGATGATCTAACCTCTTTCCCTGCCTCCATGGGTCGAGCTCACTATCCTAGGAGCTGTTTGAACCACTTCTAAACTAAGCACTACAAAATAGGCAGTCAAAACAACTTGCCTCTATAAACTTGGAAACCAGTTCATACATTTAATTTTCACCCTTTACATGAAAGAAACTTCTAGAAGAGATAAACTAGAGTAAAAGTATCCAAAAAGTGTCATAATTACACCCAAGAGGACCACCATCCACCTCATAAAGTCAAACTGTAGCCAAACTGCGTTTTCTGGGCTGAACTGGTCAAATCTGGCAAAGTTCCCTCAACGGGTCGCGCACATCTTCCTCAACGGGTCGCGCAATTTGGAGCCCTGTTTGGAGGCCTTTCCTGTGTCAGAATGAGGTGCAGAATAGCTCGTTGGAAATTTCTCTTAGTATACTTTCCAACCCAACCAGAATTTTTGGATTTAGAGGTCATTTGCCAAGTCAAACGTCAATTCTCCCAAGACTACTTCTGCAGCTCAAAAAAGGGGCAGAAAGTCAAAATTTGGCTGTATTTTGACCTTTTGGAGGCCCAAAACTCCATAAAAACTCAAGTCCATCCATAGGCATGTGTAACCTTGGATGAAAAATCTAGAAATGCTGAGTTTTCGCAAAACAGAGCTACGATGACAAAGGGTCTCACTGGGGGTGAGACCCGTTGAGAAGCCAAAACCTGTAAATTTCCCAAAAATACCAAAATTACCCAAAATTCTCCAAAATTTTTGGGATTTGTGCTGTAGATGATGTTAGTGAGTGCCGTGATCCTTGAGGGATGCCTCAGCCAAGATACGAAGTGGATTGGTCTTCTTTCTCCGTTTTAGAGCCTCGGTCAACCGCCTTTGAAACATCTTCATTTTGGCCTTGTACACATGCATTCTTGCCCAGTAATGATTCTTCATGTTTCTTAGCAGCCTCTTGTCTTGTTTGGCCTTTACCAACAGCTTCTCTAAGTGTGCATTCACTTGGATGAGCATGGACTCTCGTTCCGCAAGCAATAGGTCTCCGGGCCTCCTTCTTTTCAAGATTCGGTCTCCTCGAATCCTCCATAGCTCATCAAGGACTTTCTCATATCTCCCCAACATTTGGAATCCCTGTAGCATGTACAATCACCTCGGGTGTCAATATGAAATTCACCCCTGCAAGAGTGACATGTCCATCATGGAGGTGTAAGACAAATAAGCGGGCCAACTCTCTATGATGCTGAATCTGTGAGATCCTCTCACAAAACTGATAGCATGACATGTACCGGAAACAATTCACTGCCAAAGGACAAGCCTGTAATTCTGCCAAAGAAGTAGGCTCTTCCCTCTTGTGATGGCCTCCCTTACCTCCTCTACGAGGCCTCCTCTGTTCCTCAATCTCTGTAGATGATGAATGGTCATCACCTTGCTCATAAGTCTCGGTATCTGACATGGTTTTGGAGAAAGGTGGGCAAACTGAAGGACAAATTGAACTGCTGCCTCTACCTGCAAAAGTACTGAACTCTATGCTGTTTCAAGGGGAAAAAACATGAGGGGAATGTTAGGGGAGGGAACTTCTTAATGAGGAATGGGAATATATGAAATTAACAGGGAATTTTCAAGGGAAACTTTACAAATTGTCATGCATATAAGAACACATTTTAACATTGGGAAATCATTTGCAAAGAACATCTCATATGGGACAAAAACATGTATGATAATGAACATGGTAGGGGCATACATGTATCAATAGGGACATAGGGACACCATACACCAAATTTAATTATAGGAGTTCATGTGTGTCATAAGGCAGATTTTGTTTTTAAAGAGTACATGTACATTGTTTTAACATAGAGGGAAGGTTTTCATGTACAAGGGGATATCAAGGGTATGTAGGGGTTATGTACATGACTCTAGATATACAGCAACATTTATTTTCACATGACTCTTTTCTTTATTTGCAAATGTATCTTTTCTTTTTGTTTTATTTTTGCATGTGTATGGTAGAGGGAATTAGGGTTTTGTGTGCTTGTGAGAGGGGTAGGGTTTATAGCTTAGGGATGGGGGAAAAAGTCAACATTTTATGTACAAATAATATGGGACAGAGATGCGAGCATGACTATGACTGAAAGAGGAAAAGGGGGAAGGGACCAAATGGGACAAAAACACTTGAAACAGTCACAAAACCCTAGCATTTTACAAACATTAGCAAGAAGCCATATTAATCCATTCATTTGCAAATTTAGAAGATGAAATCATAGCATACATCCTTATTTTCACCATCAATATCAACAACTATGCATTAAGAGCCTACCTCGACCGATTGAGCAAATTTGAAGTGGAATGAAGGAATTTGATTGAAGTTTTGGTGGCAGACAGTTGAACGGGTCGCGCACACTCCCCAACGGGTCGCGCACAGCCCAACGGGTCGCGCCCGTTATAATTTTACACTGCCGGAGTGCGCTGGACGGGTCGCGCACCGCCCAACAGGTCGCGCACAAGCCTGGACGGGTCGCGCACCTGCAAACTGCCCGAAACCATTGCAATTTTTCCTCCTTCGCCTATCACTCTCTCACAATCTCTCTTGCAAGCTTGAAATGCACAATGAGAGTGAAAGGAGGGAACATTACCTTTTATAATCTCATTTAAAAAAAAAATTCATCCATAAACCCACTTTATAAAGTCTATTTTGACACTTTTTTAAAACACTGATTTTCTTGGTTTCCTTTATCCTGAAATTGACTTTTTGAGTGCTTTGACCTGATTCTTTTTGCAGGTAGATCATCTGAAGGACTGTGGCAAGGGGACCAGGGTTGTTGCTGCCCTTTTTGAAGAAATTTTGGACATTTATTCTTTTCACAAAATTTATCATGACCTTATCTTTAAAAACAGAGTTTTTAAATCCAAGGTTAAAAATGAACTGTTCATGATGAAAATATATCAAAGAAACATGTTTACCATCCTCCCTTTGGCTTACTGGTCACTCAAGGACTTTCAGAAACATGACCTTGCAAAGACAAATGACCAAAACCCTAGACCTAGACTTTTGACACTAAGACCAAACAAGAGAAGCTTGACAAACTCAATGACTGATATGACCTGATCTAGCAAAGCCAAGAGCGGTATGAATAGACCAGCTCCTCCATCAGGATTATGGCATGCCTAACGGGATGCAAATTTTGACACTGATGAGACACCTACTAATGCAAATGCAAAGAGATTTGATCACTGATGGAGGGCTTTCAAGACCGACACTAACAGAAGGTATAATGTACATTATTCTACTACATTTGGTATCTACTTGATATGCACTCTTATGACACAATTAAAATTCAAATGACAGGTGGCAAGGAAACTTGACTGGATTATTCGATGACAAGTCCAACCAGCTCTGTAGTGTGGTCCGTGTTAGGGCATTAACCCTAGTTGTAAGGAAGGGTGGAGGAATTTCCCACCATGTATCCTCCGAAACCTGGAATCGTGGGAGGGTAGTGGTGGACACGCTCCCCTAGACGTGTGATGACGATTTCCAGTTGCTTGCTAGGGAAGTTAGGTTGATGTAGTCGACGCTTCCACCATGTCGGTTTTATCAGTGGTTAGTATGGTCGTTGCCACTGATAAAGTAGCAGAGGATGGATAGGGTGGGAACATAAGTAAGTCAGGATGGATAGGAGGATATAGATCAGTTGGAGACTCTTGATGGGAAGTAATTTCATTGTCTAACTTATCAAATTTTACTGTTATAACTCTCTGGTTTGTTATGATTTCAAACTCCTGGTATCTTTTCATTCTAACTTCAGGACGAAGTTTTCTAAAGGAGGGGTGTATGTAATTCCCCACTTAAATCTTATCATGCAAATTTTATTAATGTTTACATTACCTAAAAATATTGAGAATATTGGTGAATACCTTCATTATTGGAAACAATAAACTTATTTACTAATAGAAAATTCATTATTTCTATTTTATTCACATTCCCAACTTGCCTTCTCAAATTGAATCTTAGGTAGGATATGGTCTCTGTTAGGACCTCATATTGTCCCTTTTTGACCATATATTTTTCTATGATATCATCCTTTTCAACTTACATTTAAAAGTCCTTGTTAGTGTTTTAACCCAATTATCTCAAAGGTATGTAATGATTCTTCTCATCACTATACGTTTAATTATTTAGCATATAATAACGACATCTTCATAGTTAATCTTTGAATTATTAAGTGCTAAACAGTTAAAGAATGATGTGCAGTCCGCATTGTTGAACAACCTGGAGTTTGCGAGACTATTTTTGTAGTTGCTGAAATAGTAAAAACGGCACGCAAATCTTGATGCTGAAACAGTTGAGATTTGTGTTCTAAATTTGACAGCAGCAAAGGAAATAGAACTGATCACCGAGGAAGATTTTACACTGGATGTAATGCCTATAATCTAAAGATAGCATTACTGTAACAACATTTTGTTGACGGGAAATTGATTTCCCTATTTTTGTATAATGGGTTAAAATAATGTAAATCTTTTGTAATAGATGTCTCCTCTTTATAAAGAGGAGACATCTACATTAGAAGGGGATGAATAGACTGTGGAAAAAGGCTTAGCTGAAGGAACAGGACTGGAATTCTTTTTGTAATCTGACATATTGATGGATGAATAAAATTTTGTTCTGAACATCTTTTTCTAGTTCTTGTTTCCTAGGGAATCTTGTGAGAAGGATAGGGCCCACCTTCATCACAAGATTCACCCATTATATTTCTACAGTGTGTCAAGTGTGACTTTTATTCATGCCTTGTTAACAAGTATTGTTTCCTGAATATTGTTTATAATACCTTTTGTTGAAACTCTGTTTCTTTCTCAATTGATTGTTGTGTTATTCAAAGTTAATTCATGAGTGATTCACCGATGATTAAGTTACAGAGTGAATTGGCAAGCTAGTTAATCAGAGGCAGGTGCTCGAGATTCCCGCTTTGGGGATAGGGTCCTGACCCTCTGTTACAGCACAACCATTATTTTCCTTTGCAGATCGATTCTTATTAATTATATGATTCTTTGAATGGAATTGAGCATTCTTTAGTTATCTACAATAGAGTGTAATTCCTGTAATGCAGAGTGGAGCTTCAGTTTGTTAATTTAAGGCGTGATTTGTTTGTACGACAACTTTTGTTGCTTTAAAAATTGAGTGCATATAGTACGCAGTTGCCTTTGAAATAACAAGACTTCCCTAGGTTGACAATTAATGTCGCACTTTGTTGTTTAATTCAATAAGCAATTAAAGTGACCAACACTTTGGTGCCTTTGCTAGGGAAGGAAATTATAGATTTTAAAAGTACTCATGATTTCCTTGTAAATATGCGCATGAGAGGATGCAAGAAAACTAATCCTACAGGTGGCAAGGGCAAAGGAAGAGGAGGAAGAAAAAATTTCATCGATGATATTATTTCGAAAGCTGAGACATCCCAGAGGTTAAGCTCTCGGAGGCCACAGACTCAGCACTCTCTCCAAACGGACTATCAAACAGAGGAAGTAGTGGGACCTGAAAGGATTATAGAAACAATAGAACATTTTGAGGAACCAATGGAGGAAGTTGAAGGACCGGTAGAAGATATTGAAATTGAAGAACCAATAGAAGATATTGAAGTTGAGGAACCAATTCAAGACATTGAGAGTCCAACGGAAAACATTGAAGACCGGGCAAGTGCATCAGGAAAGCAACCAATGGATGGAAACAATGAAGGAATCTTTGGGGGAGCACGTAAAGGTGAAGGAAGAGGTGAGAATACTCTCTCCACCTTGGAATTCCCTATTGAGGAACTTCCCAGAGGTACAACTCCTATGAAGAATATTCCACTCTCAGCCCTACCTAATTTCCATGGTTTATCCTCTGAAGACCCTGATGAGTTTCTTTTTGAGTTTGATATATTGTGGAGAAGTTATGATTATGTTAATAATGCTCAAAAATTAAATTTGTTTCCAGCAACACTAAAAGGAAATGCACTAAGATGGTTTATGAGCTTGGGAGGTCATGTGATCACAACATGGGATCAGATGAAGGAGAAATTTCTGGCCAAATACCAAGACTATTGCCGGACGAGAGAAAAAAGGGAGGAATTATTCAAGATGGTTCAGAAGGAGGATGAAAATCTGGAGGACTTTGTGGAAAGACTCCAATATAATCTGCAGAGATCTGAGCACCCTGTGTAAGTAAAGATATTCTTAAAACAATATTACTGATAGGAGTAAGGGATGATTGTTTAGATATGTTAAATATGCTTGGTAAAGGGGATATATCTAAAGAATCGTATGATGAAATTGTTAACCTCTGGAAGAGGTGTTCAAGAGGAGCTACAAATAAATCAAAGAGCAGGGATAGTACTTATTCAAGGGTCCAGAAATCAACTAGTGGAGGAGAAACAAGAGCCGAAATAGGTAATCTACTTGAGGAATTCAAGACTGTATGTTAAGTTCTTTTGCTTCATAGATTGATACCTTGCAGGTTAAAAAGAAGCAGGCAGAGGCAAAATCTTCTTTGGCCATTTTCTGCCCTAAATGCAGAGAAAAACACCCATTGAGGGAATGCCCACTGGACAAGGTACCAATCTGTACCATTTGTGAAAAGGACCACAAAACTCAACAATGCCCCTCTTTACCAGGGATAAAAGCAGCGTTACAACCAACTGAGGAGGAAGTTGAAGCAGTTTATCTGCTAACACAAAGGAGGCAATGGCAACCACGAGGACAAGGTAGAAACTCTAGTATGCCATTTAATCGTTGGAATAATTATCCTTATTTTAATCAAGCAAATTACCCGCCCTTTAACCAAATGCAATACCCACCCTTTAATCAAATGAATTTCCCACCCATGTAGCAAACAAACCCTCCCTTTATGGACCCTGCAATGTGGACTCCCTGGCTTCTACAACAATCCTATTTTAACCAATGGAACCCAAACTGGAGAGCTCAACAAACTCCATTCACAAACCAATTTCCTCAGTTCCAGCAACAACTTTCCCTCCCGTCAGGTACCCCACCGAATAATCAGACCATGAAGCCTCAACTGCCTGTACAACCGAACCCAAACCCTAATAATAATAAAGTTGTGCAAGTTATCGACATTCAGAACCTGCCTACATCTCTTGTGCAATGTAATGATATTCATTTACGATCTGGGAGAGTAGTCGAGCCAATTATAGATGATATTACCTCTTTTGACTCTGATAAAGAAGAGACAGAAAAGAGTAAATCATCTAATAAGGATGCTAAAACAGTTAAGCCATCCTCTAATGAAACTGCTGAAATAGCAGAACCACCATTCCCTGAGTGTTTGGCTCTCACTAAGACACCTGAGCCACCTGCTTTTAACCTTTTAGGGGAATTGCAGAATCTGTATGTTAAAATTCCACTCTTATAGGCACTCAGAGATGTGCCAATCTATGCCAGAACCATCAGAGACATTTGCATCAAGAAACCTGGTAGGAAGGCTAAAGACCCCCTTACAGTTCATGTGATGGGAGATCTAGTTGCTTTAATGTCAGGAAAAGTTCCCCCTATAAAATATGGTGACCCTGGTCACCCCATGGTCACAGTACAAGTTGGAAAAACTATTGTTTCGTGAGTTCTGGTAGACCTAGCTGCTGCTATAAATACTATGACCCTTGAAACTACACAACTGTTACAGTTGAAAAATGTAATTAGAGAGACACCAACTATCCTGAAATTCGCTGATCATTCCACAATCAAACCAGAGGGGGTTATTGAATACCTGATCATTTCAGTTGAATCCTGGAATTACCCAGCTGACTTTGTTGTGTTACAGACTAAAGCAAAGTTTGGGGGGTATCCTCTGATCTTGGGGAGACCCTGGCTGGCTACAACAGATGCTTTTATCAGTTGTAGATCAAGTTCAATGAAAATTTCTAATGGATGTGAAACTAAGCAGCTTACGTTGTACCCTCATGCTACACCTATGATTAACAATGATGATTCAGTATGGTTAGACTATGAGGATAATGATACTCAACCCATTTTGACCATTGGACAAGCCTTAACTCTTAAAGACACCACAGAAGATGAAGTAATTAGTAATTTTATTTCTGAACCTTCCTCAATTACTTCTGAAGCACATAGTCAGTTAATTGCAATTCTGGATCCTGAAACACAGCAAAATCTTAAATCTGAAAATTTACCTCAAACATCAACTGCTATCTCCTCTAAAAGCATAACAGTAGAAATTGAACCTGGCAAAACATTGAACATAAACCCCAATTTATCAGATGCTGAAACACAACAGCTAATGAAGTTGCTCCGTGAGAACAAGGAAGCATTCGCATGGGACTACACAGACATGAAGGGGATCTCTCCTGAATTATGTACTCATTGTATCTATATTAAGGAGGGGGCCTAACCAGTCTGTCAACCCCAGCGGCGAATGAATCCCAATTTGAGGGAAATTGTTAAGGAAGAACTTCAAAAGTTGCTTGATGCAGGGTTTATATACCCCATATCTGACAGTGAATGGGTTTCTCCATTGGTAATAGTACCAAAGAAAAATGGGAAGTGGAGAGTGTGTGTGGATTATAGAGCCTTAAATAAAGCTACCCAAAAAGATCATTTCTCCTTGCCATTTATTGATCAGGTGTTGGACAGCTTGTCAGGAAAGAAATTATTTTCCTTTTTAGATGGTTTTAGTGGATATAACCAAATCAGAATTACACCTCAAGATCAAGACAAGACCACTTTTACTAGTCCTTGGGGGACTTTTGCTTATAGAGTTCTCCCATTTGGACTATGTAATGCTCCAACAATGTTTCAAAGAGCAGTGATAGGAATCTTTTCTGATATGCTTAATGATTCTTTGGAGATATTTATGGATGATTTCACTCCCTATGGTGTGACTTTTGAAGATGCACTACAAAACCTTGAGAAAGTACTTAAACGATGCATACAAGCTAATCTTTCCTTGAGTACCGAAAAATGTCATATGATGATTAACGGAGGAATTGTACTAGGACACTTCATTTCATTCCTTGGAATTCAAGTGGATCCATCCAAAGTACAGGTAATTCAGACCCTTCCTATTCCTAAAACACAAACTGATGTAAGAAGTTTTTTAGGACATGCTGGATATTACAGAAGATTTATCAAAAAAATTTCTAAAATAGCTTCTCCTTTGTTTGTGTTACTTATGAAAAATGCTGAATTTAAATGGACTGATGCCTGTCAGAAAGAATTTGATGAACTTAAGCATCAGTTTTCTATGGCTCCTATTCTGAGGGGACCTGATTAGGCACTTCCCTTTCATATATCCTCTGATGCTTCGGATATTGCGATTGGAGCTGTCTTGGGTCAAGAAGAAAACAATCTTCCTTATGCTATCTGCTTCATTAATAAGAATATGACCCCTGCTGAGCTTAATTACACAGTTACCGAGAAATAATTTTTAGCACTTATTTATGCTATTTATAAATTTCGACATTACATTACTGGTTATCCTACTTTTGTTCATACTGACCACTCGGCTATCAAGTATTTAATGAATAAATTTGTTACAAATGCTTGAGTTACTAGGTGGTTATTGTTACTACAAGAATTTGATATTACAATTGTGGATTGACCAGGTAAAGAAAATGTAGTTGTTGATTTCCTTTCTTGGATAAAAACTGATGATAATACTCCAGTAGATGATTCATTTCCTGATGAATATTTTTTTGCAGTATCTGCTCACTCACCATGGTATGTAGACATTGCCAATTATTTGGTTGTAGGGAAGCTACCATCACACCTATCACATAGGGAGAAAAGAAAGATCATTCAACAAAGTGCTCGGTATAGCTGGATAAGTGGGTGTCTTTTTCATACAGGACTTGATCAGGAGATCCGAAGATGCATTAGAGAAGATGAGGTTTATGATATATTGAAGGCTTGTCATGATGGCCCTTGTGGTGGGAATTTTGTTGATAAGAGAACAACACATAAAATTCTCAAGATGGGTTATTATTGGCCTTCACTTTTCAAGGATGCAAAGAAATATGTCAGGGCCTGCGACAGTTGTCAGAGAATGGGCCAACCCAATCATAGAGATGAAATGCAACTAAACCCTCAGGTAATACTTGAACCCTTTGAAACATGGGCTCTAGATTTTGTAGGGCCCATCAATCCTCCATCCAACCAAAGAGTTTATATATTGGTTTGTGCAGATTATATGAATAAATGGGTGGAAGCTAAGGCACTTATTAAAGCTAATGAAGAATCTATTTTAACCTTTTTATTTGAAGAAATCTTTGTTAGATTTGGGGTGCCTAGAGAACTAGTCACAAATGGAGGACCTCCTTTCAATTCACATGGTTTTAAAGCTATGCTTCAAAAATATCATATCAATCATAAAATGACTACACCTTACCACCCCCAAGCTAATGGTCAGGTGGAAAGTACAAACAAATTCATAGAAGCTATTTTAACAAAAACTGTGAAGGAGAATAGGAAAGATTGGTCTCAAAGACTGCCTGAGGCATTATGGACTTACAGAACTACTTGGAGGAACACTACAGGTTTTTCACCCTATGAATTGGTTTATGGTAAAAGTGTTGTTTTTCCTGTGGAATTTGAAATTAAAACTTTAAGAACTGCTTTAGCTGTTAACCTTGATTTGACTGATGCACAGACAGCTAGGTTGCAGCAGTTGCAGGAATTGGATGAAAAAAGGTTGGATGCCATCCATCAAACAACTATGATTCAGCAGCAAAGAACCAAGTGGCATGACAAAACTATTAAGCATAAGCAGTTCCAAAAAGGTAATTGGGCTTTACTATATGATTCCAGGTTTGAAAATTTTCAAGGGAAACTACGAACAAGGTGGTTGGGACCTTACGAGATAGATACTGTTTTTCCCAATGGAACAGTAAGGCTCCTAACAATTGATGGTTCTAGAACTCCATTGTTAGTAAATGGGTATCGGCTTCATCTGTACCAGCAACCAATTTCTAAGGAGGATTTTAAGGCCACTTGCATGGCAGATTCACATTATATCTTTTTGGGGGAGCCTCTTACTCCTCATTGCAATTAATATATGCATTATATATTCTTGTATTATTATTATATTAGATTACTTAACTAATAATCCCTGTCAAGGGCTGCCATATTACAATTTATTTTGCAGATCTTGGATTCGGAGGCTGGCTGAAGGAACAATTGCATTACAAGCAGGATCAAGTTTCAGTTTGGGAAACATTGCCATTCCACTCCAATTCACAATCCATCCTCTCATACTACCCTTCGGCAACATTTTCCTATTCTTCTTTAACAGCATCATCTCTTTTTCTCGTTGCTGAAACACCAGTTTCGACTGTTGCTGAACACCAATCTTTGCCCATTTTTCACGTTGTTGAAACACCAACTTTTCCCCATTCTCTCCATTGCTGATACACTGATTTCTCCATTGCCGAAACGCCAACTTTTTCCATCTTTTGGAAAAAGCATCAATTTTCCCATTTTTCCATAATTGAGGCATCAACTTCTCTCAAAAACGACCAATACATATCACTTTCCATTGAGAGAATCAACCATTCATCCTGATAATTGTGTTCCTTCACCATTACCTCCTATGAATAGAGAAAGTCTTCTATATAAATACCCTCATATCTTACAACCCTTTCCCATAACCATTGGTGATTTACTAAACGATGAAAATATACTTTCAGCACAACAATCGAAGGTAAAACATGAGGTATGCATGTTTATGTGTAAATATTAAACTATAGTTAATGAGAAGATTCTGACATGATTGTCGAAATCACCGTACATTCAAAACTTATCATTTTAGCCACAGTTGGGGGGAATATCAAAATTTTGCAATCATTACCCGATATGACAATCACCGTCGTTTTTTATCACGACCAAGTCTCGTTACCTCGTCTCTGTCTTATTATGTCATAACCTCATTTGCAATATCTTACTCTGTCTCGGTTGCGGTAACTCGGCTCTGTATTGTGCATTTTACTAAACTGGTAACTATGGGAGGTAACGTTGTTTGAAATGAACCTGGTTCAACGGCTCTATTGGAACTACACCCAGAAGCATATCATTTTTTTTTGCAAGTGGGCTGGGTGGATTACTTCCGAAGGCTCCAAGAATTTGATTCTCAGCAAATCCTGGAATTCGCACGTAATTTAAAGGAAGGTTATTCCACTGTTCGGGGAGTGCGAATTCCGGTAACAGAGGAGGATATAGCGTAGGTTTCAGGATTACCAGCCAATGGCATCCGTTGGTTCAGCTATAAACACATCATTCTGAACACACAGCAAGATTTTCTTCTACCTGGGGAGCGGGTGGAACCTAAAGGTAGGGGTGTTGCACTACATTCATTACCACCTCCATGGCCAAAGGTTGCAGAGTTTGTCAAGCACTACCTCACCTGCGAAGGACGTTACCAGGTAGTGTACCAACATGACTTTGTGTTGTTGAATCATTTAAGACATGGTCATTTATTAAATATGCCATACTATTTGCTTGGGTGTCTAAAGAATATGTCACATTATTCCAAGGATGCAAAGTACCCACTCCTCTCCCTTACTCACCATCGCCTGGTTCAGCTTTTAATCCTGAGGGGCTTTTCCCTACAGAATCCTCCTCCCCTTAACAACCCACCCTGGGAAGCTGCTGAAATCCCTCAACCAGCAGCTGAAAACCCCTAGGAAGCTGCTGAAGTTACTCAATCAGCAGCCAAAAATCCTCAAGAAACTGCCGAAATTTCTCAAGCAGCAGCCGAAACTCCCCAAGTGAATGCTGAAAATCCCCAACCATCCATGATAGTTAGTCCAATTGACCCCGCCATTGCATCAACCCCATCCCATAATTTACCTGGATCATCCACTCCCACTATCCATATCCTCAACGATGATTCAAATGATGACATTCCCCTGGCTAAGCTGAAAAGGAAAAGGAAAAGGCAAGAAACGGTTGCTCCTTCATCAAAAAGACGAACAAGGGCTTCAATTAAACAAGTTATTACCTCTGATGTCCCTCCTACCCTAGAGAAGGCCATCCATAAAATAAAAACCATTGTTTTTCCTGCCTCCTTACCTCGAAGACGAAGGAGGACGTCTTCTGAAGCAGCAACAGAGACCCCCACCCCAAATTCCCCATCTATTATCCTAAAACCCCATACCCCACCAAACCCCGAATCCTTACCTTCCTCACCCTCGGGTACTGAAATGAAAAATTTCCAGGATTTTGTGACATCATTCCTTTCAGAAGACACAGCTACTACACAAGAACCAGCTGCTAATTTATTAAAAGTAGACACCCAAGATGATGTACAGTATGTAGCTGTTACACAAGAACTAGCTACCAAATCAACAGGTGTTACACAAGAACCACCTGCTGAGGAGCTAAAGATAGACAATCTAGAAGTAGCTTCCCCACAAGAACCAGCTACTGACTCAACAGGTGTTACACAAGAACCACTTGTTGAGGAGCTAAAGATAGATGACCTAGAAGTAGCTGCCCCCAACACCTGCTGAGGAGCAAAAGATAGACGACCTAGAGGTAGCTACCCCACAAGAACCCGCTACTGACTCAACAGGTGTTACACAAGAACCACCTGCTGAGGAGCAAAAGATAGATGACCTAGAGGTAGGTGCCCCACAAGAACCAACTACTAACTCAACAGGTGCTGAGGAGCAAAAGTTAGATGACCTAGAGGTAGTTGTCCCACTTGAACCAACTACTAGTCCAACAGGTGCTACACAAGAACCACCTGCTAATGATCATGATCAGGAAACACATCAGGATGTAGCAGCTATTGACTCAGCAGGTGTTACACAAGAACCACCTACTGATAAACAGGAAATGGATAATCAACATGTAGCTGAATCAGCGACTGGCTCAGCAAGTGTCACACAAGAACCACCTGCTGATGACCATGACCAGGAAACGGAGCAAGACTTGGTTGCTACTGACTCAACGGTTGAGACACAAGAGCCACCTATTGATGAGCAAAGTATAGATAACCAGGGCACTGCACAAACTATAGTTGTTACAAAAGAACCAGCCACTCAGTTGGCTGATATGCAAAATGTGCATGTTCAGGAGGATATAGCTGTTACAGAAGTAGCTGATAACCCAGCAGTAGTCATACAAGAACCACCTGCTAGAGATACAAATAATGAAGCTGCCATCAAACAACCATCCTCCCATCCACTTGAACCAGCTACAGAGACTGCAATTGCTACAGAATGCCTTGTCACGTTAGCCTCACTTCAACAAGAAAATGAATTTCTGAAAGCCGAGATTCAGGTTTATAAGCAGGAGTTAATGATGGCAAGGGAAGCTTATGAAAAAGAACTTAATCTGTATACTTTAGCTCAGGTAGCATCTGCAGCAGAGAAAAGTGCAGATAAGGATCGATACGATGAATACATGTGCAGCCAATGTGGTGACCTCTATTCTCGAACTAGTTATAGGGTAATCGAAGTCCCATTGCCAAGACCCACTCCTGTATTTACTCCTGTTGTAGTTAAAAACGAATGCCCTGCTGTTACACAAGAACCAGTAGGGCCTTCAAAGATGTCTGAAGAAGAAGAGAAACTGCAAGTACCCCGGCCTACCCTAGTTGTTAAAACTGAAATTCCTGCACCAAAGTCTGCAAAGACGGTATTTACCCAGACTGAACCTCCGTGTGCAGAGATTGTCTTCACTCAGACCTTAAGCATTCAAGAACTCAGGGATATATGGAAAAAAGAGTATGCCCTGTCGCAAGAAAAGGCATTGCAGGAACATAAATCATTATGGCAGAATCATGTATATAGAAATTGGGAAGTCCTGGAACAGTTCCATGCACAGCAGAAGGAAAATAAGGAGTTGAAAACTAGACTGTCTCTTATGTTTGAGTTAGTTCAAAGACTTCTGGCCACCAGGAAACCGTTCTTTAACTATTCTGTGTTTCTAGCAGAACGCCTAGCATTCCTTCAGGTAAAAGCAGTCAGAGATGGACGACCTCATGAGGTATCTACACCCCAGCAATTTATTGAAACCTTTGCAGCAGCATCAGTTAGTGAACAAAATCTCTTATGTGAACTCTATCTCCATAATGAAGCCATGCCAGAGGATAGAAAGCTTAATTTGATTCCTGTGGCTGGTGACATTCAGATTAGAGCCTTGGTCTCTTTTATGGCCAATCAGTTCACGTGGAAAAATGCTTTTCTTTCAACAAAACATAACGAAGAAAATCGCCTTCTGTGGATCTGAGCTGAACCACAGAATGCTGCTGTTTTCATTGCTGAACATCATCGGGTTATAAGATAACCAAGAATGACTAAGCATATCAGAAAATTACAGGCAGCAGTGTTAGAGGAATGTCAACAGTACGTCAAAAATAAAGGACCTCTTGCCATACAGGAAAACAATTTGTCCTGGGAACATTTCCCTAAGGAGAGAAGGGAATACCATCCCTTTAACCCTCTTAATCTTCATGCAGCAATTTCACGAGTGCCCAATTATGTTAAATGTGTTCAGTAGTGTGGCGAAAAATGGTTGGGTTATCATTTTCATTTCCCACTTCTCTGGTTGCTAGTACAACAATATAAGGCCTACTTCAAGGTGTCCAAAAAGGAGGAGCTTGCAGCATGGCAGAGATTACATAGTGTCCAGGGCTTCAGAGATTCGATTGATAGCACCTTCTATACTTACTATATAAGTAATTTGCATTATACATCCCAGTACTCTGATTCAGACTCAGAGTAAATGTTTCATGGGGACATGCAACTGTTTCAGTTGGGGGGGATGTTAGGACCTCATATTGTCCCTTTTTGACCATATATTTTGCTATGATATCATCCTTTTCAACTTACATTTAAAAGTCCTTGTTATTGTTTTAACCCAATTATCTCAAAGATATGTAATGATTCTTCTCATCACTATACGTTTAATTATTTAGCATATAATCACGACATCTTCATAGTTAATCTTTGAAATATTAAGTGCTGAACAGTTAAAGAATGATGTGCAGTCCGCGTTGCTGAATAGCTTGGAGTTTACGAGACTATTTTTGCAGTTGCTGAAACAGTAAAAACGGCACGTGAATCTTGATGTTGAAACAGTTGAGATTTGCGTTCTAAATTTGACAGCAGCAAAGGAACCAGAACTGATCACCGAGGAAGCTGTTAAACTAGATGTAATGCCTATAATCTAAAGACAGCATTACTGTAATAGCATTTTGTTGACGGGAAATTGATTTCCCTATTTTTGTATAATGGGTTAAAATAATGTAAATCTTTTGTAATAGATGTCTCCTCTTTATAAAGAGGAGACATCTACATTAGAAGGGGATGAACAGACTGTGGAAAAAGGCTTAGCTGAAGGAACAAGACTGGAATTCTTTTTGTAATATGACATATTGATGGATGAATAAAATTTTGTTCTGAACATATTTTTCTAGTTCTTGTTTCCTGGGGAATCTTGTGAGAAGGACAGGGCCCACCTTCATCACAAGATTCACCCATTATATTTCTGCAGTGTGTCAAGTGTGTCTTTTATTCATGCCTTGTTAACAAGTACTGTTTCCTGAATATTGTTTATAATACCTTTTGCTGAAACTCTGTTTCTTTCTCAATTGATTGTTGTGTTATTCAAAGTTAATTCATGAGTGTTTCACCGGTGATTAAGTTACAGAGTGAATTGGCAAGCTAGTTAATCAGAGGTAGGTGCTGGAGATTCCCGCTCTGGGGATAGGGTCCTGACCCTCTGTTACAGCACAGCCATTGTTTTCCTTTGCAGATCAATTCTTTTTCATTATATGATTCTTTGAATGCAATTGAGCATTCTTTAGTTATCTGCAATAGAGTGTAATTGCTGTAATGCAGAGTGGAGCTTCAGTTTGTTAATTTAAGGTGTGATTTGTTTGTACTACAACTTTTGTTACTTTTAAAATTGAGTGCATATAGTACGCAGTTGCCTTTGAAATAACAAGACTTCCCTGGGTTGACAATTAATGTCACACTTTGTTGTTTAATTCAATAAGCAATTAAAGTGACCAACAGTCTCTTTCCATTATTTCAAATTATATCTATATATATATATATATATATATATATATATATATATATATATATATATATATATATATATATATATATATATTCATCTCACATTCCCAAATGTACTCTCACATTTACTTAGGAGAAGACATACTCCTCTCCATTTAATTACATCTCACAATCCCAAACGTACTCTCACATTTACTAGGGAGAAGTCATGGCCCTCTCCATTTAATTGCATCTCACATTCCCAAATGTACTCTCACATTTTCTTGGGAGAAGACATGGTCCTATCCATTTAATTACATCTCACAATCCCAAATGTACTCTCACATTCCCAAATGTACTCTCACATTTACTTGGGAGAAGACATGGTCCTCTCCATTTAATTACCAATATATATATTTATCTCACATTCCCAAATGTACTCTTAGATTTACTTGGAAGAAGACACAGTCCTCTCCCATTAATTTCCCAATTTTATATTCATATCACATTTCCAAATGTACTCCCAAATTTACTTGGGAGAAGAGAAGTCAACTATAAGGATGGAGGAGAAGTTAATAACATTAATGAGAGGTAGTTGAGGTGGATAAGAGAAGGAGTGTATAAAAATGGAAGGAGGAAGGGAGAAAAGGGCATATATGGTGGATGCTAGGTCTTGCTTTTGATTTGGAGTAGGTTGTGATTTTGGGAGAGCTAAAGGAACCTGTGGAGGTTTCTTGGGCTTAGAGTTTGGAGGGATTATTGTTTATCTTAGTCTGGATTACTCATCTTGGACACACACTACATTTGGTTGGACTTGGGCTCCAAGGGCTAGGGAACTTGTGGAGGTTTCCTAGGCTAGGAATTATTTCCTAATTGGTTGGGAGGTAAATCCAGTTGGCAGTTGAGAGGAGCATTTCAACAGGAGTAGCAACTCAAGGGCATCTCCACCGACCACCGGTACAGGTATTCCTCTAGGCATAGATTACTCATGTAGATTATTGAAATGAAATGTTCACTATAAGTTGTAGGAATTAGAATGTAAATGGTAAATTATTATTGTTTAAATTTCTGGTAAAGAAGTAAATTATTTCCTCTTACTACATTTAATTCCCAGAGAAAATAGATATATTAGAAGACCCTAGGATAGGGCCTTACAAGAAGTCTCATCATCAATTAAGAGTAGCTATCAAATTCAACTTTCTCTTCTTTGTCACCCTCAATCCATAAATATAGTGCCAAATAGATTCATTAGTTTTGAATGTCCTTTATTTAAGTTCTATTAATGTAAAACAGTTTGAGATATTTGTAAAACCAATCTTGATTTTTTTTCAAGATATTTCAGTTTAGAATTTGTATAAATACTTCTTCATTTGAAGTATTTGGGGTGGATTCTTAGACATTTCTATATACCTTTTTTATCAAAAGACTGTAAGCTATTGTATCATTGATTGGATGAGAAAGCTAGATTAATGAATAAAGACAAGACATTTCACCGGATTCATGTGTAGAGCGAAGTGCATACAAGTATTTTAACTTGTGTTGTTATCTTTATTAAAGTTTTTCCACCATATTTATTGTATATCTGAAATTTGAATGCTAAATATGGAATTATATCTCAAAATTTGCTTCATTGCACTCTGTTTTAACTATTATGCATTTTAATGTTTTCTGCTAATTATGTAAGTTAAGGAATTATTGATTTCTCCTTAGTTTAGGTAGTCTCCATGTAATCTATAGCAAAGGATTCTTAATTTCCCTTTGTTGATGACTATCCTCTGTTCCTCATTTTAATCCTGGTCTGAGAATTCTTAAGTGCTCTCTCACCCTGGTTAAAACCTTTTTACCTCTCTAGCCCAAAGACCTGCACTCTACTCTGCTATCTTGCCCTTTGAACATTCCCTTTAGTGAGTTGATCTAGTTCTGTTGCCCTTGTGTTGACACCATAGCCCAATGGTCTAGAGACATCATTCTATCCATTTGTTTAAAGAACCCTGCCACCCAATCTTCAATACAAATAAAAAACCCCCTAAACATTCATAACTAGCCTAAAATTCAAACAAACAAAGCTAAATCATATAGAGAGAGCCCTCTCTGAGCCTAGGTTGGCTAGAGCCTATGCTCCAAAAATGGTTGTGGTTACCTCGGTGACTTCTTTCTTTAACCTTGAGAAAACACTGAGTGATAACATAGTGGCAACCAGACTGGGGAAGACTAACATTTTCTTCTGAAATATTTTATAGGTTCAGATCTAATCTATGATGGTGGACAGTGATCAGGCACACAATGGTTAAAATCATCCACCTGGAGACTCCAAATCAATTTCACAATCAAGACTCCACTGGAGGAATGAACCTGAAAGAACAGTATGAAAAGATCAGGCTTTTAACTTGGATTTTTATCCAATACATTATGTTCTATCTCATCAATAAAAATTTTCAATGTATATTATAATTTAGAGAAGATCTTAGATTAATTTTTTATTATTTTCCTTTGAAAATTGTAAATATAAAATCTCCTTACACATTAGAGCAACATTCTTCTGAATCTTAAGATGATCATTATCCAATGAAGAAATCTCAAACAATCAAGACTAATCATACAATCCCTATACATATTCTTGCACCTTGTAAAGTTCCTGATAGATATAAGCCACTCATCTTACCTCTTACACTCCATGATTTCCCTAATAATTATTACAAGTATCTCCCTAGGCTTGATGGAGAGAATGGTATCACTGCCTAAAAACATATTCAAGGTTTTGAGAATTATATGGACTTATTTGAAATTGATGACGATGATGTTATTATCAGGATTTTTGCTCTTTCTTTGCAAAGTAAAGTAAAGAGTTGGTTCAAGAATTTACCTATTGCAAGCATCTCAAATTTCCAACATTTTGTCAAAATTTTCCTTGATAAATGGATAATCAAATTCAATCTTTTTGTGATCATAGAATAATATAATCAATTGAAAAGATAGCCAAATGAAAGAATACAACAATTTTCTGATAGATTTAATCAAGTCCATTATTCAATGCCATCAAATATAAGACCTCCTCCCGATTCAACTCTTTTGCATTATCCAAAATCATTTGATCCAGAGATAGAATTTCAGCTAAGAGAAAGAAACCCCTCGACACTGGAACAGATGCAGAACATTGCAGTAGATGTAGAAGTTAATCTGCACATTAGAAGAGAAAAGTTGAAAGCAAAAGCAGAGGAAAACAACATTGCAAAGGTAAAACTCAACATTTTGGTAAGAAAGGTAGAGGAAAGGATACAGAATATCACCATGAAAGATAATTTTTTTGCTCAAAATCACCATGACACATTTATTTCACAAAAAGAAGAGGTCGATAGCCATGAACAAATTCTTGCTAATTCCAACTACCATAGATCAGAATATAGATTTATAGAGCAAGATGTGGAGGAGAAATATCCTGATATAATGTGTATGTTTGATGACATTACTTCTTTTAATGATTTCCCTAAATATGATCAGTATGATGATAATTATGTTCTCCAAATCCAAACTAACTTTACAGAGAAATCAGAAACTAGTTTGGGAAATAAAGGACTTCAGTTTCAGCAGCTTGAAAATAGTGATCATCTTATCCATATCAACTTAGGAAGTGATGAAGAAAGTGTAGAAAATTTGGAAATAAGTGGAGCTTCTTTGCCTCTTTGTTTTGAATCCTTTCAGTTTTTAAAGGAAATGTGGTATAAAATCTCTAAAGAAAAGGATGAGAAGCTTGTAGAAATCTATGAAGTTCCATTCAAACCTATATGCAATAAGTTTCAGCAATCCTTTCAAGTTTTTCATGATCCCATAACTAATGGGTTGGATAGTGAATGCAATCAAAATTGTTCTTCATTAACTAACAATCAAATTCAGGATCAAAATGATAAAGGTTTTATCAGTCAAACATTTCAATCAGAAGAAATATCATCACAATGTTTGTTTGAAAATATGCAGGGTGATAAAGGTGAAAGTGATATTTTAGTTTCATGGTCTGGAGGCCATCCAAAAAAGATGTACAATTGCTTAAAATAGTTCAAAAATATTGTATATATTTTGGAAGATCCTTTTGTACAGTTTTTAGAGTCCACCAATGAAATCAAGTATTTCCTTATCTTCTCATTGGTTCACAAGGTTATATTGGGTTGTAGAACTTTAGTTTTAATTACAAACAAGCACACACAGCAAAATCCACCAATGTATATGATGCTTGAATGGTTGCATTGGTTGTTTCATTTTGCCTCAGCAGCATTTGGACAGCTGATTGGAGTAAGTAGGTAGGATTTCAGTTTGAATAAATTTAGTTTTTCAGCAGCAAGCTTATGTTAGATCAGATTTCAGTTTGCAGAAAAGGATGTATTTTTAGTTCAAGAGTTTCAGTCACAGAGATTATACAACAAAGCATATACATGTTTGGGATTGGCCCAATGGATCAGGCTACTAGTCGATGGTGTTCTTGACATCTCACAAGAAGATGTCATCCCCATGTGGAGCCACTGTTAGGTTCCTATACCAATAGGAGTCATAATTTTGAATGGCTAAGGTTAAACCTTGTAATATTGTACATACCTTTGCTTTCTGCAAATGTTTTCCATATTAAAAAATTAAAAAATGTAAAGAGGGTATGTCCTAAAAGAAAAATCAAAGGAAAAAAAAGAATAAGAGAAGGTAAAAAAAATGAAAATATATGAACCAAAAAACAAAAAGAGACCATGACAGTGTGCAAGTCTAAATGCCACTAGTATTTACTTTTATGCATAATAATGATTGTGTGTAGCTTGTTATTCATGCCACAATCCATGGTAATCAAACTATTTAATCTTGGTTATTTCATGCTTTGAATTTTATGTTTATAGTTAGAGAATAAAATATGATCAAATAGTTTAATATTGGCAGATCATAGATAAGGTAGAGGAATAAAAAGAGCTCATAAGCTTAATCTAAGAACTTGGATGATATAAGGTTAGAAATAGATAGTTTTTCATATAAAAGAAAAGAAAGAATAAGGTTTTGCTAGCCTAAATGCACCCAAAGAAATGAAGAAAACATGTTAGGGTAAGAAATGGGTAAGTAGAAAAAAGGTTGTTGAACTACAAGGTTGATTGGATCAAAACACATTCATCATGCTTAGATATATTTCAACATGTATGATTAGTTATGAAGGAAAAAACAAAGGTTTACAAGTTAATGTGATTAACTCCCCCTCATTCATTTTCCCCTTTACTTACTAATTTCCTATCCACAAGTATCTTCTAGTACTTTGAATCCTACAAGTCAAAGAGGCTCAGAGCATTTCTCTGACTTTTGGTGGGACCAAACCCTCGGCTTAATGAATTATGGACACAAGTGCTAGAATCCCCTTCATAAAATCCATTCCCCCTTCATTACCCCAAAAAACCCATTTTCCTAAGGTTAAACACCATTTTCTTAGGAAAAGTGAAAACCCCCATGTAAATCCCTTTTCGCCAAAAAACCCACAACAAAAACTTTATCTTAAGTATTCGGTATATGCAAATAAAGTGCGCAAATGCATACATTTAACCCTTTTATTTAAGGAAATACCCACCCCGCCCATTGCATTTCATATTAATTATTAATTTTATTGTATAATCCTTGATAAAACGCTTTTCCCATATATTAACTAAATCCCTATGTAAATACCCCCAAACCTTAGTTTTAATAGAAACTAATACATTGGCCCCTTATCCCAAAAAACAAATAAAACCCCTCCTTAACCTTAAATAATCACAAATCACTTGTGATTAAATCATCCCCCCCCCCAAAGCCTCCATACATTTTGTTCGTGCTATTCCCTTGCCCGACCACCGTTCGATCATTTACACCCAAATCCAATGGTCCAAATCCATATCGACCGTGCTCGATGGCCGAACGTTACCCACGCGATAAAGTGGTTTCACCCCACCCCCATAAGGCTACATGTCAAGCTATAGACTATATCGAGTGAGCCCTCTTAAAAATTGCCTTCACCTCATAAGCGGTGTGACGACCTCTAAAACTGCCTCCCCCACCAACCCATAAAACCACCTATTATATATTAATATGAATTTTTACACCATATTCAAAAAGTTGACTGTTAAGCTTAAAACCCTAAAAACCTTCATTTTCGTGCCTTTCGCCTGTTTCATAGTTAAAACCATTAAACCCTTCAGCGCCACCCTGAACCTCTGTAACATCATTTAATCTCCATTTACGTTCAGAACGTTGCCCCGACTCCTTCCCTGCGAACCTGTGTTTTCTTAATAATTGTTGAATTTTGTAGGTAATCTGAAAAATACTAGACCTTGGATAAACAATTCCGATACTAGTCGCAGAACTTGTTTACTCCAAAACTCGGCAGGAAACCTATTCAAAAAACCTATATTAAGAAGAAGAACACAATTTTACAAGGAACAAAGAAGAAGACAATTACACACAGAGACGAGAAGAAAACATTCATATATAGCCTTGACTGTTAAGAAGACAAACAGGTCAAACATACAGAAAGTTGATCAATATCCATTACCATATGTTGATACATATAAAAAACTAAATGATTTACTGTTGAAATACAAAGTAAAAAGTTAAAATGTATAGTAAAAGTAAAAACACAGTAAAGGACATTGATAGGTCATCAAAGTAAAAGTGTATCAGATGAAAGAGTATCAGTAAAAGTGTATCAAATTGAAAAATGAAAGTAAAAAAAGATAAAATCAGAATAGAAATGGTACATTTTCTAGAAATTTCCTGTTTAAGTCATAATTTTGAAGAAACTATTGTGGCCAATAAAAATATGCATTTTGAGAAACTGGAGAAGGTTTATGTTCCTAAAATGCCAATGTAGAAAAACCTATCTCACATTTTACACAAGTATTACAAAAAAGGATATAAATTCATATCTTCAGAGCCTATTTTTCAGACTGTGCAATGTCCTGTTTTTGACATATTTTTGCAAAGAATATTTTGAATAGCTGGAGCTGATTTTTGGGAAACAGAGAGAGGTTTATCTCAATAACATACTTATCTACAATAACCTCTTTCACATTTTACATATATATCACGGGTTGAGATATACAAAGGTATCACTAGACCCTAACTTTATAGAATTTCTGGGGGAGAATGCACAAAGGAAGGAGGCAGTTAGTGACTTGGAAGCCTCATCATCAATTAAGAGTTGCTATAAAATTTGACTTTCTATTATTTGTCACCCTCAATCCATAAATATATTTCCAAATAGATTCATTAGTTTTGAGTGTCCTTTATTTGAGTTCTATTCATGTAAAACAGTTCGAGATATTTGTAAAACCAATCTTGATATTTTTTCAAGATATTTCAGTTTAGAATTTGTATAAATACTTCTTCATTTGAAGTATTTGGGGTGGATTCGTAGACATTTCAATAGACCTTTTCTATCAAAAGACTGTAAGCTATTGTATCATTGATTGGACCAGCAAGCTAGATTAGTGAACAAAGACAAGACATTTCACCGTATTCATGTGTAGAGCGAAGTGCAGACAAGTATTTTCTCTTGTGTTGTTATCTTTCTTAAAGCTTTTCCACCATATTTATTGTATATCTGAAATTTGAATGTTATAATATCGAATGATATCTCAGAATTTGCTTCATTGCACTTTGTTTTAATTATCATGCATTTTAATATTTTCTGCTAATTATCTAAGTTAAGGAATTCTTGATTGCTCCTTAGTTTAGGTAGTCTCCATGTAATCTATAGCAAAGGATTCTTAATTTCCCTTTGTTCATGACTATCCTTTGTTCCTCATTTTAATCCCGGTCTGAGAATTCTTTAGTGCTCTCTCACCCGGGTTAAAACCTTTTCACCGCTCTGGCCCAAAGACCTGCACTCTACTCTGCTATCTTGCCCTTTGAAAATTCCCTTTAGTGAGTTGATCTAGTTCTGCTGCCCTTCTATTGACTCCATAGCCCAATGGTCTAGAGACATCATTCTATCCATCTGTTTAAAGAACCCCACCACACAATCTTCAATACAATTCAAAAAACCCCTGAACATTCATAACTAGCCTAAAATTCAAACAAACAAAGCTAAATCATATAGAGAGAGCCCTCTCTGAGCCTCGGTTGGCTAGAGCCTATGCTCCAAAAGTGGTTTGTGGTTACCTCGGTGACTTATTTCTTTAACCTTGAGAAAATAATAAGTGATAATAGTGTGGACACTCATTCAAAAGTTGTACGAAGATCCTAATACATCTGATACATTTATCTGGAAAAATGATTCATTATCGTACAAAGATCACTTATATCTATGTAAGAATTCCTAGTTTAAACAAAAGATTCTTTTGAAATTTCACACCTCCCCCTTAGGAGGGCACTCGGGATTTTTAAAACTTACCACAAATTCAAGAAGGAATTTTTTTGGGATGGCCTTAAGTCTAATATTTCTGAAGTTTGTGGTAGAATGTTTGGTTTGCCAACAAAATATAGTTGAGACAATTAAGACCCTGGGTTTGTTACAACCTTTAGCCATTCCAAGTCAACATTGGGAGGAGGTCTCAATGGATTTTATCACAGGTTTACCCAAGTCTGAAGGAAAGAGTGTCATCATTATGGTAGTTTATAGACTTACCAAGTATGCACACATTTGTGCATTATATCATCCATTTAAAGCCAGTACAGTTTCTACTGCATTTATGGAAACAATTCAAAAGCTACATGGAAACCCAAAGATTATTGTAAGCGACAGAGATCCCATTTTCACTGGACATAATTATTTTATTTTATGGGTACTCAATTAGCTCATAGCTCATCTTATCATCCTCAATCTGATGGGAAAACTAAGATAGTGAACAAATGTTTGGAAGGATATCTTTGTTTCCTTGTATCTGATAAACAAACACAATGGGTCAAGTGGTTACCTCTAGCTGAATGGTGGTATAACACTTCCTTCCATACTGCATAAAAAATGACCCCATTTATGGAACTTTATGGATATCACTGCGCAATCCATCACATCATCTTTAAGGTAAAATTCTAAGGTTCAAGCAGTGGAAGATCACATCAAGCATCAACAAAAAGTTTTGTTAGGGTCCAACCCTAGCCCCTTTATTTATGTAATAAGCCCAAGGGGCCTAGTCCTAGTCATAGTTAGTTAGTGAGTCAATAAATCACATAAGCGTTTATCTATGTTAATAATAATTGCAAGTGGTTGACCTGCATTATAGAAAATGGATCACAATTAGTTATAAACAGGCCATAGCTAATAAATAAATTGGCTAACCCGTGTTATGCAAGGGACCAATAGTATTTAGGGTTTTGGATGTCATTATGTTATAAATAGTCTTAGATAGTAAGGGAGGAATCATAGAGTCTTATTGTATTTGAGCTCTACTCTGTTGGAGGTTACCCCCTTGAAGAGGCAAGTGAACATTGTATTATGTTTCTAAATAATAAACTATCTTTGTTGGTTGTATCCATTCATGTGATATTCCTATGTTTCGGGCTATATTGTTTCGTATTTCTAGTATTCTAATTTTCTTGCAGGTCAAGTGCATAACAAGTGGTATTAGAGCACTTTCCTAGGCTAGTTGTACCTCCAATTTTTGCACAATTTGTTTTTAGGCTAGAGATGTGTTCCATCGTATTTAAACCACGAGATCTGTCATTGAGCACATAAACCTGCAGATTTGGGGAGACATACACGTAGGAACTACAAGAGATGGTCACGCTTGTTGGAATCTGTTGTAACCCTTATGGGTACCCCTTCAAGTAGTTTCACATTAGACAAAACAGTGCATGAATTGCACTTCCACGTACCCTTGGGTATATCAAAAGCCCCCCTAAGCTAACCTGAAACCTAACCTTAGATAATTCATTGATCATCTTGCTGTTATAGACACTGAGAATAACACTCAAGGAGATTATTCTCATGTACAATAGGGTGGTCGGGCAGTACAGCTAAGGGTACGATCGATCCTCCTTAGTTATCACCCTAAAATATTGGATTGAAAACTATTGTTGGACCCCTACATATATTGTGATCTGTAGGCACCTGACACTCCTTTGAGACCATAGTTTCCTTAGCTATCTAAAGATCACCCCTACCCTTTTTAGATATAGTTTTTGGGATTTGATTGTCATTGTCTAGATTAGATCTAATAGTTGGGGTTCCGCCACCATCGTATGGATCATATTTAGCAGTTAGGGTTTCACAAAACATATTAAACTCTTTATGTAGTGAGGGTTTTGGCTGCCATAGTCTAGATCAGATTATCATAACATATTCTCCAGTACCAATACCTTGGGGCTTTTGTTACTACAGTTATGTCCTGATTTTCATAGGATATTTGGTAGTATCAAGCATTCTGAAATTTGGCCACTGTAGTATTGATCAAATGGGAGTAGAAATACTTTCGGAGTACGAAATAAAAGTTTGGGGCCATCTCGGGATGCTTTCTAGAGACCTAGCCCATAATATTTAGGATGATGAGCTGGTCATAGTGGTATCATTCACTTGTAAGCCCCAATTTTCAGGCGGTCCCAAATTTTTCCCGATGTGGCTTCAAGTGACCCACATCACCAGACTCCTAAGGTTTCCCACTTTCCAACCATATCACTCTCAAGTAAGATCGAATCATTGACCGGGGCTAGTCTATGTATGGCACCAAGTCTCAAGTTATGATTGTAGAGAAGGAATTAGAGAAACTCAAAGTCCTAGAGAAAAAATTAAATGAATTCCACACTTCCCTTCCCAGCAAAAGCGTAGAAGCATTGGCTACCCTATTGATACCTTGCAAACAAATAAGGGAAGAACCTAGAGTTGATACACATGTAGAAGGATAATCTAGCCATCACATTCACTTCCATAGAGGTGATCCATTGTTGAATGTTAGTTTTGTTGTGCTAATTTCAACTTCAGATTTATAAACAAATGCTTGTCAATTGCTTCATGTGCATGGTTCTCTTATGGTGTTTGTGATTGGAAACAGGTAAATTTTATCAAGTTTTATGTGAAATACATGAGAAAAATAACATGAAAAACAAGTGTTAAACAACAACAACTAAATGAAAATAAAACCATCAACATGAACACTTAACACAATGTTTTGATGAAGGAGTTCACCCCTCCTGGGGTACATCTCCTTGGTCCAGCTTCCATGGCTTGGGCCTCTGTATTAATTCAATATGAAAATTTTTTGTTTACAAAACTCTACTACTCCTGAAACCTACTTCAATGTGTTCAGAATGCTCAAATAAGCTAGGAACACATTTTCTTGAGCTCAATTTGGTCGAATTTTGCTCTAGTTATGACCAAAATTGCTTTCTCCTAGAAAGCCTCCTCTAAAATGGGAGGAAATCTAGTTAGTCCCGCTAATTTTGGAGGAATTTTTGAATTTGGTGGACCCCCAAAAACTTCACCAAGTTAAACCATAGTTAACTATGAGTTTAACTAATGTTAAGCGCTATTAATTAACCACTAAGAATGATTAATGCTAATCTGCAGTTTTACTAACCATTAACCCTAGAGGTCTCTATGGAGTGGACACATGTTGCATTGAATTTCAGGTTATGTTCTTTAATCCACACGGTTATGTCAAATGGTTAGCTTGCAGGTTGTGTGGAGCAGTCAGATATGTGGCATTAACTATGGAGTTATGTTGGCCGACGGCTCCAAAACCGTTAGCTGTTACCGCGAGTGTTCGCATGGGAGGGTTAGCCCATGGCTTGGCCCTCCTAACCCCCAACTATAAGCACATTGAACTTAAAATATGTGTGGAGAGTATAATGGTTAAGAAACAAAGCATTGGTGCAACAGTATGTCGTAGAGTTTGGTGGGTACAAGTCGCAGTTTCGACTCCACTGACATGCCCAAGGTTTTGTCACACTATGTGTCGATTGTTCACCGGTCCTTTGGGGAGGGACACATGGCGACCTCTGAGCTTGCCACTTGTCCCCTCCTCATTGGTCCTCTCTAAACTAATGAAAACATGACACATCACTCACCTACAAACCAACCACCATCTGAAACTTGGCAAGCTATGATTGAGCATTGACCATCCATTGACCATGCCCAATCATCTGCCACATCAACAGTAGGTTGAAGAGGCCTTTTAGCATTTAAAGAGGTTGTTAACAATTTAAATTCCCATAAATTCCATATTTGTTAAGTATTGAATCTTTTTCTTGTGTGAAATATATAAAATGTAGAAAGTAGAGAACAACCAATGCAATCAAGAACCATCAATAGAGGACACAAATATATGCTTTGTGAAACCCTTACAAGAGAAATCCCAGATAGAAGGATAGAATGTGAGGCTTTTCTACTCTCTTTTCTCTCTGGAATGGAAAAACACAAGTAAAAATAAGAAGGCACTCCCTATGGAGTTACATGAGACATGTCGCCTATTAGGCTACTACATGACATTAATTCCCTCTTTTATTCTCTCTCCCTCCCACTTCCAATTTCTCTTCTATATTATGGAATAGTATGCAATTGAATAGAATGGAAACCCTTCTCCTTCTAGTGTCTTGATCTTAACATAGCATGACAACCAACTAGGGGTTAGGTTTGATTCCTTCAACTCTCAGCTAGAGGTACAAATTTGACTCTTCTAGAGTTTTCTTCATAGTCCACACATGGATATCCCCTTTTCATGAGTAGTGAGGTTGACATTGTAACACCCATAATATATCCCTAAATTGTAATATAGCACATAAATGTGAAACTTAGGTTGGTGAGTTGGAACATGTCAATTAGGCTTGTGAGTTAGATATTTATTTTGAGAGTCATTATGCATATGTAAATGTGTGTTTGTGTTTTGGGGATGGTGTGTAAATATCACATGTTGCTAATTGTATATGTGTTTCAAGGCCAAAAATCCTGGAAATGTAACTATGATATCACATGCATGTTAATAAAAATATGTAATGGTTGCATATTGATAAGACATTAGGAGTTTGGGGCGTTGAGACTCCATGGGTGAGTAGAAATGGGATCATATTATTTAATAATCATGGAAAAGTGCACATGCATATAACCAAGGTCCATTAAGTGACTTGGGAGAGTGCCAAGTGTCACAAAAAAGGCAGGCATATAAAAAGAGGGATGTTGGCAATGGGAGTATTCATTAATTCAACATTCATTTTCTTAGCCATGGAAGGAATGCAGAAAATTATGGAATGAAAAGGGAACCCAACAAGGAAACATGAACTCCTAGAATCCCTAGTGTTGAGAACATCCCTATCTGATTGAGTAAGGTGTGTTGGTAGGTGGTAGTACAAGCTGAGGGACTCTAAGTGCAGAGAAGGGTGTGCACCACCTAAGTGTAAGTTGATGGGGGACATGAGCCTAGAGGTTGGAGGATGTAAAGGTTGGTCTGAGGGCCTAGAAGGGTACCTAGAAGACTCATGAGAGCGGTAAGAACTCCTATAATCCCTAGTGTTATGAAAATATTGAACCAACTGAGTAAGACACCCTGGAAGGTGGTGGCAGAACTTGCTGGACTACAATTGTAGAGAAGGGTGTGCACCACTTTTGTCTAAGCTGACGGGGGATGTTAGCTTAGAGATTTGAGGTTTCCAAGGTTTTTATGAGTGCTTGGAAGGGTACCTAGAAAACCCTTGAGGGTAAAAGGAACTCATGGAATCCCCAGTGTTGAGAATGTCCCTGGTTGGCTAAGTAGGGTGCCCTAGAAGGTGGTGGCACAACCTGAGAAACTCTGAGTGCAAAGAAGGGTGTGCACCACTTATCTGCAGGATGATGGGGGTTTTGAGCCTAGAAGGTTACTAGGTTTGGTACCTTGGTTGCTTGTTGGCATGGAGCATGTACTGGGATTTGGGCAAGCTGATAGCCCATGGATTTGAAGCCCCAACGCGATGGTGACCTGGTGTTGAGAGAAAATGAAAAACATTGTCTATGATTGGGTGGAACATTAAAGGTCTACATCCAGTTGAGAACAAACTAAATGATAAGTATTTGTCATATTTACTTATTTATGCTACAATGTTCTAGAAAAATCTATTTTAATGTTAATTAAATGATATAACCATGCTAGGAATATTTTTCATATATTTATTGCAGTAAAACATACATTTAGAGTTTGTATTTCATTACTTGAAAATTTCATGTAAAAGCGGAATTGTTAGATTACAAGTTAAAAAAGGTAGCAGGCCTAGAATCAAGCCTTGGTTTTTTGTTGGAATAAGCCAATAGTGGGCCGAGGGGATGTTACGACATGGTATCCTCTTGAATAATGGTGCTCAAAGTGTAAGGTAAACTTCTAGGAGGCATAAGTTTTGCATACAAACTTCAGTTGATGTGATTCTTGCACTGTTGGAAAGGTATCTAAGTGTATAATAGTATTGCAATGTACCATGCTTAAGAGAGAGAGATATAACCCCAAGAAACACCATTTAATGTAATAAAAAGGATTTAGAAGGTTTCATACCCCAATTCTCCAAACTAGGTGATTCAGAAACCAAAATTATGCTCAAAACTGAAATTGCTCAGAATATCCCGAAACTAGCATCAAGTTGTAGTGTTCATTGTCCTAATTCCAACGACACTTGAATAAACTCAGTCCAATGTCGTATGAATAATTTATGATTTTCTAAAGTTCTTAAAAAATAATAAAAGAATTTTCAGGTGGGTTGATTGGGCTACTGATTGGGCATTCCGTTCCAATTAGGTCTCGCCATGTGTGAGAATATATAGGGATGATTTGGCACTGTTTTATTGGGTCGTGTAGTTGAGGTGGTCCAATAGAAGGCTGCCACATGACCCAACCAGAGGCCGCCATGTGGTGCCTCCTCAATGTTCAAAAATTTTGGTATAGGCCTGAAGGCCTCATCGAGGCTCAACCCCATGACCTATCACACACAAACTATAACCTCCACCATTGCGCCATCAGATTGGTTCTTAATAGACTATGGGGTCTTGTTATATTTCAAGTCAATGTGTTTAACTATTTGGGAGGAGGGGATAGGCATTAGCCTTGGCCCCTAGTCATGTCACCATCAATATGCCCACAGCATAGGAGAAGTAGCGGAGCGGGACAGGGACCAGCCCCAACCCCTAGTCACAGAAATTTCCATATGACCGTGCACGAAATTTTGGAAGGTGCTACTGGAGCAGGCCAGGGATTCAGCCCCAGCCCCTAGTGATATGGGCACCATATGACTTGGAGTGGAATTGAGTCTTAAGGGGGTGGTATTTAAGGCTGACCCCAAGTCATGTGGACCTCCACGTAACCGAAGGAAGAAAAGAAGAGAGCTAGCCTAGAGGGCAAGGGCATTTGGCCCCATCTCTCGGCCATGTTGCCTCAATATGATCACATGTCGACGGAGAAGGAGCCATCACCGGCGAGGGCAAACCGTTAACCCCAACCCCTAGCCTCATGTGCTCCATGTGGCCCTGTTATTGCGCATAAGGGTTATTGAGAATTTTAATGAGCTAAGCACCTTTTGCAGGTGAAATTGTTGCTTCCTGAACTGTTAAAGGGTGAAATTATCACACAGTTTACAGGTTTGGAAAAATTGCAGGAAAGATAGTAGAGCTTGTCTTGGAGAAGCATAACTTGCTCAATTTTGAACATTTTTGACCTTAAGAAGGGCCTAGATGGGGGTTTTTAAGAATCTTGGATTCAATGGAAGCCTCAGCTTTCTGATTTGAAGACTTCGTGATAGACTTTTCGCAAGATTGAAGGTTTTAGTGCTAGAAACAATCATAGTTTTGGAAGTAGTTTGAAGGAATTTTGAGCATGGAGAGAAGATTGTAGGGTTTTTCTAGCCTTATTATTTCATCTGCAACAGTTGTTACTTTTGTACTACATCTCTTTTAAGTCTTTTCTCATTGTGTTCACGAGAGATGTTATTTTTAGTACTTTAATATGGAGTTGTTGTACATTTTGTGCTTGGATTTCAGGTGGAGTATAAGGACTTGATGTGCGAGTCCTTTTTATGTTGATATTTTCATGACTTACTGTAGGGAGTCATATTTTTGGAGTGAGAATTCTTTGTAGGAGAATGTTTCCTTGTAGGGGAAACAAGCCACTTAATTGTCAACAATTTGAATGTACTCTTTTGCCACTGAAATCAATGGAGCGGTCTAATTGTTGAAGAAGGCTCAGAGACGTAGCCCAGGAGGAGTGAAATTCATCATCAAATGTTGGTTTCTTCTCTTTGTGTTTGCCATTTTGATTTGCATGTGAATGTGTACTTTTTAAAATTTTATGTGAAAACTAACTCATCATCTTGAAGAGGTTTTGAAACTCGTTACCTTTTAAAGGCCCATTTTGTTTACTTGAAAAGTGTTAGAGGATGATTAGTTTTTGAAAGGAGAAGTTCTCCTTTAATTTTTCAGATCACGTGGTATCAAAGTAGGTTCTGACCAAGTTGCAAGTATGGGAAAGAAAATGAAACATGAAAGACTCCAAAAGTTGGAGGAGATTAATCTATCTCTTCGAATGGAGAACTTGGAGATGAGGATATTTCTTGAAAATACCAAAGAGAAAGAGAGGAAAATGTGCCTTCAATTACAGCATGTGCTGGAGGAACTTATTGGTTAGATTTTCATTCTAGAAGCAGCAAATAATCCCTCCAAAATGAAGCCAATTTGTGGGCATGGTCTAAACACAGTATATGGACCCTATGTTGAGAATGATGCTTGTGATTTTTGTCAGCATCTAAAATATTCTCCTTGTGTGCTTGTTGGTAAAATTTGGTGGCTTGATTCATCATCTACTTTGTCATTGTCATCTCAAATAGAAAATATGGGTGACAAATCAAAGGAGGTAACTAGCATCTCTAGTTCGACTCCTTCAATTTATGTTGATAACACATATTTTGAAACCTTTGAAAATCATAATAAGGTATTGGTATGAAGTTGTTAACTCAGATGGGTAATGAAGGAAGAGATCTTAGAATGAATAGCCAGGGTATCACTAATTCTATCGAGGTGAAGGAGAAACCATGATATGAAGGATTGGGTTATGGTCATAGAGAAGTTGGAGAGTGCTCTAAACTTTTTGAGGCACAGAAATAATCAACTGATGATATGTCACACCAAGGTGGTAGTGATAATGGCCAATTGTCTCCCAAGAAAGATGAATGTTTCAAAGGACATTCAAATTCCAGTCCTCATCATCAAATTCACAACCCAAAGGACAGATATAACTGTCATGGGGATTTTAAAAGATTTGGTGACTTTGATCATTTATGGGACATGTTTCCTTGCACATTTTGTGATGCATCTAACCATTCTATGACTAATTGTGAGCAAGGCAAAGTGATGGTCAAAATAATGGTCTAGATGCTTGGAACAAATCATGAGGAACCTCTCTCAAGTTTGAAGACTTCCTTGTCAATGGGCAAGCAGAAGTATTTTTGTACCCATTGCAATTTGAATGGGACCAGAATGGAAATTGTTGGAAAATTCATATGTAACTTCGTCCCAAGAAGGACAACGAGGTCATGTGATCCACTGCAAGGAAATTGACAGGTGGCAAAGAGGAAACTAGTGTAGTTCCTAAAACAACCTTCAAAGTAGAGCGGGTGCAGAAAGAGAACCCATAAGCCTGGGATAGGCAAAGAATGGGTAGACTATTTTGTATTGTTTGCTTGCTTTGTAAAATTGTAAATACTTGTTGTATATTCCTGTTTGGGTACTTTGTAAAGTGAATTCATGTACAAACACTTATTTGCCACAAGTGTGTTTTCTTTGACATGTTTTGTTGCCTTGGCTTGATGATGAGTCTAATTGTTTGAGGAATATTTGGTACGATCATTTGTATGTCATCCAATATGTTTACAGTTGTGTCCAACACTCACTAATACAAGTGTTTCAATGTGAATATTGTTTGTGGATGTAAACTCTGATAAATATTGTGCAGAAGATACCCATGATTATGTGGACAAAGCCAAGTATGTCATTGAATGAATGTAGCTAGTGTACGTAAGAGTGAAAGTGCAATTTGATGATAGTAAAGAAAATTATGAATCAGTGCATGTCAAGCATTGAGTTGCTTCTAATTTCTAAATAGAAGATCACGTTTGTCTTCATCAAAAAGTGACTTCAAGATGAAGTTTTTTTTAGCCAAGATAGATGGTTTTAGAGAGAATGTTCAGATTCCATCCATCGAAGTCTTTGTTCCTGCATGTTTAAAAGAATTGTGGCTCAATTATTAACAGGAAGATAATGACTTCACAGAGAGGCAAGGTGGAGTACGTTGATTGGAGCTTGAAGAAACCAATTGAAACATAATAGAAAGGATTGATATTGGGAAAGATTATGATATTTTTCCTCATTTGTTTTCTAGGAGAAGATAAAAGTTTGGGGTCCAAAAGTTCCTAGTGGGGAACTATGATCTAAGGATCAAAATTAGGCTAAAAAAAGGAAAGTGCTCAGAATATCCTGAGACTAGCATCAATTTGTAGTGTTCATCATCCTAATTCCAGCAACACTTGAATCGCCTCAGTCCAACTTTGTATGAAGAAATAATGTTTTGAATTTTTTGACCAACAAAAAAAGAATTTACAAGTGGGTTGCTTGGGCTGTTGATTGAGAAATCAATACAGTTGGCATCATGTTGACGTTAGCATGCCAATTGGGTGTACAAAGAGCCAATCAAATCCTATCATGTGCCTAACCATACAAGGATGAGTTGGCACTATTTTACTAGGTCATGTAGTTGAGGGGGTCCAATAGAAGGGTGCCATGTGGCCCAACTAGAGGCCACCACGTGGCATTTTGTCACTGGTCAAAATATTTGGTATAGGCCCAAAGGCTATGTCAGGGTTCAACCCCATGACTGGTCGCACACAAACTCTAGCCTCCACCATTGCACCATCAGATTGGTTCTTAAAAGACTATGGGGCCACTTTATATTTCAAGTCAATGTGTTTGACTGATTGGGAGGAGGGGTCGAGCGTTAGCCCTGGTCCTTGGTCATGTCACCGTCCATATGCCCATGAAGGAGGAGTAGTAGCGAAATAGAGCAGGGAGCAACCCTAGCCCCTAGTCACATAACTTGCCATATGACTGCACATGAAGTTGTAGAAGCTGCTACCAGAGCGGGACAGGGATTCAGTGCCATCCCCTGGTGCTATGGACATGATATGACTTGGCATGGAGTCGAATCTGATGGGGGCAATAGTTAAGGTCATCCCCCAGTCATGTGGACCTCCACATAACCGAAGGTGGAAAAGAAGGGAGTTATCCCTGAGGGCGGGGGCAGTTGGCCCCAACCCTCAACCATATTGCCTCAATATGACCACATGTCGATATAGAAGTAGCCAACGTCGATTGGGTTAAACTGTTGGCTCCATCCCTCAACCTAATGTGCTCCATGTGACCCTGTTATTGTCCATAGGGGTTATTGGGAATTTTAATGATGTGACAAAATGCACCTCCTGTGAGAAAAAATGTCACTTCCTGAACTGTTTAAAGGGTGAAATTGTTTCACAGTTTGTAGGTTTGGCCAAATTGTAGGACAAATAGGAGCTTGGCTTAGAAAAACATAACTTGCTCAATTTTTAACCTTTTGAGCTCAAGAACACCCTAGATGGGGGTTTTTGAGTGTCCTGGATTCAATGGCATCCTCGACTTTCTAATTTGAACACCCTTTGATAGAATTTTTGCAGGATTTGTAGATTTTTACTGTAGATTCAACAACTTATGTGATATGCTAAAACACAAGACAAGAATCTACTTTACTCTTCGGCGGAAACCAAAACTAATCGATGAAAACAATAAGAAGAAAAGGAAGAATATCAATCACACATAACACAATATTACTCTGGGGAAAGAAACTGCTAAAAACCTAGACTATATATATTTCATTAACCAGAAGATCTGAGGAGAAAATACAATGCTTGTTCAACCCGAACAATTCTTGCGCAAGTACAATCTAACTCTCTCCCTCACAAGACAGCTCAAGCCAACACTTAGCCAATTCTTCTACCTACCAAGCCCCTACTTCCTTGCGCAATCCCTATAGGAATTAACCCATATTTAATTGGGAAATTCATTGTCCATAACTATGCAATCCAAACATAGGTCCTCAATTGGTTGCATGCATCATATATACAACTTGGAAAATTATTCAACTAATAGTACGTTATCCTTGAACTCTAAACTCAATTGGGTGTTCCTCTGAACTGACATGCATGATTTATTTATGAGTGAGTCTTCAGTTAACTAGTGTGGTACGAGTGATGCACTGGTGCACTACTGCACTAGTATATGCCTATTAGTTCCTCCAACAACTAGAAGTAGTTTAACTAACTATAACTCAATTAGACTAAGTTATCTAATTACAACTTCAAAGAACTCAACCTAGGCCCCTAAAATTTAGGGATCACTCTACATGACTCTATATAGACTTCCAACTCGAATTTCCTAAGTCATTTTAACTTAATTAACTATTACAAGTTGCTATGAGAATAGAATTACAATTTAATTCACAATTTAACTCAATGATAAATTAAATTGGAATTTCTTGTTGCTATTTTTAACACTCCCTCTCAACAAGAAATGGATTATCAACTACCTTGATCCTATCTCTATGAAACCTAAATCTGCATCTTGAAAAATCCTTTGTCAAAATATTTGCATCCTGCTCCTATGCGGGAATGTACTCCAAAAACATAATTCTCCTCTGCACACAATCTCGAAGATGATGATACTAGATATCAATATGCTTGGACTGATCATGAAAAGCTAGATTTTCAAAGAGTTTGATACAACATAGTAAATCATAGTTGGATCCATATACTGACCAAATAAACCAACCAGAATCTTCCCCATCTAGATAGCCTCACAAGTTACTTGACTAGAAACCATGTACTATGACTCTATTGAACTGAGTTCAACTGATCTCTGTTTTTTGTTGTACCAAGAAATAGTTATTGACCTAATACTAAAGGTCCCTCTTGATGTTCTCTTCCTATCGGATGGACTCCCTGCCCAATCTGCATTGGTGGAGCCTTTAATCTTCGCTCCCTCTATTCTTCTATATCATAAACCATACTGAGTAGTGCCTCTAAGGTATCTTAGCACATGCTTGGCTGCCTTCCAATAAAGCTTGGTCCGCTTAACCATCACTTGACTAAGATGCTTAATTATAGCACATGTCCAATCATGTGTTCACCAAATACATGAGGTAACCCACAAGCTTCCTATAAATAGTAGCTTCCACTACTTCACTGGAAGTAGCATACTCCTTCCTCCAGTTACTTGTTAGAGGAGTCTGTTGGATACCTATACCAATAGGTTTCATATTTCATGATTGGCAAGGGAAAGTCCAAATATGCTCTGCTTTGATATCACAAAGATCCCATATTTCCTAGAGAACAAGAGGTGTGTAAAGTGTTTCAAATGTTAATCACCTTATTTCAATTTTGGTGGATGATCCAACAGTTTAACCTGGATCATGCCATGTTTCAATTTTGAGTTATAGAATAGAGAAAGAAGTCTGTCCAAACTGCTTAATCTTGGCAGACAACTAGTTCAGGTAGAGAAGAAAGGGCTCTCAACAGCTTAATCTGGGACCTTGGAAGAAATAAGGCTAGAAGTAGATAGAAAAAGCAAAAGAAAAAGCCAAAGAAAAGAAAAGGCAAGTAAGGGTCTGCAAGTCCAAGTGCACCCTCCAAGAAGAAATAAAAATGCTAGGCAAGTAGCTGGGTAAGTAGTTGGGGTTGCAGAAAGTTATACCTACCATTGCAGAGATGGTAACTGTGGGTATCAAAGCAAAGTCAATTAATTGACAAAGGTGTTCTTCTTCATCGATTTGCAGCTGGAAGCATGACTAATTTCCCTGACTAATTTCCCTCATTCCCTTCCAATTTCATCTCTAGCATTCCCCATCAGCTAAGATTCATGAAAATGACTAAGTTTTCATGGTGGTTCTTAATCTTTTAAAGCCACATTTCTTGTCTAAAAATATTTTCATTTTGATCTACTCTCAAAACCAAGTTTGTTTCACATAAACTAAAATGGTTTCCCCCTCCACTCACCCTCTCATCCATATTAACTCTAATTCTACTATGTAAATCCCCTATATTACCTTTTCCCCTACTAGTATTAAACACCATGGTGTATAAATCCCAGCATTATCTACATATTCTCCTTTTGGCATTATAGCCAAGTAAATGGTCTAAGGGGACTTCAGTCCACCTGGGACTGTGGTCAACCTTGTCTTGGATGTGCTCTGACCTCTGGTTATGAGCAGAAATCCTGTCCCTCAACCCTCACAGTCTCTCTGCTGAAAACGCACAAAAACCCCGTTTTCCTATATAAACCCTTGAAAAAGCCCAAAAAACCCAAAAACTGCGAAAAAACCCACTTTCCTATAGTCCTCCGCCCAATCATTGAATTGAATATTTTATTGCGCTGGCGGGACCCCCCCCCCCAAACATGCTCGACCAGTCGGAAGGCCCGCCAGCCGTCAGATCTCCGTCGCCCGGATCTAAAGGTGGGCGGTCATTTTCACTCCCCGACCTGCCGACCTTTAGCGTCCGGGGAAAGTGGTTTTGGCCATCCCGTACAGGGGACGCGTGGCAGGCGGTGGGGTTGTTCGGAGCCCCCCTCCCCGTTACCGCTTTTGCCCAAAGGTGGTGCGGGGAACCCGCTTACCGCCACCCCTAATACCACTCTCCTCCCACGTCATTTGCACGTCACCCTGACGTCACCTCGCCAGTGCCTGCCCCAGCGTCCCGTGGCCCTCCACGCGGACCCGCCACTGTACCCGCCCGCCACCGTGTCCTGCCACCCTGGCAAACACCTCAGCCGCCACGTCACCTCCGTATCTGGGCCCCGCCATGACGTCATGCTGACGTCATCGGCGGAAAAGCGCCAAATGCACACTTTTGCCAAATTTAACGATTTAAACGACTAAATGAGTTGTTTTCGCTCATTTTCATGCGAAAGAGAAACTAGCCGTTGCCAACAGCTGCTGCGAAACCTCTCACTCAGCCATCAAATTCGACAATTCGACCATTCAAAGTTCAGAATTCGACGGCACTAAGTCTCCACAACCCAGCCCGCGAGCTTCCAAGACGCTTTTCCAGGTATTTTGCCATTTCCTTCCACTTTGCCCATGAATTCCAATTCTCTGTAGAATTCACCATTAAAGACTGGTAAATTCACTTAATTCAGCTCCACCTGATCACCTAAACCAAACCCAAGCAACCTGCCCCATCCCTAAGCCACAATTTGACATTGGAGCAATCAGTTCGCGGGTTAAAACTGCAAAATTGCCCCCGAGGTACTCGGCATTGTTCCCTTTTGCCAAGTACAGGCCACCTGCACTCTTCCTAAAGAATTATCACTGTCTCTGCAACGTCCCCTTAGGCAATCCACATCCCTGAGAATTTGCAGCAATTTACCAACTTGCTTACAATTTTACACTAGAAGAGGACATCACACTGTGTACAGTTTACCTGCTGCTTAAGTCTTTAAAGACTTATCAAACTATTACCTCTCCCTGCTCACATACAGATTATATCATGGCAGCCTCTGCATCCTCTTCCCTCAGTGTTACTCCACTAAATCAAACCAATAAGGAACTGGAGGCCTTGCCATTTATTGACAAGGATTGTCTCATTGATGACTTTGAGGGAGACAGGGACTTTTTGAAGACCTTCACTACACTGAGGGAAGACCATAAGGATGGACTTGGTACAGATGGAATATGGGAGTCAAACCTGCCCTATTACTGTCTCCCAGCTGTGAATGTTTTCCCTGAAATCATTCACTTATGTGCTCAAAACTATGATCTAGAGCACAGAGCTGTCAATACTCCATCAGGGAGGATCCTTTTTTATATAAATGCTGAGTCCATCAACAAGATGTTACAGTTTGATCAAACGGAGTTGCTAATCCCATTCTCCATGAGGTATTTGCTGGAATCTGGTGACAAGATGACCAGTGAGGAGCTGCAAAAGGTCACCAGGAACTACATGAGAACTGAGTGCCAGCCTACAGGGCCACCCCCTTATCTGCATGAACATTTCAATGACTCAGGCAGGCTGCTACTGGACATGATAGCCTATGTGTTAGGTTACCAAAACAGTGAGCATGTGGATCAAGCCATGCTCGTATTGCTGTTTGCTTACAGCCCACGTCAACCCCCTGCCCAAAAGTATAACTTTGCTAAGTTCATAGCCAATAGGATTCATGATCAATTGAGCAAAATGGACAGATAGGGGGTCTTCAGATACTCAGCTTACATCTACCACCTGTTCATGTTTTATCATTCTGAAGCTTTCCCATGCTACATCAGAAGGCTGGATAATAAAGGAGAGAGGAGATCTGTCATCTTCTGGACCTCAGTCTATCATAAAATCACAAATTCACCCTATACCTACTGTGAATTTGTTGACCAGTTTGTGTACCCAGTCTCCTGCATGCTTATGAAGTCCCCTCCACCTAGAATATCTAATGAGATCAAGAAAGCTTTGCAGCTATCTAAGAAGTACAAAATAGGTGATTGGTACCTATATGAACACCATACTGTGTTCAGAGTATATGGCTGTGAGCTCTGTCCATACAGGCTACCCAAGTATGTTCCTATGAGATTATTTGCCTTGGAGTATTACAGGCAATTGATTCAGTCAGACCTTACCCATTTCCACAGCTCCAAGATAAAGGCACACCTTAACTTCAAAAATGAGTTGGGCCCTTTCATCATGAACAAGAAGGAAGGATGGGAATCTACAGACCTGATCCTCAAGGACAAATATAAATTGTCATACAGTTTTCGATGGGTCCATTATGACCCTCAAGGTTTCATCACTGCTAGGAGAACTAAGTACAGACTCCTAGGGATTAAACACTGCCACTACCCACACATAGAAAAATATGCCAACTTACAAGAATGGCAGCTGGACACTCTAGTTGAGAGCTTAACTGAAGAAGAAAGAATGCTTAAAAATATGAAAGAACTTGAGAAGACTATTGACCTGGACTATGTGCTCCAGGTACCTTTCAGACTGCCTCAATCAGTGGGAGAAGGGACCTCAGTTACCAGGACAGCGCCGCAGACACTCTCTACAGCAGCACCAGGCTTAGATAAAGGAAAAGGAAAAATGGATGCAGAGGATGAAGCAAAAAAGGAACAGTCAGAGCAACAGTCACAGCAAAAAGATCAGCAAACAGAACAACAAACAGAGCAGCAACAAGGACAAACTGTTCTGCCACAAACTGGGCTGCCAGAAACCCCCCTAATGCAAACACCGCCACCTCAAACTGAGCCATTAACTACCTCAGTTTTGCAGACCCCAGCACATGAAGAGAGGGGTACTAAAAGGCAAAGAGAAGAGTCCACTCCCCTCAGTGGATCCTCCCACCAGCCAGAAGCCAAAAGGCAAAGGGCAGATTCCCCAGAGGTGGAAGACATTACTGAAGATGTCTTGAACAACACAGCAAAGGACAGGGAGGGCAGCCAACATACAGGGACAAGCTCCTTTCAGCAGGAGCAGAATTTACAGCTTGGTTTGGAGGTGTCATCCTCTTCTCAGCAAAGCCAGAAGCTTAAAGGTGCTAAGGCTTCCTTCAAACAAATCAAGGCAGCAAATGAGTTATTGAGGGCTGAGGTTTACAAACAGTTTATAGATGCCACTCCAGCCCAGCAGGAAAGGTTGATGTCGGTCTACGACTTCAAAGAAGAAAAAATAATATTCAGCCATTTCAAACCCAAGGGGCCGCAGCCAATGACAACTGCAGATTTCATCAAAACAAGGGTGGAGGTCCTGGCCAAAGACATACATCCTATGGACCAAATTGAACTCCACAAGCAAACTGGGGAGATGGTCTATGCCACTTTGGTAGAGAAGGCCACATTAGCTCATGAGCTGAAAGAATCTTTGAAGAACACAAACACTCAACTAGATTTTGAGAGGATGTCCTCTAAGGCCAAGGACAATAGGATAAAATCTCTTGAGGAGATTATTGTTGATCTAAGGCATGACCCTAGTGATCCAACCGGGGTAAAAGCCTTCATGAAGAAAAAGGATGATGATCTAAATGCCATGAAGAAGAGGTTGAAGCTGTTACCTACAGAACACCCTCAGACAGCTGAATTGCAAAAAGAAAAGCAAGTTAATGAACAACTTGACCTCTTATTACAGCAAGATCAAAGGATCCAAGAACTAGAGAAAGAGCTGGAAGGAGCATTACAAGACAAAAAGGGAGAATCTACACTCCAAGCTCCTCCAACAGATTCCACAACAGCAACAACTTCTGGGGCAGCAGTGGCCCCCACAACAGAAGCAGCAGGTACAACAGTAGCTCCAGATGCTCACCCCAGTGTAGAAGAATTGACCAAAGCTGTCAAGGCAATGGAGCTACAGGCGGATGAAATAAAGAAAGCAAAAGAAAAACTGGCAGAGATAGATGCCAAATATGATCAATCAAAGGTAACGGTAGCAGAACAGGGCAGACAGATTAAGGCTCAAAAAAATAAAATAAAGGCCCTGGAGAAGGAGCTCAATCTGGAAAATACTATGGCAGAAATCAAAAGAATCTTGTGGAATAAAATTACCCAAGCCATTATCAAACAATGGAAATCCATTAAAACAATCCATGAGCATATGGATTTAATTGTACAAGCCCAGACAGATGTCCAGAGGGCCAAGACAATGTTAGGAAACAGACCTGAGCAAGCTAGCCAATTGATAGAATTTTTGAACAGGCAAGACAAAGAGGAGCTGGCAGCCGTTGGAATCACCAACAGAACAGAGGCCATCCTCATGGCTAAAAAGGTGCTAACTCTCAGAGGTTATGTACAGACGGTAGAAAGAAAAAGTTATGAGATACAGACTGAAGTTGAAGATTATAAACTCGGAATGGGAATGCTACAAGCAAGAGGACTGCCTAGCCTGTTGAGCAGCACAGGAAAATTGATCAGCAGAGATCAATTTACAAACAGGATGGCCACTCACATTGAAAATCAAATCACTGCATCCAGCAGTACTTCTGAGGAAACAGTTCCTCCAACAGGACAGAGCTTGTACACTAAGCTCGAAGGCTCATTTTTTATTGAAAATGAGGTAAATCATTTATTTGAAACTCCTCCTAGTTTTTTCAGATATACAGAGCTTGATGAGACTCTAATTAAAATTCGGAGGCATCAAATGCCTAAGGAGGACTGGTGGCAGGCCATGCTCCAAATTCTGCCACGGTAGTTTCAAGACATTCGGCCACTGCCAGCTCAGGTCACCAGAAGACAAGTGTAAAAGGGTTAATGTTTGAAAAGCATCCAAAAAGTGATTCATTACTAACGATGACAGCTAGCCACATTTTGAACAGCACGTCTCCAACCGACTCCAATTGCCACCAAGTCAACAGTCTCTGACCATTTTTGACAGCTAAGGGACTAAAATTTATTACAACATTTACTCTTTTAGCTGCTGCACTCCAGCAGTTGGTAGGACATTTATGGAGCATTTACTCTTCATTCAGATATTTTCCAAATGTAAATTTGTATATATACCCCCCTTAGTAACGCATAAGGGGTTGGTAAATTTTACTCTGAGGCATGTATACTCCGTATTTTCAGAAAAGTTTAATACAAAGAGCAATTTCAGCTCAGTGATTTCCTGGAACTCTGGTGTCTTGTTGATAATCTAAGAGCTGTTGCAGAAACCTTGCGTTGTCTGGTGGAATGATATGTCTTCTTTAAACTCTGTTTCGTTTCCCTATGTTATTTCGTTTTCATATTTTCGTCATATCTAGCAATAAAGAAAAAGAATAGTTCAGGACATGTTTCTTAACACCCTGTGCTCAATCTTATGTTGCTGTAAATGTTTTCTTCAGGATTAAAAGAGACATGAATTCTTAAATGCTCATGTTACATTTAATTCCATGATGTGAATGTTATCTAGAAATTCTTAAATGCTTCCAGGTAACAATTGTTTCTCCTTTCATACCAGTTTATAGAAAGATCCTTAATTGCCTTTCTTATCCTGGACATGTTACACACAAACTCAATTTCAAAGCTTTGTTCCCCGGACAATCACCTTGCTCTGCAGCTTTCATTAATGTATCAACATAGCACACCAAACCAAAGGACCACTGACTCCATTGCCCAATGTTATATAATATGCTGGGAAGAGCACACACGTTTGACTGAAACTTTTCCAACCAAACAATTGAAACAAGATTAAACTTAATAGCTAGCCTAAAACACCATCATAACAGAGACAAATCATAAAGAGAGAGCCCTCTCTGATCACAGTTTGGCTAGAAACAGTGATCCAAAGATTGGTTAGTGGTTACCCCGGCCGTATTCCCTTGGGAGTCATAGGGAACAACCTGGGTGTTAACAGAGTCTCCATGGGTTTACTACTCTCCATGTGGAACCTTTCGAGTATCTAGTTGGCATACTTTCCCTGAGAGGAAAAAATTTCCTCATCACCTTGCCATTATTCCATGCCCAAAAAGTACTGCAAATTATTTCATTGGCATACTTGCCCTATGAGATAAAAATTTCCTCATCACCTTGCCATACTTCCATGCCTAAAAATTAGTGCATGAGCCCCAAGTCCTTCATTCTGAACTCTCTTGCAAGATCCTCTTTACAAGACTTGATCAACTTATCATCACCTATAAAAATCAAATCATCGACATTTAAAACAATAATCAACAATTTACCTTCAACCACAATATGGTAAAGATTTTCAATCTCTTCACTTTTGGTGAAGCTAAACCCAGTGAGGTAGTTATCGATCCTAGTGTACCAAGCACGGGGTGCTTGCTTCATCCCATACAATGCTCACTTGAGTTGGTACATATGCAACTCTCTGTCAAAGGTATCAAAACCTTTAGGCTACCCAATATACACCTCTTTCTCAATCATGCCATTAAGGAAGGTTGTATTTACATCCATCTGATGTATCTTCCATACCATTTGTGCTGATAGTGCCAAAATGGATCTGATTGATGAGTACCTTGCAACAAGATCAAAGGTCTCATCGTAATCAATCCCCTCCACCTGAGAAATTCCTTGGTTCACAAACCTAGCCTTGTGTTTCTCAGCACTATCATCCACTACTTGCTTACCTTGTAAAGCCATCGGGAACTCATCACTAACTTGTCCACTGGTCTTGGTACCACATCCCAAACATTGTTCCTGACAATGGAGTCATACTCCTCAATCATGACATCAACCCAAACCTATTGTTGCACTGCTTCCTCAAAAGAGGATGGCTTTGTCTCTACACATCTGCTCAAGAGCCATGTATCCAGTGTACCTCTCTGGTGATCTCCTCTACCTGTGTTTTGATGTGGGTGCACCCACATTCTCTATAGCATCTAACTTGTTAGCCTCTTTGGTGCGTGTTCTCCCATCTCTAGATGACTATGCATGAGTGGGTGTCTCCACTCCCTAATCTTGTGCATATGGCTGCTCTACATCAATCTGAGGTTCCTCCTTAGGAGCTAAAATCTCCTCAACCGCATGTAGCTCAATCTCCCTCTCAAGGGAACATCTCATGGCCTTCTCTTCATCTAATTTTACATCCTTGTGAACCATTATCATTCTATTGGTCGAAAGTTACACTCAATAATTGTGAGGTGTATCAATGTACCCCACGAATATCCCCAACTCTGTTGTTGGCTCAAGCATCTTTCGTGCATGTTTGGTTACATGGAAGTAGACTGATGAACCAAAAATCCTGAAGTTACCCACATCTGGTTTCTTCCCTAAAAAAGCATCTTCCATTGTACTCATCCCAAGAATTCAATGAGGGCTTCTGTTCTACAAATAAACATATTTTTTGCATGCCTTAGCCCATAAGTGTAGTGGTAAGCCCTGATCAGGCAACATCTCCTGTGATGCCCCTACTATGCTTCTTTTTTTCCTTTCAGCCACCCCATTCTACTATGGGTTATAAGGTGCTATCAACTCTTGTCGAATGCCTTCTACCACACAGAATTTTTTAAACTCACTCGATACATAGTCTCCACCATTATCACTCCTACGAGATTTAAATTTTCTTCCAATTGTTGGAAATAATATTGATTCACCACCCCACTCAGTATTATTTCCAACAATTGGTATCAGAGCAGATCCTTCAGAAGAAGCCTGATCACTTGAAGGAAGATCTTTCATGATGAACAATCACGAAGGCATGGGATCTATCAAACCACCAATATTTAATGGGAACAACTTGGTATATAATTGGAAAATAAGAACTAGGGCCTACCTTCAGTCGCTTGGAGTCGATGTGTGGGAAATTGTGGAAGGAGGATATCAGTTTCTAGTAGGAATACCTATAGATTCAACAGGTAAGAATTTATATGAAAGCAATTCCAAAGCAGTAAATACGTTATTGGGAAGTTTGTTAGAATCAGAATTTGTCAAAGTCATGCAAGTCAAGATAGCCAAAGAGATATGGGACAAAATCATTCAGAGCTACGAAGGAGGCTCCCAGGTAAAACGTGTCAAGCTCTAAACTCTCATAATTTAGTATGAAACTCTTAAGATGCATAGTGATGAGAGTATTGCTAGTTACTTTTTACATGTAGATGATAGTGTTAATTGTATGAATAATCTAGGTGAAGAGATAAAGGAAGCTACTTTAGTTGAGAAAAGTTTGAGATCTTTGTCTTCTAAATTTGAGTCAAAAGTATCTGCCATAGAAGAAAAGCAAGATCTTCAAACTATTACTATGGTTCAACTCCATGGAATCGTAACTGCCTTTGAAATGAGGAAAGGAGGTCCATCAAATATGAGAGAAGCATCTTTTAAAGCTTCAGCAAAGGGAAAAGAAAAGGAAGAGCACAATGAACCAAGATACATTTTAGAAGAAGAAGATGAGGTAAATTTTGTCAAGAAGCTTCAATGGGGTTCTGGAAGATTCAGAGGTAAGCTACCATTTAAATGCTTTGCTTGTGGTATAGTTGGCCATTATGCTGCCAAATGTCCTCATAAAGATAAATATGAAAAGGGAAAGGAATATGCAAAAGGAAATAGAAAACAAGTTGTCAATAAAAGGAGTTACTATACTCATGAAGATAGTGATGGTTTATCTAATAGTGATGAAGATGAAACTGAACAAGATTATAGACTACTGATGGCTTATGGAAATGATGATTTTTTGGATGCCTTAGAAGAGGAAAACTTTCTTAAAGAAATCACAAAACTCAAAATATGTTTAGAAGAAAATAATATGATCATAGATATGTTGACACATCAACTCACTGAAACAGAAAAACACAATGAAAATCTAGAATGTGAAATTGTGGGTCTAAGAAAAGAACTGGAGAAGACAAAATCTCTTAATCTTAGATTTTCTAAAGGATCAGAAACTTTAAATGAAATCATCAAAGTTCAGCGTTCTCCTCTTATAAAGAAAGGTTTTGATATACTAAAGAATCATCTCAATCACAGAAGTCGTCAGCCTCCACCAGAAGCTATCTTGATGTAGCAAAGACCAATGAACAGTATGTCAATCATCAGAAAAGGCCTAAAAATACTCATCAGGTAAATCATGCTCAATTTACTCCAAGGATGAATATCAGTAGAAGCTTCAATCAAAAGGTAAACAATGCCAAAAGATTCTATGATTGCAGAAGCTTCTTCTTTAATGGACAATGTTTTTCATGCCATAACTTTGGGCATAAGGTTGCTCAATGTGTTGCTTACAAACCATCATGACTAGAGAAGCACGAAATCAAAGGAGTGTAACAGGAATCAAGAAAAGCTCCTATAATAAATTTTCTCCTCTTGAAGATGAAATAGAATGTTCAATTTGTAAAAACTTTAGTCATGAAGAATCTGAAAGTAGGAGCAAATTTTGGCCAATACTTCAAAAGGAGAAAACATCATCAAATTCCAAGATATGGAGAAAGAAGGAATCTCAATCAAAAAGATGTGGCATAGATCTGTATGCAGAAGAACAATAGAATCAATGGTACATTGACAGCGGATGCTCCAAACACATGACAGGTGACAAAGAGAAACTTCATTCATATAATGCTTTAGAAAAGGAAAAGAATGTCTCATTTGAAAATGACACACCAACTGTCATTACAGGTAAAGGTTATGTTTTCTTGAAAGAAAAGGTTAAAGCTGGAAATGTCATGTATGTAGATGGTTTAAAGCATAAATTGTTGAGTGTCAGTCAAGTGTGTGATCAAGAAAATGAAGTTTTGTTTCGATCCAACGGATGTGTGGTTCATGAGCTTGATACAGGAAAGACTGTAATCAAAGGTACAAGAACTCCAAAAAAATTATACATGCTCGAAGGAGGACAACAACAATGCTATCTAAGCAAAACAGATGAAAACTAGATATGGCATAGAAGATTGGGGCATCTAAGCTTTTCTCAAATAAGAAAAGCATGCAGACTCAAGGCGGTCTATGATATTCCAGATATCAGCATCCCAGAAAATACCATATGCAAACCATGTCAAATTGGTAAGCAAACTAGAGTTCATTTCAGTGAAAAATAAGGATCAGCAAGTAATCCTCTTAAACTCATTTGAACTGATTTATTTGGACCAACAAGGAAAAAGTCAACTCATGGAGAAGAATACTTTATTTTATTTATTAATGATTTTTCCAAGATGTGTTGGATAGGTCTACTAAAGCATAAAGATGAAGAATTTGAAAAGTTTAAAGCCTTCAAAGCTTTAGTTGAAAATGAATCAGATCAAAAAATCAAATGTTTCAGATCTAATCAAGGGGGAGAATTCATATTAGATGAATTTTTGACTTTTGTGAACAACATGGAATAAAAAGGAAATTCTACGTCATCAGAACTCCTCAACAAAATGGTGTGGTGGAAAGAATGAATAGAATAGTTCAACAAATGGCTTGAGCGATGCTTGATGAATCTGGAACTCCTGCAACCTTCTCGGGTGAAGCTGTATTTGCTGCCATGAATATTCTCAACAAAGAGACTATTCGGGTAAATAGCGATCAAACTCCATATGAACTTTGGTATGGTAAGACTCCTACTGTAAAACACTTAGAGTTTTTGGAAGCAAATGTTTCATCAAAAGGAATTATGAAAAAATTGGTAAGTTTGAACCCAGAGCAGATGAAGGAATTCTTCTTGGTTATTCATCCAGAAGTAAAGGATACAAATGTTATAATAAAAGACATCAGAAAATTGTTGAATGCATTGATATTGTAATTGATGAAGCATGCAGAAATCCAAAATAAATGAAATCAACAGAGGAATATGACAATGAGGAAGATGGGGAATGCTTTCTCATATCAAATAAAAATGATATAGAAGAAGAAACCAATGAATCACCAGGAGAAGATATGACAGAAAAGGAAAAGACTCCATCCAGTTATGTTCAAAAGAATCATCCTGAATCTCAAATTCTAGGATAAAAAGGGTCTGGAGTACAGACAAGAAGAACTCTTAAAGGGACCTCAAGTTATCTAGAATTACTATCCTCCACAGAACCATAGAATGTAAATGAATATAGCAAAGATGAATGTTGGGTTAAGGCCATGGATGAAGAACTTGACCAAATTAAAAAGAATGATACTTTGGAATTAGTTCCTATACCTCATGATAAAAATGTTATAGGAACAAAATGGATATTTAAGAATAATCTGAATGAAAATGGAGAAGTTATTAGAAACAAGGCAAGACTTGTTTGTAGAGGGTATGCTCAACAAGAAGGCATAGATTTTGAAGAAACTTTTGCACCTGCTGCCATACATGAAGCCATGAGAATGTTTCTTGCTCTTTCTAGTTTTCAAAAATTCAAAGTATATCAAATGGATGTAAAATCAGCTTTTCTTAATGGAGATTTAGAAGAAGAAGTTTATATTGAGAAACCAGAAGGATTCATTCTAGGAAATAATGCAAAACTCGTATGCAAAGCCAAAAAGGCTCTTTATGGGATGAAACATGCTCCAAGGGCTTGGTATTACCGTCTTGAAAAATATCTACAACAACAAGGTTTCACAAAAGGTTCTGCAGATAGCAACTTATACACAAAGATTGAAAATGATAAACTGCTAATTATTGTTGTTTATGTTGATGATATCATCTTTGGTAGCAATGAAGAATTTATGAGTCAAAATTTTGCTTCGGTAATGCAACAAGAATTTGGAATTTCCTTACTTGGTGAACTTACTTATTTTCTTGGTCTACAAGTACAACAAACAAAAGATGGTATTTTTCTTTCACAAACCAAATATGTCAAGAAGATCTTGAAGAAGTATGGAATGGAAGATTCTAAACCAGTATGTACTCCAATGGTAACAGGATGCAGTCTTAGTTCTAACGACGAATCACCAGCAGTAAACCAACCAACTTACAGATCTATGATTGGAAGTTTTCTTTATGTAATAGGTACTAGACCTGGTATCATGCATGCAATAGGAATTGTTGGAAGGTTCTAATCAAATCCAAAGGAATCACATCTTCAGGCAGTTAAACGAATTTTCAAATATCTTCAAGGATCTTAAGACTTTGGACTATGGTATCCTAAAGATTCATATCTTAACCTTCATGCATATACAAATGCAGATTGGGTAGGAAATGTTGATGATCGAAACAACAATAGTGGAGGAGCATTCTATATGGGTTCACAGTTGGTGTCTTGGTTCAGCAAGAAACAAAGTTCGATTGCCTTATCTATAGCCGAAGTAGAATATGTGGTTGTTGCATCTTGCTGCACATAACTACTTTGGATGATGCAAAAATTTCAAGGCATTCAAATCACATGTACTCCACCCATCTCCATTCTATGTGATAATACAAGTGGCATCAGTATTTCGAAAAATCCAATCATGCACTGCAAGACCAAGCACATACCCATTAAGTACCATTTTCTATGAGAAAAAAGTTCTTGAACAAAAGGTTAAATTGGAGTATGTTCCCTCTAAAGAAAAGGTTGTTGATATATTCACCAAACCACTTCCCAGAGAAACATTTGAATATTTCAGACAAAAGTCTAGAGTAGTTGTTGCATCATCCTGCTGTTAAATCCAGTTTTTCAGAGGAAGGTTCATATACACGAGTTGCATGAAGTATAGTCTCGTATATATGCGGGTTTCTGTGGCTGCGGAAGCATATATTATTTTCTGATAGAAAAATAGTGGGTCAGAATTTGATATGGGTGCTCAGTCTGATATTGATGATTACAGTCTGATGATCTGCTTTATTCATTGATTTTTATCTTACTGACAAAGATTCCTTAATGAATGACTTGTTGACAATTCACAAGTAGCACAGGTTCAAGGGGAGCATTAGCCTTCACTCACATTCTACATTGTTGGCATTATGGTTGCTGAGTTTAGTTATGGTTTCAGATATTTATATCAGTTGTTGCATAAGTCATGTAAAGATCTAGGGTGTGATATGTCTCCTTTTGTCATTGTCTATGTTTGAATAGGTCTTATTGGACATATGATGTAATTTGTATCCCCACTATGCATGGGATGGATTATGTAATAATTGTTGTATTTAAGTCATGTATAAACAATTGGTATATCCCCACTTGGTTGAGTGGATGAGGCAAATGTGGTGTATCCCCACTTGGTTGGGTGGATGAGTCAAATGTGGTGTATCCCCACTTGGTTGGGTGATTGATGTATGTATGATTCATTGGTCTTAAGGAGGTCATACTCACTTAGTTGAGTTATAGAGTCATGTTATTCTTTTGAAAGATATCTCTGCATAATTGGCATGTAATCAGGCGAGAGCATGGACAGCATAATTTATATCAAAAAGGGAGAGTATCTTGGTCTACCCTTTGCCCTTGATGTTAAAGGGGAAGAGTATTTTGGTGTTGCTTGTTATCTTTCACAGTGTCTATAGCTTGCAGTAATCAACACCAACATGGTTGGCATTAAGTCCAAAGGGGGAGATTGTTGGCATTACTATACAAGTGGTGTCCTTGATGGAAACTCACTCATAGGTTAGTTTAGTTTTGATAAAAGGCAACCCACAATGTAACAGATCATTTCAGAGGTAAAAGGGCATTGGTAGAGAAGAACAGGAAGATGGAATTAAGGTCTACTAATCAGAATAAATAAGTTAAAGGAAAAGGATGGTGTAAAGTAGTTTAATATGTATACAGAGGTCCACTTAATCAAAATAGTGTATACACACTAGTTCACAGAACAAAAAGAGCGTATACATATACATGCACTTTCACAAGAAGAAAAGCGCATATATGTTGGAAAATCAAGGAAATTCAAGAGGAAGCAATACCAGGGGTCAATACCATGGTATTAGCCCACAATATTGAGTGGAGTAATGACTATTTGATCTCATCCAAGAATACCACAAGTCCTAAGTGGTGTTGGTATGAGGTATTGAGAAAGGCGTATAACTATATAAGGAGGAGAAGATCATAAGGCCAATGTGTGGAAGTGAAAAGGGTTTCTTAGGAATACTTCTATCTAAAGTATGTTTTATGTTGCAGGGGCTATGTTGTGATTTGATCTGAAATATTTTGTGCACCTTGAATTCAATGTTGGATCAACATCATGAGACCTGAAATGACTTATCATTGAATGATCTGATATTGGTTGGGCTAGATATGATTACGTACACCTATTTTATTCTTTAAATGTCATGATCTAGGTTTGTATGAAGTCTGAAATAGCAGCGAAGTTGTGAGTTAATATTTGCAGATCTATATGCTAGTTTTCCTCGGTAAAGGTGCGTATACATGTAGGTTAGGCTCTTCCAAGTAGTGTATACAAAGGAAAATCCTATTCTTCATAAATGCCTAATCTATTTGATCAGTTTTGTTGTCTTATTGTTGTCTGTTAATGAAGTCTTCTTAGATTTGAATGTAAAACTAAATGCATAAGGAGTTTTGTGTCTGATTGATTGTTTAAGTGAGAATGGTTATCTCTGCTACTGCCTATCTAAAGCTCTATAAATTGACAGTAGATATTGAATATATTGCTGGTTGGTACAGTCTTGATTCAGAAGTTTTATGTTTCATTAGTTTTGAAGGTATACGCAGGTTTGGTTAAAGGAAGTAGCGTATAAATGTAGGTTGGGTTCAGTAAAGTAGCATATACATTCTGATGCATGGTTTTTGAGATTGCAGCTGGTTCTGAATAATGATGTAAGTTTTTGGGTTCAGCACAGTGTTTTGGTGATAGTGATCTGACTGTTTAGATTAACTTATTATTGGTTGATGCAGTTTGAAAGTTCTGATGGGTCCAGTATGAAAATTTGATGAAAAGAGGCCTTCGTTTGTATTGTTGTGTACCAGGAGCATCCAGTCTGAAAAATTTATGAAACGTGGTCCCTGGAGGAAGAGAGAAGGTTGTAGCCTTCTGTAGGTCAATGCTTACGTACTAGTAAACACATTGGCTAGTACAAGAGCTAGGGGGTTGTAGCTCCCTTCCAGTAGAAGCTGGGAAACGAGAGAAGGTTGTACCCTTCTGCAGCTGGGTGCTTGCGTACTAGTATGAGTTTGCACCAGTACAAGATTGTAAATAGATTTTCTTAATATTAAAAGAAGACAGAGATGACAGCAGCAGGTGGTTTTTCTCCTGCATTGGGTTTCCACCTTAAATCTTGGTGTTCATGTGTGTTTCTTATCTGTGATGGTTTATTATGTTTTTATTGCACTATTTAACAAGTTACTGATGCACTAATTAAAGATCAACACATGATAAATTGACTAATCATAAGTTCTTTGGGTATACGTTGGTTTCTCTAATCACAGTAGCATGTACACGCAAGTTCACTTCATAAAAATAGTGTATATAGATCTATTTGGGAAATTAAAAATTATTGAACTGTAAATATTGATTCACCCCCCCTCTCAGTATTATTTCCCACACTAGTAATTTTCTCGACCAATGCTTTAAATTCACAAAACTTTGCAAAAGTATGATCTTTCTTCTTCATAAAGAATATCCAACATTTATGAGAAAAATCATCAACAAATATAACATAATACATGTTCTTTTCCATGGATGTTGTCAAGAACGATCCACACACATCTAAATGGACTCAATCAAGCATCACCTATGTTGGATTGTCTTTGTCATGAAAGGAAACCTTGTTGTACTTTCCCAATGTACACCATTTGCATGTGTCAACCTACTCAAGTGTACCCTTGGAAAGACCAATAGAAATTTGTTGCATGATTTTCAAAGTGCCATGATGCAAGTGATCCAACCTCCTGTGCTAGAACTCATTGATGTCTCAGCTCTGCACCTTCTCTGCTTTTGTTCTTAAGGTAGCAAAATATTCTACCTCCAACTTATATATATTCTCCACTCGAATCCCTATCCTCTTCACCTATCCCATGGCTATGTGACGAAGGAACGCATTTCCCCTACTAAATATCACATCATAGCTTCTATCCTATAACATGGCAACCAATACCAAGTTCTTTTTCAAACCAGGAACATATATAACATCTAGCAAAGTGAGGGGAGCACCTGACTCCCTCTGAAAGGTAACTATACGAAACCCAGTAGCACTATACCTCTCGTCATCACCCATATCGATATGCATCTGGAGATCCTTCTCCTCCAAGTTACTGAAGATCTCTTTGTTACCAGTCATGTGGAAAGAAGCTCCATTGTCCAAGTACCATACACTACCCATCATCAATGACACCATACATGCCATGAGGGTAAATTTCAATTTGAATTGTGAGGCAAGTGCCTCACCTCCTGTCGCTCCTCCTGGGGACTTCTTAATGGTCTTCTTGAGTGGACATTTTGTGGCAAAATGTTCCAGCTTATGACAATGAAAGCACTTGACTTTCAACGTGTCCTTCTTCTTGCATCCATGACAAGAATCTAATTTGGAATAGGATGACTTCCGCTTCCCTTCATTTTGCTTACCAGCTAAGGCACAATTCTCCTCATCATCATTCTTTGATGAGGATCCGTCTCTGGTGTTCTATGAATATCTTCCTGTAACAAATATGAGCACAACCATTCCCAATCTGGTAGCTTCTCCCTCCCATTAATTGAGTCCTGGTAACTGTGCCAGCTCTTGGGAAGTCCTAGAAGAGCTAGGCTCACCATATCTTCTTTGGAAGCAGTAATCCCGACACTTCCAAGCTCATCTCGACAATGAGTGAAATTGGTCAAGTACTTCGGAATTGAGTTTCCCTTCTCCATCTTGATATTTCTAATTTTTTCCTCCAGTGCCAACTTCCTATGGTCAATTCTATTTTGAAACAAGTTTGTCAATGCCTTCCACATTGATTATGGAGTATCCTTTCCATGGAGACTCGAGACAATGTGGTCTCGAACTCCTTCTGGGATAATTCTTCTTCATTTTGCCACACACTTTCTCCATTGAGTCAGATCTTTAGAATTAGATGTTGGAGGCTTAGGAATGTCATCATCTATGAATTCCTTGAAGCCATTGTCTTCTAGCACTACCTCCATCCTATCCTTCCAAGCTATGTAATTTGGGTTTCTTTCCAAGGCATACTCAAGTCACAAATCGTAGAATAACATATTGTTGCTCTGAAGTATGAACTTGCAAATTCGATTTTCACCTACACAATAAAACTCAAATTATCCTCTTCTAGATTTTCTTCAGCTCTAATACCATGTAGATTTTTACTATAGATTCAACATCTTATGTGATATTTTAAAACACAGGACAAGAATCTACTCTACTCTTCAGCGGAAACCAAAATTGATCAATGAAAACAATAAGTAGAAAAGGAAGAATATCAATCGCACATAACACAATATTTCTCTAGGGAAAGAAACTGCTAAAAACACCAACTATCTATATTGCATTAACCAGAAGATCTAAGAAGAAAATATAATGTTTTTTCAACTCAAATAATTCCTGCACAAGTACAATCTAACTCTGCCTCACAAACCATCTCAAGCCAACACTTAGCCAATTTTGCTGCATTCCAAGCCCCTACTTTATTACACAATCCCTAGAGGAATTAACCCATATTTAATTGGGAAATCCACTCTCCATGACTATGGAGTCCAAACGTAGGTCCTCAACTAATTGCATGCACCATCTGTACAACCCGTAAAATTATACAACTAATAGCACATTGTCCCTAAACTCTAACCTCAACTGGTTCTTCCTCTAAACTAACATGCATGAGTTATTTATGAATGAATCTTTAGTTAATTGGTGTGGTACTGGTCATGCAATGGTGCACTAATCCACTACTAGACCTCTACTAGTTCCTCCAACATCTAGAACTAGTTTAACTAACTATAACTTAGTTAGACTGAGTTATCTAATTACAACTCCAAATAACTCAACCTGGGCCCCTAAATTTAGGGATCACTCTACATGACTCTAGATGGACTTCCAACTCGAATTTCCTAAGTCAATTAAGTCAATTTAAATTAATTAACTATTACAAGTTTCCATGAGAATATAATTACAATTTAATTCAAGGAAAAATTAAATTCGAATTTCTTGTTGTTATTTTTAACAGGATTAAGTCTTTTAGTGCCAGAAACAATCAGTGTTTTGGAAGAAGTTTGAAGGAATTTTGAGCATGGAGATAACCTTGTAGGGGTTTTACAACCTTCTTATTTCATCTGCAGTAATTGTTACTTCTGTAGTGCAACTCTTTTTAGTCTTTTCTCATTATGTGTTCATGAGAGAAGTTTTTAGTACTTCAATATGGATTTGTTGTACATTTTGTGCTTGGATTTTAGGTGGAGTACAATGACCTGATGTGTGAGTCCTTTTTATGTTGACCTTTTCATACATTACTATAGGGAGTCATATTTTTGCAGTGAGAATTATTTCTAAGAGATGTTTCCTTGTAGGGGAAACAAGCCACTAAATTGTCAACAATTTGTATGTACTCTTTTGCCACTAAAATCAATGGAGCGGTCTAGTTGTTGAAGCAAGACCGAAGATGTATCCCAGGAGGGGTGAACTCCCTCATCAAATGGTGGTTTCTTCTATTCATTTTTTCCTTTTTGAGTTGCATGTGAATGTGTACTTTTTAAAATTTCATGTGAAAAACTAACTCACCATCTTGAAGAGGTTTTGAAACTTGTTACCTTTTAAAGACCCATGTTGTTTACTTGTAGAGTGTTAGAGGACGGTTAGTTTTTGAGAGGAGAAGTTATCCTCCAATTTTTAAGATCACTAGGACCCACTGATAAAAATGACCCTGCAAGATGATTCCTCCAATTTTCCCACTTTGAAAGAGGACAAATAGTATAACGATCTATTATTAATTATATTTCCCATTTTGGGAGGCTTCTGGTCCCAAAAACATTTAACTAAATGAAGTGAAGAATTTTATCCTCTACCTTCTCCCTGGATTACCATTTTTATTTTCCTGTAATTTTTCTTTTCAAACTAATCTTCCAAAGTTCATGCTTCCCTTTTGTCATAGTTCTAGAACTATTTTATAAAATTGTATCTTCTATCAACTTTTCCGGAGCATCTGGAGCTAAGTCTTGTATGGAAGGTAGGAGATGCTCCTCTTCCTGATCCAACAAAGAAGGATCATAGGTTTTGATATTTTCCACATTCAACACAAAGTAAATTTTCATGTATGGGAGCATATTGAGTTTGTAGGCATTGTCTCTGACCTTTTCTTGTATCTCAAAAGGGCCATATCACAGATCCTTAATCTTCTATTATGCAACCATCTCACAAAATAGAAGAAAATATAGATCACCGACTTAAAAATTAGCCTCTTCGAGGGGGAACCTCCTTTACATTACATAAATTAACAATTCTTGGATGATTGAAATGACAAGACCTCCTTTATATACATAGGAGTCTAAGGGGTCACAATATAATCAGAGCCTACATAAAAATAATAATGTAAGGGCACAAAAATAACAATAGTGGGCTTTTATGGGGCACAATAATAACAATATGGGGACTACATGGGCACAATAATAACAATAAGGGGGCTACACTAAAAATAACAATAAGGGGTTACACTAGTAGTACAGGGACTTAGCATGCCCCTCTCCTTCAAAAAAGTGTTGTCCTCAACACTTGAGTAGTTTTGGATCTTTTGTATAAAATTCGCATACTCCCATGTGGAATCTTCAGTGAGTAAGTTCTTCTACTTGATGAGATACTTTGAAATTGAATAATTTCATAATTATCTGGTTCTTATTTCAATGAATCTTCAAGTTCCAATATGATTTTTCCTTCCTCATCAAGTTCTAGAAATATTGTTTGAATTGGGATCCTATCACCTATAACCTTCTTTAGCATGAAACATGGAAAACTGAGTGCACTTGGGAAGATACAGGAAGCTCCAATTTGTATGCCATAGTACCAATATTTTGTAACACCTTGTAAGGACCATAGTACTTTGGTGATAATTTATTATCCTTCTTAGCTTGCTTGAGGGACATTTGTTTGTATGGTTGTAGCCGTAAAAATACCCACTTTCCTACATCAAAACTTCTTTCATTGTGATGTTAAGATTCCTGTTGTTTCATTTGATTCTACGCCAAAGTGAGGTTATCCTTTAATATCTGAAGAAAGTATTGTTGATGCCCAATGTGATCTTCCACTACTTGAACCTTATAATTTTCTCTTAAAGATGATGTGATGAATGGTGGATGATATCCATAAAGTGTTATAAATGGGGTCATCTTTGCTGCAGTATGGAAGGAAGTGTTATACCACCATTTAACGAGAAGTAACCACTTGACCCATTGTGTTTGTTTATCAAATACAAAGCAACTAAGATATCCTTCCAAACATTTGTTCACTATATCAGCTTTCCCATCAGATTGAGGATGATAAGATAAGCTATGGGCTAATTGATTACCAAGACAATAAAATAATTTCGTCCAAAAATTTCTAGTGAAAATGGGATCTCTGTCGCTTATAATAATATTATGGCTTCCATGTATCTTTTGATTTTTTTCCATAAATGTAGCAGTAGTTGTATTGGCTTAAATGGATGAGATAATGCACAAAAATGTGCATACCTGGTAAGTCTATCAACTACCACCATGATGACACTCTTTCCTTAGGACTTGGGTAAACCTTTGATAAAATCCATTGAAACCTCCTCCCAATGTTGACTTGGAATGGCTAAAGGTTGTAACAGACCCAACTTTATTTTTTTTGGCAAACCAAACATTCCACCACAAACGTTTGAATATCAGATTTAAGGCCCTCCCAAAAAAATCCTTCTTAACCCTGTGGTAAGTTTTTAAAAATCCTGAGTACCCTCCTAAGGGAGAGGTGTGCAATTCCAAAATAATATTTTGTTTTATCTGGGAATTCTTTCAAATATATAAGTGATCTTTATACCATAATGATCAATTTTCAAGCTAAATGTATTAGATCTACTGGGATCTTGATGCAAGTTTTGAATTAGAGTCCATGCTTCTTCGTCATTCTTCCATTCATCCTATGCTTTGGTTATCCAATCTAGTTGGATAATAGAAATGGCACAAAGAAATCCTTCCACATCCTCATCCTTTCTTGAGAGTGCATCTACAAAAAAATTTTGCTTCCCTTTTTTGTAGATGATTTCAAAGTCATAACCCAAACTATTTGTGACCCATTTTTGTTGTTCTTTTGAAGATAATGTTTGTTCCAAAAAGCATCTAAGGCTATCATGATCTATTTTTACCTTGAAGTGTCTTCCCATTAGGTAAGGTCGCCATTACTTTAGTGCATGTAGTATTGCCAATATTTCCTTCTCATAAATAGGGTTATGTAAATACTTTCCTTTGATTGGACGACTTTCAAAAGAAATGCATCTTCCTTATTGCATTAAAACAACACCAATTCCATTTCTTAAGGTGTCACATTCCAAGATAAAGGATTTTGTGAACTCTAGCATAGCTAAGACCGGTGTTTGGCACATTGACTCTTTAATATGTTCAAAGGCCTTAGTTGCTTCTAGAGTCTAAGAAAATGCATCTTCTTTTACTAATGTTGTTAGAGGTGTTGTTATTATCCCATAATTCTTAACAAACTCGCAATAATACCCAATCAACCTGTTAACCCTCGAATATTGTTTATGGTTGTGGGGATTTTCCATTCCTTAATGGATTTAATTTTGTTAGGATCTACCTTAACACCCTCATGCGATATAATATGACCTAGATATTCCACTTCATGTTCTCTAAAGAAAAATTTTGAGGTTTTTGTATATAATTGGTTCTCCTCCAATAGTTTGAGAACCCTATCAACAGGTTGAACATGATCCTTCCAATACTCGTTGTAGATTAGTATATCAGAAAAAAATAATAACACAAATTTTCTAATGAAGGGTTTGAAAATGGAATTCATTAAACCTTGAAATGTAGAAGGTGCATTGGTAAGGCCAAAAGGCATGACCAAAAATTCATAATGACCCTCATGACTTTTAAATGTTGCTTTCAGAATATATTAAGTCTTCATTCTAATTTTATGATATCCTAAACGAAGATCCAACTTGGTGAAGTAAATTTCTCACCGTAATTCATCTAAAAATTCATCAATGACAAGAATGGGAAATTTATCTTTAATAGTGATCTTGTTGAACTCCCTATAATCTAGACACATGTTCCATGATACATCCTTCATATGCACCAATACTACTAGAGAAGAGAAAAAACTTTGACTAGGTTGAATTATACCTGCCTCTAGAATTTTTGTAACCATACATTCAATTTCACTCTTTTGGGCATAGGGACATCTGTAAGGCTTGATGTTTGGAGGAACACTTCCTGGAATAAAACGAATAACATGATCATGATCATGAATATGTGGGAGACCTTTAGTGTTAGTGTTGGTATCTTCATCCCTCCATCAGTGATCAAATTTCTCTTTTTGCATGCATATTAGGTGTCTCATCCAATCAGCTGCACTCCATTAGGTCATGGATCATCTAATGGTAGTGGTTCTTTGTCAATTTCCCTCATGCTTTTCATCCGCTGGCCTGTTTTCACATGTACAGACCATTCGCTATCATTTTTATTTCATTCCATTTGCAAAAGTCATTTTATGGCTTTTAGGTCTCATTAGGTCTAGGGTTTGTCACCATGGTCTTCAAAAACTCAATAAGAGGTCAGCAACCACATGAGGATTCTTAATAAGTTCATAAAATGACAAATTTCACTGATAATTTGCTTCATAAAGGGTTTTTACCTCAAAACTCTGTTTTGAGGTGAAAACAGAGTTTTTCTATTCTATGTACAAATTTTATGTAATTTTAATGTTTTCATATGTAATAAAGCTTCAGCTATAGCCCTTGGTCACCTTGCCAAACTCCAACACTCCAGCCACTGCAAAAGAAACAAAAACATCCAAGCATCAGTTCATCAAATGACAAAAAGAGCCAAACTGCAAAAAACAGAGTTTTTAAAGCAAAGTGAAAAGGAACTTTAGAAAAATGGGTTTTTCAAATGAAAAATTAAAATCCAAGGTGGATATAAAGTTATCTTTGGTATTTGAAAACTTCATTGTACAAGTGAGAGAGAGAAAGAGGTAAAATCGCACTTTGAGGAGAAATAAGGGAAATTGCAGCAAAATTAAAGTTTTTTGCCGACGCGATGTACCTGGGCACTGGCACGATGCACCTTCCTAGCGCTACGCATCGGGCGCAGGTTTTACAAAGGAATTTCAACAGACGCTACGCACAGAATCAGTGGCGCTACGCATAGAAAATTTTAACACAGGTTTTTCCAACAGGTGCGTAGCGCCACCTGGCGCTCGCTTTTGATGGGGACCTCCATTTGAAGAAAACTTGGCATTTTTGGATTCCTTATGAAAAGTTGTGAATACTCAGAAATTACTAGGAAATTTTGACAAGTTTTGGGTCACCTAAAGGGCCAAAAACACCTCAAAAATTCCCTCTCTACCACTTTTTGGCCACACAGGAAGCAGTCTTGGGAGATTGCAATTTTGGAGGGGCAAATGGACTCCAAATCAAAAAATTCAAGTTGTTCTAGAAAGTAGACTCGCAGGGCTTTCCAACAAGCTATCATAAACCTAATTTGGACCTCGGGAAGCCTTCCAAAATCAGCTTGGAAAAAGCAAATGCACAGAAAAAGTGGCGCTACGCACAGGATGAAAAAAGTGCCAATTTTGCTCAAAAACTCTGTTTTTCGCCTAGTTTTCTTCTAGTTTGGCTTTTTATCTCTTATGGTCAAATCCATGATTTGAAATGATGTAAATTGATGTATTATGATGTAAAAATGATAAAAAAATGACTTGATAAGGTAGATACATTAGTTGTAGGTGGTTTGGAGTTGAATGAATCAGTTTCCTAGGTTTAAGAGGCAAGTTGTTCCACTGCCTATTTTTGTGTTCCTAGTTTAGATATGGTTGAAACCACCCCTCTTCTCATGGATTCAACCTCTAATGGATAGAACAAGTGGTTTGGAGGTCTATATCATGTGCTTTTTTAGTCATTTGTAAAGGTTGGACTCTTGTGAATGCTTTGAGCACTATTGTACATCACTTCTGCAGTTTGGCAAGGAAATAGACCAGGGTTTGCAGCATTTTGTGGGATTCTTGTGGCAAGGTGACTTAGTATTGTTTTTCCTTCTGTGATTCAAGTTATCATATGTTTATGTGTGCCATTATCTCTCTCTTTTCTGCTTAACTAAATGAATCAAATATAAAGGTGGAAATCATTGATGTTGCAGTGCTCTACCTTAGGGTTTGATTAGTTTTACATGTCTTCTATTGTTTGAAGAGAACTCATGACACAATCATTCCCTCTCCAACTCCTCACTAGTCTCAAGACTCATCATTACACCTAATCTAAAGTACTAAGTCATTTGCCTACCTCGCCCCACAGAAACCTCTGCAAGACTGAGTTCATTCCCCGGACCCAAAACTAGCTTTCACATCTGATCCAACAATCAACCATTAAATTCAATCAAGCTCCTCTGAGCATATACCTAGCCTAAAATTAGTCTTTACATCAGTCATATCAAGCCTCATTTGCTATATTTTCCTGAGATTGACAAGGAGAGAGCCCTCTCCCGACCTGGTAGGGCTAACTACCAGGTTAAGCGTGGTTTGATGTTACCCTAGACATGCCTTTCTCAGCCTGAGGTAGATTTAGGCCTCTAACATTTGGGAGTTTCAAATATCTTGGAATGATTGTCCAAGACTTTTTGGAGATTTGGAGAAATAGATGATTTTTATATTTGAATCTCTAGTGAGCATAATTATGTAACTACGCCCAATTGTTATTCTTTTAGAATATTTTTCATGCCATTAGAGATGATTATCTTTCCTAGTTTCCCTGTGATACCCCTTAATTCAACTTTCTTTCCTTCCCAAAAAAAATTCAAGAAAAGTTCTTGAAAATTAAAAGTTATCATACCCAAATATTGTAAACATTGGACTCCTAGTACAATGTCAACACCACCCATTGGACTGGAAAGCATTGGACTATTCAATAAATATTCCCTCATGGTTAGCTTGAAATTATGGCACTTTTCGGAGAAACTTATAGTTCCTCCATTTACAACCACACTTGACACTCTGGTGTTGGATATAGGAAGAAAATCAATTTCTTGGCTACCTTAAAATGAATAAAATTATGGGTACTACTCGAATCAATCAGCACTATTACCTTTTTCTTCTTGATATGTCCTTCTATCTTAAGAGTTTTAGGAGTGGTAATTCCCACCAATTCATTACAAGATATGGTTGGATTCATTTCTTCTTTCTCTAGGGTTGGTTCCTAGTCTATATCCTCTTCTTTTAACGTTTTTTGTTCCTTTTCTTCTTCCTCTTCACAATCTATGTAAAATAATTTCTTCTTAGCACAATTATGACCTTTAATGTATTTTCTATCACAACTATAACAAATCCATTCTTATATTTTTTCTTTCAATTGTTGTGGTGTCAACCTTGAATTTTTTGGAAGGCTAGGAGCAAAAACACTTCCATATTTATAGTTGTGAGTGGTAGACTTCTTTGTTTCCATAATTTTTCTTTCAACTTTTCTTGCCACCCTAAATGCCTTCTCTAGTGAATCAGGTTCCCAAAGGTGAACCTCATGTTGGATGTTATTCTTTAAATTCCCTATGAATACATCAATCCTATGTTCCTCTAGAATATCAATTACCCTTATATTCAATTTTTGGAAGTCCTCAATGTGCCCCACCATTGAACCCTTTTGTTTGAGATTTATCAATTGGCTAAAGAAGTTGTTTCTCTTTGTATCCTCATAATTTGTTATCATTTCTTCCATAAAAATTTACTAAGTGACAAGTGGTTTACAAGAACAAACCCATCGATACCATAAAAATTGATTGGGTTCTAAATACAAAGTTTCAATGTGTACCTTTTGTGTGGGTTGCACATTATCGAGATCAAAATATTGCTACATTTGTAGTATCCAAGTTACTGGATCCTTTCCGTCAAACTTCCTCACATGCTGGGTCTTAAATCAAATGTTAGAGTCTATAAAATCATGATTAACATTTATTTTGTTCTCATCATGAGTTTCATCTAATATATTTTCGCCATTAGGAAGCATTTCTTGTAGCAACTTTGTCAAACATTCCTTCAAATATTCCATGTCTTCTTTTAAACCATCCTTCAAACCTTCCATGTTTACTTTTAATCCATCCTTAAAACCTTCCTTTTCTATTTTAATACGTTCTTCAAACCATCCATCATAGCTTCCATTTCATTTTTGGTTAGTCTTTGCGAGAGAAAAATTTGTTGTACTTGGTCTCGTAATTTTGATATATCACAATGCATTTATTCCTCTTCTTCATACGTCATAGCAGAGATTTCTAGTTTCTTAATAGGTGTTTCCATTTTCTTTCTTCTGGTCATTTTGGAATCAAAAGATGATATTTATGCTTCATTATGCCCCTCGAATCACTTCAAACTTATTTTTTCAAACAAAACCTATGCAAATTTTAAAAACAATACACACATTTTTCATGCTTTATAGGATCTCGATATTGAATCTATTGTATCTCTATAAAATATGATCTACAAGATCTAAACTTCATTCTTGTGGTATCCCTCTGAGTCTTATTTTCAATACCATAATTCAGACCAAATTTTGATTCTTTAAGATAATGTTATGTCCAATCTCCCACAATGACCTGATTATGGACTGGTTTAGTAGAGTGAACTTGTACAAAGTGACATGTGTCATTGTTTCAACCTTCGATCCTGAAAATGATACACAAGATACTAAATTCCATGCAAGTTAGGATAATTTTTACAAAATTCAAATATGATTCTCGTAGAGGAAGATATGTTGATTTTCCAAGTTCACCTATTTGAGACTAAATTTCAAAGCATGCAAAAACCTAAATTCTTTGGACGATATCTCCAAAAATATAGTGAAAAAAGATCTAAATTTTTTACATGAAGTGCATCAGGATTTTGGATCCTCGTGGTAAAAACTTTAGCTTCTAAAACTTCGTAGAAAAAAAGGTATAGAGAAGCCCTAGAATCCAAAGCTCTGATCCCAAATTTTATGCAACCATCTCACAAAATACAAGAAAAGATAGATCAACGACTTAAAAATTAGCCTCTTTGAGGGGGAAACCTCCTTTACATTACATAAATGAACAATTCTTGGATGCTTCAAATGACAAGGCCTCCTTTCTATATATAGGAGTCTAAGGGGTCACAATATAATCAGAGCCTACATAACAATAATAATGTAAGGGCACAACAATAACAATAGTGGGCTTCTATGGGGGACAATAATAATAATATGGCAACTACATGGGCACAAAAATAAAAATAAGGTCGCTATGCTAACAATAACAATAAGGGGTTACACTAGTATTATAGGGACCTAACATCTTCTTACCATAACCATGTAGTGTTTCCTTGTTCACATTAACCATATTATGTATCCTACTCTAAATGAATTCTTTGTTTTATGTTGATCATGCTTAGCCCTATATTTTTCCTACAACTTCTTCAAAATATCTTGCACTTACGAATGGATGTGGCTAATATTCTCAATACTTTTTTCTATTCTTAATGCATCCCTTGTGGATCCTCCATCAGTCCTCCTTGTTGTCCATATGCAACATCCAAAGTTGAAGGTGGAAAATATCCAAAATATTTTGCAAATTGGAACTTCCCAATAGAAGTATGGAGTTCTATATTATAAGAGAGTTGTATATACACTAGATTTTTATCCTAGGTCTTTGGATGCTTGTTGTATTGTTTTATTCTCAAAGATGTATGAAAAGAACCCACTTAAGATTGTGGATGAAAAACAATCTCAACAATATAAATGGCTGCTAAACATTGTAGATCTGCAGCAACTGATAGAAACAAAATCTTCCAAAGTCTGAATCTATGCCACAATCATAGTTAAACATCAAAAAGAAAGAGTAATAACTCCAATTGTCCAATGGAAACCAGATATATAAAGAATAGTTTTATTATAAAACCTTTGAAGGGAACAAATAAATGTTACTAGTCCCCCTCTATGGGATGGGTTCTTGGCTATCGTCAAACGTCTTCAGCTTTTGTAGAGTCTCTCTCCTTTATAATGTATAAACCCAACAAAAATATGGTGTGTGGCAATGAAAATAATCAGAGTTACAACAGTGAGTGCAACAATGAAAATAATCAAAAGTGAATAATGAATGGAAAACCCTTCTATTTATAGCAAAAAGTTGAGTTATCCTCGAATAATGAGCAATAATAAAATATTATTGATCCCATTCTTGGAATAACCACAAGAAATATTTTATTATATTTGTTTAGCGGGAGGGAGTATTTAAACTTTTATTTAGAAATAATAAATAAATAAATGATTTATTTATTTATTATCTCAAGGAATTAGTTAAGAAATAATAAACAAGCCCCAAGAGTTAGCTCAGTCGGTCAAATCAAGTGCCTCGCCAATGGGAGGTCACAGGGTCGAATCCCGAAAGCTCTTGGGGTTAGGTCAGTAAATAGGCCGAGGGGTGTTGATGCCTTCGGGTGCGTCCACCCAGTGTTGAACAACCCTGGATGTAGCAGCTACCCATTGACCCGGGTATCCGTGAACCAGAAGTGAAAAAAAAAAAAAAAAAGAAATAATAAACAAATAATGATTATTTAATTATTCCTATGGGATTTAGTCAAATTTGACAAAGAATAATAATTTATTAGTGATTAATTAATTATTCTTAGCGAAAGATGAGAAAATTAATGATTTATCTTTTTATTTTTCATGATTGGGTCAAATATGACAAGGAATAATAATTGAACAATGGTTTAATTAATTATTCCTAGAAGAAAATCAAATAAATAGTGATTTGTTTAATTATTCTTCATGGTTTTAACTATAAATTACTTAACAAAGGTGGTTTATTAAGTAATTTCTCACAGTGGAAGAAATTTTAATATGGTAAAATTGGCTTTACATGGCGTACTTTTATCCATCTAGTAAATTAGGCTAGATGATCAATTTTTTTTGTGATAACAGATTTCCCCCCAACATACGAGTGTTAGGAGCGAAACTATGACTGAAGTACGTTGTAAAGACATAATCACTAGACAAAACAAGGGAGTCAGAGAGAGAGAGAGAGAGAGAGAGAGAGAGAGACCAGTGAAGCTAAATTTGAAAGAGGATAGGGAAAAAGGGGGCGAGACTAATGCAAGTCTCCTTTTATGTTGTGGTACCAGACCTCAATGAGGTGGGGGAGGCATACCCATACCCACTGAGATAACTTAGTACAAAAATAATGGTTTTCCCAGAAATATAAAACTGAGAAATGAAGTACATGCTTAATGGTACATGATATGTTGGCATAACAGAGCCAGAAAATAATACAATGTGTCCTATATACATAATCTACCTAGAAAAACATGAGCTAGGACTGAATACAATAATATTTGAGTACATGAGATACAAATCCCCTTCACTCAAAAAATGGGTGGGAGGGAGGGTAGAACAACTGGAGAAGCCCTGCTGAACAAGGAAGGGCTCTGCAAAACTAAATGGATCATCTGGAGGAAACGTGCATGTTATGCACACTGTGACCAGTAGGAACCGAACCCATCAACTCTGTGGGACTGCATATGAGGCTGTAGCGTAGTAGGTATGCATCCATACATGTGGGGGGCTACCTAAAGGGCCACCCCCTCATGAGGTCTGAAACATCTCACACACACCCAAGAATCACTGGTACAATTTGCTGCATCACTGGACCATCAATTGTATGGATCGCGAACATGAAACAACCAAGTCAAAGGGAAATAATGAGACCCTCTGCTCGATCCAAGGCGCCAAACAAGAATGGAAGTTGGAACCAAGATACGCTGCCCTCTAGGTCGTTCTTCTGGAATAAATGAGCTAATGTCGACAAAATAGGACTCGCAATAGGTGAGGCAATGAGGATCCTCAACTAAGGCACGAGGGAAAATAGTAATGTGACTGATGGACTGACACCATGGATAATGGGGAAAAGTGGGACTGAGGGACAATTAAATGACTTCCCTTGTCAGAGCATAAAGTGCATGGTTGACCTGGCAGCGACTAACTCAACTCCGGAGGGGATGGGGATAATATGACTGGAGGCCAAAATGGGCCACACGGGATGAATGGTATGCAGTTATGGATGGAATATTGTGACATGATATAATGGGGAATGAAATAGACTCCAAGAATGCAAGGGTGACTCGATGACACTGCCACAAAGACTATGCCTAGTGGGGACGATCAAACCATGAGTAAATGATGGTTACTCATGACGAAAATTGACATATGGTATGACAAGTATTAAGAGGAGTGGACCTCAAAGTACAAGTGTCGCTTTATGAAGAAATCTGATTTTGAGAGGCGACGAAGTGACCCTTCTTGGAAAAAAGGCTTCCTGGTGAAGTGTTGAATCATCAAAAACAAAGGAAGACCCATTACAGAGATCAATGAGAGATTTCCAATGGTGTTGATGGTTCATCAAACAGATCTAAGGTCTAGTCACAGTGGGCGATAGAAAAATTAGGGATTTTTCTACGAAAGGATGTTTTCCCTCCAATTTGAGAGGAGGAGAAGGCTCTAAATATTGTGGAGATCGTAGTGGATAAACCAACCATTTGAATCAGGATCTTTGAATTTTAGCCAGGTGGCCTTACTTATCTAAATATGGCCTTAATGCTTCTTGGAAGAATGGTTCCTAGTGAAGAATTAAGGGAAGAGGAAAATGAGAATGAACTACTAAATGAGGTCTAGAATCATCTTCACTCACGAAGTCAAACATGAGGACTATGTGGACATAGAATAGATTATTTGAAGATATGGTATCAAACATCTATGATATGTGATGTGAATATGGCTCGCTGGAGAGGCCAGTAGGACAAACTATCCAAGGAATGGGAGGATAATTGACCATACCTAGAGTCGGTGGGATCTAGGCCGAGACTCAATTAAGAAGATGGCTATGGGAAAACCATCATGCCCCCAAGCATGGGATACTACCCACAAGCATATGTGATGGAGGGGACTGATCTCGTATGCAAAGGTGTGAATGATGCCCACTAGAAGGGGGAGTTTGTGGAGCATCACTATGTTCTGAGTGCTCGAAAAAGGGATTCAAGCATCTCGGCCCAACTTGGCATGAGATCCTCCAAAGGAGATGTATGGGCGTATGTTCCCCCTCAGTATGCTATGGGTGTATCAGATGTATTTAGAGCTATGGGCTCCAAATATTTATATGATACATAACATTATTATGCATGTTATATGACGATGGTGGTTCATCATTTGTTTTGTTTGGTTATGTTCTGTGGTATACATGTGATAAATGCCAATCTAGAATATTTGCAATGGTATCTACATAGTGATTTTGGGCTCTAGCAACATGACTGAATGCAATGGTTTCAAATTCACCTGCCAACAGCTTAAATCATAGATATTTTCTAAATAGGACTTGGTTATGCACATGATACACACCATTCAATTGCATGACAAGTAGCAAGGAATCTAAACGAACATGAAGATGAAGGATGTGATGAGTGAGGGCATCGACTAACAAACCTATCACTGCATCATATTCGTCCAGATTATTGGTGGAAGATCCAATGCACACATCGTTCGAAAGAACTAACGTGTGCAAAGGGGTGAAAATGGCTCAGGCTGTCGAGGCTAGATTTCGAGAGAAGCGACTTGCATCGTCGGCATGACCGATATACAGTGTGGATGATGGATCCATCTGAAAGGTGCAAAAGAAAATGGATGAGATGATGTAATCTACCTAACTTCTTGGCATAAATAAAGACACAAAAACCAAAGGGATGGGCTATGAGTGAAATTTCTTGAGGTAGAGTGCATTGGGAGAATTAGAAAGGAAATGGCCTTCAAAATCATCTGAAGAAATGTCCCCTTACTTAAGTGCAAGGGTAATCAAGGGTAGACATAGCTTCCATGGTGTCCTCATTAAGGTGGAAGGTGGGCGGACGGGAGGAATATTGACTACATGATGAGGCGGCATTACCTAGTGCATCAACCTGAGAAATAAGGTTCACATACGCAACATATTGAATGGTAGACAACGGGTTGGTAGATGGAGGATCTACAAATGTTGAGACCTAGGATTCTGTCAAAAGAGGTTTGATAGAAGCACACACAAAAACCTCAGAAAGGTTTGACTACGAGGAACTCAAGGATGATGACAAGTAAAGGATGTGGCCTCTGGTGTCTGTCATCTCAACATTGGGGGGAGGGATCATGATGGTGGGACTAGAGTCTCCCTGTTCTAGTTGACTAGTGGTACCAGAATCCATGGGTAGAGGAGTAGATGTTCCACTACGAGTGGCCTCGTATTCACGAATCACCCCAAGGCAAGAGGGAAACAATGAGAATAGTGACCATGATGATCACATAGGGCACAAGGGTGATTTATGCGTAATGTTTTGAGTTTCTTGGGTGGGCCTGGCAAGTTAACATGTACTTTCGAGATATTTGACTCAGGGAATGCTTCATGAACCAAAGGTTTAAGTTGAGGAAGTTCAGGACAATTATTGGTGGCGTGCCGAACAACTTTACAAAAAGCACACGGGGGTGATGACTTTGGGGCCTTAGGGGCTAGAGGAGCTTGGGGAGCCTTGTCCTTAGCTTCTTTCCTCTTAGATTTCCCCCCTGTCCAGATGCTTTCACAACAAGAGTGGGTTCCTATTGAGGTTGTGATGGAACTGAAGCAATGGTAGGGGCCAAAGGGACCGGTTGAACAAGGGTCAAAGAATGATAAGGTCGTAGCTGACCAGGCATAATGTTTGTAGGGGGATTAATGTACCATACTAGGATCCTCAGAGTCATGTTAGGAAGGACCAAGGAAGCCATGCCAAGGACAGAAAATGCTCCCGGAGGGAGGAATAAGAAAGGTATTTGGCATGTAAGATAATGTCCCAACGGAATAGCTCCTCGATGGTTGAGACCTAGAGGAAGAGTTCCTGGTGGAAACATAGGAGAGGCACCCACTAATGGAGGAGGTCATGGGTGGGTGGATCCATATGGCTCGACTGAGATGGTAACAATAGGATGCTGAGGAGTTGGCTGTTGATTAGAGGTATTGACCTCGTCAGAATCCATCATGAGGATCTGGTAGTCACCATGACCAGAAGGTTGGGAGGGATGGGCTGCTTGACCTAGCTGAGGTTGAGCAACAACAAATCCTTGCTGAGGGAAAGGATTTGTAAGCATTTTCGGTTGAGATGGCATAGGATTCTAAGGTGATTTTTGACCTCTAGAAGTTTCTTGAGCTTCCCACATTTGGTGCATCTAGGGTAAGAGAGGACACTCATGTGTATAATGGCCATGTACACCACAAAATGCAAAAGGCTTGTTTGTATGAATAACCTTGTTCTACTTGGGTTGGCTGCCCTATTGCTGGTTGTTGGTGTTAGGTCGGTCCCCCTAGGGTTCACTAGGTTGATTATCTTGATTACCCTAGTTACCCTTGTTACCCTTCCCTTTATTATTTTTCCTCAAATTTTGGAGGTTGGTCACACTCTGCTACGTAAACACTTGACCCTGAGGGGGTGGTGGTTTTTGGGGCTGAGGATGCATGGGAGGCTATGGTGCTAATGCTTGAGGGGTTGGAGCACTAGGATGTGCATAAGGAGGAGCAACAGTTTGGTAGATGAGTTAGGGCCCTGGAAACATGTTGCTAGCAGGAGGGGAATAAGTGTTGGAGGAACTGATTCCCTTCTGTGAGTAGCCATAACTTTACTGAGTATATGGTGAAGAGTGTGAAAGGGATTCAATGACACCATTGGTGGCATGAGATTCCTCAGGTGCATTGGCACGTCCAGGATGAGGGAGGTCTGGAATGACAGTATAGACATAACCGAATTGTACATAAATCAGGTCATATATCAGGGTAGTTTGGAGAGCTTCTTCCTCGGTCTGAGGAAAATGGAACACGACATATTTTCCAATGGGTGCGAGAAGGCTCCTAAGAAACCAATCTAGATGGACATGGCCTTCGAAAGGCAGGGCACAAAATGTGCTCCTCCTTTGATGCCACTCTTGAACATGGTCAGATAGGCGAGTGGCGGAGCACTGATGGAATGAGGTTAATAGCTCTATACCAGTGTTGTATTGGAGAGGTAACTAGAAATATGAAAGGAACACTTTAGCAAGTGTCATGAAAATGGAATGAGATGCAGAGGGCTGGTCTACGTACCATTTTGCATCATCTATAGGGAACGTGCATTGGAATAGCTGAAGACGAATGGAGTCATCGGTTATGGAGTTAGACAAACACCACATGTGGAAGGATCGGACATGGTTGGTAGGATCCTCTCCAACATTACCCTCAAACTTCGGGATGTCGACGGGAAGCTTAGTTGGCATAGAGGTCCAACCAACATCATGGTGCATGGGGTTGTTTATCAACTGGTTAAAATACGGTATACTTAACCCAGCCATAAAGGGGAGCATCGGGGCTGCCGAAATGGTTCTTGAGACTGTTCCACTTGATGTGACAAATGTGATAGAACTGGAGGCAACACTAGGTTGGGTTCCTGCACTAGTTATGGGTCCAAACATGGTGATGATATGCAGTGAAGGAGGCTCAGACTCAGATAAGGAATCAGGTGAACTAGTAGAAGAGTTGATGTGGGGACTCGAAGGGCTATGAACTTGAACCTGACAAGGAGGGGTAATATGCCCAAGTGGAAACTAGGGGTGAAGGCCTAATAGTCTCCGTGACAAACACCTTGGTGGTGTAATGGTGGTAGGACCCACGTGACATGGAAATGGTGAAGGGAGAACAACAATATGCCTTTGTCTCAATGAAGGGAGTATAAATTTATTATGTTAAGTCTTGGCTTGGCGGTGTAAACCAAGCTTCCTTTGCTTAAGGTGTGCAAGTGTGTGCAAGTGTATTAATTGATTAAGCCCAGATTGTGTTTGTAAAAGGAAAAAAGCTTGCTGAAAATGAATTGAAATTAATAATATAAAATGAATAGCAAAACAATTAACTAAACCCCACCGAAACTTGGTTTGTAAACACTGTGCTAGTTGGTAGCTAAATCAACGGAAAATACACTGAAATGGTCAAGAGATCTAAATTTCAGTGTGACTGGGATCAAGTGACACTAAGCTATTGGAAAGTGGTGCAGCAACAGCAAAAAACTAGAGAGGAAGATCATTGCAAAAAGATAGGGAGATGGGTGAAACACCTAGGGAAACCAATGGGACCCTAAGGGCAATGACCAAACAAGTTTAAATGTGAAACTATGGATGGTAACAACCTATATTAACAGATCTAAAATAGAAGGGTACAAATCTAGAAAATGTTGTTGAAAGCGTTGCAGAAACTTAGACTACTCACTAAGCTAAACTCCTCCTAGAAAGGTGGAAGTGTACTAGAAGCCCTAGCAGAGGCTAAATTTTGAATTGGATGAGTAAATTGGAGTGGATCAAGGCCTAAACGGGATGAGATAGAGATCATAAAACCCAGCAGACATCTCTTTGCAAAACCCAGAAACAGATCTGAGAAAAACCCTAAAACCCAGAAATTGCAGGTACTGACCTATTTTTCAGTAGGGATCACACCTTTTGGGCTGATAAGTGTGCTCTGGCCTCCAGATCACACTTTTTGGGCCAAAAAGTGTGATTTTTGCTCTGTGGATCTTGGTCGAAAAATCTCGGAAAAAAATGCCACCTTTGTTGCGGTTGGTTCCTGTGACCTGCGGAAAAGACCAGAAAGCTTACGGAAGTCATAAATTTAACAGATATAGGGTTAAAAGACTAGGAAACATTAATACAATTGAAAAAATCAGAAACCCTGAGCTAAAAACCAAAGGTCACCCAAGTTTATGGATCTGAAATATAAAACCCAGCGGAGTCGCTAATTTTGTGATTGGCAACAATCAGAAAATCCCCAGTGGAGTCGCGAATTTTGTTGTAGTGTTTTCTTCTCAAAGATGTATGAAAAGAACCCACTTAAGATTGTGGATGATAAACAATATAAACAATATAAATTGCTGCTAAACATTGTAGATTTGCAACAACTGATAGAAACAAAACCTTCCAAAGTCTGGATCTATGCCACAATCATAGTTAAACAGCAAAAAGAAAGAGTAATAACTCCAATCGTCCAATGGAAACTAGATATACAAAGAATAGTTTTATTATATCACCTATGAAGGAAACAAATAAATGTTACCAGTCCCCCACTATGGGATGGATTCTTGGCTATCCTCAAACATCTTCAACTTGTGTAGAGTCTCTCTCCTCTATAATGTATAAACCCAACTAAAATATGGTGTGTGACAATGAAAATAATCAGAGTTATAATAGTGAGTGCAACAATGAAAATAATCAAAAGTGAATAATGAATGGAAAACCCTTCTATTTATAACAAAATATTTGGTTATCCTCAAATAATGAGCAATAATAAAATATTATTGATCCCATTCTTGGAATAACCACCTGGAATATTTTATTATATTTGTTTAGGAGGGAAAAAGTATTTAAACTTTTATTTAGAAATAATAAATAAATAAATTATTTATTTATTTATTTATTATCTCAAGGAATTAGTTAAGGAATAATAAACAAATAATGATTTATTTAATTATTCCTAAGGGATTTAGTCAAATTTGACAAAGAATAATAATTAATTAGTGATTAATTAATTATTCTTAGCGAAAGATAAGATAATTAATGATTTATCTCTTTATTTTTCATGATTGGGTCAAATATGACAAGGAATAATAATTGAACAATGGTTTAATTAATTATTCCTAGAAGAAAATCAAATAAATAGTGATTTTATGAGAGATTTTTTGGCGTAAATCACAAGATATTTCATTTGTCGACACGTTTTGAACCAACTAGTGTGGTTCATCGTCAGGACAAGTTGAATGAGTAGATCAGGATTTGCATGTTAAATAGATAGAGCAGAAGCTCCAAAGGCTGAATTCCTTGACTAGGTAACGGCTATATTGACAACGACTAGATTTGACCGGTTAGTTGGGACAGGATTAGGGGTATGACCAATATATAATTAAATTCTTATTAAAACAAAAGTAAAAGGACCCGGTTAGTGGGGACACTTTTACTTTTGTTTTAATAATAATTTAATTAAATATTGGTCATACCCCTAATCATGTCCCAACTAACCGGTCAAATATAGCCATTACCTGGTCAAGGAATTCAACCGTTGGAGTTTCTGCTCTATCTATTTAACATGCAAAGCCTGATCTGCTCATTCAACTTGTCTTGATGATGAACCACACTAGTTGGTTCGAAACGCGTCAACAAATGAAATATCTTGTGATTTACGTCGAAAAATCTCTCATAAAATTAATATGGATCATAGAAGCCTCAATTCAACAAATAGTGATTTATTTAATTATTCTTCATGCGATTAACTATAAATTACTTAACAAAGGTGATTTATTAAGTAATTTCTCACAGTGAAAGAAATTTTACTATGGTAAAATTGGCTTTACATGGTGTACTTCGATCCATCTAGTAAATTAGGCTAGATGATCAATTTTTTGGTGATAACAATGTTTTTTATTGTAGCCCCTCAGAAGTTGCGCCGAAGTCCTATTGAATACTTTTATTTTCCCATATATTTATGGATGGAATGTTGCATATGTATTTAACTTCATGTTCATATTATCCCCTTTGGAATCACTTATCACTTGCCATTATAATGTGGAGTGGTGCACCACTTTTTGAAGATGAAGCTATGAATTTCCTCATGTATTGTGTTGCTCCAAAAAAAACTCCTCACTTTAAATACATTTGTCATGATGACCTAGACCTTTGCAATATCTACCTTAAGATTCCCTCCACAAATCACATATCCTAAATACACCAATGATTTTTGTACAAATTCACATTTATTGATATTTTCTAGTAGTTAGCACTTCTATAAAGTCGCTTGCACTTGCATAATGTAATATGTGCTCCTCCTTGTAGCATTGTAAACTAATATATCCTCCAAATAAACAATAAAAAATGAATCTAGACAAGGGCCCAGTACATCATTCATTTGTCTCATGAACATATTGGTGCATTGCATGGACCAAATGGAACTACTAACCACTCATACAAACCTCATCTAGTTTTGAAGTTGATATTCCAAATTTATACTTCTTTTGACTTGAACTTGGCAATATTTTGATTTTAAATCCAGCTTGGTGAAGTATTTTTCTTGTTGCAATTGATTTAATCAGTAATAAATCCTAGGTAGGAGGTACCTATTCTTGAGAGTGATCTTGTTCAATTCTCTATAATTAATGCAGATTCACCAAGTCTCATAGTTCTTTGACACAATTATAATGGTTGACCCACAAGGTGAGGTATAAGTTGGTCAAGTATCACCCTACTCCAACAAATGCTACAACTACTTCTTCCCTTTGTTTGCTTCCAAAATGGACTGTTTGTATAGCCTAATATTTGGAAATGGGGAGTTCAACACTAATTATATTTCGTGCTCCACTTTTATCTTGGATGATATCCCTTGGGGCTCCTAGAAAATCCCCCCCTTTGCCTGTATCAACCCTTCTAGTTGTTTTTTATTTTCTTTATTACGCCCCTTTAGGGATTATTTTTCCCTTATTGACTCCTGACCAAACCAATTTTCTCTTGAGAATAGTAAAACATATCTCTTGCTAGAGCTAATCAATTTCTTAGCTTGACTAGAATTTAACTGTGAAATTTTGGGCTTGCCTTTATGTGCATTGATGATAAATGATTTCCCTTCCTTTATGAGGCGTTATTGGTTGGATCTCCATATGAATTTTCATCTTTCATGTACATGCAAGGACTTCCAAACATGACTCCACATACAACAAGTGGTACTACATTCAATTCTACTTCATCAGTATAATCATCAGTGATAGAAAATTTTATTCCATGTTATTTTCTTACCTTGACTTCTACATCTTTATTTACCCATCCCAATGGATATGAGATAGGATGATCATGAACCTCCAACCCAAGTTTTTTGAAAAAATATACTAGTATGATATTAACCTATGAACCTAAGTTGAATAGGGCATTTGTCTTGGTCTTCTTACAATGTATCTTAATCTGGAAGAGTTTGGCCATCTCTTTCTCTTCCTAGTGATAAAGGATACTATAGATTCACCGGCTTTTGCGCCAAGGTCTAGACAACCTTCTTGTCCACATTAGAGTTGTATTCCATATATAGTGAGAATATTATTTTTCTTCCAGACCTTCTTATGGTTATTTAAGTTTAGCTATACATGCAATTTCTAGCACCTCTCCTCAATGTCAATTTCCATCTCTTCTCCTCAATGTAATAATCAATGTGTAATTGGTTGTAATGATTGCTAGGATGATTAGACTAATGTGTAGTAGCAAATGTTTTCTTATCATTTCCCCATTTCTGTTTATTCTTCCCTTCCTTGAAATCTTCCTGGTGTTATTTTTGTTTCAAACCACTTCACTTCCCTTTCTTTTGGTCTATGTTTTTTAATTATTGTGCTTATACACAAGCCTCATCCACTTTTATTGGCATGAATAACATCACTTTCTTATAAAATAATTCATGTAGACTCCCTATATGCTTGAGGGGTATATTTGGACTCTCGGAAGAGATTTCCAACATGATGGACATCTTCCTTAATCCAATGGTGTACTCTTGTGCACTTGCCCCTGCCTTTGCCTGAAATAGTTCCATGAGATCCATTAGTCCTCCACATACCCAATATGGTAGAGATTGGACTTTATGATGGTTTTGAATTCCTCTCACTTAGCTATTAGGGTATCACCCTCTATCCTAAGTGTCTTTTAATGGATTTCCCACGAGGTTAGGGCATGGCTTTTTGACTTCAATCTGGTAAATGATATTTTATGTTCCTCATATATGTAGTGAACTGATCTATATTTATGAACGGAATGAAATGAAATGTATATTTATAAAAGGAACATAGATATATAGTGAAACTTGTCTTCTATTAATAAATGGGAAGTGCTAAAGCGATAAAAATGTGGAATGAAACAAACTTGCTTGAATGTAAATAGCTTATCTATGAGAAGAGACCGGATGGCTACGTGCATTTTCAAAAGCACATTACAATGAGGCTAAAGGGCCCTTTTTAACATAAGAAATGAGGAAGAACTAAACATCCAAAAACCTAACCCCAAGAGATGAAATGCCAAAATTCTTATGGGCCCCAATGAGGTTAGTCGGTACATCAACTTCCCGGGGCTATATCTTTTGCATACGATCTTTATTTTTTGCGCTTGGGAACCCATTGGAAAAGTATAGCTAATAATTATACGTTTCTACTATTGGCCAAGAAAGATTCTTTTGCTCACTTAGGCCCGTGCCACATAAAAAAAAAAACATCTTTTAGGGCCTCAAAACAACCCCAAAAGTTTAGGACCTGAAAAATTGTAGAAAGACTACCAAGATGGAGAACTATGCTTTGAGAAAGTGGATTAGGTAGGTGGCCATTGATATCCACCTATATTTGTCCTACCCCCTTAGAAATCAATGTTATACATTGTTTTTGAGTTATCCCCCATCATATTTGGAAACTTCTACTAAAATTGGTCCTAGGTGACCCACTTTCCTTAGTGCATGAGTATCCCTTCTTTGACAAATCGATAAAGTTGATCTAATCAATGGTTTCTTGTTCCATGAAACTAGGGTTGGATCTAAAGATTTCATCTGCTATTTTATCTCTCATGTTTCCAATAATGGTGGAAACCATGGTCAAAGGAGATCCACATTGAACACTGGGTGTAATCCAAGGGAGGGGGAAATACTTATCTCAAAAACATTATCACCCATAGACTTGGTGATGGTGTAAGGTCCATAGAAAAGTGGAAAAAATATTCGATGGGGTCTTGTAAGATGATTTTTCTACAAATGTAGCCAAACCTTATCCCCAACATAAAATTTGTGTGGCACCCAGTGTTGATCATGGCATTGTTTGTACTTACTATTGGATTTTTGTGAAATATCATGGACCTGTTAATGTATGTGTTGAATCCATTAAATTAATTTGGTGTTTTTTTCAGCCTCATAATGAGCATGGGATGACTCTACGTATGTGGATGCAAGGGGTAGTGCTACATCAATAAGACCAAATGGTTCAAATCTAAGGCCCACCTAAAAAGGGCTATGATCGGTTGAGCTATGGAGAGTTTTTTTATAGCCATGTTGAACATAGGGATGACCTTCATCCTATGTGTGTGTATTCTTGTAGTTGAACATGCATAAGATATGCATGATCTTCCTATTAGCAACCTCTATCTAGTTATCTGTTTGGGGGTGGAAGACAGTGGATTTGGTGAATTGATGTCCAATAATGACCATAGGCTCAATTATAAGGTGCTTAGGAACCAAATTTCTTGATATTATATGAAGATTTGTGGTATCCCAAAATTTACCCACACTCATTCAAAGAATATCTTAGCAGTGGTCTCTATTGTGATATTCTTCTTGCATGTAGTCAGAATGCCATCTTAGAAAATTGATCTAAAACCATGAAGACACAGTCATTTCCCTACTCTTTTGAAGGAAGACCAAACATGTAGTCCATCGAGATGGATTCTCGGGGCCCTCCGAGAGTAGGAAGAGGGATGTATATGCCTTGCTTCTTAATGGTTGGTTTGGAAATTCAGCAGAAAAAGTATGATGTGATATACTTACTAACATCCTATTGAAGTTTTAGCCAATAGAAATACTTTTTGGTCTTAGACTTTTGTGATCCATATTGATTATTTGAAACTAACTTTTTGATTAATCACATCATCAATATTTGCTAGTAAATACTTTTGTCGCATGGCCACTATCTTTTTCAGACCAAAATATCTCACTGTCTGGTTGTAATGAACTTCCCAAATCATATTTCCATACTCACTTGAAGGAAAATAGAGATTATATAGATGGCATAATAGTCCATCCTAAAATTAAAGTCAATGACATCCATGCTTAAGCTTAGTATATGGTACGTGGTAGAAAATTCAAGTGGCACTATTGGTTGACCTCTACTAAGATGAAGTTATTTTTACTTCCACTATCCATAACGAAATATAATGGAACACCCTTCACCCACATATGTGACTAAAAAAGGAATTCACCTTCCTTAGGTTATTCAATATGACTTTATTGGACATTGGTGGTAAAAAAGTGAAATTGGGTTTTGCATCAATGATATACTTCCCCTTGTCTAGGTCTGATTCAGAGTTGGAACCTACATCAAACTGAGAGGATTTTAGCTTTACCACCAAGGACTATCTTGAGTGACATTCATCGGTGTTATGTTAGGGACTCTTATGGAAATGGCACAACTTTCCCATATCCTTCTTTGCCCTCCCATTGCCCTCCTTTGTTTTCCACTTAAATGGGTTATCCCTGGGTCATCCATCTTGCCTTTGTGCTTTGTTCTAAAATTTGGGGTTGCCTTTTCCCTGCTTTTGCTGTGAGGAATTTGCAAATCCAAACTATCACTTCTATTTAATTTTTTACTTGATTTTGAAAACATATCAATTTGTTGTGCCCAATGAGGAGATCTCTAGAAACTCCATTCTTGTCTAGATGTATTTATGCATACCTCCATGGTACTTGAGAACCAAATGTCACTTAGAGTCTTTGATACCTAGATTGGTGCAAAAGGCATAGAAGACGTTTGTGAACTCTGGCATTGTTTCGCCCCTCTCTTGTCATAGTGTGGTCCATCTCATGTATTGGTAATCATAGCTTCCAATAGGGTAATATTAATCCTTAATGGCATCACTTAAAGAAACCCAAGTGGGTACTACGACCAAAATCATTGTGAATTCATCTATGGACATTTTCTTGCAGTAAGTATCCCACGAACACTTAATGTGGGGAATAACATTAAGGAGTGAAAAGGCAATATTTTCTCTATTGAAAAACTTGTGGAAATATAAATACCCTTCTAGCATATTTAACCATTTGTCTAGAGCATCTACATCTATCTAGATTTCAAATACAGGATTGTCAAAATTAACTTATACCTTGAAGGGAATGGTGCCCACAAAGTGGCTTCTTGATGAAGATGCATTGGTTATTGGAAGCCATCAAAATATCTGGGTAAAATTATCCATCATCTCATTCCTTTATTGTGCAAGGGATTCCTCAAGAAACAGTTTAATAGGATCTCTTTCTCCATCTTCTTTCTTTTCCTCGGCCATGGGAGGCCATCAAGGTCAAAGAGACTAGTCTTGCAAAGGCTCAAGGAGTTCAAGTCCCAACATTTTATTCCATGACCTTGTTGAGGACATGCATAGAGAGATAGATAAAGAGAAAATTGCTATGATACCATTGATCTAGATTTGTCAAGGGAACAAAATGAAATACATATTTATAGAAAGAACATAGATACATAATGAAACGTATCTTCTATTAATAAATAGAAAGTGTTGAAAATGAAAAAAATTGGAATGAAACAAACTCACTTAAATGCTAGTAGCTTATCTCTAAGAAGAGATATTATAACTAAATTCATTATCCAGAGTGCATCACAATGAGGTTGAAAGGCTCTTTTTAACATAAGAAGAAATGGTGAAACCATAAACACCCAAAAACCTAACCCTAATAGATGAATTTCTAAAAGTCTTGTGGGTCGTAATGGGGTTAGTTGATAAATCAACTTCCCAAGGTTGTAACTTTTACATTGCATCTCCATTTGGTGCACTCCCTAGCCTATTGGAGAGGTCTAGCCAATAATTACACATTTTGACTAGATCACTTGCACCCCCACCACATCAAAAAAACATCATTTAGGGCCTCAAAACGACCCTAGAAGTTTAGGACCCAAAAAAATGTAGAAAAAATTACAGTATGGAGAATTGTGATTTAAGCCAATGGAATAGGTGGCTAGCCACCAATATCCATCTAGATCATGAATGTTAAATTATATTTCTAATTACTAAAACCATTGATTCAATTTTAAGGCATTATTGATGTCCTTTCCTATGAAGGACAAGAGTCAACCTCTTAGGGAATTATTAATATTCCATCTACATTTTTATGGAGGTAGTGCTCCTCTTTCTCACTCAAATATTCCACATCCATTTGCAAATAATAAAATCATGTTTTATTATATCTACACTATGAGTAGAGCAGACAGTTGAAAATAATAGGTAACAAATAAATTATAGTTGAAACATGATAAACTCAAAAATGAAAATAACTAAATTCATTCCTCTCATCCACCCATACACAAAATGAGGAAGGTAGATTTGAAGCAATATTCATAGATAGAAAATAAGATTGATGACCTAGAATTCCACATAGATAAAATGATTTCATTCATTGAAAATAGAAATATGCATAAGAGAAACATATATGACATTTCATGTTGATATAAAGTATTGAAACCATAAATGTTATAAACTCTTGGAATATATTTCTATGAGAGTCAACAATATTACAAATTCATATTAAAGTTTGAATATAGTATGTGCCTATTACACAACATAATGTTCCTTATACTTAAATGATTCAGAGTAATGCATTCATTGAAATGGACTAGGATGGGGCTCTCTTGGAAAAAATAAAATATTAATAGTAATTTGGAAGAAAAGGAGAATTATAGTTAGGGATAAACTTTATAAATGAACAATGTACTTAATAAAGTTGGATGATCAAGGACTCAGATGAAATAAGGGAAATTGCTTCAAATAAAAATACAAACACAAAATTTACAAAGGAATGATCTCTCTCTCTCTCTCTCTCTCTCTCTCTCTCTCTCTCTCTCTCTCTCTCTCTCTCTCTCTCTCTCTCTCTCTCTCTCTCATCGATGTGTATATGTGTGTGGGAGGGGGGGGGTGTGGGGTGGGCGGGACAAAAGCATTTCTAATGTGACTACCTTTTGGCAGTTATTTTGGGTTAATAATTATGTTAATTATTTTTTGAACATTATTTAATATATTATTTAATTGGTGTAACCATGATATACTATTTAACTCAAAGTTTAAATATTTCTTCTTCAATTTCTTTAAATTCAATGCACAACTATTTCATTGATGCCATGTGATCTTCATTATAATTGATGAAAATGGCTAACCACCTCTTAATTTCTTCTTATGAAAAATCAGCAAGACTATCAAACTAATTAGCCTGTAAAGATTTAACCTGATCTAGATTGGATCAATATATTATTCTTCATCCATCTCAATGCGTAAGAATGGAAATTTTGAATAAATCAACTTGCAAGACCATTTTTGCCACTAGTCCCAGTATGGAAAATTTTGGGTGAAAAAATTTAGGAGCCATTTTGAGGTCTTAAATGATTTGTGGTTAAAAACTTAATATGGACCAATATTTCATAATCTACATGTTCATTCCTTTCCAAAAACACAATAATCACCTCAATCAGAGCCCATATGAGAAAGTTATGCCTCTTTGAAGTTGACCTATCAAAATTGACCACTGTAATTTGATAGGATGTCACATCAACCCCTGTTACCCCTGGAAAATGGGCTACCCGCATAGGCTCTATGAAGAATACTCTAGAAGGGTCAAGTTGTAAATAATATTTAGGGTTGGATGGGGTAAATTTAACCCCTGTTTGGTTATCAAGTTGTGTTATAACTAGGCCACTAGGAGGAAAAGGGTCCCATTCTATTTAGGTGCATTTTATTACATAGATGAGTAGAGTAGAAAAAGAGGGGATTTGTATAATGTAGCAACCCACAGTCCACAAGCCTCATTCTTTTGTACTTACATCCAATTCCATTTAGATAAAGAGAGAGCAACATCTTCTAGTTATGTTTTCTACCTAAAGGGTTTCCCTGGTAATATCATGTGTTATTGTGGTTTTTGAGTGGTTGTTTCATTTTTTTCTCTATTTTTTTCATAATTATAATTTTCAAGTAAATCAAATAAACAATAATTAAAAAATCCATAAATCCAAGGAGAAATTAACCCTCATAATGTAGATTTTGGATTTTCAAATATATTTTAGCAAATCTATTGTGATGAATTATCTAATGGAATACCCATGGCAGTTCATGGATCATATTGGTATCAGAGTAGGTTTGTTTGATTATATTATGGGGAGTTCTAAGGGATTCAAACCAATTAATTAAAATTTCATAAAACCCCAACCATGGTGTTGGCTTATTGGGGCCTAACCCAGGTTCAAAAGTGATTTAGCAAAACAAATCCCGAAACTACCAGCCCTTTTGGCAACGGTCCGCGGAGCGCGGACTGAGGTCTCACCCGAGGTAGTATGGGAGGGTGCTGGAACCAGGGTTTCACACCCTCGAGATGTCTTGATGGGTCTTGGAAGGCTCGCGATCCCACTCTACACCCTGTGCTACTTCCGTGCAGTTGTCTGTCCAGTGCAACTACCTTCGCGCGGCTTCAATGAAGAGTGCGAACGTTCTTTACCCATTATTGTGCTTATTATTATTATAGATCTTGAATTAAATTTATTGGGCCCAATACTTTCATTTACCATTCAACATAAACAGACATGCGCGCAATCATAAACTGTAAACAGATGCATAACCAGAAATATAGAAACAGATACGCGATGTTCCAAAACCAACTTATCTTTATTAATGTTTTTTCCTATTACAATCCACTTCCTACCCTGCGCACACAGCTGCAGAGGTCCACACACATAGTTGCGGACTCTACCAGGCGTTTGCGCACACAGTTGTAGAGCCTATCCTTACTACTACCAACCACGACTCGAACTTATAGACTCAGAGTGAATTTCACATTCAAAAACCCATATCCCTTCAAATCAGAACTCCACCAAAAACTACTTTCTACCCTTAGAGCCTCGCTCTATTTATACATTCCCATGGTCTGTGGACCATTGGTAGGCCGACTCACTTTACATTACCTTACATTATTTGAGGGCTGACAACCCTTTGACTTAACTCATTACAATTCGCGCTCTTTGCACTTCGTGGAGCCTTTACAATACCATTACCCAAAATTGTGGGTTTTAAGCCCCAAAACCATTATGCGGGGGATCCGCTGCCCAACAAGCCCCCAACACAAACATCGTGACTCAACCTCGAGTCACCCCATTAGTGTGGAGAGTCGCACTACCAAGGCTTCACGGTCTGCCATCCCTATGAGTGACATACTACAATTCGTTGCTCTGTCATTGGCTCCTGCAACATTCTTCAATCTCCTGCGCCATTGTCCCTAGTAATTCGCTTAACTGATGATGCTCATTCTACTCTACTAGGTTAACAAAAAGCGATGCCTCATAGGATTTTAGCTCTAGCTAAGAGGTCAAATGTGTGAACTTTTTGTGAAAGAGCAGTAAGCTTGTGATATCTGGTTCAGTATACTCAATGTCTATTGAAGCTTGTGTTGCATTTTTGCAAGAGAGTTGTTGTTGTCCGTGAGTTCCCAATCTTTAAGTTTCGTCGTGGAAACGTGGCTCAGAGATGAACTTTTAAACAGAATTCTGTCTTTTGTCTCAAGATTCACCATCTTGTCCTTACCTTTCATAAATCACTTACCAGACCACGGGTTTCGCAGCGACATCCGGGCCAGTCCTACTACCTGTCTGGGAATTTCTGGTACACCTCCCACCATTGGCGTTCGGCTTGGCGCGGTGTCCTTGGATGTCAACATTACGCTGTCCAGAAGGTCCTGCATCTCTTTTGCCAACGTTGCAAGCACTGGGATTACTCTCAAAGCGTCGAAGTTCGACAGGTCCATACCTATTGGATAACGCAATAACTTAATTCTCAATATGCAATGGTTTGTTGGGTGGATGACTAGCTGTGATTTATAGGCCTGTTGAAATTCAAGTTCGACCATTCTCCCCTTATTCGGGTCATTAATGCAAGATTTATGGTAGATCATTCTGAATCTGGCTCTCAATCCGTATCTTAATTTCCCACTGCCCACTCCTTTTTGCCTTAACTCAGACATCTTGTCATGAACAGTGACACCAACGGTCGCTTCCTTGTCTATCCACACAACAACGCAGCCCCTTCTACGTGACCGCGACCCTTGTGACATACTAACCCGACATGCACCCTTGTTGTCGTGCAGCTCTCTAACAGACTATTTTATAGTCCCGCACTCTCTTTCAACTATCTAGAGCAGTGAAACTGTCTCCTCTTCGACTAATCAAGTGGTCGCACCCTCGGTGCAAGGCTCTAATTTTCTTGCTAGCCTGGGCTACGGGCACCCTTCAAATACCCTTGCATCTAGTAGTGCGTTGTGTTCTGCTTTATATGGTACACTCCCCTGTTTATTAAGGTGTGGTGGCAGACATGATAGCAGGATCACAACTCTTTCTAATGCAGTAGTAGGGCTGGCTAGACTTGGTCCCATCATGCATAGTTTCTCGTAGCCCGCTTGTGCAACTTCAATTTCCAGTTTGCTGATTTCTTCGTCCAATGTCGTGCTTTTTAGTTGTGCCCACTCTTCATCAAGTTCGTGAAGTTTCAAGCTGCCTCGCTGAATGGCTTCCTATAAATGCCTAATTCCTTTACCCAGGTCCTCGCGCCCTTTCCCTACTCCAGGAGCTGTGATCTGGGGATTCTTCTCTGTCCTCCTGGCTTCATCTCTTCTTGTCAATGTTGTGATCATTTCCACGCTTCGGTTTTTTCTTATGGTCCTATAGGCCCATCGAACCGCTGGTACGCATAGGTCCCAATCAATTCATCTCATCTAGTGAACTCTGTTCATGACTCCGAATAGCTTTTTGAATGCTACATCATGGACTATTTGTGGAGTACGTCGTCTTCCCTGCTGCCGCGTCAGGTTCTAATTTTCGATCCTTAGTCTGGGGGGTGTTTGCACAGCACACGTCTACACCCATCGACACAGGTGGGCAAGAAAACTGCTTCGTCCTGGCTACCCAGCTCGCATACATCGCTGGTGAATTCCAAATTGTAAGTGCGTCCGTCTACTACATTCGCGCCAATTTCCAATATTTTTCTGGTGCGTATTCCAGCATCACGTGGGTGTTGCGCGAAACTCCCATTCTAGCGCATCGTACCATTGTTTTGTTGGCACTACCCTTTAAAATTTGTTTAAGAATCAATCCACGCCTGTCTCCCCATCATATGTTGGTAGTTACCTTGCTTCGTTCATTATGCACTGCAGTGATATAATCATCATGTTGCAATTCAGCATTGTTACTTCATGCAACCGGTTCTGCCAGCGTTCCATTTCTTCATTTGAATCCAAAGTACAGGAACTGTCGTGCTCCCATGAGATTCTCCCATCTACAGTCGGGTTCACCCGATCCTGGTCTTGCACCATTATATGATAAATGCAATCCAGCTCATCGTCGCTGTCATCATCGCGCATAGGTTCATTATAGCGCTCTCCTTCGGCTGGATCTAGCGGAACTACTACGCATAGGGACTTTTTCTCGAAAATCATCTTCTGCTTCTTCAGGTTGATGACTCCATTCATATCCGTGGCCCAGTATATCCCTAGCAATGCGGGGTAAGGGTTGATGTCAACAACAATCTCTACCACTTCAAAGTCCGTCTTCATACTCGCACCTTTGATGTCCACTATTACCCCTTGCAACCTTCCCATGGGAAAGATCTTTTGTTCATTCGCCATCCATAATTGAATGGGAGATCACTGTAATGCGGGCCTGCACATGTGTTCCTATGTATGCTTTGGTAACACATTCGCATCCGAACCTAGGTCTAGGATTACCTGATCCATTTCATATTCGCTAATCTATGCCGTTAATCTCATCTCCCTCCTGGTGCGCAATGTATGCTTTCCTAGTTTCTGGACTATGCGTGGTTCACCCGACCCTGCGCACCTAGTGATCAGCTCTTATAGCCCTTTAACTGCCTTATTATCATGCAGCAGCTTCATGCATGTCTCTAAAATGGTAGTAAGCATAGAAGGATCCATTCCCAGCTCTGGTTGATCCTTACTACCTAAAGTAGATGCCTTCGTGAAGCTCTTCTTAGCTTCCATAAATGCCTCCTTTGCGCGTTCCAAGTCAAACCCAAGTTCCTTTGTAGGAGCCTTGCAATCCCATGTATCTTCTTTGGGCTGCTTCCCCTTATCTTCCCCTGTGGTTGCGCCACTTCTGAGCACTATGTTCACGTTGGGATCTTATTCGTGCGATTCAAACTTCATCATTTGGATATTCTAGGTCGGAGTAGGCTGTAGTACCCCCTTCTCTCACATCTACACGATTAATGTAGGACAATCTACCATTTCATGATCAAACTACTCACAGTACGAATAAGATATTCTCGTTGGGGTACAATCACGAGTGTAGTGCCCTAGTCCTCTGCAATTGTAATAGATTAATTGCCCTCGACCCCTTCCTGATCCCATTCCTCCTTGTCCTCGACCTCGCCCTTGAAATCCACCGCGCGCCATTCCCGCTGTTGGGTCAAGGGCTCGCATTTCTGTCTGCATTCAATAAGCTGGGGTTCGATCCATGATTAACTCATAGCTTCGACATGTACGCTCATTGTGGCCCACTGACCTACAAAAATTACAAAACAGCTGTTGGGGAGTTTGTGTATACTTCTGCAATAAATGACAGTTGTTCGTCATGTGCTTTCCTCCCACCTGGAAGATCGCACACCAGAGCACGGGTGCCGCACTTGGCCCTGCCTGTGCCTCTGGTCTCAATGGCATTGGTCCCCCTCCTACCAAGTAGTTTGCAAATACTGGACAGTGATCCTTGTCGTGGCCCTGGCCTTTACATTTTATGCACCACACTTCTTCGCACACCTCTGGCCGCGGCGCCCTATCCTACTTCAAAGTCTGCATTTCCAAGCATTGGTTCTGCAGTTGCATGTGGATCTGTTGGACTCCCAGTCCTAGATCCTGTATCGGTGTTTCATACAGCCTCATTGCCATCTACAATGCTTCAACCTGGGTTGAAAGCTTCTACTATGAAAGCACCGTCCTCAGGTGTGGTGTCAAAGATGACACAAACCACGCACGGTGTTGTGCATCTGTTAGCATCATATTAGCCTCGCAGATCATACTCTTCAACCTCTGATCCAAATCCCAGGGGGTCTCACCTGGAAGCATCGTGATCTCTTTAAATCCGATGATTGACCATGTCTCTAACTTCGGCCAGCTAAATTCTCTATTCAACACATTCTGGATCTCCACTATTCCCGCATTTGGGTGATCATTTGAGTGCTTGATATACCAGGTCAGCGCGTGATCCTACAACGCACTCACCAATGTGGCCTCATTAATGTTGTCATCCATGACTCCTTGGGTTTCCCACACTACCCTTACCATGAACCAGAACTGGTCTGGATCCTCATTCCCTACTCCTTTGAATACAGGTAGCTTGATCGCGCTTGCCATGATGAACTGCGAGTTTGGTGGAGGCGAGGTGGTTGAAGATGGAGGTGAAGTAGGTGAAGTGGGTGATGGCGTAAGTGTAGGTGATAACTACAGAATGCATTGCCTTATCAAACTGATCGCACTTCTTGGGGAAACCCAAGCGCGCTCTTCCTCACTCGCTCACGAAGGTGAAATTAAAGGACTGTTTCCTAACCCTTTGATCCCTTTGTAGATCCTTCCGCTTCACGTCATTTCAATCATTAATGTATTTGCATAATCCGCTTCTCACATAACAGCATCTTAATCCAGGTATTTAGGGATTTGATGTACCTACCTCGCGGTCCCTTGAGAAAATGTCATTTTGCTTCGGTATAGCTCAAGGTTGTGTCTATCACAAACTCAGTGATAAACCCGCCTATTATCCGGTCAAGCCAGTGGTCCACGACCCACGTGATCTTATCTTTTGATGCCTCTAGTCTGCGTACTAACTCCGGAGTTCACACTATCGGTTGATCGAGCTTGTACCTTCCCAAGCTATCAGCTAATCTCGCGATCCAATCATACAACTCTGAAGAGAAGGTCACGAAGAAGATCTCATGGATTTCCATATATACGTAGCAATCCAGCCACCTCTTCTCGGATATTTGTGGAGTCCTGTTTTCTTTATGTTACGAACTCATGAAGCTTCTGATCCAACCAATCTTCAATTTCCTTCTTCGTATGGTTCCAGTGTTCTGACATCAAACATCCCTTAGGCAGATCTCGGTCCCAGCAATGGAACCATTTGTTAGCTTATTGGGGCCTGACCCAGGTTCAAAAGTGATTTAGCCAAATAAATCCCAAAACTACCAGCCCTTTCAGCAACAGTCCACGGAGTGCAGACTAAGGTCTCACCCGAGGTAGTATGGGAGGGTGCTGGAACTAGGTTTCCACACCCTTGGGATGTCTTGATGGGTCTTGGAAGGCTTGCGATCCCACTCAATGCCCTGTGCTACTTCCACGCAGCTATCTGACCAGTGCAACTACCTTCGCGCGGCTTCAATGAAGAGCGTGAATGTTCTTTACCCTTTACTGTGCTTATTATTATTATAGATCTTGAATTAAATTGAGTGGGCCCAATAATTTCATTTACCATTCAACATAAACATACATGTGCGCAATCATAAACTATAAACAGATGCATAACTAGAAATATAGAAACATATACGTGATGTTCCAAAACCAACTTATCTTTATTAATGTTTTTTCCTGTTACAATCCACTTCCTACCCTGCGCACATAGCTGCAGGGGTCCATGCACACAGCTGCGGACTCTACCAGGCCTCTGCACACACATTTGGAGAGCCTATCCTTACTACTACCAACCATGACTCGAACTTATAGACTTAGAGCGAATTTCACATTCAAAAACCCATATCCCTTCAGATCAGAACTCCACCACAAACTACTTTCTACCCTTAGACCCTTGCTCTATTTATACATTCCCATGGTCTGCGGACCATGGGTAGGCTGACTCACTTTACATTACCTTACATTATTTGAGGGTGGACAACCCTTTCACTTGACTCATTACAATCCGCGCTCCTCACACTTCGCGGAGCCTTTACAATACCATTACCCAAAATTATGGGTTTTAAGCCCCAAAACCATTACGCGGGGCATCTGCTGCCCAACACATGGGCAAAGAATCTATTAATAACCCTTAAGATCATGCAAAGGAGAGGTTTGTGTGACTAGAAAACCAAGTACTAGGTATAAACCGTAATGTGAGCCTCCTCATGGAATCCGTGAACAATAAATTGGGGATATTTGAAGAATATTGAGGTTCTAACATAGAGGTCATAATGGAGGGGAGATTGAGGAATTAGGAAGAACCAGAGAAGGCATACAAGAATCCCAAAACAAAATAACCTAATTTGGGTGTCATGAACCATTCATAGTCCCTTGCAATATGGAAACAAAGGTTGAAATTAATCCATATATAGCTGATGTTTACACTTTTCCATTAAATCATTGGTTGCAGAGTTAGAGGTTTATATTAGTGTTCACCATATAGAGAAAGGACAAAAAAATATGTTTTCTCATCTAAAATTAGAGGTCCATGCCCTAACTTGGTAGGAAATCCATAGAGAAACATTAAGGCTAGAGGGATATCCTTGAGTGACTAAGTGGGAGGATTTAAAACTTTTATGAAGTTAGAATTATACCCTATCAAGTATGTAGAGGACTAGTAAATCCAATGGCATTAATTTATGCAAAGACAAGGGAAAAGTGTACAAAGGTACGCCATGGAACTTAGGGTGATGGCTATGATGTTGGGTATCTCCCCAAAGAACCCATATGTACTCCTCAAGTATTTTTGGGACTACAAATCAATCCATGGAATAAAATGATGTGTTCAAACCCTTAACAGAAGAAAAGGCTTGTGCACAGGCATAATATCTAGAGAACATGGGCCAAAAGAAAGGGAAATCAAGTGGGCGAAAGAAAAAGGAGCACCAAGAAGCTTCCAAGGAGGGGAAGCAGAAAGGGAAAAGGGGAAAAATAAAGAATAAAATAACCAAAACATGCTAGTTCAAAGATCCCAACAACCACTACAACCATTGTAACATTCATGGTTGAACAAAGGCAAAGTTTCAAAAGTTGCATTTAGAGCTCATTGACCTGAGGAATAGAAAGAAATATGTGAGGAAGAAAACTATCATGGACACATAATTAAGTAATCAAGTGGAAAGAAACCCAAATGTTGAGGATAATATTGTATGTATATCAACATAAAAGGGGGTGAATCTGAGTAACCTTTAGCAACATGAAGAGAATGAAACTTCCAAACTCTTCCATATAAACATACAGGTGAAGAATATGAAAATTGATGCTCTATTCGACTCATGATCACATGTAAATCTCATAGTAGTAGATCTAGTCAAGAAATTGGAATTGGAGAGTCATGACCAACCTAGCCAATATCCTTTGGGATGGGTCAACAAGGAGGTAGAGATAAAGGTAACCAAATAGTGTAGAATCAAGTTTGTTATAAGTGTTGACTTTATTGATAAAGTACAATTAGATATAGTTCAAGTAGATGTATGTGATGTTGTGTTTGGGAGTCCCTATATTTACATGCAAGATGAGATCTTCATGTAGATATCGAATTAGTATTTCCTCATCAAGGACGAAAAATAATCGATCATTAATGTGCATAATGGTAAGTCAAAGATCTTACTAAGTGCTAAGCAAGCCAAAATGTTGATCAGTTCTAGAAAGAATCATGTTTTGTTGTTTTGAAGAGAAAATTCATCCTATAGAATAGTTCATGAGAGCCAATTCATCCCTGGAGAGCACATTAAGGAATAGAAATAGCAACTAAAAGAGTTGATACAAGTGCACATGGATGTGTTCTGGGATCCTAAATGGATATCACCTAAGAGGGAAGTGGAGCACAAGGCACATTTGTTTTTTGACTCTATATTACTAAAAATTGGGCTCTACAGGAAGTTCTTTATAGAGGGAAATGAGGTGAATAAGTAGCTGCAACAACTACTAGAATAGGGTGTGATTCAATCAAGTACCTCGCCCTGTGGGTCGTCCATCATCATTATGCTAAATAATTTTTGGACTTTGTGGATGTGTATTGATTACAATGAATCAAACAAAATTATGCACAAGGACAGTACCCTTTACCTAGGATAAATGTTATGTTGAATAAGTTGTAGCAAACCAAATACTTCACCAAGATGGAACTAAAGTCAGGACATCACCAAGTTTCGATCAAAGGAGAGGATACCTAGAAGATGACCTTCAAAACTAGGAATGGTTTATATGAGTGGTTAGTCATGTCATTTATCCTATGAAATGCACCAGCTACGTAATTGAGTTTAATGAATGATATATTTTTCCCTTTCATAGATTTATCTATTATTATTTATTTCGATGATATATTGGTATATAGTGCTACATGGGAGGAGAACATCTCACATTTGATGTAATTTATAGAGACGTTAAGGAAGTACTAATTGTTGGAAAATATCAAGAATTGTGAGCTTGCACAATAGTCTTTGGTGTATTTAGGATATGTGATAGGTGAAGTTAAGATAAAAATATATCTTGCCAAGATGAGGCCATTATTAAGTGGATTGTGCCTACTAATGCTTCTAAAGTTAGGAGCTTTGTTTGGGTTGCACAGTACCTGAGAAAATTCATAGCCTCATTTTTAGTAGTAGCACACCACTCCATGCCATAATAGTGACTGGTAAGAATTTCTAGTGGGGAAAACATCAGCAGAGGACCTTTGAGGAGTTAAAGAAGAAGATCAGTCAAGCACCAATCCTTACATTACCAAACATGAAAACTCCCTTTGAATTGGAGATAGATATGAGTGGATATGTTATGGTAGTGGTCCTGAAGTAGGGAGGAAGGTCGGTATGCTAAACTTATCAAGTATTTCATGGGGTGGTTCTTAACTACCATATCTATGATAAGGAGCTCTATTCCCTAGTAAAATATATTAAGAAGTGGAAACACTATCTAATGGGGAAGGTGACAGTAATACACACTAATCATTGGCCACTATAATAATTTCATGCTCAAAGTAAGTGTTGTAGCTGCTACAACCACTCTCCAAAATTTTTCCCATGCTTTCATTTTTGAGCCTCCGTTCTATCCACAGGAGCCTATATTTTACTTCTGTCAAGTATTCATGTTATCATCATGTTATAGACATATTTGGGCACATCAACCCCAAGATTATATGTCAATAAACTAGGGCTCATTCAACCCATAAAAGAGTTGTTTCATACCCTAAAAGAACATAATCATCTGAATACATCATTCCCCAAAAGTTCCCTCTGAGAAACCATCCAGAAATTGCCTAAACTGAACCATACTAACTGCTCCACTGGCAAAGTGCGATGCATACTGACTATTCCACTGCTAGGGTGCGATGCATACTATTTAGGCCTCCTATAGGGTGCAATGGGCGAGGATGGACAAGTGTCCGAGACAATTTTTTGAGTGGATGCTCATAGAATCTTCTAGAAACTTCTCCTATGCCACTTGCCTCTCTGAATTCGCCCAAGGATGAGTAAGGGATCTAAACTTCAGTTATCCCCTCTCTTGTGGAACCAAATGTAACAAGTGGAATGACACTAATCAAACCCCATGGATGACTCACATCCTTGCAAACATCTATAAATGGATCCCTCATCCAAGAGATCCAGAGGCTGGAATGTTGTGAATTACAAGTAAGTGTTGATAGTTTGTAATTGAGGAAAGATCATTGTATTGTTGGAGTGATCTTCCTATTTCATGAGGTGAAGAAGGATTAAAGCTAGGAGGATGATGCTAGATTAGACAACTGGGTTGTAATTCTCCCTTCTATAAATAAAGTTATTCAATTTTTCTTCCATATGATTGTGCAATTGTGAATGTTATCATTTGTTCATTATATATCTAATTTTGTAATGTTTATGTTGTAATAGATCATGATGCTTTGACGATTCTTTGTTACTATACTTGTGCAGGTACTCTCCAAGCGTGTTAAGTATAGGGAGGAGTTGTGGGTTCTATCAAGGGGGAGAGAGATCAAGCAAGGAATCAAGTGGAAGTTCCAGATTGGCTCCATTATCTTTCTCTTATCTGTCACACATAGAAGATTTCGTTGAATTGCTTTAAACTGTTGTTTCTAGGGTAGCTACCAAACCTAGAGGGCTAGCATTCTTTAGGACTGTCCCATGATAGTTCTACTCCATATTATCCGCAGGCTAACGGATAGGTTGAGGCAATCAAGAAAGTCCTTAAGCACATGCTGCAGATAATGATTGGAGTCCATAAACGGAATTGACATTTAATCCCGTACTCAGCTCTGTGGGCATATAGGACTTCGGTGAGAAATGCGACTGGATTTACACCCTTTCAATTGGTGTATGGTCTGGAAGCAGTCTTACCAATTCAGTGTGAAATCTCATCCCTCAAGCTTGCAATCAATCTGCTTCCCAAAACTTTTGAAGAAGAGGCTCATTTCTTGGAATTAATCCATCTGGATGAAACCCATCGTGATGCCACGTTGGATAACGAAGTGCATAAGAAACGCATCAAGGCACAATATGACCAAAATGTCAAGCCTCGTGCCTTCTCAGAAGGTGACCCAGTCTTGCTTTACGATCAGGATTCTGACAAATTAGGAGTAGCTAAATTTCAACCATTATGGATGGGCCCTTACATTGTCAAACATGTATTGACAAAAGGAGCCTACGAGCTAGTCGATTATGATGGGATTCCACTGTCGCGGCCCCGAAAAGGGTTGTATCTTAAACGTTACTATTCTTGATTGAGTGTAGTAAACTCATTGTACTTATGCTTTTATTGCATTTTTTGAGTGTTTTCTTTTAGAGTTGTCATTTTGGTTAGGTAATCCACTTCGCATTTGTTGCAGATGTCAGACTTTTTGGAACCATTTGTTGGGTATGCTGACAGAGCTAGTCGTAGTACACAGAACTTATCTTCTGCGGCCTGGTCCATCTTCGCTCCAAGTGGCGAGTTAGTGAGTTTCAGGGGGATATGTATTGGTCGATCAACAAACAACATCATTGAGTATAGCGTGTTGATTGAACTTCTCTATGATGCTTTGTGGTGTTGATACAGTTCTACGAAGGTGCCTCATGCATGAGGAGGCTGAAAAAGTTTTGAATGATTATCATTCAAGTGCTTGTGGGGAGTATCTATCTGGTTACGCTACTGCACAAAATATATTACGAGCTGGTTACTTCTGGCCCACCATATTCAACGATCGCATAATTGTGGTCAGAAGTTGCCATGCTTGTCAGATTTTTTATTGCAAAACTAGATTACCACCTGCACCACTGCATCCAGTCGTTGCTATTGGCCCATTCGCTAAATGGGGCATTGATTTCATGACATGTAACCCCACCTCGGTCGGGGGGCATGGGTATATTATAGTCGATATTGACTATTTTACCAAATGGGCCGAGGCGATGCCTACATTGAATAACAGTGGCAAAACGGCTGCTCTTTTCTTTTTCAATCACATAGTTTCTAGATTCGTTGTTCCACAGGCTATAGTTACAAATCATGGATCGCATTTTTGCAATCACATGATGATCGAATTAACTACCAAATTAGGATTTTCCCATGATAGTTCTGCTCCATCTTATTTGTAGGCTAACGGACAGGTTGAGGCAATCAACAAAGTCCTTAAGCACATGTTGCAGAGAATGATTGGAGTCCATAAACGGAATTGGCATTTAATCTTGTACTCAGCTCTATGGGCATATAGGACTTCGGTGAGAAATGTGACCAGATTTATGCCCTTTAAATTGGTGTATGGTCTCGAAGCAGTCTTACCAATTCAGTGTGAAATCTCATCCCTCAAGCTCGCAATCGATCTGCTTCCCAAAACTTATAAAGAAGAGGCTCGTTTCTTGGAATTAATCCATCTAGATGAAACCCATCGTGATGTCGCGTTGGCAAACGAAGCGCATAAGAAATGCATCAAGGCACAATATGACCAAAATGTCAAACCTCGTGCCTTCTCAAAAGGTGACCTAGTCTTGCTTTACGGTCAGGATTCTGACAAATTAGGAGCAGCTAAATTTGAACCATTATGGATGGGCCCTTACATTGTCAAACATGTATTGAAAAAACGAGCCTACAAGCTAGTCTATTATGATGGGATTCCACTGTCACAGCCCCGAAACGAGTTGTATCTTAAACGTTACTATGCTTGATTGAGTGTAGTAAACTCATTGTACTTATAATTTTATTGCATTTTTTGAGTGTTTTATTTTAGAGTTGACATTTTGGTTAGGTAATCCACTTCGCATTTGTTGCAGATGTCAAACTTTTTGGAACCATTTGTTGGGTATGCTGATGGAGCTAGTCATAGTACACAGAACTTATCTTCTGCGGTCGGGGCCATCTTCACTCCAAGCGGCGCGTTAGTGAGTTTCATGGCGATATGTATTGATCGATCAATAAACAACATCGCTTAGTATAGCGCGTTGATTGAAATTCTCTATGATGCCATTTCACATGGCATACACCGAGTCATTGTCAGGTTAGATTCACAACTCGTCATTCTACAGCTTATTGGCGTTTATTCCGTTCGGAACCCAGCGATTTATCGCATGTTCCTAAGAGTTAGGATTTTGGAAAAACATTTTGATTCCATTCAATATCAACACATTTCCAGAAACTTAAACACATTGACTGATTCATTAGCAAACTATGTGTTAAATAGACATTTGCAACATTTGTAAAGAAAAAATTGCACATCAACATTTGCATTAGGATTTCATCACTTAGCCAAAATAAAACTGTGAAAATAAAAAATAGATAGTTGTTTATAGTTTTTACAAAATGTTTTGTGTCCAAGACAAAATCAGTCATCTGACCAAAAAACCCAAAATGAATGTAGAAAAACAACCTAAACTAGTGATGTTGGTGATAACATGTCACCGCCTGTGCAATCATGCACAGGAGCCTAGTCCAATGACTTGGTGTACCAGTAGTATGGCGCTGTAACCTCAAAGGTAACTCATCAGTCCTGACATCCTGAATGTTGAGAGTGAGGCCCTCAATCTGATCCTACAACACTGCCAGGGTCTCTGATATGTCCAGATCCCGAAGGACGACCCTCCCTACAGCCTCCCCTACTGGAGCGTCATCTACCTCCTGCGGGTGTGCCACTGGTCGCACTGGTCCAATATCTACACACACATATGAGTTTGTTTAGTCTTGGTAACATCAAATACAAAAAAGCATTATAAAACTGAAAAAACAAAAACATAGTCGAATCATTTTACCTATAGCACTCCATTGCTCGCCAACTAGTAAAGCCAAATCCGGATCGCCTTGCAAATCCATCCCAATATATGGATACTCCACGAATACCATCTCCTGGCAGTGGAACCACTCAAAAAAGGCATCTGAGAAGGAGATCTATGACTGGCCTCCATGTCTAGCCATCAGGTCCACCCATCTCTGCATCTGTGGTTCCCTCGGTGTTGGAAATCCCAGTGAAATGTTTTGAGGTTGCATCAGTGGGATTCTTTCCAAAGCAAAGGTGGTCAATATGGATCCATAACCAAAGTTCTTGGTTCTTCCATTCTTTACTTTGGACAGTTGTTCTTTTATGACAGGAAGTATCGCCTCACACCAATTGAACACCTTCAGTTCCAGGCACTCTAGGGCATATTGCATGTAAGATCTGTTCGCTAAATGCAAGGCCACGCTGCCAGCCAATCTAACAAAGGTAAATAAAATGGTCCTCAAAGGTCGATTTGTAGCATCCCAGATATTTATCTTACCATCTCTACTGGGTTGAGATCCATCACTCTAGAACTAACGAATGTAATCTTTCACGGATTCGCCCCCACGAGCAAATCCTGATAGTGAAAGAGAAGCATCACACCTCGAAAAACCCATCAGAAAGTAAATATCCTTGACTATGAAAGGAATAGATTTACCTCTGATCTGGAATACCTGGTTAATAGGATCCCAAGCATTGAGAAGATACTGTAGCAAATTGATCTACTGCCTCATGCTAGATATGCTGAAAAAACATCAGTAAACCATAGTTTCTTAATGCATCCATTGTGCCCTAGTCATGTAAAGCAATCATATCCTCTTCTTCATGTTCTTGTTCATGCCATGTGACAACCATCTTGATCCAACAAATATCTGAAATGCAAACAATATATGAGTTAGGATCCAATTTTGAGCAAAAACAGGTAAAATTTTGATGAAAAAACACTGTATGAAGTTGCCTTTCTACGCCCATTGCACCCTACATTTGAGCAAGGTGAGATGCATACTGACTGGCCTATTGGCAGCTCAGTATGAATCACACCTTTCGATACTAGCTAGGTGCAATGATTGGAGAACAAGATCTTTAAACCCCAGGGGTCCAGAAAAGTGAAAAAATTTGCTCAGAATCAAGAAAAGATGGAATGAAAATGAAGAGCTCAGGGACAGCTCCTACCTGGTCCTGACGGCACGGAGAATGGTCCACAAAATCTCTCGAAATCAGCTGGTGAAATTTGAGGGGGAAAACCATTTTAGAGCTCCAAAAATCCCAAATGTGAAATGAAATGATGAAAGTGAAAGGTAAAACTACTTTTATGTTTACTATTCATGTACTTCAAAGTGAAATTTCAGTTTGAGTTCATTTTTGTCCATATATATGTATTTCTAATAAATTTGATGGAGTTTTGAGAAGGTTGAATGACTGATGGAAGAATCTGATGTGTTAAACAGTGAATTGAACATCTGCGACCATCAAACATAGTTTTGTCGTTTCAAGCTTGTGTAAAAATGAAACTAATTTCTCAAGCATAGTTTTGTCATTTCAAGCTTGTGTAAAAATGAAATTGACTCCAAGCATAGTTCCCCCATGGTTCAAGCTTGTCAAAAAATGAACCCATTCTCCAAGCATAGTTTGTTCGTTTCAAGCTTGTAAAAACACGAAACCGACTCTAAGCATAGTTCCCCCATGGTTCAAGCTTGTCAAAGATGAACCCATTCTCCAAGCATAGTTTGTTCATTTCAAGCTTGTAAAAACATTGAACCGAATCCAAGCATAGTTCCCCCATGGTTCAAGCTTGTCAAAAAATGAACCCATTTTCAAAAATTAACCTTTGTGATTGCCTTTCCATCAGCCTTTTGAACCTTGGTTGTGTACCTCCCATCACCATCATCCCTTTGGCCCATCATACGCTCTCACTTGGTTGCTTTACCCTTTTTGAGGAACAGTTGCAATGAGTGGTATTATTAGCAAACCTCTTCACATAATTCAACATGTTTTGAGAAGTTCCAAATTCACCGGAACCAGTTTCTACCCTAGACACCACTCGTTCCTCAAAATCAAGTCTCCTCTAAACCCTTTTCAGACTCGTTAAATATGAAAATATTGTCAAGGACTTGTCATTTTCGGAATCGTTAAAGTGATCAAAAATTTCATCCCTCCTGTATTGTTTTATCTCTTTCGGACTTGAGGGATTACTTAACAAAAAGGTCAAGTGCTTGTCATTTTCAGCTCGTTAAAGTGATTAGAAATGTCAAGAGTCCTCTTTAAACCCTTTTCAAACTCGTTAAATATGAAAATATTGTCGAGCGCTTGTCATTTTTGGTTCGTTAAAGTGATCGAAAATGTCATCCCTTTTGTATTGTTTTATCCTTTTTCGGACCTGAGGAATTATTTTACGAAAAAGAATTTATGGAGTTTTCTTTTCGTCCCTTTTCAAACTCTCTAAACATGAAAAGGACTGAGTTATCTTTGTCGTTAAACTCGTTAAAACAATAGTGACAAACTTGTCCATTCTAGATGAGACTGAGTTTCACTGTCGCTAGACTCGTTAAAACATAGCGACAGGTTTTCCCGAAGGGAAAATTATAGAACAAGCATATGTTTTCCTCCTCAAGCTTGAAAAAAATAAAGAGGTACTGGTTAGCAATGACTGGAAAAAATGGGAAAAAAACTTGAAGAATTTATGGTAGCAGGTCACTCTTGAACATGACACTTTCACTTCATCTCCGTGATTGATTTGGGTTGGGTCATTCCGTTCACCGGTCATCTCACCATTGGTCTTTCACACCATCCATCTTTTGGAGTTAATGCTACCAATTCATCTCATTGTCGCCGACATGTTCAAGAGAAGTCATTCAGTTGAAAAATCACCATCCAGTTAATGTCTCATCCACTGCAATACTTCCAATCTTCATTTTTGCATGACCACCATTCCTGAACCTTGTGTCATCAGTTCATTTTTCACCTCCAGAAATCATTTGCTTCATTTCGTGTCATAGATGTGGGATACATCAAGGCCCTCCTACGACGAGTCACTTCTTGTCAACATCAGCTCATTATCCAAGAATTTGACTTAGAAACAAACCTTTCAGTGCTTTGAAGCTTGCATACATCAATGGCAAGTTTCTCACTTCCAGTGACAGGTTGACATCAATGGCCTTCGACCGAAAGATTTTGTGTGGTGTTCGACATCAGATCATATATTCACATCACGTGAATTGTACTACAGTATCTTGACGGTCATTATCATTAGCGGTGATTCTTCTCACGTCTGTTAACAACTCACTGTTGGTTTGTGTTATATTATTTCCATGTAGTTAACAGGGGGTTTGATGGGCACCTGTAACCCCACTTTATGGGGTCCAAGGCAGCGCCCCATAAAATTTTGGTTTTGGACCCTAGTTAGGTTGGGCGGACACACCTATGGTTTTGTGCATGATTTTCGCACATGTTTTTTGGACGCGATGGTTTTCAGTCCATGGTATTGGATGCTTCGACATGTATAAATATGTATTATAGCATTAAAAGGAACATAATGAAAAATCAAGCTGGTAGTCCCGGTTTTGGGATCCAGGAGAAAATATTTGTGTATATGTGTTTTATCTGTTTTTCTCTTGCATTATTTTATTTTCTGTGTTTTAGAATTCGTATGCAGGTAATTTTTGTACAGGGTTAAAACCTACATTTGGTATCAAAGCTGTTTTGGCTTCAAGGGGACGCCTTTGTTACTGAGGGGTTTCACTCGGGCCTGTAGTAGACCCTGTTCAGTGGGATATCTGCGAGATCGATTCTAGTGGTGAAATAAGATGGCCAGTAGTGGAAAGATAGAGATCGAGAAATTTAATGGTCAGATTTTTGAGTTGTGAAAACTCAAGATGGAGGATCTGTTGGTGGATAAAGATCAGTGGATCGCGGTAGATCAAAGTACTAAACCAACGGGAGTGTCCGATGAAGAATGGAAGAAGTTGTATCGGAAGGAAAAGAGCACAATACGATTGTGTGTCTCAGATTCAATATTGTTGAATGTATTAGGGGAAGCTATGGCGAAGGCTTTGTGGGACAAGTTAGGGACTTTGTACCAATCTAAGTCTCTTGTGAATAAACTATTCCTGCAGAAAAAGTTGTATAACCTGAGGATGAAAGATGGAGACTCGGTGATAGATCATCTGAATGCATTTAATATTGTGGTAAGTCAGTTAGCATTTGTTGATATTAAAATTTCAGATGAAGATAAGCGCATCAGTTTGTTGTGTTCTCTACCAGATTCGTGGGATAGTCTGGTTATTGCAATAGGTAGCAAAGAAACTACCTTGCAGTTTGATGAAATAGTCTCAGCCTTGTTGACGGAGGAGATGAGAGGGAAAAATATGGAGAGCCAAAATGGTGATGCCTTGTCTGTACGAGGATTGTCCCAGAACAGAAACAAAAATAAGTCATCGAGTAGGAGATCTAAATCTAGAGGGAGATCCAAATCTCCATGAAAACTTGTAAAGGTGGTGTGCTAGAAATGCAGAAAGGAAGGCGACTTCAAAAGGGACTGTAAATCTAAAGCTCCTGACAAAGGAAAGGGATCTGATGAGGCTCCTTCTTCAGAGGCGAAAACTACCTCAGATGAAGGTGGGGATGTGTACTTGGCTTCTTCAAGTACACATGTAGATCATGAGGCATGGTTGATTGACTCAGGTGCATCCTTTCACTTCACTCCCCATAGAGAGTGGTTTTGTGAGTATAAGAAATATGATGGTGGTGATGTCTTCTTGGGAGATGACAGGAAGGCTATAATCATTAGTCGTGGAAAAGTAAAGTTGAAGCTGCAAGGTGGAAGAGTTAGAACACTTCCAGGTGTTCTACATATTCCTGCATTAGCCAGAAATCTGATTTCTGTTAGTAAGATGGATGATGCAGGTGTAAAAACAGTGTTTGAGAAGGATACCTACAAGATGGTTCGGGGAGCACTAGTATTGATGCGGGGAGTTCGGATTGGAACTCTGTACAAGTTGCAAGGTAGCACTGTTGTTGATGGGTGCAATAGTTCTGTGGTTCCTAAAAGTGGAGCAAAAAATCTAGTGGTCTCTAGGGAAAATACCATGTTGTGGCATCAAAGGCTTGGACATATTGGAGGGAAGGACCTTCGAATACTTCATGGTAAAGGTATGGTAGAAGGTATGAGTAATAGCTCTCTGGATTTTGATTTCTATGAAAATTGTGTATACGGAAGCAGAATCGGGTGAGTTTCCCCTCTGGTGGTAAGAGGGAAAAACATATATTAGAGCTTGTGCACAGTGATGTGTTTAGACTTGTGAAGGTTCCATCACTGGGTAAGTCTGTGTACTATGTATCATTTATAGATGACTTCTCAAGGAATACATGGATATATTTCCTTAAGAAGAAATCTGAAGTCTTAGATAGGTTTAAAGAATTTAAGGATCTAGTGGAAAACTAGACTGAGAAGAAGATAAAGGTGTTGAGGATAGATAATGGTGGAGAGTTTTGTAGTAAGGAATTTGAAGAAGTGTGCAAGAAGTGTGGCATAGCATGGCAGAAGAATACTTCATATACAACTCAAAAAAATGGAGTTGCAGAAAGAATGAACAAGACATTGATGGAAAGGGAAAGAAGCATGCTCAGTGGTGTCGGGTTAGGATAGGAATTCTGGGTAGAGGTGGTGGATACTGCATGTTACCTGGTCAACAAGTCACCTTCATCAGCGTTGGAGGATAAGAATCCACATGAGGTATGGACTAGTAAGAAACCCTCTCTCTCACATCTAAGGGTATTTGGATGTGATGCATATGTACATGTTCCAAAGGAGAAACGAACCAAGTTGGACAGTAAATCTGAAAAGTGCATCTTTATTGGGTATAAGGATTGTTTAAAGGGTTATAAACTTTGGAACCCAGTAACAAGGAAGGTTGTGTACAGTCGAGATGTGGTGTTCAGAGAGGTGAAAGATGTTATTAAACATGAAGTCCAACCAAAGGAACCTGAGAAGATAGAGTTTGAGCTAAAGGAGGAAGAATCAGACTCTACAGCAGAGAAGGAATCAGAAGATGAAGAGCCACAAACTCCAGCTGTGAGAAGATCAATTCGAGAAAGAAGGCAGCTAGAAAGGTATAGTCCATCTGCTTTCTGTTCAAATTTTTCTTTGTCTGTTACTGATGATGATCCTAGAACTATGAAGGAAGCAATGGATTCAGAGGATGGAAAACTATAGAAAGAGGCCATGGTTGATGAAATGGCATCTTTGCACAAAAATGAGACTTGGGATCTGGTGGAGTTTCCAGCTAGGAGGAAACCCATTGGCAACAAATGGGTGTTCAAAAAGAAGACAAATGCAGAAGGAAAAGTGGAGAAATACAAAGCTCGGTTGGTAGCAAAAGGTTATTCCTAGGTGCCGAGAATTGATTTTGGTGATATTTTTTCTCCTGTTGCCAAGGTAACTTCTATTAGATTAATTTTATCTGTTGCTGCTGCTTTTGATTTTGAGGTAGAACAGATGGATGTGAAGACAACATTTCTTCACGGGGATTTGGAAGAGGAGATCTACATGAAGCAACCTGAAGGCTTTGCGGTGAAGGGTAAGAAAGAACTGGTATGTAAGTTAAATAATTCTCTATATGGGTTAAAACAATCACCAAGGATGTGGTACTAGAAATTTGATACATTTATATGGGGACTTGGCTTCACGAGAAGCAAAGCAGATCACTGTGTGTATTTTAAATTAATTGGTGAATGTGTTATTTATCTGGTCTTGTATGTGGATGATATGTTGTTGGTTGGAAATGACAAAGAAGTTATCCAGGATTTGAAGACCCAATTGTCCTCCAAATTTGACATGAAAGATCTTGGTGCTACAAACTACATTTTGGGCATGGAAATTAAAAGAGATTGGGAAAAGAGGAAGCTTTGGTTAAACCAGAGGAAGTATGTCAAGACAATATTGCAGAGGTTTAATATGCAAGATAGTAAACCGGTGAAGGTTCCTGTTCTTGTATGTGTGAGGTTATCTGCTAAACAGTGTCCCAAGACATAAGAAGAGGAAGAGGACATGTCCCGTGTTCCATATGCAAGTGCAATCGGTAGCCTGATGTATGCAATGGTCTGTACTAGACCAGACTTTGCACATGCAGTGGGAGTATTGAGCAGGTTTATGTCAAAACCAGGGAAGGAGCACTGGACAGCAGTGAAGCGGGTTTTCAGGTATTTGCGTGGCATGAGTGATTATGGTTTGTGCTACCAAGGAAGACCAGGATTGGACAGTGTGTTGGATATTCATGGCTTTGTTGATGCAGACTGGGTTGGAGATATGGATCAGAGAAGATCTACAAGTGGGTATGTGTTTAACCTATTTGGAGGTGCAGTCAGTTGGATGAGTAAGAAACAATCTGTAGTGGCACTGTCAACTACAGAGGCAAAATACGTGGCAACCACTCATGCAAGCAAGGAAGTAGTTTGGTTACAGAGATTGTGTTCAAGTATGGGTTTAGTACAGGAAGCTATAAGGATAGACTGTGACAGCCAAAGTGCAATTTTGTTGGCAAAGAACCTCGTATATCATTCAAAGACAAAGCACATTGATGTTCAGTATCACTTTGTGAGGGATATGATAGAAGACAAAAAGGTGTTGCTAGTAAAGGTGGACGCTTTGGAGAATACTGCAGATGCATTGACAAAATCTGTGAGCTCTGAGAAGTTCTCTTGGTGTAGAGAGACAATGGGCATTTCAGGCTGGAAAAATGACTAAGCTCTCTTGTGGCCCCCTGTGGAAAGAAAACAACAAGTGGGAGAATGTTGGATTGTGTTATATCCTTTCCACGTAGTTAACAATGGGTTTGAGGAGCACCCGTAACCCCACAAATTTTGGTTTTGGACCCTGTTAGCGCTTGAGATTTCACCTCAGGCTGAGAAAGGTAAACCTCAAGGCAATATCAAACCATTCAGCCTCGTAGCTAGCCCTACGGGGCAGGAGAAGGCTCTCTCCGGTCAATCTCGGTAGATTTTCAATAGGATGAGATGACCAACAATGTATCACTGATGTTAGGCTAGTAAACTGGTTATAAAGGTTGATTTTGGGGGTTTTTTGGGGCAAATTGAGGAGCTGCAATTGAGGGTGCGGGGATTGGACACAGTTTCTGCAGGGGGGTCTTTGGGGCAAGGTAGGAACCTGTATTGATGTCTTTAGCTGAAGTGGATGATTAGGAAGAAAGATAAGAAGGCTAAAGAGAGCAAACAATGGATTTGAATTCTCTTTAGACAGCAGAAAACATAGAAATTAAACAAATTTAAAAGTAGAGCATGGTAAGCATGAATTCTAACTTTATCACTTCATTTGTTTAATATGCAGCAGTATAGAAAGGAAATGAATCACATAACAAAGCTTACAATAACATGAAGAAACACACCATCAACACATGAGTCCACAAGAATCCCAAAGATGACTGCAAAACCCTGGTCTTCCTTAGCCAAAAATTGCAGAGATACAAGTGATAATACAATGATAGCTTCTCCCTCAAGAGTTCAACCTTCCAACCCTTGAAAATGATTAAGAAAATACATAATATAGGCAAGCCAACCTCTTCCCTTGCCTCTAGGGGTCGAGCTCATCCTTCTAGGAGCTGTTTGAACCACTTCTAAACTAAGCACTACAAAATAGGCAGTCAAAACAACTTGCCTCTATAAACTTGGAAACCAGTTCATACATTCAATTTTTACCCTTTACATGAAAGAAACTTCTAGAAGAGTTAAAAAAGAGTAAAAGTATCCAAAAAGTGTCATAATTACATCCAAGAGGACCACCATCCACCTCAAAAAGTCAAACTGGAGCCAAACTGCGTTTTCTGGGCTGAACTGGTCAAATCTGGCACAATTTCCTCAACGGGTCGCACACATTTCCTCAACGGGTCGCGCACTTTGGAGCTCTGTTTGGAGGCCTTCCCGGTGTCAGAATGAGGTTTAGGATAGCTCGTTGGAAAGGTCTCTGATTCTACTTTCCAACCCAACCTGAATTTTTGGATTTGAAGGTAATTTTCCCAGTAAAAAATCAATTCTCCCAAGACTACTTCTGCAGCTCAAAAAAGGGGCAGAAAGTCAAATTTTGGCTGTATTTTGACCTTTAGGAGGCCCAAAACTCCATAAAAACTCAAGTCCATCCATAGGCATATGTAACTTTGCATGAAAAATCTAGAAATGCTGAGTTTTCACAAAACGGAGCTACGATGACAAAGGGTCTCACCGGGGGTGAAACCCGTTGAGAAGCCAAAACCTGTAAATTTCCCAAAAATACCAAAATTACCCAAAATTCTCAAAAAAAATTGGGATTTGTGTTGTAGATGATGCTAGTGAGTGCCATGATCCTTGAGGGATGCCTCAGCCAAGATACGGAGTGGGTTGGTTTTCCTCTTCCGCCTAAGAGCCTCGGACAACCTCCTTTGAAAAACTTTCATTTTAGCCTTGCAGACATGCATCCTCGCCCAATAGTGATTTTTCATGTTTCTCAACAGCTTCTTCTCTTGGTTGGCCTTAGCCAATAGCCTCTCCAAGTGGGCATTCTCCTGAATGAGCAATGACTCCCGGTCAGCAGGCAATGGATCACCGGGCCTCCTACGGTTTAGGACTCGGTCACTACGAATCCTCCAAAGCTCATCAAGAACTTTCTCCTCCTCTAGCTGTTTGTTCCGCTGCTCTAGATAAGTGATGGTCCATTGGGCACCCTCGAGTCCCCGCTACAAAACATCATTCTCGGCCCTGAGATGCTGAATGATCTCCTTTGCCTCTTGGCTAGGAGAACTGGCCTCGAGATCAATCACCAGATCCTCATGAATCATGGGCTCTTTGCCCCTCTGCAGTACCTGTGCTGGTGAAGAAAGCGAGGCCCCTTCCATCTGATGTGGAGATAACACTCACTGAGCTGAAGATGAAGGTGAGACCCCTTCCACCTGCTGTGGAGATAGTACTCGCCTAGCTGCTGTAAATAAGGCCCTTGGGCCTTTCTGATAGGTGACCAAAGGAGTGGAGCTGACATGTCGGGTGACGGGAGCATCAGGCTGCTGAGATGGTCCTCCTTCCTCATGAACAACCTCAGGGGGTGAAAGGGATAACCTTGAGAGCAGCAAAACAAAACCCTATCTCTACTTGCATTTTGACATTTTTAAAGCAAATATACATGAACTTCTCATTTCAATTTGATGGCATTAAACACATTTCCCATGCTCATTTTTCTCTATCAAGCAAAATACTTTGATGATCAGAGGACTACCTGCAACCTTGAAGAGATTTGGGGTCATTTGGCAGCTTACTGGAAAATTTCTGTGGAGAAATCCCCAACGGGTCGCGCCCCTCCCAACGGGTCGCGCACGTTGATTTTTTGAACTGCAGAAGAGCTCTCAACGGGTCGCGCACCACCCAACGGGTCGCGCTTTTTCAGGAGACTTTTGGAGGTCTTCTCGGTGTCGGAATTGGGCGCATGATAGCTTGTTGGAAAGGTATTTGAGTCTAGTTTCTAACTCAACTATAGTTTTTCAATTTGGAGTTTATTTGATCTGTCAAAAATCAAATCTCCCAAGACTGGTCAAAAAGTGCCAAATGAGGCTTCCTCAAGGAAGAGTGATGTTGCAGTCAACTTTTGAATGCCTTCCTCAACCCCAAATTGAGCTCATGATAGCTCATTGGAAATCTCTTTGTGTCTAGTTATCATTTTACCCATCAAGAAAATCATTTGGCCAACCAAGCTAGGAGAAAACTTGGTTTTTCCAAGGTCACTTCAGAGGTGTCTTTGATTCTCCTGAGGCAACGATATTCTTGACATGTCTCTCAAACCATGACACCTGTGTAAAAAGTGAAGGAGGTTTTTCTCCTTTTGCATGTTCTGGACAAAAAACTCTCTCAATTTTCCAAAATTCATCTTTTATTGCTCTGAAACATCATTTGAGTGCGACTTGTCCCGATGTGTGAAACAAAGGATTTTGTCGAAATGGAGCGAAATGAAGGGGATAGGGGGCTTCTAAATTCTTGGGGAAATTTTTGGGAGTGGGGAGGGATGTTAGGAAGCAGGGGAAAGTGGAATCTCAGAGATTGAGCGAGGGGAAGGGGTCCAAAAGGGCAAAACACAGGCCCAACCTAGAAAATTGCTAGGTTGTAGCTAGAAACTAGGGTTTGTGCAAAAATGAGGAATTTGGCGGATCTAAGGGATGGGAAGTGTTTGATAAGGTACTTTAAGGATAGGGGAAGGTGTATGAACATCAGGAAACAAGTTTTGCCGATGATTTGACCGTCCAAGAGAAATTGGCTTTCAAAACCCTAGGAGAGGGAAATGACCTTGCCAAGGCACAACTGAAGCATGAACAAGATGTAAAATGACTCATTAGACACTGACATGACAATGAAAACCCTATGAATGATGATAGACTCAGCTGAATGGTGACATGGACCAACATTTTGACAACTTTAGAAGGAGTTAAGGCAAACCCTAGACCTAATGCCTAGTGACCAAATTTTGCTTGAAAACTCTTTGAAATGACAAAATTTGACATTGACACTCTGAGACCACTTTGTAAGAGCATATTTGATCACTGGAGGAAGGCTGGAAAGACTAACACTAACAGACCCTATGTTAGGTTGGGCGAACCCACCTATGGTTTTGTGCATGATTTTTGCACATGTTTTTTCGACGCGATGGTTTTCAGTCCATGGTATTGGACGCGATGGTTTTCGGTCCATGGTATTGGATGCTTCGGCATGTATAAATATGTATTATAACATTAAAAGGAACATAATGGAAAATCAAGCTGGTAGTAAGGGATCTAAGCTTTAGTTATCCCCTCTCTTGTGGAACCAAATGTAACAAGTGGAATGACACTAATCAAACCCCATGGATGACTCACACCCTTGCAAACATCTATAAATGGATCCCTCATCGAAGAGATCCAAAGGCTGGAATGTTGTGAATTGCAAGTAAGTGTTGATAGTTTATAATTGAGGAAAGAGCATTGTATTGTTGGAATCTTGCTATATCATGAGGTGAAGAAGGATTGAAGCTAGGAGGATGATGCTGGATCAAACAACTGGGTTGTAATTCTCCCTTCTATTAATAAAGTTATTCAATTTTTCTTCCATATGATTGTGCAATTGTGAATGTTATCATTTGTTCATTATATATTTGATTTTGTAATGTTTATGTTGTAATAGATCACGATACTTTGACGGTTCTTTGTTACTGTACCTATGCAGGTACTCTCCAAGCGTGGTAAGTACGGGGAGGAGTTGTGGGTTCTATCAAATGGGAGAGAGATCAAGAAAGGAATCAAGCAGAAGTTCCCGGTTGGTTCCATTATCTTTCTCGTATCTGTCACACATAGAAGAAATCGTTGAATTGCTTTAAACTATTGTTTCTAGGGTAGCTAGCAAACCTAGAGGGCTAGCATTCTTTATGAATACTAGTTTTCCCAAAAACACATCAAGACTTATCTTTTCATGATTTTCTTATGATGTGTTGATCCCAGTTTAATACCTTTTAGACACAAGCTATCTCTTGACTTAACTTTCCAGCATTGTTGGTCTTCCCTCCAGAAATTGTGCAATCTTGGAAGGCTGCCAGCCTTGAGGATCTGAATTGCACAATCCAGACAAGTAGGCCAGCCTTGAGCTCATAAATTGTGCAATTCTGGGAGATAGCTCGACCTTGAGTTCAGAAACTGTGCAAAGCTTCACCTAAGCTAATAAATTGTGCAATTCACTAAGTCGAGGAGTTTCCCAGTGGTTGGAAATTATGCAATCCTTCTTGGAAATGTGAATGATCAGTTTCCTAAAAAAAAAAAGGCAATCCCTAGAAAATAGGGAGTGGATAATTAGTTTCTCGAAGGATGATACAAGTTGTTAATTTTGGACTTTCCGCCAAGTATCATTTTTTCCTTGATTTTAGGCATGCGCATCATAAACCCTAACCATCCTATATCTATACAATATACGCCCTTAGATCTCATTTGCACATTTGATCTTGGATCTCTAGCCTACCGAAGGAGATCTAGGAGCCTTCGATGGAGTTTGTGGCGCTTTTCTGGGTTAGTTTTTCTTTTGTCATCTTTTATTAATTTTTATGTCACTTTTTGTCATTTTACTTTTGTGGGTGTTGTTTTTCTTATTTCTTTTCATGTTTGCTAGCATATTAGCTTATACAAGTGGTGGTTTAGTCTGTCATTATTACAAGTGTTGGTTACAAGTGTCGCATCAACATTTTTGTTTTTCCCATTAGTGGTTGTTGTTTTGGTGACTCCCTGTGCATGTTTTTTTTCCTTTTGCATGTTGATCTTTTGCACTTGATATTTACTAATATCTCTTTCCTTAGTCATATTTACACTCTAACTTACACTATCACTCAAATATACCACTACCCCACCCTCTTTCAGGACAAATCTTCCCTTCACTTGATCAATTGTTGCCTTTCTCAGCTAGGCATTGCACAAGTCCAAGGCTCAAGATTAAAGCTTAGCCTTTGAGAATGTGAAATTCATAGTATTTGTCTTTCCCAACTACACATTTTGTAGTTCTGGCCCTTGGCCACTGATATTGTGCAATGTGTAGTCTCTCACTTAGTCTCCCTGGGCTATGACTGTGCATTACGCAGTATCAAGCCTCAAGATGCTCCCCTGGTGGTTAAGACTTCACAATGCATAGCTCAAGAAACTAGCCTCTTCCCTTAGCTCAGGATTTGTGTATATTTTCGCTTCAATCTTGTGGTTGCTTCCTTGATCTTGCTTTGTGAGTAATTTTGTTGAAGCTAATTCATGTTTGCGGTGACTTCATTTTCCTCCTATAGGTATTGCAGTTGTTGAGCACTTATTTTCATCAGTTACTGTCATCGTGGCACCAAAGAGATCTGCCTCAAAGGACACCACAAAAAGAAACATCGGGGAGGTAGTTGAGAGTACTCCAAAGAACTTTCCAGTGTTCGCAAATACTCAACTATTCATAGAGCAATATTTAGATATCGCATGGCAGAAATTGAATGAGGAATTCTTAGAAAGAAGCTTCAAAGAAAATCTTGAGTACCAACAAGTGTTTATCAATTTCCAAAAGTCATGGTTACATAAGGTTGCATTCAAGTATCCGGCTTTCCCATGTGCAGACATTATTAGATGGATAATTTCTCACATAAATTCCAAGACTGTGAATCTTAACAGTGTCAGCAGACAAAGGCTTACCTCTTTTCTGGCATAAAATTACCATCTCATGTATCGTTTTTTGGATCTGAAATCGCTTATGGATTCTTACTTCTATACATTCACTAGCTACTTGAGCACAAAGGAGGTTGTCAAAGGTTGGGTGAAATAGCCAGCAAAGTTCCATCAGACACCCACCAACACCTACAAGACAAAGTCTCTCAGGAAGGCTTATCAGTACTTGATAGTCCTATGTTGTAGGATCTATGGTCAGCAAAGTATTGAGACCTTCCCTGAAGGGTGGCCATTCTTACTGAACCAAATTGCAAACAAAGGAAAATCATTCAACTGGTCAAACTTGTTGGCTCAACAACTAAATATCCATGTAACTAATGCCAAGAATCCTCCCAAGGGAAAGCAAGCCATATTTACATATATTCCTACCTATTGGATGCAATTTTCACTCACAATTCATTTCCTAGCATGAATTAGACCTGGACACCATGAGAGTCTATCGTGGATATTTACTACAAGCTACTTCTAGATTGCAGCCACAAAGGAGTAATGGAAAATCTGACTGATCACTTCCTCATTCTGTTATACAAGTTAATCTTTTAGGAAGAGCCATCTTGCATGTCACATGGGGCAATGGAATCAATGTTAGAAACAGCAAATTGGTTTGCCTCACCGGATGGCACTTTTTCAAAGTGTTCGATGGACAGAAGTAACCACATCTTCTACTAAGGTATACCACCAATAAGCTAGTCATGAAAAACATTGTTTACTATCTTTCCATAGGGTTATCAATAGTTTTTCATAGGAAGAAGAAAGCACCTTGGGCCCACTCTTCCTATGCAGAATGAATTGTATGAAATCAAGAATCTAAAAGTTGCAGACACCAAAGTCAAGGAGATAGAAAAATTCACATTTGGTAATTTGGACTTCAATCTGTATGATCCCATGAATGTTTGTAAAGACCACTATGCAAGGATTAATTTTCAGTGTCCAATTGGGACATTTTGCAGGCCCGAGGAGGAAGTGATTAAGACTTGTTATAATGCCTCCAACTCTCACGAACTAGTCAGCTTCATCAGAACATCACAGGTTAATCCACAAAAAAAGGTCACTCCAGAGGCAGTGCCAGTAGAAAGGTGTGTTACACAACATTTTGTCACTGTCCCTGTACTCCCTGTCTATGATCCTGGAGGACCTCTACAGTGTACCCTGTTAGCGCTTGAAATTTCACCTCAGGCTGAAAAAGGTAAACTCCAAGGCAACATCAAACCACTTAGCCTCGTAGCTAGCCCTACGGGGCAGGAGAGGGCTCTCTCCGGTCTATCTTGGCAAAGATCTTCAATGGGCAGAGATAAACAATAAAGAACACTAATTTTAGGCTAGTAAACTGATATAAAAAGGTTTGATTTGGGATTTTTAGGGTTTTGGTGGAAAATTGGGGAAAGGCAATTTTGGGTGCGGGGATTGGACACAGTTTTCGCAGGGGGTTCTTTGGGGCGAGGTAGGAGACTGTATTGATGCCTTTGAAAGATTTGGATGGATGAGAATGACTGGTGAGGAGCTAAGGAGAGCAAGCAATCACCTTGAATTCTCCTTAAACAACTGAAAACATTGATATTAAGCAAACTTAAAGGCAGAGCATAACAACCATGAATTCTACCTTAACACTTCATTTGCCTAATTTGCAGAAGAAAAAGTAAGAAGATGATTCACATAACAAACTTACAAGTACAAAGAGAAATACACCATCAATACATGTAACCACAGGAATCCCAAAAAGGACTGCAAAACCCTGGTCTTTCTTCCTTTGCCAAAAATGCAGAGATACAATGAGTAATACAATAGAAGCTTTCTCCCTCAAGAGTCCAACCATGAAAATGACCAAGAAAGTACATAATATAGGCAATCTAACATCTTTCCTTGCCTCTAGGGGTCGAGCTCACTATCTTAGGAGCTGTTTCAACCAATTCTAAACTGAGCACTGAAAACTAGGCAGTCAAAACAACTTGCCTCTATAAGCTAGGAAACCAATTCATTCATTAAATTTTTGCCTATCTCATGAATGAATCTTCTAGAAGAGATAAATGTGTGTCAAAATAACATAAAATTACATCATTTACAACAAGGAGGATCAAAATCCACTCCAAAAAGTCAAATCCAGTCAAAACTGCGTTTTGCTGAGCTGTAGGTGCATTTCTGTGAAAATTGCCCAACGCGTAGCGCCCTGATTCTGAACGCGTAACGCGCCTTTGGAGCAACTTTTGAGGCACTTCCAGGTGTCTAAATGAGGCAAAAGTGGGCTTGTTGGAAAGGTCTGGATGTTTACTTTCCAGCCCAAGTGGAATTTTGGAATTTGGTGTCCATTTGCCCCTCCAAAATTGCAATATCCCAAGACTGCTTCCTGTGTGTCAAAAAAGTGGCAGAAAGTCATTTTTTGCTTGTTTTTTGACCTTTTGGAGGCTCAAAACTTGATGAAATCTCTTGGTAATTGCTGAGCAGGTGTATTTTTGCATGAAAAATCCAAAAATGCTTAGTTTTCCTGAAATGGAGTTGCCCATCTAAAGGGTCGCGCGCGGCGCGCTACGCGTTGGTGAAGAAAACCTGTTTTTAGCCCAAAAATTCACAAGTGACCAAAAATGCTCAAAATTTGTTGAAATTTGTGTTGGAGTTGAGTCATTTAGCACCATGCTCCTTCAAGGAAGCCTCAGCCAAGATGTGGAGGGGATCAGGCCCTTTTCTTCGTTTTAGTGCCTTGGCCAACCGTCTTTTGAGCACCTTCATTCTCGCCTTGCATACGTGCATTCGGGCCCAATAGTGGTTCTTCATGTTCCGGAGCAGGTCCTTATCTTTGTTGGCCTTGGCCAGCAGCCTCTCCAAATGAGCATTGACCTGGAGAAGCATAGCCTCTCGCTCAACGGGTACCAAATCACCGGGTCTCTTGCGCGCCAAGTTGCGGTCTTCATGGATCCTCTGCAACTCATCAAGAGTGTGCTCATCTTCCAATTGCTTGTTGCGCTGCTCTAAGTAGGTGATTGTCCAATTTGCCATTTCCAACCTTTGTTGCAACGAGTCATTTTCAGCCCTCAGTTGCTGGATGATCTCCTTTGGCTCTAAGCTAGGAGAACTGATATCGAGGTCAACAACATCTATGCCTGGATCACCTGATGGCCCCACATCAATTTTGGGCTGCTTGCCTCTCTCTTGTACCTGTGCTGCTGTCGAAAATGAGGCCCCTTCCACCTGGTGTGGAGATAACACTCGCGGTGCTGATGAAGAAGGCGAGACCCCTTCCACCTGATGTGGAGAAAATACTCACCGAGCTGATGCAAATAAGGCCCTGTGGCCTTTCTGATATGTGACCAATGGAGGGGAGTTGACATGTCTGGGCTCAGGGATGTCATACTACTGTGAAGGCCCTCCCTCATCATGGACTTGAAACTTTAAATTCTCCATAACAAGGGAGGGTTTTGATTTATCATTCACATAGCATTTGAACATATTAATTCTCTTTTCAATTTGCAAAACCAAATCTAGGCATAGAGGAGAAGCCTACCTGCACTTTGCCTGAGAGAAAAATCAATTTGATGACTTGCTGGAAATTTTTTGAGCTGAAACCCCAACATGTAGCGCACCCTGCCCAATGCGTAGCGTGCCCCTGACGCGTAGCGCACTTGTAAAATAACACTGGAAAAGTCTGCCTGACGCGTAGCGCGCCCCTGACGCGTAGCGCGCCTCTCCTGACGCGTAGCGCGCCTTTCAGATGCTTTTTGGAGGCCTTCCCGGTGTCCAAATTGGGTGCAAGATAGCTCGTTGGAAAGGTCTTTGAGTCTACTTTCCAACTCAACTGCAATTTTTCAATTTGGAGTTCATTTTACCTGTCAAAAATCAAATCTCCCAATACTGGTCAAAATGTGCCAAATGAGGCTGCCTCAAAGCAGAGTGTTGTTGCAGTCAACTTTTGAATGCCTTCCTCAACTCCAAATTGAGTCCATGATAGCTCATTGGAAAGCTCTTTGTGTCTAGTTATCATTTGACTCATTAAAAAAGTCATTTTTCCAACCAAGCTAGGAGAAAACTTGATTTTTCCAAGGTCACTTCAGAGGTGCATTCAATTCTCCTGAGGCAACAATATTCTTAACATTTCTCTAAAACCTTGACACCTGTGTAAAAAGTGAAGGAGGTTTTTCTTCTTTGGCATGTTTTGGACAAAAACTCTCTCATTTTTCCAAAATTCATCTTTAATTCCTCTGAAACATCTTTTTAGTGAAACTTATCCCGATGTGTGAAACAAGGGATTTTGTCGAAATGAAGCGAAATGAAGGGGATGAGGGGCTTGTAAATTCTTGGGGAAATTTTGGGGAGTAGGGAGGGATGTTAGGAAGCAAGGGAAAGTTGAATCTCAGAGATTGAGTGAGGGGAAGGGGTCCAAAAGGGCAAAACACAGGCCCAACCTAGAAAATTGCCAAGTTGTAGCAAGAAACTAGGGTTTGTGAAAAAATGAGGAATTTGGGGGATCTCAGTGATGGGAAGCATTTGATAAGGTACTTTAAGGATAGGGGAAGGTGTATGAACATCTGGATACCAGTTTTGCTAATGATTTGACCATCCAAGAGAAATTGCCTTCAAAACCCTAGGAGAGGGAAATGACCTTACCTAGGCGCAACTGAAGCATGAACAAGGTGTAAAATGACTCATTAGACACTGACATGATAATGACAACCCTATGAATGATGATAAACTTAGAAGAATGATGACATGGACTGCCATTTGGACAACTTTGAAAAGCGTGAAAACAAACCCTAGACCTAATGCCTAGTGACCAAATTTTGCTTGAAGACTCACTGAAATGACAAAATTTGACCTTGACACTCTGAGACCACTTTGTAAGACCATATTTGATCACTGGAGGAAGGCTGGAAAGACTGACACTAACATACCCGACATGCATCCCCATCATGAAGAAACTCCCAGTATGTCCCTCTTCATGAGCAGAATAATTCCCCTTTGCATCATTTCCCAAAAATCTTCCTTCTATCCCAGTTTACAAGACCGGTGCTACTGACCAGTTTTATCGATGCACCGATTTGCAGAGGTTAAAACTAGCCCTCATGTCAATCGAAGCGAATCAGCCCTTTTCTAGTCATTTCAATCCTCTATTCGAAGGTTTTTTAAATATGGAACTAAAGCTTCCATGTCTAGAAGCTTTGTAACAGAAGTCTGGTAGATGGTTGGGCCGAATGGATCCAAGGAAGTCAGTTTGGGATCCTTTCCCCTATTAGGGTGGAACAACCTCAAGAGATAAGACCTTCTCCCATGATGAGAGGAACCATCTCCCATCCATCCATGCTATAAAAACCTCTCTTTTTCCCAAGCAAAAGCTAGTTGGAGTATTGGAACAAGTTTGAATAACCAGCAAGTCATCTATAACTTGTAGCTTTATAGTGTATGTTTGAGGGAGAATAGTGTGATTTGGTTTGGTTTGAGACTAGAGAGAAAAAAGCCTTCAAACTTCCATTTTTGGGGCTATCCATGAAGTTCTAGTAGCAGTGTGGGAAATCGGATATGTCAAAGGATACCAGCAATGTCAAGGCACCAATTGTAATCTCTTTCTGATTTATATAAATGCAAATATTGATTGATTTCCTACATGAAGTGTCATTTTAAATATTTATGGCTTAATGTTCCTTAACCTATTAAGTAGGTTGAATACAATATTGTATGTTGTCACGTTTGTTGTTGTTGTTGTTTGCTTGTTTCAGGTATTCAAAGGAAGGAAATGCAAGACAGCTGGAGTGAGGAAGAAAGATCATCACCAAGTGGAATAGTGTTCTAATAGGTAGGCCCTCTTAATTGATTCTAGCTTAACGAGATTTTCCATAGTTTTTTTGTTTGTGGCTAGACCTGATCTCTTAGGATAGAGGAATTGTTTGTGTCCACATTGAGAATTTACCTGCACCACAAATTGGTGACTCTGCTGGGGAGCTAATCCTTCTGTTTGATTGATTGTAATTTTATGGTTTTGTGTGAACTTTTCTAGTATCACCATTTCCCTTTAGCGTTCTCTATTTTTCCTGGTTTACTTCTCTGAGCCTAAAATTTACAGTGGCAATTATGGTCTTAGCCTTCAAAAAAATTTATCTTTTTCCTTGAATCCCCAATCAGCCAGTTTATTTTTCTGACAGTCACACCAATTAGCACGAGTTTCTCAAAAACAGTCTCGTTGACCCCCTTTTGGCATGTTTTGTCGGTTATGCAGTCGCGTCGACTTCTATAGGTGTGTTAGCCTCCTGTTGCGACAGGTGTTCATTTTTCATGATTGACATTTTACATGCCAAATATGTCATACTTTGCATGCTGCAATGTTCCATATTTCCAGAAGAGACCAAAGAAGAAGCCATGAAGTGTGCTAGTCCAAATGCCACTGCTGCATTCCAATTTTGATGACTTAACCATTTTTAAAAAAGAATGTTCTACAAAAGGGAGGGCCAAATAGCTTAACCTTGGTCTCCCTAGGTTTCAATTTCCTGTTTTAAAATATAGAGAATGATATCTGTCCAAACAGCTTAATCTTGGCAGATTTGTAGATAGGTAGAGAATCAAAGGAGCCTAATCGCTTAATCTGGGCCCTTGGCAGAAACAAGTGTAGATTTAGATAGGAAGGCAATCAAAAGAAAAGTTGTAAAGCTAGGTCTGCAAGTCTAAGTGCACCCAAACCAAAAGGAAGAAAAAATGTTAGGAAAGTAGGCTGGGTAGGTAGTTTTTGAGGTAGCAGAATGATGATCCATGATCAATTTTGTGTTTCTAAGTGTTATATCTTTTCAAGATCATAGTCATGATGCAGTTTTTCATCTGGAGGAACTCAAACTGGACATAACTAACTCCCCTTTCTTCTTATTCCCCAAATCACTCATTAATTTTCCCAAGGAGGTCAGGATCTGCTTGAGCCTCTTAGTCTCATCATGTTCCATAACATTGGCCTTGGTGAAGATCTGCCTCACTCAAGGATTTCCATTCTTCTTTTACAAAGTTCTATTCCCCCAAATTAGCCTCAGGTTCCTTACCTTAGCGCTTTCTCATCATCTTCATATTAACTACTGACTCTATTATGTAAATCCCCATCTGTTTTCCCCTTCCCCTACTAAATCTATGTTAATAACTCCCCTATGTACATATCCCAACTTGTAGCACTATAGCTATGTATTTTTGAAGTCCTGGGACATAGTAGTCCACCTGGGACTATTATGAACCCATCCATGTTATAAAACTGGGATTGGTCTAAACCTCTGGTTAGACCAAGAACCTTTACCCACCTCACTATCCTCAAAACCCTGTAACATTACCCCTCCGCAATCATTTGCACAAAGATAATGTTTAAAGGTCTTAATAAAACATTAAGTCTAGTTCTCCCCCGCTTGTACAAAACCCATAAAACCCACAAAACCAAAGTTTAACCCTCCCTGCGGCGTTTATGAAGATCCGAATATTCGCGCAGATCCCTCGTATAAACCTACCGCCAACTCCGTCTCCCGTCAACCCTCCGATCCGCCACTCCCAGATCCGACGGCTCTCGGTGATTTCAGAGCCATCCCGTCGCCCGACCTTTAGCGCCCGATGGCTTTGCGGTTTTTTCGTCGTACAGAAGGACGCACGTCCACCTGTGATTGCATCGGAGCCGCTCTGACAGTTACCGCCCTTGTACAAAAGGCAGTCCGATGAAAACCACAAACCGCCTTCTGTCCCTCCCCCTGACGACTGCACCAGGACACTACCATGTCATCTGCACACGTCGGCCTCCTGCCTAGTCACCCTTGCCACATCGTTGCCACCGTGTCCCTACCACGTCATCCACCGTACATGCTGATGTCACCCTACTAACGTCATCTTGCCACGTCATCCGCCGTACCATGGTCCCACCCGCTGACGTCATCATCAGTTTTTGGCGCAAGAGGCGAAAATTGTGCTTGGGAAGCCTGGATTCAAATTCTGAGGCAGTTTTTCATGCGTGATTAGCACCTACGGGAAATGGCCGAAGTGGAAAGCCCCTCATTGCGCAGCCCCCAGCAAGCCCAAAAGGCGCCGAATGACCCGTTTATCTTCGCGAGGCATGCAAAAAGGATCAAAAGACAGTTCTAAAGGAAAAAGAGGGCCGAACAGCAACCATTAAATTTTGATGTGACCCACAGCGAAGGAGAGAACCGGCCCGATTCATTTGTCAAAGAGTATCAGTTAAATTTTTAATGGAAATCTTCAGTTCCCAAAGCAGGTCAACATTGAATGGCCTCCAACAAAGTCAAATCAGATGATGTAAGCCCATCCCAGCTCTCAAATCACAGTTAAAGCACTTAAAGCCACCGAACTACAATGGAGCAGAAGTCCATGCACAGTTATTGCAGAAGCACTGCACCAAGCCACCGAGGACAACGCATTAATTCAGTTTTGATACGGCTGCCCTCAGACATCCCATAGATATTTTCTTGCATTTATTCCTGATAGGTTTAGGTTAAAGTAATCTTTTATTTTCAGACCTGTTTAGGTCAAAGCTGTAATAAACAATTTTGGAGAATTTTTTCTATATATACCACCCACTGTATTGTTTCAAGGGTTGGTCGATTGATAATTTTCACTAGAGACTCGCACTGTATACCTGATACGTTTTACTTAATCAAAGACTGCTGAAGAGATTTGGGGAATGACTGTCTGCTTTGTGTCCAATGATCTGAGGAAGTGAATGTGGAATTCTATTGCTGCAACATGGCTCAATAAGTGTTTCTTACCTCTGTTCTCATCGTTTCACCATCTAAATAGCAGAAAGAAAGATTAGCTTAGAACTTGTTTAACTACACTCTATGCTCAATTTCTGTTGTTTCTTTATTTTTTTTCATCTGAACTGAATTGGACATGAATATGAATTCCCTGTGGCTCATATTCACCCTAATTCATGTGTGTTTGACAGTTATCTAGGGATTCTTTACTGCTCTTAGATATAGCTCATTCGCCTCTCTGTTAAGCTTATTGAGAGATTCTTAATTGCCTCTCATCCCTTAGCATTCTTTCCATCCTATTAACCTGAATCATTGCTCTATGTGCAGCTACCTTGCTCCTTATTCCTCTTGTGACCGAGAAAACGCACCAGCAGTCCTACTCTTTGACTCCATGCTCAATGGTTTGAAACTCTCACACTATACCTGCCTCTTTACCTGAAAACATCAATCTTCCCACCAAAACACCAACAAAAACCTGAACTCAATAACTAGCCTAAAATCCCCCTCAACAAAGCTAAACCATAAAGAGAGAGCCCTCTCTGGCTGCAGGTGGGCTAGAACCTACAGTCCAAAGTTGGTTTGTGGTTACCTCGGCCGTATCCTTTCCGGAGCTTAAGGACAACCTAAGCGATAACATAATGGCGACTCAACTAGGGAATCATCCTCAGATAATTTCATAAATCAAGTTGGAAAGCTCCACTGGGGAACTCCTCAGTTAAATTCACGAAACAGGTTGGAAGAATCCACTGAGAAGTCAATTTTCTAATTGCTGTATATTCCTTAAAACTACAGATGAAGCCTGGATGTCAGCCAAGTAGCCTTTGAAACTATCTCTGCTTTGCATTGACAGAAGTAAACAAAAGTTGCTTCAGTCAATCTTCATGCTAGTTTTAAGCTATAGATAGCGGTTCCAAAATTTGATCAGTTCCTTGCTAATTCTAAAAACATTCCCAGAAAAATATTGAAACAGTTCGGAAGCTGGCTCCCAAGAAGAATCCACGATATACAAGGTCAAATCCAGACCCAAATCCCCCAGCTGCTTTTGAAAATCTGAACTTAATCCCAAAGATCCTTAGGAAGCAAAAGCAAAGAGAAGATTTTGCTGATTTGAGTCCTAAAGCAGCTCTCCCAAGCTGTGTTCCAACTCCTGTTAAGGTTTTACTTCGTTCGACCCTTACTTCCCCTTGTTCATCATCCACATCTCAAAGCACTCCATCCACACCTCCATTCACTGCACATACTACAACTACCTCTACTGCTGTTCCAGTTACTTCTGTTATCCCTGTTGTCCCTATTGTTCCATTTATCCCCATTGTCCCACTTATCCCTACCAATATGGCTAATAGATATGCACCCTTGCAATTGCTTGCTAATCCTGGGGCTTTACCTTAGGAGTATCAATCTAAAATTACCTATTTTGATAGTACCGGTCCCTTCACAGCCCTTCAGCATACCAAAAAGATGCAAGACTATTTTGAAAACTACGAGATAGACGATGATAGCGTGAGAATGAGAATTTTTGTTCAAAGTTTAACTGGTGATGTAAGAACTTGGTTTAGATCACTTGCTGCAAATTCCATAACTACTTCGGATGAGCTTTACCAGTCCTTTACCAACAGATGGGAGAAAAAGAAAGACCCCTTGCACATACTAGCTGAATATGATACAATTAAAAGAGGTCCTCAGGAGACTGTTTTGGAGTACTGTGCAAGATTCAATAATGTCTATAATGCAATACCACAGAACTTAAGACCGCCCCTTGACCTCGCCTTGTATAAATTCCCTGATGGATTCGACCAAGATATGGCATACCAGTTAAAAGAAAGAGCTCCTCAGACCCTTGCAGATATGAAAAATGTCGTTGTCAGCGTAGAGGCAAACCTAATTGCCAAAAGAAACAGAGCTAGAATGGAAAGAAGAACCACCTTTAAGGAAGAACCCTCAGCCTTAGAACAAAAGCTTGATGCTATTATCAGTGGCATGCAAAGGCTGGGAGACAGAGTAGAAAGTGTTGAGAGGAGATCATCATGGGAAGGACAACAGTCCAATACCATAAGGAACCCAAATTTTAGGAAAACGCAGAACACAAATGCTGGTAGGTCAAGCCCAGATCATGACATAAGACCCCCTTTTCAAGATAACTATGTTGAAGGATCTGCATCCAATGAGCAAATGAAAGACACTCACATGAATCTGATGGATCTAAAGGGTGAGCATCAAACTTTTCTGTCCCAAGAAGACCAAGATGAGCATGACTTTAGTCAATTTCAGACTAAGTCTGGTGAATCTTTTGATTTTAAACAAGGTTATGATACTGCTGTGTATGAGGTCCACAAACAATATAAGCTGAGAACTAGAACCATTGATATTTCTGAACCTAGCAAGCCAAAGGATGGCAAACAGCCCAATAAGATTAAAGGCAAGGCTGTCATAACAGAACCAGCTGATATACCTGTCCCAAACCTGCATCAAGTGACTGTAGAAGACATTACAGAAGCGCATCCTCCTGTAGATCAGCTTTTGCCACCTTCTTCCTCTGAGAAAAACTCGAACAGTGTTCCAAAAAGCCCTCTTGAAGTTGAAAAACCGCAAGCAATCAATTCCCATAACGCTGATAAACAAGAGAAAATAGCAGATAATTCAAATAAAACATAAAAAACTGCCATTATCAACACCAAGACTCCATTGGAAAAGCCATTTAATTTAGAGGCAGAAATAGCTAAGTTGAAGATATCCATCCCCCTCTCAGAACTTTCCAAGCACGATGTATATAGGCAACAAATTCAAAGATCACTTCAAATACCAGAGAATAAGGATTATGTAAATGTTCTGGATGATACCCCTGAACTGTTGTTTGGCCCAGAAGTTAATGGAAAATCAACATATGGACCTATTCCACCCTTTTATGTCAGTTTGCATATACATGACAAAGTTTTGCACAATGCTATGTTTGATTCAGGAGCATCACACAATCTGATGCCCAAAGTAGTTATGGAAAAGCTGAACCTTGATATTAAGAGACCCTAAAAAGATTTATACTCATTTGACTCAAGTCAAGTCAAGTGTTTAGGCCTCATCAAAGACTTGTGTGTCTCCTTAGTCCAATATCCCAACAAAACCATCCTCATGGATGTGGTGGTGGCTGACATCCCACCAAAATATGGTATGCTCCTGTCAAGATCATGGGGAGCAAAGCTCCAAGGATCCCTCAACTAGACCTCTCCTATGCTACTATTTCAGTCTTTGGGCAACCAAAGAGATTGTACAAAGAAAAACTCATGAAATATGTGGTAAGTAGTGAGAGTAAGCCTGAAAATTTTCCCATTTACTCAATCCATTCGGATATGGACTCTTTTATTTTGTTTAATGATAATACAAATTCTCTAACTAAGGATGAGCCTTTGGCTCTAGAACAACAAACACAAATCAACGAAGAATCGGTTGCACATACCCATGAGACTGTCACAACAATTAATGCAACCAGCATGCTAGAAGAACCTCCCCAAACAGAAATTTCAAATCTGCCCACTGCAAGAACGACTGAAATTCTCAGTACTAAACACAAGCAAGAAATCACATGGTATTTAGAGTTTGATGGCTCGGTCAACAAGTTAGGAGCAGGGGCAGGTGTATGGATTCACAATACACATAACAATCATGCAGAAGGCCATGCCTACAGATTGAATTTCAAATGCATAAATAACATGGCAGAGTATGAGGCTCTGCTTTTAGGCCTTAAACTGCTCAAAGCTCTAGGAGCTGCAAAAGTGTTTATTTTAGGGGACTCTGACTTAATCATACAGCAGATGAAAGGTAATTTTGAAACCAATGACAATAGAATGAGGGCCTATAGGACTGCTGCCACTAATATACTCAATGCGTTCACAGAATTCAAGCTGGCCAAGATTTCAAGAGAGCATAACATTCATGCACATAGCCTAGCCACCTTTGCTAGTACATGTAATCTTCCTTTTGAGCCGAACCATCACTTTACTTCTGAAATAAAACATAGGCGTGCTGTCCCAAATAACGTTAAAGATTGGCAAGTTTTTTAAAATGACGCCCAGATCAACAATTTCCTCACCCTTGAGCATGAGTTTTTGAATATTAACATTGACATGGATGCTATGAAGGATGCCCAATAGCAAATAAATGAAAACCAGCACGCTGTAATAGCTGCAAAAGCCAAACAAATCCTAAACCCGACTGTTTTTGACAAAACAAACAAAGAACAGCTAAAACAAATGCATTTGGAAGAAATGGCCAAAACAGAGGCAGAGATCATTGACTTAAAGGACAATTTTCTGCCTGCTGGCCTAACCCCATTAGAAGACATGTTTGATGCTAATGATGTTCCCAGAAAGCCAAAATTACAACCATTGAACGCTGCTGTAGAAGAACACAACATTGGGACAGCAGAGAATCCCAAAATGATCAAATTGTCCAAAAATTTACCACTTGATCAAAGGCCCAAGTACATTGATTTGTTTAAAGAGTTCCAAGATGTATATGCTTGGAGTTATGAGGACTTGAAGTCCTATGACACTTCAATAATTCAACACAACATTCCCTTAAAACCAAACCAGAAACCTTTCAAACAGAAACTTAGAATAATTAACCCTATGCTTCTTCCCATGATTGAGAAGGAAGTAAAGAGGATGTTTGAAGCAGGCATAATAGCACCCATCAGATTTTCTGAATGGGTATCCAATCTTGTTCCCGCAAGAAAGAAGACAGGTGAGATTAGACTTTGTGTAGATCTGAGAAATTTAAACCAAGTCTCCCTAAAAGACCACTATCCTTTGCCCAAGATGGATCACATCCTACAAAGAGTAGTGGGGTCATCTAGAATCTCTTTGCTAGATGGCTTTTCAGGTTTCAATCAAATACTTGTTCACCCAGATGACCAAGACAAGACAGCCTTTACCACACCGTGGGGAACATTTAAGTATGTTAAGATGCCATTCGGACTTAAAAACGCTGGTGCTACCTTTCAAAGAGCAATGGATATTGCTTTTGCCAAAGAAATACATGACTTCCTAGTTGTCTATCTTGATGATCTTACCCCATTTTCCAAATCTGATGAAGAGCACCTCAAGCACTTGAGGCAAATATTCATAACATGTAGGAAATATGGCATTTCCTTAAATCCCAAGAAGTCCCTGTTTGGCCTTGAAGAAGGCAAACTACTTGGCCACATCATATCAAAAGATGGGATTAGAATAGATCCTGAAAGAATCCAAGCCATCCTCCAAATCCCATATCCCATAAACATAAAAGAGCTGCAAGCATTCCTTGGAAAAATCAACTTCTTAAGAAGATTTATCCCAAATCTAGTTGAACTGATACGACTGTTAAGCAATATGTTAAAAAATGATGCCAAGGTAAAATGGTCTCTTGAAACCAAGCAAGCATTTGAGAGTATCAAAACGGCCTTAACCCAAACCCCTGTCCTCACCAGCCCACAATTTGACAAAGATTTTATCATTTTTTCTTTTGCATCTGATCATACTATAGTTGTTGTCCTTTTGCAAAAGGATGAACAGGGAGCTGAAAAGCCGATTGCATTTTTCAGCCGAGCCTTAAGAGACGCCCCTTTGAAGTACCCAATCATGGAAAAGCAGGCCTATGCACTCGTTAAGGCCATCAAGGATTTCAGAGTGTACATTTTATATTCACATGTGATTGCTTATGTCCCAAATGCTGTTGTAAAAGACATACTAACCCAAGAGGGATTAGAAGGCAAAAGAGGCAAGTGGATAGCAAACATCCTTGAGTATGACATAGAAATTAAACCAACCAAGCTGATAAAGGGACAAGGTTTAGCCAAACTGATGTCTGAAACAAACTTTCAAACCTTAGACATTAACCAGCTGGACAATGAACAGGAGCTGGCGACTCCACAGATCGGTGAGACCTTTTTGCAATCTCCATGGTATGCTGATATATGTTTTGTACTCTTAAACCTGTTTTCTCCACCAGGATTGTCCAGAACCAAGAAAAGATTTTTGAAAATGAAGGCCTTAAGGTTTTGTGTCATAGATGGTGCATTATTTTGGAGAAATCATGAAGGTATATTGCTTAATTGTTTAACCATGAGTGAAACTAACATTGTCATGAAAGAATTCCATGCAGGTGACTGTGGAGGACATCTATATTGGAAGTCCACTGCTGATAAAATCTTAAGGGTTGGTTTCTATTGGCCCTCTCTTTTTGCAGATGTAAAGAAGTTTGCCATGTCATGTCACAAATGCCAAATCTTTGAGGGCAGAAGAAAGCTGTTACCCTTGCCCTTGAAACCCATCTCAACTGAAAAGCCTTTTCAACAATGGGGTCTTGACTTCATTGGAGAAATCCATCCCTCTTCCTCAGGCCAACACAAATGGATTCTAACAGCCACCGACTATTTCACTAAGTGGGTTGAAGCCATTCCCTGCAGGCAAGCAAATGACACCATCATTATCCAATTCCTTGAGTGCAATATCCTTTCTAGATTTGGCTGCCCTGAGAAAATCATCACTGACAATGCCGTTGCCTTTAAGTCCAAAAAGATGATCAATTTTTGCCACCAATTTCGTATTACCTTGGGCCACTCTATAGCCTATTACCCTCAAGGCAATGGCTTGGCCGAATCCTCCAACAAGAGCCTCATCAACATCATAAAGAAACTGCTAGAAAAGAACAAGAAGAACTGGCACAAAAAGCTAGTAAATGCCCTATGGGCAGACAAACTTTCAACAAAGAGGTCCATTGGGATGAGCCCTTATGAGCTAGTATATGGCATGGAGGCTAGATTTCCTTCATCCTTGGGCATTCCTACTATTAAGCTATTACAGGAGATTCAGGCTGAACCAAATGATATTCAAAGAAGAATTAATCAGACCATTCATCTTCAGCAAACCAGAGAGCAAGTTTATGACAAAGCTCAAATTTTGCAAGAAAAACTCAAAAAGATGTTTGATAAGAGAGTTAAAGATGAGGATTTCTACATTGGTGACAAAGTTCTAAGGTGGGACTCACGAAGAGAAGACAAGGGCAAACATGCAAAGTTTGATTTTTTATGGAAAGGGCCATTTGTTATTTCTATTGTTCAGGGAAATAACACTTATTTTCTCAAATCTGTAGAGGATAGTTCTGCTGAAGAAGGCCCTGTCAATGGCCGTATGCTGAAACATTACCATGATCCCTTTTAAGGGATACAGTGCAGCTTTGTATATATCTTTTGTACAGTAATATTTGTATATATCAACGTTTTGTTTTATTTTTCTGAATATTAGAGGAGCGGCAATAAATCTTGTGGAGACAAAGCCAATACAAATGTTCTAGTTTTAAAAGCTCTATCTCTGTACTAATTTCAACAAAACAGCAAGAGTGGCACAGTCACACCACAGCAATTCATGGTAAAGGGGAGCTGTTTGTAGTCTTCAGTCAAAAATATCAAAACAAAGGAGTTTTTTTAATTTCATATCAGCACCCTTGGTCAAAGCAAAAGTAAATCAAACACATCATTTTGATCCATGTTTTCAGAATGTTTCAAAGGCAATGCTCAAGCAGCATTCTATATAATAGCAAGCATGCAAAAGAAAGAAGGTAGTGCTATGCATTTCACAATATTTCAGTTAAGGAGAAGGTTATTCATATTACAAAGTTTCCATTATCTAACAGCCAGCATAAAGAAGTTCCTTCAATCCACAGCAACCACATAATATCAAGGCAGTCTGGCCTGCTGTTCTTGGCTTTTCACAAGGAAAAGCCATCCCCAAGTGGAGCCACTGTTAGCCTCCTGTTGCGACAAGTGTTCATTTTTCATGATTGACATTTTACATGCCAAATATGTCATACTTTGCATGCTGCAATGTTCCATATTTCCAAAAGAGACCAAAGAAGAAGCCATGAAGTGTGCTAGTCCAAATGCCACTGCTGCATTCCAATTTTGATGACTTAACCATTTTTAAAAAGAATGTTCTACAAAAGGGAGGGACAAACAGCTTAACCTTGGTCTCCCTAGGTTTCAATTTCCTGTTTTAGAATATAGAGAATGATATCTATCCAAACAACTTAATCTTGGCAGATTTGTAGATAGGTAGAGAATCAAAGGAGCCCAATCGCTTAATCTGGGCCCTTGGCAGAAACAAGTGTAGATTTAGATAGGAAGGCAATCAAAAGAAAAATTGTAAAGCTGGGTCTGCAAGTCTAAGTGCACCCAAACCAAAAGGAAGAAAAAATGTTAGGAAAGTAGGCTGGGTAGGTAGTTTTTGAGGTAGCAGAATGATGATCCATGATCAATTTTGTGTTTCTAAGTGTTATATCTTTTCAAGATCATAGTCATGATGCAGTTTTTCATTTGGAGGAACTCAAACTGGACATAACTAACTCCCCTTTCTTCTTATTCCCCAAATCACTCATTAATTTTCCCAAGGAGGTCAAGATCTGCTTGAGCCTCTTAGTCTCATCATGTTCCATAACATTGGCCTTGGTGAAGATCTGCCTCACTCAAGGATTTCCATTCTTCTTTTACAAAGTTCTATTCCCCCAAATTAGCCTAAGGTTCCTTACCTTAGCTCTTTCTCATCATCTTCATATTAACTACTGACTCTATTATGTAAATCCCCATCTGTTTTCCCCTTCCCCTACTAAAACTATGTTAATAACTCCCCTATGTACATATCCCACCTTGTAGCACTATAGCTATGTATTTTTGAAGTCCTGGGACATAGTAGTCCACCTGGGACTATTATGAACCCATCCGTGTTATAAAACTGGGATTGGTTTAAACCTCTGGTTAGACCAAGAACCTTTACCCACCTCACTGTCCTCAAAACCCTGTAACTTTACCCCTCCGCAATCATTTGCACAAAGATAATGTTTGAAGGTCTTAATAAAACATTAAGTCTGGTTCTCCCCTGCTTGTACAAACCCATAAAACCCACAAAACCAAAGTTTAACCCTCCCCGCGACGTTTATGAAGATCTGAATATTCACACAGATCCCCCGTATAAACCTGCCGCCAGCTCCGTCTCCCGTCAACCCTCTGATCCGCCACTCCCAGATCTGACGGCTCTCGGCGATTTCGGAGCCATCCCGTCGCCTGACCTTTAGCGCCCGATGGCTTGGCGGTTTTTCCGTCGTACAGAAGGACGCGCATCCGCCTGTGATTGCATCGGAGCCGCTCTGACAGTTACCGCCCTCGTACAGAAGGCGGTCCGATGAAAACCACAAACCGCCTTCTGTCCCTCCCCCTGACGACTGCACCAGGACACTACCACGTCATCTGCACACGTCGGCCTCCTGCCGAGTCACCCTTGCCACGTCGCTGCCACCGTGTCCCTGCCACGTCATCCACCGTACATGCTGACGTCACCCTGCTGACGTCATCCTGCCATGTCATCCACCGTACCATGGTCCCACCTGCTGACGTCATGCTGATGTCATCATCAGTTTTTGGCGCAAGAGGCGAAAATCGTGCTTAGGAAGCCCGGATTCAAATTCTGAGGCAGTTTTTCATGCGCGATTAGCGCCTAGCGCTAATTGCGCATGGCTACAGGAAATGGGCCGAAGTGGAAAGCCCCTCATTGCGCAGCCCCCTGCAAGCCCAAAAGGCGTCGAATGACTCGTTTATCTTTGCGAGGCATGCAGAAAGGATCAAAAGACAGTTCTAAAGGAAAAAGAGGGCCGAACAGCGACCATTAAATTTTGATGTGACGCACAGCAAAGGAGAGAACCAGCCCGATTCATTTGTCAAAGAGTATCAGTTAAATTTTTAATGGAAATCTTCAGTTCCCAAAGCAGGTCAACATTGAATGGCCTCCAACAAAGTCAAATCAGATGGTGTAAGCCCATCCCATCTCTCAAATCACAGTTAAAGCACTTAAAGCCACCGAACTACAATGGAGTAGAATTCCATGCATAGTTATTGCAGAAGCACTGCACCAAGCCACCGAGGACAACGCATTAATTCAGTTTTGATACGGCTGCCCTCAATACAGCCCATAGATATTTTCTTGCATTTATTCCTGATAGGTTTAGGTTAAAGTAATCTTTTACTTTCAAACCTGCTTAGGTCAAAGCTGTAATAAACAATTTTGGAGAATTTTTTCTATATATACCACCCTTTGTATTGTTTCAAGGGTTGGTCGATTGATAATTTTCACTAGAGACTTGCACTGTATACCTGATACGTTTTACTTAATCAAAGACTGCTGAAGAGATTGGGGGAATGACTGTCTGCTTTGTGTCCAATGATCTGAGGAAGTGAATGTGGAATTCTTGTGCTGCAACATGGCTCAATAAGTGCTTCTTACCTCTGTTCTCATCGTTTCACCATCTAAATAGCAGAAAGAAAGATTAGCTTAGAACTTGTTTAACTACACTCTAGGCTCAATTTCTGTTGTTTCTTTATGTTTTTTTCATCTGAACTGAATTGGACATGAATATGAATTCCCTGTGGCTCATATTTACCCTAATTCATGTGTGTTTGACAGTTATCTAGGGATTCTTTACTGCTCTTAGATATAGCTCATTCGCCTCTCTGTTAAGCTGATTGAGAGATTCTTAATTGCCTCTCATCCCTTAGCATTCTTTCCATCCTATTAACCTGAATCATTGCTCTATGTGCAGCTACCTTGCTCCTTATTCCTCTTGTGACCAAGAAAACGCACCAGCAGTCCTACTCTTTGACTCCATGCCCAATGGTTTGAAACTCTCACATTATACCTGCCTCTTTACTTGAAAACATCAATCTTCCCACCAAAACACCAACAAAAACCTAAACTCAATAACTAGCCTAAAATCCCCCTCAACAAAGCTAAACCATAAAGAGAGAGCCCTCTCTGACTGCAGGTGGGCTAGAACCTGCAGTCCAAAGTTGGTTTGTGGTTACCTCGGTCGTATCCTTTCCGGAGCTTAAGGACAACCTGAGCGATAACAAGGTGAAGATCAGGGTTTCCCCTATATCATAACTAATGTGTCTTGCCCTTCTGATTTCTGTCTCTTAGCTTGTTTTGACTATGTTCTCCCTAGCTGGAAAGCTCTTTTAGCTTGGTTTATATGCTTGTTTGGTTTGCATTTTCTTCACTTGGTTTCTTGAGTTCTTGGATGGTTTGTAACCCTAGGGGATCTAGGTCGTCATCCATTCACCTATTTGCATGCTCAGTAGGTCAAGTCGATAGGCAAGTTGATCCGTGCATTTCGTTTGTTAGTCCTTTTGTTACTTTGATTTCCATTTAACAAGTTTGAAAAGTTTTGTTTGTTGATTGAGCGTCTCTTTTCGGGCATAGATCACATTTCCCATCTTGTTTTTGGTTGAATCTTTCCCTCATTAGTTTGCAAGGAATTATCTTTTGTGCTTTGCATTTGCTCGAGGTTGATTGTATTGGAAATGTTTCATTGAAGTGTTTGTGAAAGATTCCTTTTCTCATTTCATTGAAAAATACATAATCTAGTTTGTTGAATCAATATGTTACATTAGTTAGCATCATTGAAGACTAGAGTTGCATCGTCATTTGCATTGGAAAATAAATGAATTATCTTTACTATTAAAAGGACTAGTTGAAGTGCTTTCAATAGGAAGATTCAGTTCATTTTGGAGATTTATTAGAGAAAGATTTCATTCTTTGATTGTTGCATTTATTTTTTGTTCCCTATCTCTCAATTAGTGTTAACTTTCATTGAAGACAAAGATCTCTTTTCTCACATAGCTGCATGTAGGAGTTTTCTTTTTTCAGTTGACATCGGTAGGACCTTGTAATTGAAACCTAATTCAAGATCAACCATTAAAATCTATTTAATTAACCTAAGGAATCATTGAAACTTAACGCTTATATTTGGAGGTCTAGGCTAGAGACTTGTTCCGACGTCTTTAAACCTAGCAGTTGTCGTTTGCTTCGGCATTAGACAATGATAGTACGGATTTGTTCTCCCCGTACCATCACGTATATAAAGGGAGACCCCACTAGGTTTTCAATCCTTTATCTGTAGGAAGTCAAGTATGCGACCTTCTAAATATGATACACCGAACACAGCATTCGACGAGATTGCCTGCTCATACTTCTCAATTCGCCGGTAGGTATTCTGCAGTTCACGGTTACTGGTAATCCTTTTGCCTAGAGTACCCTGTGTAGTCATTTTTGATCTTTACTAACTCTTTAAATTTGAAAATATCATCGATCACTTGTCCTTTCAAGCTCATCAATTCCGAATGCGACTAGAGTCACCTTTTGTCATTTTCTCGACTCTTAAAATATGAAAAGGAAAATTTTGTTTCAGTGTCTTAAAATTAACTTCCCACGAAATATTCCTGGTTAAATTTATCTTCCTTACTGATTCTTTAGGGTCGTTTCCAATGGCAACATTTCCAGAGTCTACTAGTCAAGGATTCCCCTTGGATGGGAATCCTAGTCCTTTTCCTTCTTTTGGAAAGTATGGTGCTCCTTATATGGCAACGTTGTCCCTCCATAGGTTAACCATTGGTTTACCTATCTGGTTATTTTCAACCTCGATGGTCCCAAGTGTCCCAACTCCTATCCAGCCATTTCCTTCATCTGAACTAGATCACATTGATTCTAAGGTTGACCTCTCACCTTATTCCCCTGTTTCTTCATCTTCCCCTTCTACTTCACCTAGTGGAAATTTGAAATCCAGTAACCAGGAGGCTAAGAAGAAGAAGAAGAAGAAGAAAAAGAAGAAGAAGAAGAAGAAGACAAAGAAGAAGAAATCAGATAAGTGAGAGGCCAACCATGCAGCTATTGCGCTAAATGCACTTCCTGTCGACAAACCTTTCGATCCTCCACAAAAGGTCAAATTCCCTTGCAAGTTGTGTAAGGGTGACCATCTCCTTCAAGACAGTCCTGCAATTCCCAGAGTCTTAGAGGTATGGTCTCAAGACCTAAATCGACCATCCCCGTTGACCTCTGGAGATCATGTCTATACTACACCTTCGGCTAATGATGGTAAGAAGGGAAATATTAGATTCCCCTGTAGGTTATGTGAAGGGAAGCATCTTCTTCACCTTTGTCCTCTTATGGATAAAGCTTCCAAAATTTTGGAAAACCTTACAGATCCTCAACCCCAACTTCATGTTGGTTATCAGAGGCTTTCTTCTAACCCTCTCCTAGTTGGTAAAGAGATTGACTTGGATTCATCTCTTTCCCATCCTTCTCTTCCTGAGCATCACTCTCTTGTGTCTATTCTCGACCGGCCATTGGTCGAAAAGAGTGTCGACTTGGCTTCACCTTTGGTTGTTCACTCTGTTCCCGAAGAGAGTAGTGATCATACAGATCATGTTCTTCTTGTCTCCTTATATTCTCATGAATTGAAGAGTGACCCTCCCATCCCAGTTGTTCAGGAGAGTCCTTCTCCTTCTTCTGCAGGGAATGGGGGCAATCATATGATACCCCCAACAAGTAGTTCTATCATATCTTTTGATTGGAGTCAATTGACTGCTTTCCACCTCCCATCTTATGTGCCTTTCTAGATCACAATACAAGCCTATAATATGGTAGTACATGGCACTATATTAGATGAAGGTTCTTCTGTTAGCATCATGTCTTCTACTACATAGAAAGCTTTGGGTTCCCCACAGCTTGTGCCTGTCACCAAGAATCTGTTGGCTTTCAACAAAGGAACCAGTCAACGCTTAGGGATCCTTCCAAAGTTCCCTATTAATTTGGGAGGTAAGACCATTTATATAGATGTGATGGTAGTCCAAGGTCCCTTATATTTCAATCTTCTCCTTAGATGTGACTATGTTTATGTCATGGGAGCTCTTGTTTCTTCACTTTTCCATGTGGTTTTTTTCCGCATGAAGGGAGAATTGTGACTACTAATCAACTATCATTCATTGGTCACCAGTCGCTTCCTTTGCAACCACCATCCCCTATCAGGTCTTGTTTGCAAGAAGTACCCTCCCCACCACAGGTCAATTATGTAGCTACCCGTTCTATCTCCACATCTGCTGATGATCACACAGATGGTATAGTACATTATGTATTGGGGGAATTGGAACCCGATTTGCCTATGGTACCAATTGACATGTATTCCTCCCAAAGTGTGGTTCTTCCATCTAGTGAAGACCTCTTGGGAGCCATGTTCTTGTATGGTACATGAACAGATGTGATGAGGATAGTTCCTGGTCTTGTGTTAACCTCATTAAAAATGAAACAATGGATGAGCATAGTTCCTTGTCTTGCAGCAAGCTCATTAAAAAATGAATCAATATGTCTGAGGATAGTTTGTTCTTGTATCAACCTTATTAAAAAATGAAACAACTCCCTTTTCCAAATCGATTCTTTGATTAAGATCTCATAAAATCCGAATCGAGTCTTTCCTGGATCTCAAAAATGAACCTTCATTACATTCACCTAGTTGAATGAAATGAAGCTTGGGGGCATGTACCTTGAATTGATTCATTATGCTAGGGGCATGCAACTTATCTCAAGCATATTTCTTTGTTTCAAGCTTGTGTAAACATGAAACTAAATCCAAGCAAAGTTCTCCATGGTTCAAGCTTGTGTAAAAATGAACCCATGCTTGATTTACATCTCGTGATTGTCGTTTTAATCAACTAATTTCTTCTAGATGAGCCTTGGTTGTTTTATTCCATCACCACCATCTCTTTTTCCGAACATATCCTTTCACTACGTTGTTTTTACTTTCCTAAGGGACCACAACAATCAGTGGTTTTATTAGCCAACCTCTTGACCATTACATGTTTTGAGTAGTTCCCCCATTACGGGAACTAGTTGCTACCCTTTATACCACTCGTTCCTCTAGAATGAGTCACCTTTAAGCTCTTTTCTGACTCGTAAAAGATGAAAATATTGCCAAGTATTTTTCCCTTTTTGACTCGTTAAAGAGAATAAAAACAGGGGGGTTTGCTTCCAACTCTTTTCTGACTCTTAAAACATGAAAATATTGTCAAACTCTTGTCATTTTTGAACTCGTTAAAGGCTACAAAATGTCATTTACCCAGTATACATTTACCCCTTTTCGGGCTGGGATAAACTATTTACGAAAAAGGTACTCCTTGACTGAAATGGTCAAGCAGTTCTCTCAAATATCATTTTCTACCTTTTCGGGCTCGAGAGACACAAATGTATGAAAAGGGACCATGTGGAGTTTTCTTTTCTGTGTCTTTTTCAAACTCTCTAAACATGAAAAATATATTGAGTTACACCTTTGTCAGACTTGTTAAAACACTAAACGTCATTGGATTCATTGCCATGACAAACATGAGCTTCTCCTTCATAGGGCTCATTAAACTTACTAGCTTGGATTCATCCAGAGGATGAACTTACAAGTGCAAGCATATGCTATCCCCTTCAAGCTTGTGATAAAAAATAATTGGGGTACCTTCTAGAAATGGTGGGGGAAATTTTGGAGATTCTATCAGTCGTGTCGGTAGCTCACTCTTGAACATGACACTTTTTGCTACGTGTCGGGTTGGGATGTCCTCCTATTAATTTTACCTTCCTGGGTTGGGCTACTCATTTTTCCTTCCATTTGATCTCTACCATGTCATCATGACCACCAATCCTATGGATCCAACAACTGCCAAACTCCGGAATCGTGTCGTCGATATGTTCAAGATTCAATGCTTCTGCAGTTACACTTACTCTTGATTCTCGGTATCATCTGAAATCATTCACATCCCTTTGTCTCATGTCAATGATGTGGGATACGTCATGGACCTCCTTCGACATGGTCACTTCCTATCAACTTCATCTCATTATCCAGGAAGCTAGTCAGAGACTCCCTTCCAGTACCTTAGAGCTTGCATTCCCTAATGGCAAGTTATTCACACTCGACAACAAGTTCACATCATCGGCTTTCGATCGAGTGATTTCATGAGTGTTCGAGATCATTTCCTTTATTCACATTCCATGAACTGTGCTACCAGTACCTTGAGAGCCAGTGTCATTATTGGTGGTTTCTCTCGCACTTGTTAACAGCTCACATCATTGACCGGTAATCAAATGACTTCCTAGCATGTTCGACTTCAACACATTGATTCACATGTTAGGATTTCTACTTTGATCAGGTCGTTTGGAGCGCAAGACCCTGGGCTAAGATTACACAAGTCTAGGTTGTGAGGCGATGTGACATGGTCATGTTAATATACATGTCTCTTTCAGATGGATGGCTATGACCATACCATGTGTTGTTATATGTGATCCTTCTCATTATTGGATGGATGCGACCATACCATGTGTTGTTATATGTGATCCTTCTAATTATTGGATGGCTGCGACCATACCATATGTTGTTAGATGTGATCCTTCTCATTATTGGATGGTTGTGACCATACCTTGGTTTCATTATGATCCTTTCTACTGAATGGCTGTGCTCATGTCTTGGATCCATTTACATGATCATTCTCTGGATGGCTACGTCCATACCACGGTTCATGTATCATTATTCAGAGTTTTCAATGATGTATATGTATCTATGCTTTCTTTTAGGTTTTCTGATGATGGACTTTGGTTCCTCGCTTCCACTTCTAAAGCATTCCACCACTAACTCTAGTTCGGACTTCACGCTTTAAGGGGCATCTGTTACACAGCATTTTGTCACTGTAACTATACTCCCAGTCTACGATGTTGGAGGAGCTCTACAATGTACCCAACATGCTTTCCCATCATGAATCAACTCCCAGTATGTCCCTCTTCATGAGCAGAATAATTCCCCCTTGCATCATTTCCCAAGAATCTTCCTTCTATCCCAGTTTACAAGACCGACGCTATTGACCATTTTTCTCCTCGCACTGATTTGCAGAGGTTAAAACTAGCCCTCGTGCTATTCAAAGTGGTTGAGCCCTTTTCTAGTCGTGTCAATCCTCTTTTGGAAGGTTTTTTAAATATGGAGTCAAAGCTTCCATGTCTAGAAGCTTCGTAACGGAAGTCTGGTAGATGGTTGGGTAGGATGGAGCCGAGGAAGTCATTTTGGGCTCCTTTCCCCTATTAGGATGGAACAACCTCAAGAGATAATAATTTCTCCTGTGATTAGAGGAACCATCTCCCATCCATCCAAGCTATAAAAACCTCTCTTTTTCCAAAGAAAAAGTTAGTTGGAGTTTTGGAGCAAGTTCGAATAACCAGCAAGTCATCTATAGCTTGTAACTTTCTAGTGTATGTTTGAGGGAGAATAGTGTGATTTTGGTTTGGTTTGAGATTAGAGAGAAAGAGGCCTTAAAACTTCCATTGTTGGGGATATCCATGAAGTGATAGCAAAAGTGTGGGAACCCGGATATGTTGGAGGAGACCAGCAACATCAAGTCACCAATTGTAATCTCCTTCTGATTTATATAAATGTAACTATTGATTGATTTCCTACATGAAGTGTCATTTTAAATCTTTATGGCTTAATGTTCCTTGACCTATTAGGTAGGCTGAATAACATATTGTATGATGTCACATTTTTTTTTGTTATTGTTTTCTTGTTTTAGGTATTCGAAGGAAGGAAACGGAAGATAGTTCAAGTGAGGAAGAAGGATCATCACCAAGTGGAATAGTGTTCTAAGAGGTAGGCCCTCTTAATTGATTCTAGCTTAAGGAAATTTTCCATAGATTGTTTGTTTGTGTCTAGACCCGCACTCTCGGGCTAGAGGAATTGTTTATGTCTGCACTGAGAATTTACCTACACCATAAGGTGCAAACCAGTGCATGAAAAGGGAAAGAAGAAATTTTTGCACATTCCAATGGAAGGGTAGAGCCACAAGATGAAAGCATATCCGATCATCTTAAAAGTGGCCATAGCAACAGAGAAGAGGAGGAAGAAGGAGGAAGAGATGAAGTAGAGGGAAGATCAAGAGTAGAGGATATTAGAAGAAGAAATAAAAATACAAGAAGAAGAAGAAGTAGAAAGGAGAAGAATGGAAGAAGAATAAGCAACACGGAAACAAGCTTAGGAGCGAGAGCAGAATATGCTACCAGAAGAGGAGAGAGAATAGTTGCAGGATGAGGAGCTCACTCAATAAATTGAGTTTATTATGATTCAAGACATGTGGGTGGAACCAGAGTCGTTGAACCAAGATGTTGTTCTAATTCCAAGCACTCAGCAGCTCACCATTTAGTCCCCCCCCCTCTGACAGTAGAGCAAGCTCCAAGCGCGAAAGAGTAAATTGTTCCTCTTGACAACGGTTCGGTCATGGACACATATAATATGACTTATGATGAGCTTTAGAAGAATATTGTAGAAGAAGGTAAGAAATATTTTCTGGAGGATCTCACATCTCATGCATTCATCATAGAAAGGGTGATTGTGACAAACACCAGAAGGAATCCAAATGCCATTGTTGTAGCCAACTTGGCCTTCGCAGGTGCTACAAAGTCAAATACAAAGTATCTTATGGATGAGAACAAACAATTAAGAAAGAAATTACAGGCTACGAGGAAAGAAGTTGAAAAACTTTGAGTAAAGGGCCAGAACGTAGCTCCAGCACAAGTGTATCTAGAAGAAATTAAGGAATCCATACTTGTTGAAGTATCGACATCGGGAGAAACCATGTCGAGCTTGTATGAAGAGATTGTCACCGTGCATAAGGTAGATGTCCTCTTGCATGTCATGCAGCATAAGTGTAAGCACAATGCTAAAGCCCTTAAGGCTATCCATACAACCATCGTTGTCATGCATGAGTGGTCAATGCAATACAAAGAGACACCGTCCAAATTGGTGAAGAAAACAAGGCAACACAAAGAGTTGGAGAAAGCACAAGTGTGGATGATCATTCAGAGTAGCAAAAAACTTGCCTCATTCATCGCCAATAATTAAGCCTCATATACATGATTGTATAATAGCATGGGTTTCATGGTGAAATCGCATGATATCCCATTAGGTAGCTCACTCACCGAAGGCAAACATAGGAATCATGTCAAGCAGGAGATCGAAGAATACTTGGAAAGGTTCAAACAGATCATTACCAAGGAATATCTTGAAGTAAATAGGAAGGACATGTAGAATTACATGGGTGGCCCTATCCATCTCAATACCATGTTGCTCCTGCTAAAGAAAGAAACTTAGACCGGTTCCAAATTAGTGTACTCAGATGCCATGGAGGCAAGAGTCCTCTTTTAGCCTAATCCCTTCACACAGTTTGGGGAATTCATCGTGTAGTACAAAGATTGTCACCATCATGTGACCGAAAATCCACAATTACAAGTTGTTGAGCTAGAGTTTCCTAAAAATCAAGCTTAACTTATTTGTCTTATTAGGTTGTCTAGTTGGGTCTACCCAATTTTGTCCTATATGGGTACAAGTATATTGTAATTAATTTGTACGTGGAATTCCAAGTGTTAATTGTGGAATGTGAAGAGTCATTTGGTAAAGAAGTTGAAGAGTCACGAGAGAAGTCCAAGAGTCACAAAATGGAGATGAATAGTCACCCCTTTTGTTATAAATATGTCTTTATAACTCATGTAAATGGATCCTGGGAGCTATGCTTTTGGCTATGCTTTTAGCTTAGGATCAGGAGCCTAGGAGTTTTGTTGAGAGCCTTGGTTTCTCTATAGCATAGCAGGAGTATTTTCCTTTGGAAGAGATGGTGTAGACTTCATGTTCCACTATTGGGAGTGGTGATTTTTCAATGGTATATGTATGCCTAGAACTTTCACTTTAATAAAAGCTCAGATCTCGCATGTTTTCATGCATATGTTGATAATATAGTATGACTTTTCTTGTTATGTTTGCAATATATGTTATTTCCCTTATGATAATGATTATGAACTATTTCTTTTGCATTAGTATGAATCTTATTGAATGTGTGTTGTTGCATATTTATGTCATGGTTAACTTGTGAACTATTTTGTAGGCTAACTCATGATGTATTTTAGGCTCATATGTTTCTTTCAAGTTGCATACTATTACAGGATTCTAATAGGATCACTCACCTTCCCTTAATCATGTTAGAACCTTCATATATTACACTTGACCCTCTGCAAAGTCACACACTTGTTTACCAAAGTCACAAATACACCACTCTATGTGTTATTGCAGCCAAGGCACATCATTAAAACCCACTGCTTTGGCAAGTGGGTCGTACTTTGGATGGGGCTCCTACTCCAAATGGTGTGAGGTCTAATTGGGACTTCGTATTGGGGAGACCCCCTAAATGTTTATGGTTCTAGCATCGTCAATAGTAAGCTACAACAAACTAGCATTACAAGTGGATGGGGTTTCTATACTAGTTTCAGTTAGTGATCAAGTATAAGAATGACAACACAAATAATTTGGTTGACATGATTTCAACACCACCCTCATCAAATATCTCAGCTTTGGGAACTCTTATGCACATGGAGCCTTTCATCCATGATGCATATAGAGAGGCATATACAAAGGATGAGGACTTTAAGGAGATATCTTAGTAGTTGTTGAGCCAAAGTCATGTGAACAATGGTGATAGCACAATTGACTACATTTGTAGGATGGAATACTCTAGAGGCTAAATAAGTTATGTGTTCCTAAAGGTGAGTGACTTTAGGTGATCAGAGAAGCTCACACCTCTAAGGTTTAAAGGAGATTTTATGTAGGGAAGAAAGTGGAAAATTTGCAGAGGTATGTGTACTAGCCCATGATTCAAGAAGAGGTAATGAGGTTCATAGGAGGATGCATGATTTGTTGCACAATAAAGTCTAGTAACATGAAACATGGTCTAGGTCCATCCTTACCCATAGATAATCGTCCCTAGGAAAGAATTTTCATGGACCTTGTGGGAGGTTTACCAACAACTAGGAAGGGACATGACTACTTTTTCATAGTAGTTGACAAGTTTAGAAATATGTGTTTTCTAACACACTATAAAAATACCATCAGTACAAAATAAGTAATGAACTTTTTCTCTAGATAGGTTTGGGTGCACTTTGGGATACCAAACAACATCGTTTGAGACAGGGACTCAAGATTTATCACTACATTTTGAACTACATTATGCGAGAAGATGGACATGAAGTTGAAGAGGTCTATAGTATTCCACCCACATTTAAATGGAAAACTGAAGTAGTTAGCGGGATTTTGGTGCATATTTTGAGGGGTTACAATCAAAATCATTTGAATACTTGGGATGAAAATATAGTATGCATACAAGTCTCTTATAATAGAGGAATCTAAACTTTTATTAGTTAATCCCCACTTGAAACTTGTTTTGGATATTTGTCACCTTCAGTTTTGGATATTGCATATGAATAGCGAGTTGTGAGGGATGATCTTATAAGGGATTCCTTTAGGGGGAAAAAATGAGAGTAGGAAAATACACATATGAGTATAGGATACATTGTATAAGTCACAAGAAAAATATAAGGCCAAGCATGATCAGTATACAATAGAGAAGTCATTCAAGGTGGGTGAAAAGTATGATTACAATTGAACAAGGAGAGGCTATAGGGTCCAGGTAATAAAATCAAGGCTCTATGATATGGTCCAGTTGAGATATTTTTGGCTTGTTGGGGCCTGGCTCAGGTTCAATGTTAGTTGTGCTAAACAACAAAACCCTAGAATGTTGGCCCTTTCAGAAACAACTCGCGTAGCGCAAGATGGAGTCTCACCCGAAGCAATATTAGGGGATGATAGGACTAGGATTTTGCATCCAGATGTTTGTGTGATAGGTTCTTGTGGTTCCTAGGGTTTAGTTATGTCTTCATGAACCCTAATCCTTCTAAAACAGATAATTACAGTAACTCAGTTAAACAACATCTATACCTTCATGAAGGCCTTTAATTATTTATATCATGTATAAATTATACTGATCTACCACTTTCATGCATAAGATAAGCATTCATTCATATAAATTGTGATGCAGAGAGAAAATATAGAAAACTGCATAAGTAAAAATAAATACACGGATGCACAATTACTGGATCAAAATTGTCTTTATTAGATATATTTGTTTAAGTACGGACTCTTTTTCCCCTGCGCACTCATCTGCAAGGGCCCGTGCACTCAGCATGTGGACTTGCCGAGGTCTCTGCATACTCATCTGCAGGAGCCTTACCCTTCACCTAAGTACATGAAATAGACTTTTCCTACCTTAGCTTACTTGCCCTTACAATGATTTCTATTCATTAGTTTTTTCCTAGACTCGTTATGACTCTTCTATTTATAGCCTTTCCTTTTACAATACCATGGTCTGCGGATGATGGGCGGGTCTCAAAACCTTTTTATCACCTAACCACCTAAGGGAATAAAGCCCCTTTGACTCTTGTTGTCTTCACACTCCGCTTCTACAAATCGCAGAGACTTTACATCTTTACAAAAAGGACTTACAAAATTTGACAAAATTTTACTCAGGGATCCCATCCCAACAAGCCCCCAACACAATTTGGTGACTCGTCCTCGAGTCACTCAGCTAGTGCTTCAATATTTTCTTGCATTTTGCATAACTCCAACTTCAGAACCTACAGATCTGATGTTCCTTGCATATCTTCCTATTGCACTTCCTCGATTAACTTCTCTATAGTGGGGCCTTTCACTGTGAGGCTCATTGTCCTTTATGTCTATTGTATGACCTTGAGCTTACTTTGTACTTACAGAGTGAGTTGGTTTGCTTCCTCTATCCAAGGTTGTGTCATGGCCCTAAGAATGGCCTCTTTCCAATGCAGCTCTTCAATTTCAATCTAAAGCTACTTTCCTTCCTGTAATCGCGCAAACCGCTGTATTGGTGCCAAAGTGCACATAGTCAACATTATCTCATCAAATTTATGTTTTTTTCCTCTAAGGTCAGTGTCTATATTCTACAGAGTGGGGCCCTCCTACAAAGACATCCAGAGCTTCATGGCCTACTCAAACAATTATGTGCAATCCTTGACTATTGCATCTAGTATGGGCATTCTCTCTTTTATAGCAACTTTGCGCTGCTCTTGAACCTCCAGAAGAGTCGTCGGCTGCAGCTTCAATTGAAGCTCCAAAATTTGCAATTGTAGCTCAATTTGGACTCATCAAATTTCATCTTTAGACTCCTTGACCACCACAACCATCTTCTGGATCTTTTTTATTGATTTGGCATCCGCTGCAATGTTGAGTTTAGGTAGCGCATTACACACCTATGTAATCACTATGCGTGGAAAATTATTCCTTATCCTTCAGCACCTGCACCTTTTCTTCAAATATCTAATAGTTATTGGTCTTAACTTCATTAATGACCAACAACGTGCACTACTCGCTAACCCTCAGTTCATCCGAGACACCTTGGTGTAGCTCATGTAAGGTTTCGATAGAGAGTGTCGCGAGGTTGATGCCTATATCCTTGATCTCTTAGAGTTTGGAATTGGCCTATTCTGATTAGGTGCGTAGGGCCCTATCTGGAAACTAAATCACACAAAGATCTAGAGTCTGATCTGTGTATAATACTGTCACGCTCACATGATGCAGGCTCCGCTCACTTGCAGTCGGCCTGTCTAGATCTACAAATCGCGCAGATCCTTCTGCACATTTCCCAGTGCCTGTTGGTACTGCTCCTTAAATTAGGTCCATAACTCTATCGTGGTGTACCAAACCTTGTCATTGATTTCGTCTAAGTCCCCTTAAATGAGGACTAACGGATCTACCTGGGAGAATTTGGTCAACTTTTGCTTCTTTCGCAGCCCCGAGGTTTTCTGTTGTGGCCTTTTCTTGACCACAAACTGGGTTCCCTGGTCTGTGCCCCCACCCACTTCTACATCTAACCCTTCCTAGTCCTAGGTGTGCTGAGATTCAGACTCCTCAATCTCTATCATGATTTCCTGGGTTTCCCGCTCTTCGTCAATAGTTTCCTTAGTATCAGTAGCTTCCTTAGTAGCAACTTCCTTCTATTGTGGTGCTTTCTCTCGAGCTATAGCATGTTGGGCCTCCTTTTGTTGTTATGTTGTTGAGGTATGTGCGGTGGTACCTTCCACTGCCTTGCTCATTCCCACGCCTATATCTGATGGGTACAACCACTCCCCTGGCCATTTACCAATAATTTCCTAGACATCCGCCTCACCAACAAGGTAAGGCATCTTATGTCATATCTTCTTTGGATCCCATCATGCACGAATATGTACATTATGGAAGTTAGCCTTGAAGTCAGCGTAGGGCTCCAATTGATCATGTAAGGTAGGTGACAGCCTCGGCCTTTGGTTGATCACCATGCGTAGATCCATCTCCACAAGTACCTAGAAAATCTTGGTTTCTTTGATCCATGCTGCATCTTTTGTTGCCCAAAGCAAAGCGAAATTCAATGCCTCTGGAAGGTCTTTTCTTGAGGAGGAAACTGGCTGTCCTCCATGCTACTAAGACTATTAAAAGTAATAACCATGCATAATGAAATTCCTTACCCTAATCCTGGGCCTCTCGACAATTCACCAACAATTCCTTGCACAGGTACTAAGCCCAGTTGTACTTGATTCCTTTGGCACATTGCGCATCCAAGGATATTACTAGCGCCAGACCTTGTCTACGCAACACTTTAGCATGATTTTGCATGCCAATATCTGTGGTCAACTGTAGCGCAGGGTCTGAAATGGAGCAGGTGGAATATCTACATTTCTTAACCAGCTTGAACTCGCTCTTCATCTAATCGGCGAGTTACTTCTCCTTTTTTTAACCTCCAAATTCTTTTGTTGGATCCACACCTTGATAGGGTAGCAAGGTGATCCGGAGGATCAGCATATCAGTAATAGGGATGGATTCTCCGAGCTAGAGACACCCATCATGCACCAAGGTGGGTAATTTTCTAACATATATAGTGTTAATAATTGTATGGCTGAAGTGCAGCACCCAGAGCATGTTCAGAAGGCCCACTTTCTCAACTCCCATGACCCATTTCATAGGTTCTAACTGTGTAACCACGGTTTCCTCATAATAGATTTTTTCTCAACTCCCATGACCCCTCAAATCCCAATCCTCTAGTTTGAGCGATAGAATGTGGCCCAATTGCGCGCCCTCAAACACCACCTTCTCTCGCAGAAGTGGTGTAGATATCATGAATGTGGCATTATACGGGTCTTTAGGCACCTTGGATGTGCCCTTGCATGGTGGGATGTACTTCGGGAGCCGAGTCATAGGCTCACCCTCTTTGGAATCCATGTCCTCAATGCCACCGCGAAGTTATTCTTCATCTAAACCAAGGGGCTCATGTGGCTCTGCGCTTTGTCCATTTTCCCCTTCTAGCAGATCTCTGTGGGAAGTTTTCGTGGTGATTGCCTCACTAGAACTTGCTATGGCTTTTTCTACTTTTTATTAGCTACAGAAGGTTTAGGTCTAGGATACCTAGGTGTCATAGTTGGAAATTTCGTATGAATACAGGGTGATCTTCAATGGAGGGCACGACTTCATTTGCAATTGGAGTGGCATACATTCTCTCAAATATGATCTCACAATGCCACTCAGGTATGTTGGAAAACTCTGGTCGTGCTAGGATGTCCTCACAAACCTTCTCAAACATACAACATTCATTCTAGTAGAAAAGATTAAGAAAAACTCGTTGACAATATAGTGTTTGAATGTTGGGCAGTGTGCCAGATTTATAGGAAAATTTGAATTCGAATCCAACCATTCCCTCCAAATTTCTATCATTAATGGATCTTTGGTGGCAGATTTCCAAAGATTTGCCCCATATATTCACCCTCCCTACTCCTCCTAATGGAAAATTTTCCATCCAATCATCTATAGTGTGTCCAATGGTTACTTTTTGACTAGGCTGTGTGACACCAACCTATGTGGAACAGCTCCCCTCGGCGCCCTACTTTCTTCCATCGCGCAACCCTCTTACATTGGCTTCCCAATTTTTGGGTAGTGTAGATTATAATCTCATACTTCCTTGCAATTTCGTGAAGTACTAAGACTATCCCACCATCATATAGTCATTACGGAGGGGTGGGATCACCCTTGTACAACTTCAATTGACTGCCATTGACTCTACTTGGAAACAATTCTCCATTCAGGTTCATAAGATGAACTGTGCCACCATTTGTAATTTCCTTTATCACATAGGGTCCAAGCAAATGCATTTGAAACTTTCCAGGAAATTTCGTAAATTTTTTGTCATGCAATAAGATCAAATCATTTACCTAGAAGGTGTGTTGCTTTATATGTCAATCGTTCCATGCCTTTTCGCATTCCTTTTGCACCTATTGGTGAAATCCTGCTAAAAACCAAATCTCCTCCAATTCCATCAGCTGCACAAGGCGTTCCTCCATAGTCTCACGATCAGCCATATCGATCAGTGTTGCAATCCACAAACTCAGCACAATATATTCCATGGGCATCATAGCCTCCTTCCCATAGACCAACTTGAAATGGGTTTGGCCTATCAGTTTTTTACAAGTGGTTCTATAAGCCCACGGGACTACTAGTATGTGCACGTCTCAGTCATTTTACTTTTCATTGCAAATGCTCATTAAAGCTCTCTCTAGGATTTTGTTGAAGGCTTCAACTGTACCATTTGCTTGGGGGTGATAGGGCGTATGTTTCTGATGATAGACCTGGAATTCTTCAAGCATCACGTTAATCATTTTGTTCAAGAAGTGTGTGCCCCTATCGCTCATTAATATCTTAGGGCAGCCAAATCGGGACATGATAAATTCAAAAATAAACTTCATAGTAGTAGTTGCACTATAGTCCTTTACCAGTTGAGCCTCCACCCATCGCATCAAGTATTCAGTTGTTGTGATGATATATTATGCTCCAGTCTTTTTCCCTGGTGGCTGGATTGGACCCACAAAATCAATCACCCACTTATCAAACACCTGCAAAGTTATCTGTGGATTTAATGGAAATTCATCCCTCCGTAATGGTTTCCTCATCCTTTGGCAAGCACCACATGCCCTACAATACTCCTTTGAATCCTTATGAACTATTGGCCACCAAAGTCCTGTGCTCAGGATCTTCTACACGGTCGCTCTTCCTACGTAATAACCTCCCGCTACTCCTCCATGTGCTTTTGCGAGGATGCTTGGTCATTCAAATTCTGGGACATATCAATGCAATATCTCATCACAGTGCATTTTATACACATGTCTAGTGATCACAAAAAATTGAGTGGCACAAACCACCAACTCATTTTTCTGATGTGTAGAATCCTTCTGGGGTTATGCCAGTTGTTAAAAACTGGATTATATCAACAAAATGATCATCTACGACACGATTAGAAAAGAGTTGCGCATATGACAACCCTTATTCCAAATAGTAGGCTCATCACTAGTCTCAATACAATTTAGGTGATGAGGACCAACATTCAATCATCTAGGCTTCACAATCACCTAAAAATCGTACTCCTGAAAGAGAAGCAACCATCTACAAATCTTCCCCCCCCCCAACACAAACTTATTGACTAGATATTTTAGAGTAGAATGGTCTGTCTACATTTTGATGTGCATGCCTAACAAATAGTGCTGGAATTTTCATAGCACGTACACCATTGTTAGTCCTTCGCGCTCTATATTTGAGTAGTTCTTCTCCGCTTTTGACAGTTTCCTACTTGCAAATGCTATAGGATGATCAATATCGCCTTCACCTAGTTGGGCCAACACCACACCTAGCACAATACAAGAAGCATCCACATGAACATGAAATGCCTTTTTCCAATCCGGGAACATCAGAATGGGCATGGTGACCATTTTCTCCTTTAGAATGTCTACATTGTTCTGACACTCCTCGTCCCAACAGAATTCCGCATCCTTTTTCAACAAGTTCTCCATTGGCGTTGTGACTTACACATATGCCTTGATAAAATTTCTATAATACCCCATATGGCCCAGTGTCGCGCGTAGCTGTTTTACGTTCTTCAGGGCCTCTAAATTGAAAATAGCATTTATCTTTGTGAGGTCTACCATCAATACTTGCTTGCAAACCATATGACCCAATAATATTCCATAAGGGACACAGAAGATGCATGTTTTTAGATTCAAGGTGATCTGATGTCTGTGACAGGTATCAAACATGAGGCATAGACTTGCAACGTGGCCCTTTACCAAACCAAATACAGTCCAGTTATCAAAGTATACTTCTAAGAACTTATGGATAAAATCCTTAAAAGTTGCAATTACCACCCATGATAATATCACAGGTGCATTCTTCAATCCAAATGGCATTACCATGTATTGAAAACATCTCCATTTTGTCGCGAAGGTGGTCTTGTTGTGATCCTCAAATGCAATCTTGATCTGATTATACCCCGAGAACCCATCAGTGAATGAATAGGCTTCCCGCCCTCCAACATTCTCCAGGAATTCATCTATAAATGGCATTTGGAATGGGTCATGGATGTACACTTCATTGGGCTTCCTCAGATCTATGCAAGTCCGTATTTTATCTTGTTGCTTCTTTTCTAGGACTACCATAGGACCTACCTAATCTGACTCCTCCACCAGCTCAATGATCCCAACTTCTAACATTTTGTCCAACTCCTTGCACACCTTTTCCTTATATTTGAGATTCGAATGGTAGGGTCGTCTTTTTACAGGCTTTGCGTCTGGCTTCAAAGTAATCTTCATCACACCTAGGTCACCTACTATCCCTTTCAGATCTGATAACTTGGTGGGAAACAAGTCATGTTATTCGTGTAGCAGTTCTGCAACATTATCAGTTATATTCTCATCCCAATAGTTTCCTATCTTTGCAAACTTTAGTTGTACATTCGATCCAACGTTTACCTGTCTAGTCTTCAAAGGCTCTATTATGTTAGGGATTATTGCTTTGGGTCCTTCAACTTCACGTTGACCCTTAGACTCTGGAATGTTGATATTTCTAGGTTCATCCTCTTCTTCTACTTTGGTCACGTTATAGAATTCCAACACATGGTGTAGCTACATATTCCAGTCTGGTTGAACCCATTCTATCGATTCCTTAGGCATTCGAAAGATTTCAGCCTTAATTTCTTGGAGATCTTCATCAATACATTCAAATCCATCCTCAAAGTTGATGGTCAACAAGAAAATTTCCTTAAGGATATCCCATTCGGTCGTCCCATGGCACAGCTCAGTTTCTAGGTACCAATTCATCGGAATGGTATCCAAAGTATGACAAAAGATGTGCACCCATTCAGGTTGAGGTTCCTCTCCCAAATCTTTATTCCACCTCGCCAAATGCTCACATGGATCGTCTTCTCCATCGTATTTCTATGTCATACGAGTATTGGTGTACCCGAACCTCAACTTCATCATTCACTGGTATTCCTCCCAGCCAGCGAAGCTATCCTTATGCGTACCCCGCCAGCGGGCAAGAGTAGTGAAAAGTGATAGATCTAATGCTTGGAACTAATGTTCTTCTGGCACCTCCTTTTCAAACTTACCCAAAAACAAATTAACATCATCTAAACCATCATAGTGAGGTAGATTTCGTACCTCCATAGATAACATGTGAAGCGACTTTTTCAACATGTTGCAGCATGGCAAGGAGACTTCATGTAATTTTTTCTACCAATGCTCAAGATCTTCATCATAATCTGAGGTGCATGGGCTATCTTAATCCCATGTAATTCATCCATCTCCTGTAGGATTGATCCAATCCTCATCTTACGAATTGATCTTATATCTTGTCCATATCGTCTTATTCTTCATAATCACGGACTAGTTTTGTGTACCGTTCACCTTCATTTGGATCCAACGGAACAATAACTCGAAGTGACTTTCTCTCAAATTTCACCCTATGCTTCTTAATATTAATGATTGCATCCATGTCGAAGGCCCAATCAATTCTCAATAGCACAGGGTAAGGATTACTATTGTCCACTATCTCGATTACTTCAAAATCAGCCAAGGTGCTTGCTCCTTCAATATCCATCGTAGCCCCATACAGGCACCGCATAGGAATGATTTTATGTTGATTGGTCATGCGAAGCTGGATAGGAGACTATTGTAGTGTAGGTCTCCCCATTCATTCCCAAGTTTTATTTGGTAGCACATTCGCATCAGATCCTAGATCAAGAATGACCTAATCCATTTGCGTATTCTCCAATCTACATAGTTAGCCTCATTTCACGACCTTTCGTTTCTTGATTGCCCACTTTTCTATTCCGTAGTAGCTTCATACAAGTCTTTAGAAAGGTAGCTAATAGCCAAGGATCTACGTCCTATTCTTTGTTGGTTTCGCCCGACTTCTCTTGACTTTCAGAGGTAGAGGCCTTGGCGAATCTCTTTTTAGCTTCCATAAAGGTTTCCTTAGCCCAGGTTAGATCAAACCCAAGTTCCTTCTTAGCATCCTTTCGTACCCATCTGTTAGTTTCTGTTACTTTCCTTTAGCTTCTCCTGTGGCAATACCACTTTGCATTACAATATTAATACTAGGCTCTACTTCACGAGGCTCCACTCTCATCATATAAATATTTTGCGTAGGTGTTTGAGCCTTCTTCTCCTAAATATTGGCTATTAGTACTGGGAAATCTTCTATAACATGATCAAACTGTTGGAAATACTGACATGATGGATGTGTCAGGTTCTGACAGCCACACACAAAATGGTCAGATTCTCCACAATTATAACAAATGATTTGTCTGTGACCCCTTCCAGCCCCTCCTCCTCATCCTCTTCCTCGACCCTAGAATCCTCTATGTGCTACACCCACACCCTGATAATGAGGCCAATTTTATGTCTGTATTCTATACATAGGGGTCCGCTCCATTATTAGTTCGTAGCTCCAGCAATTGCGCTCATCATGCCTAACTGACTTATAGAAAGTACAAAATAATTGTTGCAGTGTTTGCACAAAGTTTCATAGGAGATGACAATTATCAGTCGCATGCTTCCCAGCTATCTAACAGATAGCACACCACAAGGCTACCCCCGTGCTCGATCCAATGATGTTTTCAGGTTTTAGAGGGACAAGACCTTCCCCTCCCTAATGTGGTACTTCTAATAAATAGGGCATTGGTCCTTGCCATGACCCTGGCCTTTACACTTTAGGCACCAAACTTTTTTGTGTACTACTGGCTGGACTTCCTTTCCCTTCTTTAGGCTCTGAAATTCCATATGCAAGATTTCCAACTATGATTGAGTCTGTTGTACCCCTATATTTGTATCTTGCATTGTCGAAGCTTCTAGTCTCATGGTGATCTCCACTACTTCTTCTTGGGTTCATGTTTTCTATTGCAACAATGGTAATCTCAAATGCGGTAGGAGCAAAGAAATGTATAAGTCTCTATGTTGAGTATCTATAATGGTCATATTAGCCTATTGAATCAAACATTTTAATCTTTGATCAAAGTCCCACGTGGACTCATTTACTCTTTGTTAGATTTCCTTGACAAGGTAGAGGACAATTTTCCTCACCTCATTTAGTAAACATTTTTGGGGAGCAAAAGCCTCCCAAAATGGGGAGGTATGACTTATATTTTATCAATATATTATTTTTCAAACATCTCAATGCTTTTAAGTGGAAAATTTAGATGAATGAACTTGTAGGGTCATTTTCACCAACCATCCTAGTTTGGAAAATTTCAAGTAAAAATATTTAGGATCCATTTTGAGGCCTTAAATGACCACAACTTTAGTCTAGACCATACTAGATTCCATTATGTTTACCTATAGGGGAATTATTTTTACCTAGCTTGTCAAATATTGCTAGATAAAGTTCCTACAGTAATAAGAGCCACCTAATTATCATGTCATTAATATTTGTTTTATTCGTTAATACCTTATGGAAGCATGGTCAATATGGAAAAAAACTAGGTATACAATGACATACTATATAAATTTGTTAATGGCATATAAAACTATGAGAAATCCTTCCTTAGTGAGAATATAATTTAGTTCATCTCTAGATAAGTTCTTGATGATAAAATAAATTACCAAGGGTTTATTTTCTTTTGTTGGCCTCAACCTACCCCTAATTCTTTGTTAGATGCATATATGATTTTGAAATGGTATATTTGACTTAGGACCTTGTAACATAGGAGCTGAGAGAAGTGTTTACTTAATTTTGTCAAAATATTTTGACATTATTCTATCTAGAAAAAGTTTATGTTCTTAGATAGTAATGTGAACAAGGAGAAGGCCAATTATATAACATATTTGATGCACCTCAAATAACATATTGCATGATATATAAGACTCATGGTTCAGGTGGATATTGGTGGCCACCTGCCAAGTCCACTTGGACCCCCACCATTGTTTCTTTCATCTTTTTAGTTTCCTTAATTGTAGCAAAGTTTACTATTTTTAGTAGTTTTTTCAGGTCCTGAACTTCCGGAGTTGTTTTGAGGCCCTAAACGACATTTTTTGGGAAATCTAGGAGCAACATGGGTCCATGGACTGATGTTCCTCTTCTCAACATTGTATTTCTCGGATAGATCTTTCTAACGAGATATTGTACGCTTCAAACGAAGATCATGTGCCAAAGTTACGACCCCGAGAAGTTGATGAACCAATTTACCCTAACAGGGCCCACAGTTTGGCGTTTCATCTTCTAGGGTTAGGTTTTTGGATGTTTAGGGTTTTCCATTATTTCTCAACAATAAATAGGCCTTCAAACCTCATTGTAACATAGTTCAGAGGCATGTAGCTGCCACATCTCTTCTTAGAGATAAGCTACCATCGCCCCAGCTGGTGTATTTCCATTGTTGTTTGTATGTATATTTCAGTATTTTACATTAATAAAATGAAGTATTATTTCCACTGCATCTCTGTGTTTATGGTTATCTTTGTATTTTGTTGCGTTCCTGTTTAAATCCGGATCAGTGGTATCAAAGCAGTTTGCTATTTTTCTCTGTTTTTCTTTGCATGTCCCCAACGAGGTCGGGATATAAGGAGTTAGGGCTTGAACTGGTCTAACCTTTGCAAGACCAACCTCACAAATCCCGATAGCCTCCCATGGCGGATGAAAAGAAAGATGAGGGGGTAGGAAATCCTATCAAAATCTTACTCGAAGAAACCCTCGAGTGACAAAGGAACGCGATGATGGACAACTTTGCCCAGATTCTTCAGCGGCTACCCAGAGGCGATGCATCGGCTTCCAACAGCTACTCTAGAAACTCCACATCATTTAAGGTACAAGTTAATTTTGAAATCCCCATATTCGAGGGTAAGATAAACGCAGATGTCGTCGATAAATGGTTAAATATGCTAGAGGGTTATTTCTCTATTCATGATTTTTCTAGTCAAGAAAATATTATTTTCACTCTTCTCAAAGCAGCCCCGCATGTCAAGGACTGGTGGGAAACCTACTTCGAGTGGAAGGATGAAAGTACAGGCTCACTATTTTCAGCCACACCCACTTGGGATTCATTCCGAGATGTCATCAAGGAGCAATATTACCCTGTCGGAAGCTATGAGGATCAATACATAAAGTGAACCACGCTGCGGTAGGGGAGGGACCAAGACGTGCTAGAGTTTACCAATATTTTCCATACCCTTCGCACAAAGTTGGGTATCAAGGGTTCAGAGAAGCATTTGGTACTCAAATACCATGACTTCCTGCACAAGTACATCCAGGAAGAAATAGAATTCCTAAACATCCCCTCGCTCGACACAGCCTACCGATATGCCGTCAACATCGAGCAAAAGTTTAAATAGAAGAACCAAGACTTTGGATCTGTGAATCTGTTGAAGCCCCGAAAATCGGGTCGACAACAAGGGGGATACCCACCCGGTCCGGACCTTGGTTGGCAGCTCCTTATCCGTTTGGTATAGCGGGTCCGACTGGGGATAATGGGACCAGTTTCCCAATTTAAGGGTGTGTGTGTGTGTAGAGTTGGATGATGCTGATCTAAGAGTACTTAAAGCTAATTTAATTCAAACTTCTAAACTAACTCTATGCTATTGTAATCTAATGAGAAACAACACATCTAATCTACGCTAACCCGGGGTGTATTTCTTCTATTATGCGATCTAAAGAGATTTCAAACAATAACTGGTAATAAAGATCATTCAGCTATCATAAGAATAGAAATCAATTAAGATAAACCACTTTGCATAAAAAGTTAGACAAAACAGTTGTGAACAGCATATTGCATAATAAGTTATTCATATATCAGACATAAATAAATGGCTCCACCGTACAAAAGTGCCAAATGGTAACTCATACATTCATGCAGTAACATATAAACAACTGAAAACTGTATATCACTTTAAGAATATAAGCAGAAATGGCCAAGAGATAAAAGTACCATTTATGACTAATCCTACTCATAAGCTTCAAGCAAAAACGATTTATCTCTACTTGTTCTAACATCTACTAAGAGTACAAAAGTGCAACATCAGTAGCAGACATTAAAATGCAAACATTAATAAATCTCGATCCATCCATTCATCAAAACCTCCTCTAAGGGTGCAGAAGTGCATGTTCCGAGGACAAGTTTTTGACAAATTTCTAGACCCTTCTCTAAATGCATGAGAAGGGTTAAAATACTACTTCCTAATTCTAATAATAGTGTTTTTACAAAATTTAGGATGCGGTTTTCAAATGACCGTCCTTTTTCTAATCTAATTTAAAAGAAAAAACAACATTCTAAAATAAGGCTACTTCTGAATTTGGTCTTTAAAGCTGCAAGTGTTCATCATGGGCTTGAGGAGAGTCGGCTGGCTGACTTCTGCACTGAGCTGGGCTGCGAAAATAGAATCTATGAGAGCTGGCACTACTTTTTCGGCCGCGTTTATGATGCATTTCACAGTCATCCATTGACTATGCGGCTTGACCAAGTATGCCTAGTAACACTCCCAATTCAACCTGTTTAATGCTTGGATCGCTTTTCCCTTTTCCTGTGCCTTCTGCTTCCATTCTGCTTCTAGTTGTAGCTTATTTGGTAGGTACCCCGGGGTGGTCTCTTCGATTAAATTGGCCCTGTGTAAATTCTCATTTACACAGTCGATAAGAATGTTTGCTTGCGTGGCCGCTGTCTCCGCTGCTTGTTCCGCAGGAAACTGAGGCCATATGGCCTTCTTTTTGTCTTTTAGGTCTTTGGTCAGGCCGCCTTCTGAACAGGTTTGATATGCAATTTCCCAAGCCAAAATTTTATCAGGGATATACAGAGGCAGGACATGAGGAGGTATAGTGCTTCCAAACACTCTAATATAGGTGAACCATTCTTCCCCGAACCATCTTGCGATGGGGATGATATCTATCTGTGCCTCGGGTGAGCACCTTGGGGGGTCTTCATCATACATCACTCTATGCAAAGGTAAGATAAGCCCGTGACAAATCTGGTAGAAGTGTGGGACGAACTGAGAATCCCATAACACCTTATGATAAACATGGATAGGTAATGGGTCCTGGGTAGTCCATTTCCAACCCATAGTGGGAAATTTAGACACATAACAAATGGAATCCATAACATAAGCAGACAGATAAAAAGGAGGATAGATCCTTTGAGACAAGGATCTTTTAGACCGGTAATTGATAATAGCCATGTACAGATTATCAGAAAAGATCTTGGCCCAATCCATAATATCGGCATTTGTGGCAGCATCTATTAATGGTAGCCATTCAGACGAAAACTTATTGATATCTGGCATCCCAAATAATCTACAAAGCATGGCCACAACAAAAAAATACGGAGAGGTGAGGGAACCAGTGCTGTACATACCGTTTTTGTCCTTTTTGAGCGGCTCCTCTTTTCTGGACCAATATTTGGTGGTCTCTGCTAGGTTTGGGTTCTCTGCCATAAATTTCTTAACGAATTGTGCATTATAAGTCGCCTGCGGTTCAGGAAGATGATACATAAGCTTTAAATCTTGCGCAGCGAATGATCTGATGAGCCCATGTCCTTGTACCTTGAATTATCTGTTGTTCATTTCTGCATTGTCAAGTATCCACTTGATCATATCCGTATATGGTAGAATTTTGGGCCTTGCTGCTATCCGGTGAAGAAATGAACATGCTAGCTCCTCTAAGGATGCCTCGGAAGAGTGTTGTGAGCCCGCGACAGCATCAACCTTCATTATTCTATGATTTTCTTCTTCAAGCAGCCTGTACATGCTTTCCCATGTCGATATCCCTGCGTCTCTGTTACAGGCTGTGTCTGTATACAAAGGTGCCATCTCCTTCGTCTTTTCCTTCGCCTCAGGGACTTGAGCTTTATTTTTCTTTCCCATTTCTTCCTGCGTTTTGCTTTGAATCGTCTTAGCTCTTCGTTCCTGCAGATTACGAGTGAAATGGAAATGACTGATCAAGAAAGGTGATGGGAGAGTTTTAAATGCAACAGATATATCAAATATGCCACCTTACGTGAAGTAATTCTTTACAAAAGCACGCGTCCTCATTTCATTTAATAGCTGACAACTAATTCATTTACTATCATTAAAAACGCATGATCTTGAGTCAGATTATGGTAAGTGGCTTTTCTTTGAATAGCGTGCCCAAAAGATTCGTGATGAAGTGATTTATGATTTGCTTACGTAACATCGCAGATCGCGCCATCGCAAATCGCACCATCGCAGATCGCGCGAACATAATATCGCAGCGATCGCAACATCGCAAGTCGCAGAAGTTTGATGTTTTCCAAATCTTGCCAGCTCATTTCTGCGATATGCGATCTTGCGATCGGTGTTATCGCAGATCGGTAAATCTTGAAGTTTTTTCTTATGAGTATTACTTTATTGTGATGCGATGTCATGCTTAACACGAGAGTGTTGCGCATACTGATATTATAGAGAAATGGAAGCATTTCCTATCTTTTTTGCAACGCGGTTTTAAAGATATTTCCCTTATCATAGACTTAGGTTAAAAATATTCAAAAGACCTTTCTAAGCTTACGATGGTAACCTTATTTTGAAGAAAGGAAGTTCTTGCTTTTTTCTTTAAAATTTAACTAAGGGTCCCCATTCATTTAGTATTTTGGACAACACTTAAATGAACAAGGGTGGGTGTTGCTGGCCACAACAGAATCCAAAGCAAGGGAAAGGTGCCACCAAACCATAGAACAAAGGACAAAGCCAAGGCGGGGTAGCCCAAGACAACCCACCAAAGCTGCAAGCAAAGAATAGCGCCGTGAAGCCAAAAAAGGACACAGGAAAGTGGTGTGAGTTCCATAAGAGCTCCACTCACAACACAAGTGTTGGGCCAAGCAGTCACTGGTGGCTGAGCTAAAGGTTTCAAAATCAGATGCATGTTCTGACTTTGAGTCAGAACCCGACAAGGGGAATGACAAAGGGAGGCAGACTATCGATGCGGAGCCCAACACCACCATGAAGATACAGAAGGAGGAACCCGAAGATCCAGAGGAGGAGGAGCGTCTCTTCCACTCCCAAATGTGGGTAAAGGGCTCCCTGCTACAGTTCATTGTCAACAGCGGGAGCCAAAAGAACCTCATTTCGACAGAGGTCATGAAGTGGCTGGGCTTACCGACCATAGCACATCCACAACTGTACACCATCGGGTGGCTTCAAAAAGGATAGGATCTTCACGTGAGCCAGCAGTGTCACCTTCCATACAACATCAAGCCCTTCATAGATGAGGTATTATGTGACATTTCCCCCCTTGAAGTTTGCGATGTATTATTAGGACAACCATACTTGTGGAAACGACATGCTATGTATGAATCAAGGCCCCGTGCTGTTATTGTTACTTTGGGAAATAAGTTGTACAAGATACCAGAGGTAGCACCGCCTACTGCCATCTCTTTGGTTACTCCAAAACAATTCCATAAGCTCATTTCCAAAACCAAGAAATTTTTTTTCCTGATGATACAGCCTCAAGGAAAGAAGAAGAAGGTGGCCACGACTTCTAGATAGGGCCCCTCCACACGAAAACTACAGATGGACAAGGTCGTGGAGGAGTACGAGGACATCTTCACCTCCCCTACAGGGGTTCCTCTCCAGTGTCAAGTCAAGCACTCCATTGATCTAACCCCAAGTGCGCCACTGCCCAATGGACCAATCTATCAGTGCTCCATTCTAGAGAACGATGAAATCAAGAGGCAGATTTAGGAGCTGCTGCAGAAAGGTCAGATCCATCTGAGTTCATCGCCCTGTGAGAGCCTGATCGTGTTGGTACAAAAGAAGGAAGGGACTTGAAGACTCTGTATTGACTATCAGGCGTTGAACAAGATCACTGTCTGTAATAGGTACCTGATCCCATGGATTGATGACCTCCTGGACCAACTGAAGGGGGCAAAATATTTCAGCAAGATCGATTTGAAGTCAAGATATCACCAGGTACCAATTGAACCCTCTGTTGTGTGGAAGATTACCTTCAAAGCCAAGGAGGGCCTTTTCGAATGGTTGGTTATGCCTTTCATGAGGCTAATGGATGACATCTTGTAGCCATTCACCAACTCATTTGTAGTGGTATACTTTCATGACATCCTAATCTTCAGCCAGAGTTGGGAAGAGCACCTCCACCACATCCAACAGGTTCTCCAAACACTACATCAACACAAGTTATGTGCCAATTTGGAGAAATACACTTTTGGCATGACCCAGGTTCAGTATCTAGGATACATTATTGATGAAAAGGGGGTGCATGTGGATCTAGCCAAGATCCAAGTCATTCTGGATTGGCCATCTCCAACCACTCTGATAGAGCCCCGCAGATTTCTAGGTCTTGCCAACTTCTACTGCAGGTTCGTTTTGGGATTTTCTCATATTACTTGGCCCTTGAGTCAAGTCACCAAGGGAGGAGCGAAAGAAAAATTCTTTTGGTCTGAATCTCAACAGAATGCATTCACAGAGTTGAAAGATCGCCTATGCACAGCACCAGTGCTCGCATTACCAGACTTGCGACAACCATTTGAGGTCGAGACAGATGCCTGTGACTATGCTATTGGGGTAGTGCTTACTCAACACGGGCATCCAGTGGCATACCACAGTGAGACACTTTCAGACATAGTCCGAAAGTATCCCACTTATAAAAAAGAGATGTATTCCATTGTGCAGGCCTTCCAACAACGGAAGCATTACATTTTGGGGAAGGAAACGGTCATCCACACAGACCACTGACCCCTGCAGTTCACACAGATGCAAGGGAAATTGCAGAATGATCACCATCAGAAGTGGTCCACATACCTACAAAAATTCCATTTGAATATCAAGTATAATAAGGGCAACACCAATAATGTTGCAGATTTCCTCAATCGACCATTTATCATGGCATTAACTACCATGCTCAACTATTGTGAGCATGAGACTTCTGATTGGCCACATCTCTTCAAAAGCAACCCAGAATTCGGCCACACATCCTAGACACTCTTCGAGGATCATCATGTTCCATATTTTCACCGCCAAGATGACTTATTATGCCACCTAGGTCACCTTTGTGTTCCTTCAAACGAGCGTGCCAAGATGATTTGGGAAGCACACTACAGTCGGGTTGCTAGGCATTTCAGGGTAGAGAAAACGGTGGCAGTACTACAGAAGTATTTCTATTGGCTAAATCTTCGACAAGATGTCAGGAAGTACATCATATCATGCACTTCCTGTGCCATTACCAGACTGACCATCAAGAAGCAAGGCCTCTATGCCCCACTACCTACCCTTAGTCGACCTTAGGAATCCATCTCCATGGATTACATGTAAGGCCTTCCTTCCACTAAGCATGGAAACGACTGTGTTTTTGTGGTCATCAACAGATTCTCGATGATGGCCATTATGGTGGCCTGCAAGAAGAATATCATAGCAAAAGCAACTACTAAACTCTTCTTTGAACGAGTGTGGGTACACTTTGGGATCCCATAGTCTATCATCTCAAATCGGGACAGTAGGTTCCTCAGTATATTTTGGTCCAGTCTCTAGTCGATGCTAGACACCAAACTCACTAAGTCCACAACCTTCCATCCTCAAACTAATGGCCAGATGGAGGTTGTCAACAAGATGATCGTACACATTTTACACATGTACAACTAAAAGCATCCATGCACATGGGATGAGAGCCTACCCTATGTTCAACACAGCTACAACCGAGCTCTTCACAGCTCTATTGGCCACAGCCCTTTTCAGGTGGGCTTGGGATTCCAACCACTATGTCCCATTGATGTAGCCATGCCATTTACAACTACTCACATAGATTCGGCTCACGTCCAATCCGAAACAGATAAGGAAACCAACTTCATTGATCACATCCAACATATTCGTGAGAAGTCCCATGACATTCTGGAGAAATCAAATGCCAAGTACAAGCAATGACATGATCAACATCGGGTGCCACACAAGTTTCAGGTGGGCGACAAAGTTTGGTTGCATTTGCAAAAGGAATGCCTTACCGGAGCCTATCGGAAACTCACACCACTTTGATATGGTCCTTACACCATTACCAAGGTTGTGGAAGACAATGCATTTGAGCTCAACATTCCCCCATTCCTTGGCCTGCACCTAGTGTTCAATGTGGACCGCCTTCGGCCATACCTTCCACCATTACTAGACACATCCGACATTGCAAAACAGCTCACACCCACAAAGTTAAATCCAGATTGCATGGAACAATCATGGACACACAGATCAAGCACACTCGCCAACAGAATATCCAACTGTATTGAGTTGTTAAAGTAGGACAACTCCTTCACCACGGCAAGTGGCTCACCAGGGACTAAGTTCAACAGAAGTTTCCTCATCTAATGGAGGAACTCAACACAATGGGGACCATTTCTTCCTAAGGGGGGAGGAATGATCTAGGTGGATATTGATGGCCACTGCCAAGTCCACTTGGACCCCCACCATTGTTTCTTTCATCTTTTCAGTTTCCTTAATTGTAGCACAGTTTACTATTTTTAGCAATTTTTCGGGTCCTGAATTTCCGGAGCCATTTTGAGGCCCTAAATGAGGTTTTTTTGGAAAACTTGGAGCAACATGTGTCCATGGATTGATGTTGCCCTTCCCAAAGTTCTAGTTCTCTGATAGATCTTTCTAACAAGATATTATGTGCATCAAATGGAGATCATATGCCAAAGTTACGACCCTGGGAAGTTGATGTACCAATTTACCCAAACAAGGCCTACAGTTTGGCGTTTCATCTTCTAGGGTTAGGTTTTTGGATGTTTAGGGTTTTCCATTGTTTCTCAACAATAAATAGGCCTTCAAGCCTCATTGTAACACAGTTCAGAGGCATGTAGCTGCCACATCTCTTCTCACAGATAAGCTACCATCGTCGTAGCTGGTTTATTCCATTGTTGTTTGTAAACATATTTCAATATTTTACATTAATGAAATGAAGTATTATTTCTGCTACATCTCTGTGTTTATGATTATCTCTGTAATTTTTTGCGTTCCTATTTAAATCTGGATCAGTGGTATGGGAGCGATCTACTTTTTTTCTCTGTTTTTCTTTGCATGTCCCCAACGAGGTCGGGATATAAGGAGTTAAGGCTTGAACGGGTCAAACCTTTGCAAGACTAGCCTCGCAAATCCTGACGGCCTCCCATGGCAGATGAAAAGAAAGACGAGGCGGTAGTAGATCATATCAAACGCTGCCTCGAAGAAGCCCTCGAGCAACAAAGGAACGTGATGATGGACAGCTTTTCCCAGATCCTTTAGCGGCTAACCAGGGGCGACACATTGGATTCCAACAGCTACTCTGGAAATGCCACACTATTTAAGGTACAAGTTAATTTTGACATCCCCATATTCAAGGGTTAGATAAATGCAGATGTCATCGATAAATGGTTAAATCTGCTAGAGGGTTATTTTTCTATTCATGATTTTTCCAGTCGGCAAAAAATTATTTTCACTCTTCTCAAAGCAGCCCCCCACATCAAGGACTGGAGGGAAACCTACTACGAGCAGAAGGATAAAATTACAAGCTCACTATTTTCAGCTGCACCCACTTGGGATTCATTCCAAGATGCCATCAAGGAGTAGTACTACCCTGTCGGAAGTTATGAGGATTAATACATAAAGTGGACCAAGCTGCGGTAGGGGAGGGACCAAGATGTGACGAAGTTTACCAATATTTTCCATACCCTTTGTACAAAGTTGGGTATCAAGGATTCAGAGTAGCATTTGGTACTCAAATACCGTGGCTGCCTACACAAGTACATCAAGGAAGAAATAGAAATCCTGAACATCCCTCGCTCGGCACGGCATACCGATATGCCATCAAGGTCGAGAAAAAGTTTAAACAGAAGAAGCGAGACTTTGGATCTGCGAATCCGAAGCAAGGGAAAGGTGCCCCCAAACCACAGAATAAAGGACAAAGCCAAGGTGGGGTGGCCCAAGACAACCCGCCAAAGCTGCAAGCAAAGAACAACGCCGTGAAGCCGAAAAAGGACACGGGAAAGTGGTGTGAATTCCATAAGAGCTCCACTCACAACACAAGTGAGTGTCGAGCCAACCAGTCACTGGTGGCCAAGATAAAAGTTCAGAATCAAATGCATGTTCTGACTCTGAGTCAGAACCTGACAAGGGGAATGACAAAAGGAAGTAGATTATCGATGTGGAGCCCAACGCCACCATTGCCACCATGAAGATATAGAAGGAGGAACCCGAAGATCCAGAGGAGGAGGAGTGTCTCTTCCACTCCAAAATGTGGGTAAAGGGCTCCTCGCTATAGTTCATTGTCGATAGCAGGAGCCAAAAGAACCTCATTTCGGCATAGGTCGTGAAGCGGGTGGGCTTATTGACCATAGCACATCCACAACCGTACACCATCGGGTGGCTTCACCAAGGACGGGATCTTTGCATGAGCCAGCAGTGTCACCTTCCATTCAACATCAAGCCCTTCACGGATGAGGTATTATGTGACATTGCTCCCCTTGAAGTTTGTGATGTATTATTAGGACAACCATACTTGTGGAAGTGACATGCTGTGTATGAATCAAGGCCCTGTGTGGTTATTGTTACTTTGGGAAATAAGTTGTACAAGATACTGGAAGTAGCACCACCTACCACCATATCTTTGTTTACTACAAAACAATGCAGTAAGCTCATTTCCAAGACTAGGAGATTTGTTTTCCTAATGATACACCCTCAAGGAAAGAAGAAGACAATGGCCACGACCTCCAAATAGGGCCCCTCCGCACGACAACTACAGATGGACAAGGTCATGGAGGAGTACGAGGACATCTTCACCTCCCCTGCAAGGGTTCCTCTGCACTGTCAGGTCAAGCACTCCATCGATCTGACCCAAGGTGCGACGTTGCCCAATGGACCAATATATCGGCACTCTGTTCTAGAGAACGATAAAATCAAGAGGCAGATTTAGGAGCTACTGCAGAAAGGTCACATATGTCCAAGTTCATCACCCTATGGGAGCCCGATCATGTTGGTACAGAAGAAGGATGGGACTTGGAGACTCTGTATTGACTATCGGATGCTGAACAAGATCACTGTGCATAATAGGTGCTCAATCCCACGAATTGGTGACCTCCTGGACCAACTGAAGGGGGTAAAATATTTCAGCAAGATCGATTTGAAGTCAGGATATCACCAGATACCAATTGAACCCTTCGATGTGTGGAAGACTTCCTTCAAAGCCAAGGATGGCCTTTTTGAATGGTTGGTTATGCCTTTCGGATTGATGAATGCTTCTACAACCTTCATGAGGCTAATGGATGACATCTTGCAGCCATTCAGAAACTCATTTGTAGTGGTATACTTGGATGACATCCTAATCTTCAGCCAGTGTTGGGAGGAGCACCTCCACCACATCCAACAGGTTCTCCAAACACTGTGGCAACACAAGTTATGTGCCAATTTGCAGAAATGCACTTTTGGCATGAACCAAGTTCAGTATCTGGGATACATTAGTGATGAACAGGGGGTTCATGTGGATCCATCCAAGATCCAAGTCATTTGGGATTGGCCATCTCCAACCACTTTGATAGAGCTCCATAGATTTCTAGGTCTTGCCAACATCTACCACAGGTTCGTTTTGGGATTTTCTCATATCACTTGGCCCTTGAGTCAAGTCACCAAGGGAGGAGCGAAAGCAAAATTCTTTTGGTCTGAATCTCAACAGAAGGCATTCACAGAGTTGAAATATCACCTATGCATGGCACCAGTGCTCGCATTACTAGACTTGCAACAACCATTTGAGGTCGAGACAAATGCCTCTGACTATGCTATTGGGGAAGTCCTTACTCAACACAGGCATCCAGCGGCATATCATAGTGAGACAGTTTCAGACACAGTCTGGAAGTATCCCACTTATGACAAAGACATGTATTCCATTGTGCAGGCCTGCCGACAATGGAAGCATTACATTTTGGGGAAGGAAATGGTCATACACACAGACCACCGACCCTTGCAGTTCATACAGATGCAAGGGAGATTGCAGAATGATCACCATCAGAAGTGGTCCACATACCTGCAACAGTTCTATTTGAATATCAAGTATAAGAAGGGAAGCACAAATAATGTTGCATATTTCCTCAGTTGACCGCAGATCATGACGTTAACCACCGTGCTCAACTCTTATGGGCACAACACTTTTGATTGGCCACTTCTCTATAAAAGCAACCCAAAATTCGGCCACACATATCTGAAACTCTTGGAGGGTCAGCATGTTCTATATTTTCACCTCCAGGATGCCCTGTTATACCACCTAGGTCACCTTTGTGTTCCTTCAAGCGAGCGTGCCAAGATGATTTGGGAAGCACACTACAGTTGAGTTGCTGGGCATTTTGGGTCGAAAAAATGGTGGTAGCACTGCAGAAGTATTTCTATTAGCCGAATCTTCGACAAGATGCCAGGAAGTACATCAGATCATGCACTGTCTGTGCCATTGCCAAATTGACCATCAAGAAGAAAGGCCTCTATATCGCGCTACCTACCCCTAGTCGACCTTGGGAATCCATCTCCATGGATTACATATCAGGCCTTCCTTCCACTAAACATGGAAACGACTATGTTTTTTTGGTCATCGACATGTTCTCGAAGATGGCCATTATGGCGACCTGCAAGAAGAATATCACAGCAGAAGCCATTGTTAAACTCTTCTTTGAAAGAGTGTGGGCACACTTTGGGATCCCACAGTCTATCATCTCAGATCGGGACAACAGGTTCCTCAATACATTTTGCTCCAGTCTCTGGTCGATGTTGGACACCAAACTCACTAAGTCCAAAACCTTCCATAGTCAAACTGATGGCCAGACAGAGGTTGTCAACAGGATGATCATACACATTCTGCACATGTACAACTCAAAGCATCCATGCACATGGGACGAGAGCCTCCCCTACGTTCAACACAGCTACAACCGGGCTCTTCACACCTTGACTGGCCACAGCCCTTTTCAGGTGGGCTTGGGATTCCAGCCACTATGTCCCATTGATGTGGCCATGCCATTTGCAGTTACTCATGCATATTCGACTCATGTCCAGTCTGAAACAGATAAGGCAACCAGCTTCATTAATCACATCCAACATTTTCGCCGCCAGGTCCATGACATTCTCGAGAAATCAAATGCCAAGTACAAGAAGCGACATGATCAACATCGGGTGCCACACAAGTTTCAGGTGGGCGACAAATTCTAGTTGCATTTTCAAAAGGAACGCCTTACCGGAGCCTATCGAAAACTCAGACCACTCTGATATGGTCCTTACACCATTACCAAGGCTATGGGATACCTTAGCATTCCCCCATTCCTTGGCCTGCACCCAGTGTTCAATGTGGACCACCTTCGGAAATACTTTCCACCATTACTAGACACATCCGACATTACAGAACAGCTCACACCCACAAAGTTAAATCCAGATTGCATGGAACAAGCTTCAACTTATCAGATCATGGACACATAGATCAAGCACACTTGCCAACAGAATATCCAACTATATCGAGTTGTCAAAGCAGACCAACTCCTTCACCAAGGCAAGTGGCTCACCAGGGACCAAGTTCAACAGAAGTTTCCTCATCTCATGGAGGAACTCAATGCAATGGGGACCATTTCTTCCTAAGGGGAGAGGAATGATCCAGGTGAATATTGGTGGCCACCTAACAAGTCCACTTGGACCCCCACCATTGTTTCTTTCAGCTTTTCAATTTCCTTAATTGTAGCACAATTTACTATGTTTAGCACTTTTTCGGGTCCTGAACTTCCGGAGCCGTTTTGAGGCCCTAAACGACTTTTTTTGGGAAAATTGGGAGTAACATGGGTCCATGGACCGATGTTTCTCTTCCCAAAGTTGTATTTCTCAGATAGATCTTTCTAACGAGATATTGCGCGCGTCAAATAGAGATCATATGCCAAAGTTACAACCATGGGAATTTGATGTACCAATTTACCCAAACAGGGCCCATAGTATGGTGTTTCATCTTCTAGGGTTAGGTTTTTGGATGTTAATGGTTTTACATTGTTTCTCAACAATAAATAGGCCTTCGAGCCTCATTGTAGCACAGTTCAGAGGCATGTAGCTGCCACATCTCTTCTTAGAGATAAGCTACCATCGCCCTAGCTGGTTTATTTCCATTGCTATTTATAAGCATATTTCAGTATTTTACATTAATGAAATGAAGTATTATTTTCGTTGCATCTCTATGTTTATGGTTATCTCTGTAATTTGTTGTGCTCCTTTTTAAATCCAGATCAGTGGTATCAGAGTGGTCTGCTTTTTTTCTCTATTTTTCTTTGCGTGTCCCCAACAAGGTCGAGATATAAGGAGTTAGGGCTTGAACTGGTCGAACCTTTGCAAGACCAGCCTCACAAATCTCGACGGCCTCCCATCGCGAATGAAAAGAAAGACGAGGGGTCAGGAGATCCTATCAAAATCTTGCTCGAAGAAGCCCTCGAGCAACAAAGGAACACGATGATGGACAGCTTTAACCATATCCTTCAGCGGCTACCCAGGGGTGATGCATCGACTTCCAACAGCTATTGTGGAAACACCACACCATTTAAGGTACAAGTTAATTTTGAAATCCACATATTCGAGGGTTAAATAGACACAAATGGCATCAAAAAATGGTTAAATCTGCTAGAGGTTTATTTTTTTGTTCATGATTTTTCCAGTCGGTAAAAGATTATTTTCGCTCTTCTCAAAGCAGCCCCCCATGTCAAGGACTGGTGGGAAACCTACTACGAGCAGAAGGATGAAAGTACAAGCTCACTATTTTTAGCTGCACCCACTTGGGATTCATTCCGGGATTTCATCAAGGAGCAGTACTACCCTGTCGGAAGCTATGAAGATCAATAAATAAAGTGGACCACGTTGCGACAGGGGAGGGACCAAGACATTCTGGAGTTTACCAATATTTTCCATACCCTTCGCACAAGTTGGGTATCAAGGATTCAAAGAAACATTTGGTACTCAAATACCGCGGCTTCCTGCACAAGTACATCCAAGAAGAAATAAAATTCCAGAACATCCCCTCGCTTGGCACGGCATACCGATATGCCATCAAGGTCGAGAAAAAGTTTAAACAGAAGAAACGAGACTTTGGATCTGCGAATCCGAAGCAAGGGAAAGGTGCTCCCAAACCATAGAACAAAGGACAAAGCTAAGGCGATGTAGCCCAAGACAACCCGCCAAAGCTGGAAGCAAAGAACAGTACTGCGAAGCCAAAAAAGGACACGGGAAAGTGGTGTGAGTTCCATAAGAGCTCCACTCACAACACAAGTGAGTGTCGGGCCAAGCAACCACTCGTGGTTTAGCTAAAGGTTTCAAAATCAGATGCATGTTCTGACTCTGAGTTAGAAATCGATAAGGGGAATGACAAAGGGAAGCAGATTATCGATGCAGAGCCCAACGCCACCATTGCCACCATGAATATACAGAAGGAGGAACCCGAAGATCTAGAGGAGGAGGAGCATCTCTTCCACTCCCAAATGTGGGTATAGGGCTCCCTTCTTCAGTTCATTGTCGACAACGGGAGCCAAAAGAACCTCATTTTAGCAGAGGTCGTGAAGCAACTGGGCTTACCGACCACAGCACATCCACAACCGTACACCATCGGGTGGCTTCACCAAGGATGGGATCTTTGCGTTGTTGGCCAGATAAATCGTTCTTGTAGACAAGACCAATCTCCCTATTATCACAAGATAATCTAGCAACAAACAAACAAATGAATCTATCTTTCTCTAGACATATGCAATTTACAAATATAGACTATAGAGGTGTTATGATCCTACCTTAGATCCAATGCTTGTTTGTTGTAGTCATCCCTCGATCGTCTGAAAGAGTTATCCTTTAAAGACTTGCAAACACAAACAAGCAAACATCAAATAGCACCTGCATAGAAAATATCATAAATCATGTCTATTATGGTGATCAAGGAATCCATAAAATAAACCATAAATGAACAACTTATTGAGAAAAACAAACTTATTTGTATTAACTTTGAAGTAGAAGAACCTTAAAACCTTTTCATCCTTGATGTTGAACAAGCTCTTCCTGGGGTTCGAAACAAGAATTTCCTTTATTTTGACAAGCCTTGCACTCTTCCAAATGAGATATTAGAGGTATGTAATCTTTCCTCATAAAAGCTCAACTAAGAAGACTAAGTTCTAGCAGCATTTCACCTCAAAAATATTCAGCTTTCAACCTCCCAAGTAACTAGACCAATGCTTCATTTTATAGTGCAGAGGAAGGAGGTTACAGGTCCACCTATGAAGGGACAAAGTCCTCCTTCAAAGGGATAAGCTCCTCACATTAAGGGGTTAGCTCCTTAAGGTATGGGATGCATGAACCTCAAGAGAGCGAACTTGCCACCTCAAGATTCCTTCCAGAAGCTTCTATAAATGACTGAAAGTGAGTTTTTTAAAATAAACTCGTGCCTTTTTAACTTTTACAGGGGTTTTCACCCACAACACAGAAACAGAGTGATCAGGTGTGCAGGAGACATGACCATTAGGTGCGGGACCACAGGTAATGCAAAGAAAAAGGTGCGGAACCATAGTTTTAGAGACTTTGAGGGCTTTCTCTTACTTTCAAGGCTTGATATGAAGAACTGAGGCTTTAGACTTGCAAAGGAGGTAAGTATGAGTGGTAATGGACTCACACAGATTGCAGAATGCCAAGGTGAAAAATTTTAGTGCAACAGATTGCCCCCTAAAGTGCGAAGTCTGTAATAAATGAAGATAGAGTTTGTCATCTATGAAGAGTGAAGTACTTTATCATTTCAAGGATCATCCTATGGACACCCCAGTCAGAACCTGTAAAAACATTCAATGCAAAATATATATATGTGAACATATCATCGCTGAGGTAGGCATTCCCATACTCAGATCAAAACTGACTAAAAAACTAACTAAATTGTTCTGATATAGGAATGATTTTGTAATACATCAAGAGTATAGACATGTGTAGACACAGTATGGGCGCAACCATATGTTTATGAATAGTCCACTGTATAATGAGTAACAAAATTCCTCATAGCCTGGATGGTAGAAACTAGATCCAGGGTCTTGATTTCTGCTTCCCGAACTAGTACGATTCTATCCATGTGAATGAATGTGTCAAAGTCAAACATGATAGAAACCACTTGATTACCAGTCAATGATGTGAACAGTTAACGAGTGTGAGAGAAACCACCAGTAATGTCAATGGCCCTCAAAGTACCCAGTACAATCCATGAAATGTGAATAAATGAGTCGATTTCGAACATGTCACGGAATCATTCGATCGAAGGTCAATGATGCAACCTATCATCAAAGGCGAGAAAACTGCCATTAGGGCATGTAGCTTTCAAGGTACTGAGGATTTCTAGATCAACTTCCTAGATAATGAGCTAAATTCGATAGAAAGCGATCCGTTGTTGGCAAGCCCACAACACGAAATCATAGATCAAGTGTTGAAGAAATATAGTCGCAAGGACTGACTCAGGGATGGTCAAAATGGATGACAGATATTTTGCAGATGAATGGTTTGTTTGAACTGACCTCTTGAACACATAACGACACTACAAATGGTTTGGTGACAATTAACCCAAAGCTAATACCCAGAAACCGGCTGAAGACTTCAATGTGGTTTGATTAACTGTTAGGCAAAGGATTTTCCCAACCTAGGTGAACAAAAGTATCATGTTCAAGAGTGGTTAACGACTTTTCTAAAACACAAAGTGTAACAAACATGTTCATTTTTCTCTCTTTTCCCCGACCATTTCTGGCAAGTACCTCTTTATTTTTTACAAGATTAAGGAGGATAACATTTGCTTGTTTATAAGCTCATCTTTCAGATGAGCCCAACTTAGTTTAAAATTCGAACCCTAAGAAGGAGTGGTTCGTTCCGCTTTAAAATTGAACAGGTCCTTTACTGTTAAATTTTAACGAGTCCAGTAAAGGAAAAAATCGATGTTTTTCAATTTAATGGAGTCAGAAGAAAAATTTAAGAAAACTCCATGGGTGTCCTTTTTCGTAAATTTGTGTCCCTCAAGCCTGAAAAGTATAAAATAATACTTGAGAGAACCGCTTGACCATTACGATCAACGAGTACTTTTCATAATTAGTGACTCCGATCTGAAAAAGTAAAAAAGTGATTGAAGACACGTCATTTCATAACCAGTATTGAACTTGAAATGTAAAAAGTCCAGTGATCTTTTCATGTTTATACGATCACAAAAGAGCTATAAGTGGACCGCCCTTTTAATTCCATTTAACAAGTTAAATGGGGAAAGACTCGGCAATCTTTTCATATTTTACGAGTCGGAAAAGAGCTTAAAGAAGACTCCAATGTTTTGCTTTTTTGTAAATTTTGAAAGAGTCTAAAAAAAGTGATAAAAAATATACTCTTTGTTGAAAAATGATTCATTTTCCCCAAAAAATTGAATACTCTGCACAAAAACTCAAAAAATTACTCATACCTGTTTAAGATAAATAAAAATGTATTAAAAAGTTACCTTTTTAAAGTGAAAAATAAATAAATTAAAAATTCATTTATTCAAAAAATCTTATAAAAAGGGCTTTTCTAAGTTCATTTTTACCATTTGATTTCAGAGTGAGAAGTGAGAGCTTTTGGGTAAAAAACTTCTTATGAAGATTCTGGAAAATCCGTCTGTTGGAATCGAAAACCGTCAGCTCCAGGTAATCCACATTCTCTTTATCTTGCATTTTAACCGTTTACATTTCATTTTTAGGCTTTAATTTTGATTTTTGGAGGAGAAATTGGTTTAGGAAATCGCTCGTGGGGGTCCACAGGTGCAACATGCGGCCCCTGCGGACCCCGACATGGGTCCGCACCTGTTGCTTACCACATGTGTGGACCTACATAATGTCTGTAAGCAGCAGGTGTGGACCCTGCGAAATGGATTTAAAAAACCTAAATTTCTCCAATCTTGCCTAAAATTTCCTGAACAAGATTGTCCTAATATATCTTTTTTGCATTATAGGACACTCGAAATGCTAATTTGGTGGGAACGCGAGCATGAGGATGTGGATCTTGCCACAATAAATCATCCACCCACATTGAATGCATTGAGAGCATGCAGACTGTTTAAGTTCTGGGCCATACCTGGCATGAGGGCCCAAGTAGACCTCTTGCAATGGCTGGTAGATAGGTGGAACATATAGGACCAGTGTTTCGTGATTGGTGGCCACCGGCTTGAAATCGAGCTAGAGGACATATATTTTTTGACTAGTTTGCCCAAGAGAGGCAAACGATTATCTCTTTTCAGGACTAGGCCAGGTGGCCAGTCTGTCTCTTGTCTCTGATTGGAGTTTTGCAATGATCAAACAAATGGATTGATATTAAAATGATCAACCGTCCTAAACTTAAGGTTATTGAATTCACTATTTCCAGACTATGCGGGAGTGCAACATTGCATATGGCTACTAGATCCTAGATGCAGATGGCTGTAGACTATTATCGAGGCACCATATTCAACTAGTGCGAGGCTGTGTTGGCAAATGTGAAAGGCCAACTTACCAGAGCAAAGAACGGACAACTGAAAAATTTTGGATACGGTTTTCTCATTGTCAGCTTTGCTCTAGAGAGGATCCCTATGCTAGCCCCGCAACATCTTCCTGTTGATGCTGGTCTTCCTCGAGAGCCTAGGATAATGCGTTGGGTTGCTTTGATGGCCCATCACCCTGAGGAGGGTTCAGAGGTTGTTCGATTTCCACCTGAGTATTTTCGTTGGTTGAACAACCAACTTTTTGTGATTCAGGATTTTCCATATGCCGGGATGGATTATCGCGGTGATCCAGACATGATTCTTCCACTAGGAGAGCAGTGGGATGATTCAAGTAAAATCATTTTCAACACTTCCTAAGTTTTAATTAATTTTTTTTTGTTTTTTAAATCATCCAAAACTGACAATTAAAAGTCTTAAATGCAGATGTGGGTCCACGATGACCAGCCGCTCTCCAGCCTTATGAGAGGAGACACCCAGCTACAACAGCCCCAGCCCCATAAGACCAATCAGTAGGGATCATGTACGACTTGGAGAATCATCTAGAGCGCTTGACAGTAGATATTCCAGAGACTGGCATAGATGATATTCCACTTAGGTTACAGCGATATGTGATTGGGGTCCCAGGACCTTTTAGGAGGTTCCTGTGTAGGGTGGCCCGAGCAGTGGTTTCTTATCGTGATCATCATCAGGGATAGGATGATTGTTTTGTAGACTCACGACATTTTTGTCTTTTTGTATTATCATTTTTGCCGATCATAAGGTGTTTTTCAACCTATGATCGAAGACGATGTATATTTTGACACACTTCTTCTATGCTATGATATATCATTATTACTGGCTTATCTTGTGTAACATGTTATTGAATGTTTTTAAATTTACTATTTTGATTATTGCAAATGTCTATTTATCATACGAGAAGCAATTGCATCTGCTAATGTATTTAAATGTCTTGGAATATGCTGATATTCAATGTAATCAAATTCACGTTCCAAGAGACGAACTCTCAAAAATAATCTTAATAACACTGGATTTCTAATGGCATAAACCCTGTTAAGTTGTAATACAATGAGTTCAGAATCTAACCTAACAATCAAACTCCGAATCCCAAATGAGATGGATTCAGATAATAACTCAATCACTACACTATACTCTGTAATGTTATTCGTTGTTTAACTGAGGCTTACCCCATGCATAGATACTAACTCATCAGAGGGTGAATAGATAACCCAAGCTGTGGAAGAAATGTTCTGTGTACTACGACAAGCACCATCAACAAAACCAACGTATGTTTGAAGAGACGTCGACATCTGCAATATCAAGAGTAAAATCAAGATAAGCAAGAATAGTGATAAAAACACTCTCTAAACTAGGCACACTTTTCTAATCTAAAACACACCAGCAGTAAAGAAACTAATATAACAAAAAAAATCTCCACCCAAAATTTAAGCATAATATCTCTTTAGATAAAGCCCATTTCTGGGTTTACCCAAAGAGACACCGTCAAAATCTACCAATTCATAGGCCCCTTTTGCCAACTTTCTCTTAACAATATAAGGACCATGCCACATAGGTACAAATTTTCTAGCCCCTAGCTTATCGTTTGCTTGATCATATAGTAAAACTAGGTCTCCTTCTGAAAAATTACGAGTTGTAAAATTTCGAGCGTACTGAGCTTTTATTCGTTTTGCATGAGTCTCATTTTCTATTACAGCAGTACGTTGATTCTCATCTAGCTAAGCTAAGTACAAGAAATTTTTCTCCTCTTCAGAAGTGGCTGGGAGTAATTCTATGGCTAATTGTAATGATGGGATTTCGCATTCAATAGGTAACACTGCTTCCAAACCGTAGACCAGTTGAAAAGGAGTGAAACCAGTTGATGTTTTCACTGAGGTTTGATATGCCCAAAGTGCTGAAAATAACATGTTATGCCAATTCGACTTATGAATACCAATGATTCGTTGGATCATAGTGCCTAAAACTTTATTGGTAGCTTCAACCAAACCATTAGCGTGTGGGTAATATGGAGTAGAACTATCGTGACGCAGGCCAAGTTGATCTGTCAGTTTAGTCATCATGATGTTTCGAAAATGACTTCCATGATCAGTAATAATAGCTTGAGGAACACCGAATCTAGCAATTATATTATTGAATACGAAAGTTGCAGCAGTTTTGTCATCTGCCGAAAATGTAGGCATCACCTCGACCCACTTAGTAAAATAATCGACTGCTAAGATAATAAATGAATGCCCCCCGTCCGAGTGAGGGTTACATGTAATAAAGTCAATACCCCATTTTGCGAAAGGACCGACATCAATTATAGGGTGGAGTGGAGCGGGTGGAGCACGCATCTTACGATCAAAAATTTGACAATTGTGGCATTTCCAGACTACATAGATACAATATTTGAATAAGGATGGCAAGAAATAACCAGCGCGCAATATCTTTTGGGCTATGGCATACCCAGACATATGACCGCCACATGCTCCAGAGTGACATTCATTCAAAACTTTTTCAGCTTCTTCATGAGTTAGACAACGTTGGAAAACATAATCCGCCCCATGACGATAGAGTGTATCACCAATAATATTGTATTGTTGGGATTGGAAACGTATTTTCCGTCGCTGAGATCGTGAGATTTCAGGCCAAAAAGATTGGGTTTGGAGATAAACAATAACATCTCCATACCATGGATCAAGAGTACTAATAAGAAACAAGGATTTATCCACAATGGGCTCTTCCGCCACAGTTTCAGTATCAGTACGCGGGAAATCACACATCAGTTCGAAAAAAACCAAAGATTTCTTTGCCTTGGATTTTTCAAATTCCAAGTCAAATTCTTGTAGGATAACTATCCATTTGGAATATTTGCCCCCTAACATTTGTTTGGTCAAGATATACATCATAGGGTTACAGTCATAAATTACCGTGGTTTTGCGTAATAAGATGTAGTGACGAAATCTTTGGACAGCTTGAATAGCTACCAAGGCCAATTTCTCCACATGCGAATATTTAATGTCAGTCGGATACAGAGTTCAACTAAGATAGTAAATCACATGTTCACTGTTGAATTCATCTTCCTGAACTAAAACCATCCCAATAGTGGAATGAGAGGCGGCGAGGTATAAAAATTAATCCTGGTTGTAATTGGGAGGATGCAGTAACAGTGCATGGGTCAACGCATGTTTGAGTGCATCAAAATATCGATCAGTGATCTCATCCCAAAAGAATGGAATGTTATGTTTTAACAACCTGGTAAAACCCTTTGTTATCTCAGCGTAGTTGGGAATGAATCGACATAAAATGCTTGCTTTCCCTTGCAAACTTTGGAGTTGGCGAAGAGTCGAAGGAGGAGGTAGATTGACAATAGCTTCCACCTTCGAGGGGTCGACACGAATGCCTGCCTTTCATACGATAAACCCCAGTAAGCAACCCGTTTCTACATAGAAAACACATTTGTGTGGATTCAGCCGAATTCAATAATGCTTACATCTTATAAAGATAGCTCGTGAATGAGTGAGATGGTCATCTCTACGCAATGAGTGGGTAGGTAAATCATCAAGCTAAGGCTGCACAATGTGCTTGATGTCATGAAATGCGTAAGACAGAGCCCTTTGAAAAGTTGCTCCAGCATTCTTCAATCCAAAAAGTAATTTGCAATAAGAAAATGTCCCCCATGGACAAATGAAAGTTGTTTTAGCTTGATCAGCAGGGAGTATGTTGATTTGATTGTAGCCAGAAAAACCATCCATAAAGGAGAACATTTCATTGCCAGCACAATCATCAATAATTTGATCGATATAGGGGGTTGGATAATTGTCTTTGGGACAAGCTCGATTAATATCCCTATAGTCGATACATACTCTTATCGTTCCTTGTTTTTTGTTGATAGGAATGATATTCGATACCCAATCAGTTAAAGGAATTGGATAAATGAAACTTGCGCGAAGTAATTTCTCAATTTCAGCTTTGATAGCAGCGGCTTTTCTTGGATGTATCTGACGCAAACGTTTCCGAACAGGTTTAGCATCTGGGTAAGTTTTAATTTCATGAACAACAATTGATGGATTGATTCCTGGAATTTCTTCATATGACCAGGCAAACACTTCATGGAATTCTTGAAATAGGGCTTTATAAGTTTGGATTTCATCATTTGTACAGGAAGCACCTATATGAATGTTTTCAATAATCCCAGGCTTAAATGAAATGTCAATAGGAACCGTTCGAGAGATATTTCCCAAATTTAACTCAGAATTAGGATGTTGCAATGAATTCTGTGGTTCTTTGACATAATCAGTAGAAAAAATAGAGGAAAAATTATTTTCAAAATGATCAAGCTCAGGTAAAAACGAAGATCGGTGATGAAGATCTTCCCATGGTAATTCATCAACATACAAAAGTTCACGAATCTTCTCATCAGTATGAACAGGATCAGAAAATTTTGTTGAAGCTAAGGTTGATATTGAAAGTGACTCTCCATGGATCACATTCATTAGATCAGTTTCGGTTGAATAAGAGTCAAAAAACGACTGTACTACCTGATATGCAATTTCAAAAGGACTCAAAGGCATCATGTCACCAAATGAATCCACCTCAAAATCGGAAGGTACAATCCAAGGATCATCAAAAGCAATAGTGCTCGATGAAATCATATGAATAGTTGCAATGGAAGGCAATACGTTAGGAGGAGGGAAGGAAAAAGTTCCTAGTAAACCATAATCTTTAATCAAGCCTACTCCAACATCCTTATAAGGGATAGTTGTTTTATGGACGTGTTGAATACTATCTGAAGAGGCTAGGTCGGATGAGAAATAAGTCAGCTGGTCTATCGTAACGATCTTTCCATTATGAGGAAACTTGATAAGCCGAAAGACCGATGAAACAATAACAGTCATAGCATAAGACCAACTGCGACCTAGGAGAAGGTTGTAATCTAGAGGGGCATCAACAACTTCCACATCTAGATTTACGGTTTTGCCTTCGACCCCTATAGGTAAATCCTACAAAATACCAAAAGGATGGAACCCTCTACCATCAAAAGCCTTTAGAATTGTCGAAGACTGATTGAGTGTGCGATAACCCAGCAATCTCCAACACTGGATCGACATAATACACATAGAAGATCCTTCATCAATCACAGTCCGGAAGCAAGGTCTATTTTTTACTAACACTGGAATCTGGAAAGCCATTTGATGAGGGAGGCAGGGTGTACTATTCTCTAAATCGAAGATTATTAGGTTCGAATCCTGAATGTCAACAGCTCCTATAGCAGACAATAGTAATTTATGTTGTGTTGGGCACGATTTCAGCACTTCCAAAGCCGACATTACTAAAGGGGAAATAGCTAAGTCTTCAACAATGTTATAATTCTGAGTAGCTCTCACATGTGGATTGAAAGCTGATTTCCGAAATATACCTTTAGCAGGTAGTTTGATTACTAAGTCAGGGTTGGGTTTCTCGATCTATAGTGGACCAGAACCAGGAGGATTTGTAATTGATGTGTTTAAATTAGAAGATTCTGCTTCTTTACCACCAATAGGATTTTTACTACCATAATCTTGCGATCGCGTCACAATCCTGACATGAGACATCATCATAATGGGTTCTTCTGAGGCATTTGAGGAAGAACCAATCATCTTACTATCTTGATTAGGAAAAGGATCCTTCAAGACAGCAAGCGTTTGAGAACCTTTAACGATTTTCGAAACCTCTGCATGATGTGGGCAGTCTTTAGTAAAATGATCCTCATCGCAAATGAAACAAGGATAGCAAGGTTTACGCTTTTCGTCAGTAGATTCATTTTTATCTATTTTCTCTTTTGAGTTTTGTTTGTTTTTCTTCTTCCCTTTCTTTTTATTACCGGTTTTTGATTTGGCCGTAGATGATTCTACGACATGAATATCAGCAGGAATTTTAGCAGAAGAATCTCCTATCGGGGAATCAGGTAAAGTTATAATAGGAGAAGAATTCTTTGAAGATTTCTTCTTACTTTTAGTACTAACTGAACCAATCATACCATCAGCAGCATGAGACCCTGAAGGAGCTGCAGTTATTTGACTGTGTTTTGGAAGATCAGGGATTTTTTCATGTAAAGTACCTGACTGTGTATAGACGAGGTCAAGGTATTGAGCCTGAGCAATGACTTGCTCTTCAGTGACAACTCCTACCTTAGCTACATCTTCAGTGATTTTAGGTAATAATGATTTAATGAACCATTCCGCTAAAATTTGATCCAGAATGAAAACTTTCACCAAACGCCTTCTACGTCGCCATTCATGAATATGATCAGAAATATATGTGGACGTGGATTGTTTCAGTGAAGTTAACAGTTCTGTGCCATTGTCATATCTGACAGGCAACTGGAAATGAGTTAATAAAGAAGTGACTAACTGACTGAAATTATCAAAAGAGCCTTGTGGTAACTCAATGTACCATTTAGTAGCAAGACCAATCAGAGTTCGTTGAAAAAGACGTAATCGAATTGAATCATCAATGATGGAATTAGATGCACACCAAAGGTGATAATTCATAACATGATTTGACGGATCCTCTCCTGACTTACCCTCGAATTTCGAGATATCACTGGGCAACTTATTAGGCATTGGTGACTAATACGAAAGATAGTAAATAGGATCGTTCGTAAGGCGTGACAAATCAAGTAAATCCAAAGTTGCAATAAATGGTAACTGATGGTTAGGGTCACGAAAACCTTGGGTAACAAGACCAGCCCCAGGAGGAGGATATCTAGGATAACCTGGAATTGTATTTGCATTAGGAATGTTATAACCTCCTGGGAAACTAGGATTAACCAGACCAAACTAGGGTTGTTGAGGCTGTTGATAAGTATAGCTAGGGTACGGTTGATACTGATAAACTGGGTTTTTCACAGTAGGACTGAATTGATACTACCCCTGGTACGGTTGATACGTAAATTGTAGTTGACTTGTGACAACCGTACTTGGACCAGCTTGTCCTGCAGGCATCTGGACCGAAGTCTGAACTGTAGGTCCTGATTGAGGCACAGAGACTTGAGGAATTTTCACTAATGTAGGGGTAGTAGAAACATACTCTAGAAACAGATGTTGTAGGTTGAACAAACGCTGAAGTAGTTGCAGTAGTTTGAGGCGGAGTTCGAGGTGAGATAGGTCCAGACTGCTGAACTGAACCAAGTGCAGAGGTTTGAACAGTAGGTTGGACAGGTTGTTGGGTTGGACCAGAAACCAAAGGTTGTCCATATTGACTTGATAACTGCACATTATGTTGCATAGTCTGTTGAGTTTTAGATGGATCCCACACCATATTCATTCCAGGGTATGGACCCATAAAAGGTTGTGCATATGGAGGACCATAACCTGGTTGAACGTAGGGTTGATAATTAAGCAGCACATTTCTAGCTCCTTGTAAAAATGGTTGACCAGAAGGTGGTTGGAAACCTTGAGTTGGGTATTGACCTTGAGGTTGATAACCTTGAGGCATGTACTGAAACTGGGGTTGATCTTGAGGTATATATTGAAACTGGGGTTGACCTTGAGGTATGTATTGAGTCTGGGGTTGACCTTGAGGTATGTACTGTCCTAACAGTATGTACTGTCCTTGAGGTTACCCCCTAGGTGGTAACTGACTACCTTGAGGTTTCCCCCCAGGCGGTAACTAACTACCTTGAGGTTGCCCCCCAGGCGGTAACTGACTACCTTGAGGTTGCCCTCCAGGCAGTAACTGACTACCTTGGGTTGGCCCCAAAGCAGTAACTAACTACCTTGAGGTTGAGGATTCAGAATACTACCAGACATCATAAGGATTTCTTCTACGCTCAATATTTGAGCTCCATTATCACCAGTTGATAACCCATGTTCAATTGGTTGAGGAAGTGCTCCTAAAAAAGTACTAGTGAGTGACTGGTACCCCGAAGGAATAGAAGGACCGCCATATAAAAATGTTTCCGGTGTTTGGGAAAACATAGATGACTATCTTGACATATTCAATGGAGGATAATAACCTCTTGGTGTAGGATGAAAAGGAATTCGAGGTCGTCAAAAACTAAGACCCGGGTTTTCTAAAAAAATTGTCAATGATATGTACCAAGCATCACTTCTAAAAGGACTGTAGAATATTGATTCACACTCCCTAAGTTCCAAAGTTGGTTGGTTTTCGAGGAGAATTACGTCTTCATCCGGACTGACAAGTTCTTCAATAGAAATGAGGCCAGAAGGAAGATTTTGGGTAATGATATTTCCTACCCTGGGTGAACCAGGACCACTAGAAGTTGGAGAAGCAAATCCTGAAGTTGGAGTAGCAGGTTCAGTTTCAGGCTCAGAAATTTCAGGTTCTTCAACTAATTCACTGGTAGGAGAAATACTACCAGTAACTTCGAAAAATGAAATTGGCTCTTGAATGTACTCTATTGTTTGTATTTGATAATCAAGATGAACAATTAAAGATGACTCTCTGGCTTCTAGTGATCCAACTCTACTGTCACTAGGTGATACAAGAGCTCGTAGACCTTCAAGCTAACTTGGTGTGTACTCAAGAGGTTTCCCCTGAAGTCTGTGAGACTGTCTCGGTAATTCAGCCACGATTAAATATTTAATTAATCACATGCAAACAAAGAAAATTTCAATAAAACCACCTAAAGTCTCTAAAGAAACAAACAATTGAATCACACGCCTAAAAAAATCTAGGAGTTCAAACCACACACAAACAGTAACTTCTTGTACTAAAAACACTAGTTGGTGATGGAATCCAACATCGTAGAATTTTAATACAGAAAGGGTGGTTGGAACAATTGCCTCGACAACCTACTTAATGAAACATACTGGCACAAGTTTCTTAACAAAACCATCTCGAGTGAAGAGAACCCCCCAGAGAGTCCGAGTGAGTCTAGTTGACGTCTGCTCCAGGTACAGTGAGACCCGTCCTTCACCGTCACCTTAGGAAATAGTCTTAAGTTTATGGACACTAAGGTTACCAACAGCAACAAATACAATTGGAGGAACAATCTACGATCCGATCTATGCGCAAGGGCAGAGTAACAAAGCTCAATCCCCTTGGAGGCTCCTCAACATGATCAATCCGAGGTTTATCGTTTATAATACGCGCAAATCTTCTATCTTTCCCAATGAAACAGACTTGATTGTCTCAAAGGTTCAGACATGACCTCATGATTGACTCCTTTAAGAGAAGCTTCCCAGAATGTATCAATTACAATTGGATTTATTTCCTACCACAAGATATAGCTACTTGTTTGTTTTAACTATCTTGGAGAGTTAATTACTCCCTACTCCAAGATACTAGCCTACGCTATATTGGTGACAGAAGCCCTAAAAATAAAAAAGATTACTAGATCAATTTTAATTAAGCGTTGCTTTTATGGGTTGTTCTTTAAGTCAATAGGTATGAAAATGAAACTTTGATGGTATGAAGACTTGACTCCAAATGCTAAAAGATGCACCTAAAACGAGAAGCAATTCATTCTTCTTTCAATGAAATTCTAGCTAAAAGAAAGGGTTCGAGAATGCAATTCTTTAAGAAACAAATATTTCTTTCAACATGAGAACAAAAAGAAAATATTTTTGTCTTTTTCAATAAGAACTCAAAACGAGACTAATAATAAATGCTCACAATAAATCCCTTTCACTTTTCAAAACTTGAAACTACAAGAAAAACAATTTTCCTTTCAAAAGAGATCTACAAGTTCTAGAAAAGCACTCAAAACTACAAAAACAAATTTTGAGATCTAAAAACTTTAAAATCTAAATAAATGAAAGCTTCAATTCTTTTTTAGGATGTTTTACTTAGTTGTTCAGTAAACTAAGGATTCATTTGTTTAGAATAACAAACCAATCAAGAAACATCCAGATATGTTTTCTTTTATAAAAATGAAATTCAAAACTTATAACAAAGCTTGTTCAAAGATTTGCAAGGAGAAAACTAAATCTATTTCTCACAAAGGACATATTTCACAACCAAGTCAAACTAAGAAGAAAAAAAGAGACCAGGTTAATCTAATGTTTCTCAAGCTTCTGATCTTTAAGTCACTACAGAGACCAAGTGAAAACCACTCCAGGCATGCAAAACTTCCAGAAAATCATCTAAAACAAAAATACCATCAGAACTCACTCACAAGAGATTTTTGATAGGACAAATGCAGATCTGGGTAGACACTAAAGACCTTAAATGAAACCTAAACTTAACTGGAAGAAAACATTTTTAGGTTTTTCAAAAAAATTTACAGGGTCCGCAGGCTTCCAGTAGAACCAAGTGCGGTACCACTCTGTGTACTAAAGGAAAAGTGCGGAGATGCCTACACTGTCTGTAAAGAGAAAGTGCGGTCCCCTAAAAAATTCAAAAAAACAAAAACAAAAACAAACCAGATTCTAAAAACTACCCAAGCCAACATACATCAATCAAAAACCAGAAACGAAAACAAGTTTCTCAAGTCAAAACAAAACCAAAAACCAAATTCATTCCCCAGCAGAGTCGCCAATTTGTTGGCCAGATAAATCATTCTTGCGAACATGACTGATATCCCTAGTATCACAAGATAATCCAGCAACAAACAGACAAATGAATCTATCTTTCTCTAGACATATGCAATTTACAAATATAGACTATAGAGGTGTTACGATCCTACCTTAGGTCCAACGCTTGTTTGTTGTAGTCATCCCTCGATCGTCTGAAAGAGTTATCCTTTAAAGACCTGCAAACACAAACAAGCAAACATCAAATAGAACCTACATAGCAAATATCATAAATCATGTCTATTATGGTGATCAAGGAATCCATAAATAAACCATAAATGAACATCTTATTGAGAAAAACAAACTTATTTGTATTAACTTTGAAGTAGAAGAACCTTACAACCTTTTCAGCCTTGATGTTGAACAAGCTCTTCCTGGGGTCTGAAACAGGAATTTCCTTTACTTTAACAAGCCTTGCACTCTTCCAAATGAGATATTAGAGGTATGTAATCATTCCTCATAAAAGCTCAACTAAGAAGACTAAGTTCCAACAGCATTTCACCTCAAAAATATTCAGCTTTTAACCTCCCAAGTAACCAGCCCAATGCTTCATTTTATAGTGCAGAGGAAGGAGGTTACAAGTCCACCTATGAAGGGATAAAGTCCTCCTTCAAAGGGATAAGCTCCTCACATCAAGGGGTTAGCTCCTTAAGGTATGGGATGCATGAACCTCAAGAGAGCAAACTTGCCACCTTAAGATTCCTTCCAGAAGCTTCTAGAAATGATTGAAAGTGAGTTTTTTAGAATAAACTCGTGCCTTTTTAACTTTTACAAGGGTCTGCACCCATAACATAGTGACGGAGTGGTCAGGTGCGTAGGAGACATGACCATTAGGTGCGGGACCACAGGTAATGCAAAGAAAAAGTGTGGAACCAGAGTTTTAGAGACTTTGAGGGCTTTCTCTTACTTTCAAGGCTTGATATGAAGAATTGAGGCTTTAGACTTGCAAAGGAGGTACGTATGAGTGGTAATGGACTCACACAGATTGCAGAATACCAAGGTGACAATTTTTAGTGTAACATGCGTGAGCCAGCGGTGTCACCTACCATACAACATCAAGACCTTCATGGATGAGGTATTATGTGACATTGCTCCCCTTGAAGTTTGTGATGTATTATTAGGAAAACCATACTTGTGGAAGTGAGATGCTGTATATGAATCAAAGCCCCATGCTATTATTGTTACTTTGGGAAATAATTTGTACAGGATACCAGAGGTAGCACCGCCTACCACCATCTCTTTGGTTACTGTAAAACAATGCAGTAAAATCATTTCCAAAACCGGGAAATTTGTTTTCCTTATGATACACCCTCAAGGAAAGAAGAAGACCATGGCCATGACCTCCATGACAGGGCCCCTCCACACGATAACTATAGATGGACAAGATCGTGGAGGAGTACGAGGACATCTTCACCTCCCCTGCAGGGGTTCCTTTGCAGTGTCAGGTCAAGTACGCCATCGATCTGACCCCAGGTGCATCGCTGCCCAATGGACCAATATATCAGTGCTCCGTTCTAGAGAATGATGAAATCAAGAGGCAGATTCAGGAGCTACTACAGAAATTTCACATCCATCCGAGTTCATCGCCCTGTGGGAGCTCGATCGTGTTGGTATAGAAGAAGGATGGGACTTGGAGACTATGTATTGACTATCGGGTGCTGAACAAGATCACTGTCCATAATAGGTACCCGATCCCACAGATTGATGACCTCCTAAACCAACTGAATGGGGAAAAACATTTCAGGAAGATCAATTTGAAGTCAGGATATCACCAGGTACCAATCGAACCCTCCAATCTATGGAAGATAGCCTTCAAAGCCAAGGAGGACCTTTTCGAATGGTTGGTTATGCCTTTCAGATTGACGAATTCTCCTGCAACCTTCATGAGGCTAATGGATGACACGTTGCAGCCATTCACCAACTCATTTGTAGTGGTATACTTGAATGACATCTTGATCTTCAGCCAGAGTTGGGAAGAGCACCTCCACCACATCCGACAGGTTCTCCAAAAACTACGACAACACAAGTTATGTGCCAATTTTGAGAAATGCACATTTGGCATGACCCAGGTTCAGTATATGGGATACATTATTGATGAACAGGGGGTGCATGTGGATCCAGCCAAGATCCAAGTCATTCGAGATTAGCCATCTCCAACCACTCTAACAAAGCTCCATAGATTTCTAGGTCTTGCCAACATCTACCATTGGTTCATGTTGGGATTTTCTCATATTACTTGGCCCTTGAGTCAAGTCACCAAGGGAGGAGCGAAAGAAAAATTGGTCTGAATCTCAACAAAAGGAATTCAGAGAGTTGAAATATCGCCTATGCACGGCACCAGTGCTTGCATTACCAGACTTGCAACAACCATTTGAGGTAGAGATAGATGCCTCTGACTATGCTATTGGGGCAATCCTTACTCAACATGGGCATCCAGTGGCATATCACAGTGAGACACTTTCAGACACAGTCCGGAAGTATCCCACTTATGACAAAGAGATGTATTCCATTGTGCAGGTCTACCGAAAATGGAAGCATTACATTTTGGGGAAGGAAACAGTCATCCACACAGACCACCGACCCATGCAATTCATACAGACCCAATGGAAATTGCAGAATGATCTCCATTAGAAGTGGTCCACATCCCTGCAACAGTTCCATTTGAATATCAAGTATAAGAAGGGAAGCACCAATAATGTTGCAGATTGCCTCAGTCAACCACCGATCATGCTATTAACCACCATGCTCAACTTTTGTGAGAACGAGACTTCTGATTGGCCACTTCTCTACAAAAGCGACCCAAAATTCGGCCACACATACTAGACACTCTTGGAGGGTCAGCATGTTCTAGATTTTCACCTCTAGGATGCCTTGTTATGCCACCTAGGTCACCTTTGTGTTCCTTCAAGCGAGCGTGCCAAGATGATTTGGGAAGCACACTATAGTCGAGCTGTTGGGCATTTCGGGGTCGAGAAAATGGTGGCAGTACTGCAGAAGTATTTCTATTGGCCGAATCTTCGACAAGATGTCGGGAAGTACATCAGATCATGCACTGCCTGTGCCATTACCAAACCGACCATCAAGAAGCAAGGCCTCTATACCCCGCTGCCTACCCCTAGTCGACCTTGGGAATCCATCTCCATGGATTACATATCAGGCCTTCCTTCCACTAAGCATGGAAACGACTGTGTTTTTGTGGTCATCAACAAGTTCTCTAAGATGGCCATTATGGCAGCCTGCAAGAAGAATATCATTGTAGAAGCCACTGCTAAACTCTTCTTTGAACACGTGTGGGTACACTTTGGGATCCCACAGTATATCATCTCAGATCAGGACAACAAGTTTCTCAATACATTTTGGTCCAGTCTCAAGTCAATGTTGGACACCATACCCACTAATTCCATAGCCTTCCATCATCAAACTGATTGCCAGACAAAGGTTTTCAATAGGATGAGCGTACACATTCTGTGGATGTGCAACTCAAAGAATCCACACACATGGGACGACAGCCTCCCCTATGTTCAACACAACTACAACCAGGCTCTTCACATCTCAACTGGCCACAGCCTTCAGGTGGGCTTGGGATTCCATCCACTATGTCCCATTGATGTGGCCATGCCATTTGCAGCTACTCATGCAGATTCAACTCATGTCTAGACTGAAATAGATAAGGCAACCAGCTTCATTGAGCACATCCAAAATTTTACCAGCAGGTCCATGACATTCTGGAGAAATCTAATGCCAAGTACAAGCAGCAACATGATCAACATCGGGTGCCACACAAGTTTTAGGTGGGCAACAAAGTCTGGTTGCATTTGCAAAAGGAATGCCTTACCGGAGCCTATCAGAAACTTAGACCACTCCGACATGGTCCATACACCATTACCAAGGCTGTGGGAGACAATGCATTTGAGCTCAACATTCCCCCATTCCTTGGCCTGCACCCATTGTTCAATGTGGACCACCTTTGGCCATACTTTTCACCATTACTAGACACATCCGACATTACAGAACAGCTCACACCCACAAAGTTAAATCCAAATTACATGGAACAAGTTGCAACTGATCGGATCATGGACACACAGATCAAGCACACTCGCCAAAAGAATATCCAACTGTATTGAGTTGTCAAAGAAGGTCAACTCCTTCACCAGGGCAAGTGGCACAATAGGGACCAAGTTCAGCAAACATTTCCTCATCTCATGGAGGAACTCAACCCAATGGGGACCATTGCTTCCTAAGGGGGGAGGAATGATCCAGGTGGATATTGGTGGCCACCTACCAAGTCCACTTGGATACCCACCATTGTTTCTTTCAGCTTTTCAGTTTCCTTAATTGTAGTACAATTTACTATTTTTAGTAGTTTTTTGGGTCCTAAACTTCCAGAGCCATTTTGAGGCCCTAAACGATGATTTTTGCGAAATCTGGGAGCAACATGGGTCCATGGCCTGATGTTTCTCTTCCCAAATTTGTAATTCTTGGATAGATCTTTCTAACAAGATATTGTCTGCATCAAACAAAGATCAGATGCCAAAGTTATGACCTCGGGAAGTTGATGTACGAATTTACCCAAACAGGGCCCACAATTTGGTGTTTCATCTTCTAGGGTTAGATTTTTGGATGTTTAGGGTTTTCCATTGTTTCTCAACAATAAATAGGCCTTCAAGCCTCATTGTAACACAGTTCAAAGGCATGTAGCTGCCACATCTCTTCTTGGAGATAAGCTACAGTCACCCTAGCTGGTTTATTTCCATTGTTGTTTGTAAGCATATTTCAGTATTTTACATTAATGAAATGAAGTATTATTTCCACTGCATCTCTTTGTTTATGGTTATCTCGGTAATTTGTTGTGTTCATGTTTAAATCTGGATCAGTGGTATCAGAGCGGTCTTCTTTTTTTCTCTGTTTTTCTTTACATGTCCCCAATGAGGTCGGGATATAAGGAGTTAGGGCTTGAACTGGTCGAACCTTTGCAAGACCAGCCTCACAAATCTCGACGGCCTCCCATGTCAGATTAAAAGAAAGATGAGGGGGCAGGAGATCCTATCAAAATCTTGCTCGAAGAAGCCCTCGAGCTACAAAGGAACGCAATGATGGACAGCTTTGCCCAGATCCTTTAGTGGCTACCCAGGGGCGATGCATCAACTTCCAACAGCTACTCTAGAAATGCCATACCGTTTAAGGTACAAGTTAATTTTGAAATCTCCATATTTGAGGGTTAGATAGACACAGATGCCGTCGATAAATGGTTAAATCTACAAGAGGCTTATTTTTCTATTCATGATTTTTCCAGTGGGAAAAAGATTATTTTCGCTCTTCTTAAAGCAGCGCCCCACGTCAAGGACTGGTGGGAAACCTACTAAGAGCAAAAGGATGAAAGTACAAGCTCACTATTTTCAGCCGCACCCAATAGGCATTCATTCTGGGATGCCATCAAGGAGTAGTACTACCCTGTCGGAAGCTATGAGGATCAATATATAAAGTGGACCATGCTACAGCAGGGGAGAGACCAAGACGTGCCAGAGTTTACCAATATTTTCCATACCGTTCGCATAAAGTTGGGTATCAAGGATTCAGAGCAGCATTTGATACTCAAATACCACGTCTGCCTGCACAAGTACATCCAAGAAGAAATAGAATTCCTGAACATCCCCTCGTTGGGCATGGCATACCGATATGTTGTCAAGGTCAAGCAAAAGTTTAAATAGAAGAAGCGAGACTTTGGATCTGTGAATCCAAAGCAAGGGAAAGGTTCCCCCAAATAGTAGAACAAAGGACAAAGCCAAGGCGGGGTGTCCCAAGACAACCTGCCAAAGCTGCAAGCAATGAACAACACCGTGAAGCCGAAAAAGGACACGGGAAAGTGGTGTGAGTTCCATAAGAGCTCCACTCACAACACAAGTGAGTGTCGGGCCAAGCAGTCACTGGTAGCCAAGCTAAAGGTTTCAAAATCAGATGCATGTTCCGACTCTGAGTTAGAACCCAAGAAGGGGAATGACAAATGAAGCAGATTATCGATGCAGAGCCCAACGCCACCGTTTCCACCACGAAGATACAGAAGGAGGAACCCAAAGATCTAGAGGAGGAGGAGCATCTCTTCCATTCCCAGATGTGGGTAAAGGGCTCCCCGCTATAGTTCATTGTCGACAATAGGAGCCAAAAGAACCTCATTTCGGCAGTGTTCATGAAGCGGTTGGGCTTACCAGCCACAGAACATCCACAACCATACACCATCGGGTGGCTTCACCAAGGACAAGATCTTCGTGTGACCCAACAGGATAGCCTTCCATACAACATCAAGCCCTTGACGGTTGAGGTATTGTGTGACATTGCTCCCCTTGAAGTTTTTCATGTATTATTAGGACAACCATACTTGTGGAAGCAACATGCTGTGTATGAATCAAGGCCCCTTGTTGTTATTGTTACTTTGGGAAATAAGTTGTACAGGATACCAGAGGTAGCACCGCCTACCACCATCTCTTTGCTTACTACAAAACAATGCAGTAAGCTCATTTCCAAAACCGAGAAATTTGTTTTCCTGATGATATGCCCTCAAGGAAAGAAGAAGACAGTGGCTATGACCTCCAAATAGGGCCCCTTCGCATGACAACTACAGATGGACAAGGTCGTGGAGGAGTATGAGGACATCTTCACCTCCCCCGCAGGGGTTCCTCTACACTGTTAGGTCAAGCACTCCATCGATCTAACCCCAAGTGTGCCGCTTCCCAATGGACCAATCTATCGGAGATCCGTTCTAGAGAACGATGAAATCAAGAGGCAGATTCAGGAGTTGTTGCAGAAAGGTCACATATGTCCGAGTTCATCGCCCTGTGGGAGCTCGATCATGTTGGTACAGAAGAAGGATGGAACTTGGAGACTATGTATTGACTATGGGGCGCTGAACAAGATCATTGTCTATAATAGGTACCCAATCCCATGGATTGATGACCTCCTGGACCAACTGAAGGGGGAAAAATATTTCAGCAAGTTCGATTTGAAGTCAGGATATCACCAGGTACCAATTGAACCCTCCGATGTGTGGAAGACTGCCTTCAAAGCTAAGGAGGGCCTTTTCAAATGGTTGGTTATGCCTTTCAGATTGACGAATGCTCCTGCAACCTTCATGAGGCTAATGAATGACATCTTGCGGCCATTCACCAACTCATTTGTAGTGGTATACTTGGATGACATCCTGATCTTTAGCCAAAGTTGGGAAGAGCACCTCCACCACATCCTACAGTTTCTCCAAACGCTGCAGCAACACAAGTTATGTGCTAATTTGGAGAAATGCACATTTGGCATGACCCAAGTTCAGTATATGGGATACATTATTGATGAACAGGGGGTGCATGTGGATCCAACCAAGATCCAAGTCATTCAGGATTGGCCATCTCCAACCACTCTGACAGAGCTCCACAGATTTCTAGGTCTTGCCAACTTCTACCGCAGGTTCGTGTTGGTATTTTCTCATATTACTTGGCCCTTAAGTCAAGTCACCAAGGGAGGAGCGAAAGAAAAATTATTTTCATCTGAATCTCAAAATAAGGCATTCACATGGTTGAAATATTGACTATGCATGGCACCAGTGCTCGCATTACCAAACTTGCAACAACCATTTGAGGTCAAGACAGATGCCTCTGACTATGCTATTAGGGTAGTCCTTACTCAACACGGGCATCCAGTGGCATATCACAATGAGACACTTTCAGACATAGTCTGGAAGTATCCCACTTATGACAAAGAGATGTATTCCATTATGCAGGCCTTCCGACAATGGAAGCATTACATTTTGTGGAAGGAAACGATCATCCACACAGACCACCGACCCTTGCAATTCACATAGACCCAAGGGAAATTGCAGAATGATCACCATCAGAAGTGGTCCACATACCTGCAACAGTTCCATTTGAATATCAAGTATAAGAAGGGCAGCACCATTAATGTTGTAGATTGCCTCAGTCGACCGCCGATCATGGCGTTAACCACCGTGCTCAACTCTTATGGGCACGAGACTTCTGATTGGCCACGTCTCTTCAAAAGCGACCCAGAATTTGGCACACATACCAGACACTCTTGAAGGGTCAGCATGTTCCAGATTTTCACCTCTAGGATGCCTTGTTATGCCACCTGGATCACCTTTGTGTTCCTTCAAGCGAGCATTCCAAAATGATTTGGGAAGCACACTACAGTTGGGCTGGTGGGAATTTCGAGGTCAAGAAGATGGTGTCAGTACTGTAGAAGTATTTATATTGGCTGAATCTTTGACAGGATGTTGGTAAGTACAACATATCATGCACTACCTATGCCATTTCCAAACCGACCATCAAGAAGCAAGGCCTCTATACCCCGTTGCCTACCCCTAGTCGACCTTGGGAATCCATCTCCATGGATTACATGTTATGCCTTCCTTCCACTAAGCATGGAAATGATTGTGTTTTTGTGGTCGTCAATAGGTTCTCAAAGATGCCCATTATGACGGCCTGCAAGAAGAATATCATAGCAAAAGCCACTGCTAAACTCTTCTTTAAACGAGTGTGGGTACACTTTTGGATCCCACGGTCTATCATCTCAGATCAGGACAGCAAGTTCCTCAGTACATTTTGGTCCAGTCTCTGGTCAATGCTGGACACCAAACTCACTAAGTCCACAACCTTCCATCCTCAAACTGATGGCCAGACAGAGGTTTTCAAGAGGATGATCGTACACATTCCGCACATGTACAACTCAAATCATCCACACACATGGGACGAGAGCATATCCTATGTTCAGTACAACTACAACCGAGCTCTTCATAGCTCCACTGGCCACAACCCTTTTCAGGTGGGCTTGGGATTCCAGCCACTATGTCCCATTGATGTGGCCATGCCATTTGTAGCTACTCACACAGATTCGGCTCATGTCCAGTCCAAAACAAATAAGACAACCAGCTTCATTGAGCACATCCAACATATTAGCAATCAGGTCCATGACATTTTGGAGAAATCAAATGCCAAGTACAAGTAGCGACATGATCAACATTGGGTGCCACACAAGTTTCAAGTGGGCGACAAAGTCTGGTTGCATTTGCAAAAGGAACACCTTACCGGAGCCTATCAGAAACTCAGACCTCTCTGATATGGTCCTTACACCATTACCAAGGCTATGGGAGACAATGCATTTGAGCTCAACATTCCCCCATTCCTTTTCCTACACCCAGTGTTCAATGTGGACCACCTTTAGCCATACTTTCCACCATTACTAGACACATACGAAATTGTGTAACAACTCACACCCACAGAGTTAAATCCATATTGCATGGAACAAGCTGCAACTGATCGGATCATGGACACACAGATCAAGCACACTTGCCAACATAATATCCAACTATATCGAGTTGTCAAAGCAGGCCAACTCCTTCACCAGGGCAAGTGGCACACCAGGGACCAAGTTCAGCAAACGTTTCCTCATCTCATGGAGGAACTCAACCCAATGGGGACCATTGCTTCCTAAGGGGGGAGGAATGATCCAGGTGGATATTGGTGGCCACCTGCCAAGTCCACTTGTACCCCCACCATTGTTTCTTTCAGCTTTTCAGTTTCCTTAATTGTAGCACAGTTTACTATTTTTAGCAGTTTTTCGGGTCCTGAACTTCCGGAGCTGTTTTGAGGCCCTAAACGACGCTTTTTGAGAAAACTGGGAGGAACATAGGTCCATGGATCAATGTCTCTCTTCCCAAAGTTGTAGTTCTGAGATAGATCTTTCTAACGAGATATTGTGCACGTCAAATGAAGATCATATGCCAAAGTTACGACCCTAGGAAGTTCATGTACCAATTTACCCAAACAGGGCCCACAGTTTGGTGTTTCATCTTCTAGGGTTAGGTTTTTGGATGTTTATGGTTTTCCATTGTTTCTAAATAATAAATAGGCCTTCGAGCCTCATTGTAACACAATTCAGAGGTGTGTAGCCGCCACATCTCTTCTGAGAGATAAGCTACCATCGCCCTAGCTGGTTTATTTCCATTGTTGTTTGTAAGCATATTTTAGTATTTTACATTAATGAAATGAAGTATTATTTCCACTTCATCTCTGTGTTTATGGTTATCTCTGTAATTTGTTGCGTTCCTATTTAAATCTGGATCAACTCATCACATATTTCTCGATTTGAAGCTTAGGAAAAGTATATAATAATTTTAACTTTTATTTAGTCTATGTCAATCCCCTAGAAGAGATATGGTGACCCAAGGAAATCCCTTTACTTATGAGAATGTTTCATTTTTCATTATTTAGTGGTAGATTCATATTCTTACACCTTTTCAACACATTCTCAAGATTGGTCGAGCTTCTTGGAATGAATTCCCTTATTGAATGAAATCATCCATGTTTATTTCCATAATGTCATGAAATATATCTGAGAATATGTTGAGGATAGCACATTGGAAGGTTGTAGAAACATTGCATAGGACAAAGAGAATGACCTTCTAGGAAAATATACCCCAGGGGAGAGTAAAATTGGTTGTGTCTTCATCCTCAAGGATGATATGTATCTATTTGTATGTGTTAAAATTAATTGGAGAGTCATATATTTACAAAGAGAAACATTATTGGCAACAACCATAAAGCATAAACACAATACACACATTTTTTACCCTAGGAAAACCCCAGTTTCAAAGAAAAACCTACCTAATTGAATTCCATTAGATCCATTGGCCAAAACCTGACCAAGCTGACCAAGTGAGCCTTCACTTCTCACATCCCCTGGCCCATTACAACCATTTTTTTCAATCTTTTTAAAGGCTTCATTACATGCAATCCACGGGCACAAAACCATGGGAAATAAAAACCATGGGCCCAAAACCACTACTATTTGACTCAGTCAGCTTTGACACTTTCCCCAAGTCAAATTTACCTAACAATCCCCCCCTTAAACCTTCACTTGGGGTTTTCTTGACCGAATTTGACTAAACTAGCCAAGTGAGTTAGCACAACTAACCTTTAGCCCTTACCCCCCCTCAAAGTTTATACCTAAGGACTTTGTTAACTCATCATACCCCATATTACTTAGGTCTAACACTGGACTTTATGGGTAATTTCCCAAGGGTACATGTGCCTTACTAGGTCTTACTACAGTATGTCCATTTACATGCAATTAAATATTTCACTCCATTATAATTTTGTTTGTTTCCACGGCATTTATGTTTTCATCCTCTCAGATTGACATGCTTTGAGCCTCATGCTCTTCTATGCCTCCCATAGTCAGTTTTCCTCCATTACTCCACTTTGAACCTCTTCGTTCATGAGCTAGCACTCAAGGCCTCAACCATTGTTTCAACTCTATAAATCACTAAATAAATGATTATCCAATTACTAAACTCGAAACGCACAACTCATTGCATCTAAAAATTACCCAATAAATACTCCACAAAATAGATACTCATATTTAAATCTCCACATTTGATGCTAATACAAGCATGCTAATGTGCTCCACACCATAAACCTTAACATCAATCCATTGCATGGTTGATGGTTTAAAAAAATACAAGACGTGCTTGTAGGGAAAATCAAATCAAATTATGAAAATACATTTGTGTCATTGTCAAGAACATATAACATTACCAACGGGGTTTGGAAGATAGGCCACAATTGTTGAAGAAAGTGTAACTAGGTTCAATCTTCATTAATGTAATTTTGATCTTTGTACTTATAAAAGAAAAGAATTATTGTTTTTTGTCATTTGAAAATGAGTTTCTTACTCATTTCATAGGTCTAGCACATGTTGAAGTGTTATAGGAAATTCAAAGAGTTGATGTGATTATTGAAGACCCCTTGAGGGAAAGTTACACTATACAAATATGTCTATATAAAAATGTCAAGTGAAAGTGTCATGAAATTGAGTCAAGACAAAATACTCCAAGCAAGTCAATCCTCCTCTTGTAAAGAATTAATTTCAGTCTAGCAAGTCCGATCCATGTTAAGATCAAGTCAACTCTATAAGAACGTCATGTCGGCTCAAAAAGGAAGGGATAGAATCACTATAAGAAGGGCAGCTCAGCCTCACTAAAAGTACACACATCCTCTGTGAAATATGAAGAGGAAGAGCTGCAAAAAAATGAGGAGAAGAAGTCTCCTATACAACGAAAGGAATGTTGAGTAGGATAACTCTATTTTTGGGTAAGAAGGGATGCCACACATGCCAAATTAGGGCACACTTCCACATCAGCAAAGGACAAGACATCACAGCCATAGAAAGAAGGTTCGGTGGGGTCACAAAAGAAGCTATTCATCAAGCCAACACCAAAAGAAGGACTGTTTTGATAGGCCGAGATTGAAGGATTGCTTGTAGGTCTGATTTATGTCACACATGCGAAGAGAAGAAGTACATTATGCTGCTAAATGAAATTAGTGATCACAACAATGATAAGGAGCTTGGTTAGACAAGAATAAGGACAGAAATAAGGCCTCCTCCTCAAGTAAAGAAGGCTCCACCTCAAGCGAAGAGGGAAAAAGAAGAGTGTCTCTCCTAGGGTATGCATGACTAGGGTTTATGCAGTAAAGCCATTAGTTGAGAAGGACAAAGAAGAAGGTCAAGGTGCAGCAAGAGGAACTAATCTCAGATCAAAGGGAATGCTTGACTTGCGCTTTGAGGATCTACTCCTCAAGGGTCTAGAGTTTGATATTTTTCAATTGAAACTTCGATAAGAGAAATTTACAGAAGGGTTTTACTCTCTAGGTGAGAGAGGTTTTTTCCCTGGTTGAGAGCCAACATCTTGTGTTCTTATCTCTTTTGTTTTGGTAACTATTTGATGAAGTAAGATAACATGCACTAATACTAATAAGAGAAGATTTTTCTAATAAGAAAAAGTAAAAAGTACCTCACTAATAGTTATCATTATCGGAGGAATCTTACCCTAACCTAAACACCCTATATTCCTCAACATGGTAGCATAGCTAAGGTGACACATCAAGGAAGGGCATCTCAAGGACACATAGAATATTGAAGCATCAGATCAAGAAGCAAGGTCATCACAAATTGAAGCATCATATCAAGAAGCAGGGGTAAAAGATCTATCAAAGGAAATAAGAATTACTATCTCCTCTCCTAGATCTATCAAGAAGATCTATCATCATATCCCTCAAGGCATCTTGGGAACAAAGAAATTATTGAAAATAAGAAGGCATTCCATCTAAGTCATCTACAAGAAGGTACATCCAAGAAGAGTCTCCATCAAAGATCCATCATCTTCAAAGGAAGGCACCCTAATCAAGGCCCATCAGTGAAGATCTCTAGATCTACATATTGAGAAGTTTTCATCATCAAGCAAGTCTCTCACAAGGCACTTTGAAGAAAGCATCTTCAAGAACTCTGAGATCCAAGACTACCCCAGAAGTTAAATCATCATTTATCAAGGAAGCTATAAGATCTCTTCATCACCATCTCTATCAAGTAAGTACATTTATGTCCTCTTCTAAAAATATCAAAATGTCTTTTTGCAAGGAGAACAATAAATTGGTTGGGACCACAAATTTCCTTGCATGGAAAAAGAGGATTGATCTCATTCTCAAAGAGAATGATGTTATGGACTACATCAAAGGGACTGTCATTGTTCCTCCAAAGGATCAAACTCAAGCCCTAGAAAAGTACAATAAGGATGAAATAAGGGTTCAAAGGATTCTGATAGAATCCATCAAGGACCCTCTCATACCTTATGTATCCAAGCTAGAATCATCTAAAGAAATCTATGATAAACTGGTGGAGTTATTCTCAGTTAGTACAGATGGAGAAGTTATATCATTGTGTAACAAATTATATAAAATGAAGATCTCCAAGGAAGAAGGAATAGATCATTACTTCATGAAGGTCTATGAGATGAGAGACCAGCTACAAGTACTAGGAGAAGTTATGTCATACAGAGAGATGACTAATGTAGTGCTCAATGCATTGCCCGAGAAATGGGGAAACTTTACATCTAGTATATATGTCAAGAAGGAAGCTACCCTCTTGAATGAACTTTGTTCTCTATGTCAAATTGAAGAGACTCAACTCAAAGCCGAGGAAGATATGGGATCAAAGGAGAAAGAATTTGCTACTATGGCCAAAAGAAAGGGAAAAATTGGTAAATTTTCTCCACAGAGAAAGGCTAAAAGAGATATGTCCTAAGTCCAATGTTTTGGATGCCAATAATTTGGACACTATAAAATGGATTGTCCTAAGTTCAAAACGGACAAAAATAAAAGGAAATGAGAAGAAGCCCACATCACCCAATAAGTAAAAGAAAAAGAGAAGCAGAAAAAGAAGGAAGAACCTTCGAATCTCTATTATGACTAACATCAAATTCTTCACATAAGTTATCTTTAAAGTTTTGGGTATAATAGGAATATGTAGCAGTTGGACAGATGCATGATTTATGAATGGAATCTTTAGGAATATAGGAGAATTGTGTAGACATAGCTCGGATTCAATATCAGAAGGATATAGCCATTGAATGACCTCATCAATGCATAAAGTAATGATAATGATCAGGAAGAATCATCTTAGAAATCCACTATGATCGGCAGAAAGGAGCATTTGCAGGATGAGGATTATAAAGATCCTCTGGTAGAATCTTCAATAGAAGATTCATGACTTTCGAAAAGGCATATGTCTTGATAAGAATTCCACTTTTAGGGATTCAAGAAAGAATTATATGTAGGCAGGGAAGATGCAGCAAAGCAAAGGAGATTGAGGTAATCTCAATCTAGGAAGTTGTCAAAGGAAGTTGAAATGATCAAGGAAATAACTAAGATGAGGTATGTATGCATCTATGTTTTCATTTAAGTCATGTCATCATTTGTGTTAATGAGCATGGGGAATTGCTCTGGTAGCATGGTCAAGAAAAGGATAGATCTCTTTCATTAAAAATATGCATGAAGGCATGGTTCACACACTAATAAAGGTCAACATGAGAAATGTCCTCATATGAAGTATGAGGTGGTTGACAAGAGAACCTATAAAGAAGCATATGAGATAAAGAGATCAGGGATAAAAGGACAAAATGGATACTTGGAATCAACATCTGATAGATTTGTTGAGACATCTCCTAGAAGAAGGCACGAGAATTCTAACAAAGGAAGAAAAAGATCAAAGAACCATTGACACCTGGAAAGGCCTTGGATATGTGAACATGAAGGATGTTGATGATTCAAGCCAAAATTATGTCATGATGAAGATCCATCTCATAAGGTATTTTTTGATTTAATGTTATGTTTTTATTTCTTGAATAATATCTGGATGGGTTCATGCAGAGTTACTAGAACAAGAGTTGTAAGTGCAAGTACAACTAGCATTCATGTGATGGACGGAAATTCCTAAAAGAAGCATGATGAGAAAGAAGTATCCATATGGAGAATGTTCCAGATATATACCAAGAAGGCCACTTTCCATGAATAAAGGAATGACATGATGAACCAATAAGGAAAGTGATCAATGGCTAATTTTGAAGCGAACAAATTTCCTTCTTCGGATTAATTACTCTAGAAGACTTGGAATATGAAGATATCCATTGAGGATACAAATATTATATATTAAAAGTATGAAGAAATGTTCTTACAAATGAGAGTGATAGGTATGCTTATATACTATGGAGGTGCCTCTTCATGGAGAATCATGTCTCATTAGACATGACTCTTTAACCTAATTACTAATTAACTAATCATTATTAATTATTATCATTTACATTATTTCCTATATATTTATTCATAACATTTCCTTCCTCCTCAAAAATCTTTGTCCTCAAAGCATGTCGATGAAAAAGGCTTGATCTCTTTTTCGGGTTTGAATGTCTTCTCGTCTTGGAATATTCATCTTCATTGATACAAGTTGATATGATCTTCTAAGTGACAAACAAAATTGTTGCACTGAGAAGGGATCAGACCATCCTAGATTACTCTTCTATGGGATATTCTAATCACTGGAATTTTGCAACAACTTGTCATCATAGGAATGGATTGAGGTTACATCAATATTATTTGGAACATCAAGTTGTTGTTTCTATTCTGAGTAGTCCCGATAGGTAGCATGGTTGAATTGTCTACTCTCGTGATTCAGATGTCGATAGGGAACTTTTTTTGTTTGAATTTCCCTTATTAAGTGTGTGGAATTTCCTTTATTTACTTCAAGTGATGATGTTGTTGACTTGGTTATAGAACCTTCACTTTGGGTGTTTATCATCTTAACTACAACATCTAAGTGCATATTTTCTTCAACTAGTTTTCATTCTTCTTGAGTTATGATATTCACTGGATCAGTATTTGTTTCCTTATCTTCAACTTGGACTGTTACGACTGGAGATTTCGATACTTCCTCTTCAGTAAATTGTTCTAACTTGGCTTTTAATGCTTTCTTATCATCCTTAATTTTCTTAATTTGAGTGAGTAGACTTTGATTATGGTTTCTCAGACGTAAAATTTCTTTGGTTTTTTATTCATCAACCTTATTTTCAATGTTTTGACTATTTAGTTTTTCATCTTTTAGATCTCTAATTTGTTCTAATAAATTTTTATTGAGGTTCTTTAAATGTAAAGTTTCATCTTCTTGTTCTGATAAGTGCTTCTTGAGTTCTTTCTTTGTGGCCTTAGTCTTCTTCACTTGTGCAAGTAATTTTTCAATGTGGTCCTTGAGGTGAAAGATTTCTTCATCCTTTTCCATTACCTCCTTGTAAGGAATATCAACAAGATTTTTATGTTCCTGTTGTAACGCTTTCTTTTTTTGTCGAAGTTTGGTTATTTTTCCTTTCTCTTGATATTCTAGCTACAATTTCTTGGTACACTGGATTACATCATTTTGTAGGAGTTATGATTGGCTTTCAACTTGCAATGTGGATTCTGTTTTCTTCATTTCCTTATTAAAATCAGCATTTTTTCGCTTATATATTGCCATTAATTATTCTATATCTCTTGCAATTGATTATTTTTGTTAATCACTTAGAGATTCGACTAAGGTAAAAGTTTAGTAACATATTGTGCAAACCACATTTTGATTTCTGAATGGCTCTTAACAAATAGAATATCCCTCTGAAAAAAAAAAAGACATCTTGAAAAGAAACCAATATTTTTTTCCTTTTTCTTCAGTTCTTTTAATTTTGTATCAAGCCTTCTTATATATATATATATATATATATATGTTAAATACCCTTTATTTTTATTTTATCCCTTTTTTTTATTTTTAAATACTCCTTTATCTAAATCTATATATTCCCTTTTCATAATTCGTGCAAGTGTTTTTAATAAAGTTGGTCGGGTCTTAAACTCTTAATAAAAGCTTTAATAAAACTAACCTTACTTTCCGTTTTTTTTTTTTGTTAATAATACCTTCTTGATATAAAATTTAATGTAATTTATTAACTTTTGACTCCCCTTTTTAATCTTCTCTTTCCCACTGTTTTGAGAATTCAAATTCTATATTTCTCTAAAGCCATCGTTAGGCCTGTCGGAATTATCAAGGCTGATAGCGGCAATCCTCTTTTCTCCATTACAAACCTAGAGGAATTTTAGTGATCCTGCTAATGCTTTTAGGGGTAATTGTTGCTGACAATCCCCTCACTACAACAGTGGCACTGACTCTAGTTAGAGGTATGAGTGACATTACAAATTCCCTAGCTATATCATCATCATATCACCTAAATAGCTCGAAGAATCCCAACAATTGATGCCTTGTAAATATTTCTACCACAGGAGGATGTTGATGTATTCTAATTGTTTTGGTGGGTTCCCTTCTATTGAAACCCCCTATCATCCTCTCTCTCTGTCAATCTGATTGTATGAAGTTTTAGTGGCTATAGCTTAAGGGTTTTCCCAGGTGATGAGGGTTTATAGTTTAGGAGGGTAATGGCTACCATCCACCCTTTACTCTACCCAATACTCCACACAATTCTTCTTATCTCTATGCACACTGTAATCACTAAAATAAATGACAATTTATTTTCTTTTCTCTTTACAAATGAAAGCACAGAGGATATGGCACCTACCTTTCACTGAAATTCCTTTGTTGAGGAGAATTCTTGAATTGCTGGCCCTAGGCACCCCCTCACAACATTTTTGACAATTCTCCCTGTTTCCTGTAGTTTTCCTGTAGGTGCCCACTATAGGATGCGAGACTGACTTTTCTCACTGTTTCCTGTATTTTTTATGTGTTTCTTGTAGGTGCTCACTGTAGGATGGTCGAGACTAGATTTTCCTTTCGATGGCTCCTCTAGGTGGTCCCAGCTCTCAAAATCTCAAAATGAACAATATCTTGCATGAAATTTAGGGAATATTTCTATTTATGGTCAATTTCATTGAGCGATGTGTTGGCTGGCTGAGTACGTATTTCTCCTTTTGGACCGTTGGTCCCACTATTAGTTATCATGCAACCCTTCCTCGTAATCATCACCCACTCCTGTTCAACGTAACTCGACCACCTTTCTGATTTATTCCCTTTGATGTGACCTTGCCATGTGTCCAGTTGACTAGCACTTTAACTTTTTGTTATCGGGCTGAGGGTGGCCAAGTTAACTGGCCACCTTCACTTATAAAACCAACTTTTTACATATTCCTACAGTTTTAATCATATTCGTACTTATGAGAGAGTGTGGATGAGGTGACATACCTATGGCTTCCTTTGCCTTGTTGATGCATGCTAGAGGGTGGCTCTACTGTGCTACTCATGGTTCAGGTACATCTTCTCTACTGCTCTCTTTTTGTTGATTTTATTCTGCTGATAGGTTGTCTTCTTGTTGATGTGTAGGTGTTGGCTTCCTCTATTGCTGCTGAGATTTGGAGAGGTGCCATAGTGCTTGCAGTTGTGTTTCTCCTCTTCCAATGCATGGGTGCTAAAGGTTGGGCCTAGAGCCTGTTGCTACTTCCAAATAGGCTACTACAGGGCTTCCTATAGTACTACTAAAGGAAATCTTGTAGCTTACCTTCTTTTTTTTATGTGACCTTTCTTTTTCTTGGAGGGTGAATAGATATTGGAGCGAGTGGAAGGTGTGGCCATGGAGAGGTAGGTGAGGTAGGCTGGATGTTTTATGCCCCTTTAATATTTCTTTGTTTCTTCTCTTTTCTTTTTGTTTTTTTTCTATATTTTTTTTATTTTTTTCTTCTTCTAAGTAGATTTTTTTATGGACACAAATGGTGACATGGTAATGAAGGGTGCTAGCTGAGATGTGGTCAAGTCAATGACCTACTTTTTTTCATCCAAAATAGGCTTGCAGCATAATTTTTCAATTGGACTTCCTTTCCTATAGATTTTCAGGACTTCCTATAGTACTATAAGAAACTCATATAGTAACTATAGGAAATCTTGTAGAGGTCACAAAATTGCCTAAAATTTGGATTTTTCTATTGTTGGAGATGAGTATGGATGAATGAACATGGGGGTCATGGAGGAGATGAAATGGATGAAGAAAAACATGGGGTTTTTCATGGCTTGCTGACCTCTGATCTCTGTGTCCATTATCTTCTTGAAAACCTACAAAAACCATAATTGTTAGGAGTGGGCAGGTTTGAGGTCGCTGCCATTATTTTTTTGCTTTTTCTCCCTCTTTTTTTTTGAAAGAAAACCATATTGCCTCAAAGGAGGTTTTTGCCCTGGTTACTTGCCCTAGGCACCTCACAAGAGGTTTTCACCCAGGGTCTTTTATTTTTCTCCTTTTCCTCCTTTTTTTTTTAACTCTTGGGTTGCCTCAAGGAGGTGTTCAACCTAAGAGTGGGCCTCAGGTGCCTCATGGAGGTTTTCACCTAGATCTGTTATTGTCTTTTTTGTTCTTTTTTCAGAGTTTCAACAGTCCTCAATAACTTGGTCAGGTGGAAGTTGAAACTCCTTCAATCACCATAATTGCCTTATTGATACTACTGATCAACTCCTTCTTTGAAAAATTCTTTTTGCAGACTTCCAACCTATACCCATTAACAAGAAAGGGGATACCTTCTTCATCAATGGTTCTTATCTGAAAAACCCCATTTTCATGGCACTTTTCTATCACATATGGGCCCAACCATCTGGTCATCAACTTGCCTTTGAAATCTTTGAACCTAGAGTCATATAGCAAAGCCTAACCGCCTTCTTGAAACATTTTTTTCTGATATCTTTTTCATGCCATACCTTTCTTTGTACTTGAGTCACCTCCATGTGTAGGAGGGTTTGTATCCTGAATTCATCTAACCCATTAAGCTGGAGAATCCTCTCTTTTTTTGCCCTTGTAATATCTAGAACCAACTGTGCTACCATCCTGGAAGTGTTGTACTCAAACTCAATGGAGAGCAGAGCATTCTTCCTATAGACCAATTCATAAGGGGTGAAGCCGGTGGTTGTCTTCCAAGTTGTATTATAGGTCCAAGTGGCCTCCACTATTCTGTCAACCCAATCTTCCTATTGCTTCTAAACACTTTTGTCAGAATGATTTTTAATGCTCTATTGGTGACTTCTACTTTTCTATTGGCCTGAGGGTGGTAAGGAGTGGACTTCCTGTGCTTGATCTTATGCTGGATTAACATATTATTAATCATGTGTGAGGTGAATTGAGTGGCTTGATCAGTGACTAGCTCTCTAGGGTATACAAACTTGTAAAACACATTCTACCTCAAGAAATTAGCCACTTTCTCTTCTGTGGCCACCTTGACATATTTGGTTTCAACCCACTTTGTTAGGTAGTCAGTGCACACAACGATGTACTTTTTTTGTCCTGGTGGAGCATCAATGGGCCCAATAAAATCCATGCCCCACTTGTCCAATGGTTCAAAAGTCACTTGAGGTTGCAAAGGAATTTCATCCCTGGGAGTAAGTTTCCCCATTCTTTGGCACCGATCACACTGGCTGGTATACCTTCTTGCATCTTGGTGGAGAGTGGGCCAGTAATATTCTGCTGGAAATAATACTGAGAGGGGGGGTGAATCAGTATTATCAAGTTGTTTTAACAAATCTTCCTTATTTATACTTTGAATTATTTTTGCATATCAGTACCATAAAATAATGAGCATGAACAAGAAAAACAGATAGTCACACCAAAGAACACCAGATGTAAGGTGGAAACCCAATGTGGGTGAAAACCACCTGTTGCAATATGTCTCTATCTTCTTTCAAATTAGAAACTCCTTTTACAATGATTTTGTACTGGTGCAGTCCTTTACCAGTACACAGGCTGCAACCTGCAGAGAGCTACAACTCTCTCTCGTTTTCCAGTCTTTCCTGGAAGGGAGCTACAACCCCCT